>CM035173.1:55799059-56522274 GCA_020205615.1 Panax quinquefolius
ATGATCATTCTAATGAGATCTAAATTCTTAGAAAGCTTAAAACTAAAATAGTTCCCAATCATTGGATTACTAAATTGGGGATTAGTGAATCCGGATAGATTGGTACACGTCGTTCTTGTTCATTGGATGAGGATGATTGATCTCATGATCATTTGTGTGGAGACACTAAAGCAAGTATGTAGGTGCTTATTAGAGAATAAGTTCAACGAACGTGGCTCGCTAAGGAATACCTAATGGAGTTTTATTTGTTCATCAATAGGAATTCTTGTAGTGATAGTAGTACAAGTGATCCTTGGACTTGAGATCATCATAGTATCTTGTGTATGATGAGTTATACTTTGACTTATTCCTTAAGACCCTTAGGGTATATCAAAGGGTATGCTTGGGTATAATAAGTTGTACATGGAGATAATGTATGATCAATAAAGAATCTACCACTTCTAATAAAAGAAGAGAATGTCCTATGTGATTCGATAAATGACAACCCAAAGAGTCCTTGGCGGCGAATGAAATTAGAAAGGAGTTTCTAATTTGCATTATTTGAGTTGTGCATTTAAGAATCGAAATACATATAATTAAATAAAATAAGACTTGACAATAATTCCATGCCTTATATTTAATTGGGACATTGTATGGTGGAAGGATTGAATTATGTCGGTAACTATTTACTCAAAGGTTCTTTTATGATTAATGTTGAAATCTATATTATCTGGAAAGTCGCTGATCATTAGGAGGCTTATCCCTATTGTAGAATAAATATTATTTATTTAAATAAATTAATTATTTATTTTATTTATTTAAATAAGATTAGAATTGTTCTAATTGATTTATTCACAACCGGTTTAATATGGAGAACCTAAAGGGTCACACCATAAAAGGAAGAATAATTATTTAAGAAGTTAATGCATAATCGTAATAATATATTTATGTATATTTAATTTAATCTATGGTGATAGAATAAATTAAATAGCTTAATATTATTATTTAATATTTTAGAAATATTAAATATAAATTAATAAGAGGAATCTTATTAATATTATTACAATTATTATTATTTTAATTTCTAAAGAGTTTAGGAATTAATTTAATATAAGTACTCTCATTTATTCCTAATAAGATTAGGAGGTTAAATTAATTAAAAGAGTTTAATTAATTATCCCTAATAAGATTAGGGAGCTTAATTAATTAAAAGAATTTAATTAATTAAATAAACCCAATTCCTAATTATTAAGATGGGTTGCCCACATCTATAAATAAGAGGAGTCTTATTATGGGTGGTAGGAGTTGTTGACTTTTTTCAACATACGATATAATTCCAATTGTTGGGAGAGTACACCTTTCTATAGAGATAGAAAAACTAGGGTTTAGCCAACCACCCTTCTTCTTGAATTCCTATTCTTCCTTGGTGGATCACCTCTGAGGCCAAACACACATGGGTGGCTAATGTTGATCGAAAGGAAGGAACCAAACCCGGTGGATTCAAGATTGAACGCGAAAGGATTTGGAGGTGAACTTGTACCTGAGGAAGCTCGATCTTCAAGGGTATGATTTATTCTTTATCTTTTCATTTAATTAATAATTGTGCATAAAGGATGATCCGGGTTTATGGTTTGTAAATTTTTTAAAACTCTGATTTTACACGCTTCTGCATAATTTTGCAATTTGATTGCGCACATGAATATTACAAACCTAACAGTGGCATCAGAGCCAAACCTTTATGCGAATTATTAATTATTTTAATTTGATATTATATTGATATGTGTTTAGAATAATTTAATTGGGCATAATTTTATTGTATAAAATTTAAATAGAAAGTTCTTTTTAAAAACAGAATTTGTGTACTGAATAAAAAAAAAAAAAAAAAAAAAAAAAAATGAAGCACGTTCATGTTAACGGTTTATTATATATAAAATATGCATGTGATATTATATGCATGTTAACGGTTTTGCTTTTGGGAAAGCAAAAGGAACTTCCGGTTTATATATATATATATGTTCGGATATACTATATATATATATATATATTATTTTCAGTATGTACACTTTAAAAAAAAAAAAGAAAAAACCGGGCAATTTTTTTTTTTTGAAAAGCTAAAGCAGACTCTCTTTTAAAAGTTAAGGAACTTTCGGCTATATATTATATATATATATATAATATATATACATATATATATATATATATATATATATATATATACCGTAACTAATATATATATATATATATTATTATATATACGGTTAATATATATATATATATATATATATTCTCTATAATTTTATAATTAAAATAAAAGGTTTATTTTAATTTTAAATAAAAAGTTTATTTTAATTTTAAAATAATAGTTTTATTTTAATTTTAAAATTAAATTTCATGCTAACTAATTAGAGTTGGAATTGGATTCCATAATAACTAATTGGAGTTGAAATTGGATTTTATTTTTCCTAAAATAAAGGAGTTTATTTGTGAATAGGGAAATAAATCCATCTTTCCTTAAATAAAGTTTGTTTAGATTGAAAAATAAGATTTCATATTATTCAAAATAAAATAGTTTATTTGTGAATAGGAAAGAGAATCCTAATTTCCTTAAATAAAGGAGTTTATTTAAATATGAAATAAGATTTCATATTATTCAAAATAAAGGAGTTTATTTGTGAATAGGAAAGAATATCCGTGTTTCCTTTAATAAAAGATTTTTTTTTTACATGGAATTGGATTCCATAATTAATTAAAATAAAGGAGTTTATTTTGATTAAAATTTTGATTAAAATAAAATAGTTTATTTTATTCAAAATTGGATAAATTAAAATAAAATAGTTTTATTTTGATTTAAATTTGGATTAAAATAAAGGAGTTTATTTTGATTCAAAAATTAGATTTTATACTAATTAAATTTGCCCATTAAATGATATCAATATATATATTAAATGTTTATTATTCATAAGATGAATGATATTTATTGATGCATATGGTGATGTGTATGATAATAAATGGGATTGATTATGGACTATTGACCAATGTGATTGGATTTTATTTTAGTTGGATGCATGAATGTATGGGTTTTTTTATAAAATGGGTTCATTACCTCGTCTTCTCTAATTTTTTTCTTAATGTAAATTCTATCTCTCTCTACATGTACTTCCCTCGATCGATGGCGATCAAGGTTTCTATTTATTTTAAATAGTTTTGTAATAGGAATAGTTAGAATTAATTTTGAAAAATTGGAGATCAAAAAGCAAGGAGCGCTTGAAGACCCATTTGTAATGGAGCCCCAAGTTTAAATGTAATAGTTATATTTAAATATTATTTCTTGCACCCCTAGGGTTTGACCTTTTTGGTTCACTTGGTGGCTCTAGTGAACCAAACTAGAATAAAAGTCCATAATCAATCCGTAGAATATAGTATTCTATATGTGCATGCTTATACTATATATATATATATATTATATATTATGCAAACATGCTTCGCATGTTAATTAATATATACGACGTATTTTATATATATATGCAAATGCGCCGCTAAACAAGATGAGACAAATTAATAACAAACCCCTCAATTTTTATATTAAGTCCTAAGCGTTCAAAGATATTTGGAATATCGAACGTCGCTTTCTAGTATGATAAAATTAATAGAGTATTAAATATTTAATATGAGTTTGTTGTGTCACCACAAGGCAAGTATTAAGTATTTAAGATATTAATTTATCACATTTGATGCTTATAAAGAAAATTGAACAATATTGTTTTGTTGTGTCACCACAAGGATGATATTTTTTTTTTTTGATATATGGAGTGCTAGGTTGGACTTAACTTGGATAATTTTGATTGGATGTGCCACCACTTGATCAAAATAATCTAAGAGGCAAAATACAAGGAGTTGCATAGTTGATGTAATTGACAAAAGTTGTCTACCTATTTATTTATATATAGTTTGTTGTGTCACCACAAGGCTATATACATTTGAAATGGGATCCTTATTCTCACTAGCAAATCTTTAATTAGATTTTTGCTTAGAACTATATAAGTGAGGGTAATATAGTTTGAAGAAAATAGTGGGAGATACCAATTTAAAACAAGACCTAATTTATTTTGGTAATTAATAAAAGAATGTATGTTAAAATGTTGTTAATTACAAATTCATTTACTGAAATTTTACAATGTCTAAAATTACTATCATCATGCGAAGCATATTAGATGCTAAATTAACGGCAATCAATTAAATGGATTGGTTAAGGAATTTGAGAATAGTTCTCATAGTCGAAAAGCTATCTTATGTCCTTAATCGACTATCCTCGCAATGGTTGCGAGAATAATGCCTCTGAGGAAGACATTGCTACTTTTAGAAAGTGGCAAGATGATGCAATTGGCTCAATGCATCATGTTAGCATCTATGAGTAACGAGCTTCAAATCGGCATGAAAACTATGGATGCTCCTATTATATTCCCGCACATCAAGTAGTTGATGGTGAGGAAAGTGGGGACCGATAGATATCGAGATATCTAAGGAGCTCTTCCGATCTAGAATGGCCAATGGCACTATAGTACAGACAAAAGTTCTTAACATAATCAATTTGATTGATCAATTAGGACAACTGGTTTTGTCATGGATGGAGAGTTGAGCCAAGATTTGATCTTGCACTCACTCCCTAACTCCTTTCACAATTGTTGTGAATTTTCATATGAACAAGCTAGATATCGGTCACATTGATTTGCTTAACATATTGAAAAATGATGAGAGTCACTTTCCAACCAAGAAAGATCAAGTCTTACTGGTAGGGGACAAAGGATCTTCTGAAAAGAAGAACGATTCAAAGAAGGTAAATAGAAAGGCATAAACAAAGGATAATAAGAACAAAACTGATATGGTTAGCAAAGGAGTTTGCTTCCACTGCAATAAGCCTGGACACTGGAAAGAAACTGCGAGAAGCATCTTGCAGAGGCTAACCAAAGAAGCTTAATGAAGTTTTGGTTATAAATACAAATTTGTTCATAATTGAAATAAATTTTTCTTTAAGTCAAGGTTCTACTTGGGTATTGGATACCGACTTTGGTTATCATAAATATAGATTTATGAAGGGACCAAGCAGAAGTAGAAAGCTAAACAAATATAAGTAATCCTAAGTGCGGGAAATCTAACAAAGGTTGCTACATATTAGCCATAGAAACTTATAGTTTAGCAATGCCTACGGGTAAATCTATTAAGTCAATAAGTTGTTATTGTATTCCAGTTCTTGTTAAAAATATTATTTCCATTTTATTGTTGGACAATAAAATCTTTGGTATTATAATTAAGAACAATTGTTGTTCTATTTATAATAATAATGTTTTGTATAGAACTGGAATATTACTTAATAAATTTTGTATACTTGACTTACGTAAAAAATATATTTTGCGAATTGAACAAACTAGTATAAGAAAGGAGATGATCATTCAAAGAGTTGAATGTGTGTATTTGCCGAAAATACAAGTGTGAATTATTTGAAAGGTTCAAAGAATTGAGAAGAAACAAATTGACAAAGTATTGAGATTCTTTGATTAGATTAAGGAATAAATACTTGTGCAATAAGTTTCTAGATCATCTCAAATGGTTTTCTCATAATGGACACCTTCCGATACATAATAATTGATTGATGTATCCGAAAGGAAAAATCATACCTTGTTGGACATGGTGTCGCATCCATCATGATTTTACTGACATTCCAAAGATCCTTACGGGATAATGTCCTAGAAATGGTCGCATATCTACGAAAAATGGTAACCTCAAAATCCGCCCCAAGACTCCATAAAAGTTATGGACGGGGAGGATTCTAATCTTAAGTATGTTAAGATAAGGGGTTGTCCAACTTATGTGAAAAGGTTTCAAAGGATAAGCTTGGGACAAGATTTGACTTGTGCTGATTTGTGGGACATCCTAAAGTAAGTTTAGGGTATATGTTCTATAATTCTACTTAGCAAAAGGTGTTTGTTACGAAACACGCGCTTTAAGATAAAGGTGTTTATCATTGAAGGGGCTAGTGGGAGGATAATAGATCTTGAAGAGCTCAAGAACCACAAAAAACACTATAAGTCAAATAAGAGGAACACAGAGATGACCTATTGTACCACAACCAAATCAGTAAATGCGAATAAGTCATCAAGATACCTAGGGGTATGGATTCATCATGGATGATGATGATGAGGTACACATCATAGAAGATGATGATCCAGATTACATACGATGAGGTAAGTGTTGTAGAACACTCGTGAGAAATGGATTGAAGCAAGTTTCTCAAATATGGAACATTCGTTTTGATGAGGCAATCAAAAGAGTTTGATTTTGTCAAAAATAAGAATGAACCTAGTGTGTACAAAAGGGTCAGTGGGAGTATCGTGACATTCCTAGTACTACATGTTGATATACTACGGATAAGGAATGACATACCAATGCTACAATCAGTAAAGATAAAGTTGTCTAAAAATTCCTCCACGAATGATTTGGGAAGAGTATCTTAATTGGGGATATAAATCTATATAGATAGATTTAAGAGGATGCACGACTCAACCCAAGGAACGTATATTCATTTGATGCTAAAGTCGTTTAGCATGGCAAACTCCAAGAGATGTCTCATGTCGATGAGATATGGAGTGTATCTCTCTTAATAGTCCCCACAGACTCCTGAAAAGAGAGGTCGCATGAGTGACAATCATGTATGCAATGAAATGTACGAGACCTGATGTGGATCACTCATATTCTGGAGAAGTTCACTATGAGTCAGTGAAAAACATCTTAAAGTGCTTAACCGACACTAAGGATGTGATCATATTCATGGTGGGTCTTAATTAAAACTAGAGGGCTTAACAGACTCAAGTTTTTCAGACAGACCAAGACGATAGAAAAATCCACTTTCAGGTAAAGGGTTACCTTGAACAGTGGTGCAGTGAATTGGAAAGGTTCCAAACAAAGAAAGAGTTGTTGGTTTAGTGATAAAGACAAAAGTATATAGCTATAAATGAAGTCGCAAAGTTGATTGTTTGGATTAAAAGTTCATTACAGAACTAGGAATAGTTCCTAAGTCTCATCTTGGATCTAAACATGTGTTGTGGCATTTTCATTTGATTATTAGAATCATTGAAAGATGGGAAATCACTATAGAGATAGTGGACTCTCATGAACAACATTACATATCCATTAATTAAAGCTTATCCAACAAAGGGATAATTGTCACTTAGAGAAGAAGAGTATGAGTTACCATGACGATTGGCTTTAGTGCAAGTGGGAGATTGAAAGTAGTATGCACACAAGCCAATCATGTTTGATGATAAAGCATATACTTTGTAACAATCTTATTCATTTATTAATAAAAAGTATTAATTTATTAAAGGCTTTTAATTATCTACATGATCTTTGTTTTATAATATGTGATAAACCCATAGTTTTAAGCAATGCTTTTAGAATAATGATGATGATCATTCTAATGAGATCTAAATTCTTAGAAAGCTTAAAACTAAAATAGTTCCCAATCATTGGATTACTAAATTGGGGATTAGTGAATCCGGATAGATTGGTACATACGTTTAATTGCTTTCATTGGATGAGGATAATTGATCTCATGATCATTTGTGTGGAACACTAAAGCAAGTATGTAGGTGCTTATTAGAGAATAAGTTCACTAAACGTGGCTCGCTAAGGAATACCTAATGGAGTTTTATTTGCTGTCAATAGGAATTCTGTAGTGATAGTAAAGATAAGTGATCCTTGGACTTGAGATCATCATAGTATCTTGTGTATGATGAGTTATACTTTGACTTATTCCTTAAGACCCTTATGGTATATCAAAGGGTATGCTTGGGTATAATAAGTTGTACATGGAGATAATGTATGATCAATAAAGAATCTACCACTTCTAATAAAAGAAGAAATGTCCTATGTGATTCGATAAATGACAACCCAGTGAGTCCTTGGCGGCGAGAATGAAATTAGAAAGGAGTTTCTAATTTGCATTATTTGAGTTGTGCATTTAAGAATCGAAATACATATAATTAAATAAAATAAGACTTGACAGTAATTCCATGTCTTATATTTAATTGGGACATTGTATGGTGGAAGGATTGAATTGTACAGTAACTATTTACTCAAAGGTTCTTTTATGATTAATGTTGAAATCTATATTATCTGGAAAGTCGTTGATCATTAGGGAGGCTTATCCCTTGTCAGAATAAATATTATTTATTTAAATAAATTAATTATTTATTTTATTTATTTAAATAAGATTAGAATTGTTCTAATTGATTTATTCACAAACCTGGTTTAATATGGAGAACCTAAAGGGTCACACCATAAAAGGAAGAATAATTATTTAAGAAGTTAATGGCATAATCGTAATAATATGTTATGTATATTTAATTTAATCTATGGTGATAGAATAAATTAAATAGCTTAATATTTATTATTTAATATTTTAGAAATATTAAATATAAATTAATAAGAGGAATCTTATTAATATTATTACAATTATTATTATTTTAATTTCTAAAAGAGTTTAGGAATTAATTTAATATAAGTACTCTCATTTATTCCTAATAAGATTAGGAGGTTAAATTAATTAAAAGAGTTTAATTAATTATCCCTAATAAGATTAGGGAGCTTAATTAATTAAAAGAATTTAATTAATTAAATAAACCCAATTCCTTAATTATTAAGATGGGTTGCCCACATCTATAAATAAGAGGAGTCTTATTATGGGTGGTAGGAGTTGTTGACTTTTTCAACATACGATATAATTCCAATTGTTGGGAGAGTACACCTTTCTATAGAGATAGAAAAACTAGGGTTTAGCCAACCACTCTTCTTCTTGAATTCCTATTCTTCCTTGGTGGATCACCTCTGAGGCCAAACACATGGGTGGCTAATGTTGATCGAAAGGAAGGAACCAAACCCGGTGGATTCAAGATTGAGCGAAAAAGGATTTGGAGGTGAACTTGTACGAGGAAGCTCGATCTTCAAGGGTATGATTTATTCTTTATCTTTTCGTTTAATTAATAATTGTGCATAAAGGATGATCCGGGTTTATGGTTTGTAAATTTTTTAAAACTCTGATTTTACACGCTTCCGCATAATTTTGCAATTTGATTGCGCACATGAATATTACAAACCTAACAGAATTAACTGACACCCATGTTGGGCAAGTACGCGCATTATATCAGTCTTGTGCCTTCTACGCTTTTTCTTTCCTAAACCTAAAACAGAGAAATTGTAGAGAGAAAAGAGAGAGTTTGAGAGAATTAAAGAAGGAATTGGAGAATTAAGGAGTTTTCTTTCACTCTCTAGCAATCTTGACAGAGAAATTAAGGGTAATTCCTTAATCTAAACTTTTAATTTACATACTTAGGAACTTTTCATGAAAATTGGCTTTTAGCTTTTTGTAATTGGAATTTCATAGGTAATTGCTGAAAAGTTATTATAAATTGTTTATATGCTTAAATAATATAATATATGATGCTTATATACGATTTTGGGTGAATTTGTGACAACCCAAGAATTTAGACAATTTTATAAAATCTTAAAAGATTGAATAGAGGTTAAATAATAAACCTAGACAGAAAATAAGTGTATGTATTTGACATTTTTGGGAATGAATTTTGTGAATTTTAAAACTTTTGGTGAAGGTTTACGGTGTTAAGAGTATTTGTGTATATGGTCATACGTGTGTACAATATGTGGTTAAAGGTCAAGGGTCGAATGGGATAAATTATATCACCACAATCCCTAATAATATATTAAGTTCCTCGACGCTTCAGGTTAGAAAACCCTAACGATTGATAAGAAACGCTATTACAATGCTATGAAAACCCTAATTTCAGATTACTGGGAATCTGAAACCTTAATTCAGAATATTAAAACCCTAATTGGGAAGCTTGAAGATAAGTATAAAGTTTTTATGTTATTAATTGTAAGTATAATTAGGGATAACCCTAATTGATTAATTAGAGAGCCCTAATTTCTAATGTTGGAAACCCTAATGTATAATTAGGGAAGACCTAATTGGTAATTCAGTGATTTTAATGTTAATTAGAAAACATTAATCCTATTTAAAAGCCCTAATGTGATTAGGGAACCTTAATATAATTAGGAGATCCTAATTATAAATTTGAAACCTTAATCTCTATTTTAAAACCTAATTGGTAAATACTAGAATATAAATTTGTGTAACCTTAGGGTTAAACCCTAAGGGTCAAACCCTAAGGGTTAAAACCTAAAGATTGTGAGAAGTTACTAAGTTGCCATTCACTTTATAAGTCAAATGACCAAACTACCGTTTTTAATATTTTAATGAGGTGGAGTGTAGATCTAACCCTACTTGTGGTTGGTGACCAACCCTAAGCTAGCCATGTGGCCTAGAAATCAACTTTAATCACCAACAACAACCGATCACATGATCGCCATTGACATTTCATCATTTTATATATAGATCAAAGAGAGGGAAAGTCACCAAACTAAGCTCATTTGCATCCTTACACTCAACCAAACTTTTCTCTCTCCTTAGCCACTAAAATATTAAGTGAATCAGTCACTAGTATGAGCATTAACAAGCCAGGAACAGATCACAAAGGTCAGAATCAAGATCAAGCTCAAAAAGGAGGTATAAACCCTAATTCTAGAAATCCTTAAAAATTTGTGTTAATGTTGTTATTGGTTGTTTAAAGTTATGTTAGAAGGTGTCATTTAGTGATCTGGATTGTTAGAACCCAGATCCATAACATCAAAGTGCTCGAATTTAAAGATTTCTTAAATATGGAAAACTAGAAATATGGTGTCTGACAGTCAAATGTCAGGTCTCCTAAATCTGTTTCTGTTAATGTTTTTAGTGTGTTAAAGGTTTGTACTTGTTGTATGTTATGTGGTATTTGTTCTGCAACTTGAATCAGTGTCAAATCATGTCTAGATCTCTTGTTATATCAAATCAACTACGTTGTGGATTCATGAAATGAGTTTAAGGCGACCAGCTTTTGCCTCAAAAATTCGACAACATTTTCTCGAGCCTTAAATCTTACAAAGATATTAGTGTTTTGGCTATGTTGTTGTTTTCTCTTTGTAGTCTGACATGAGGACTACATATTAAAACCTTTAGATCACACAGATCTGTAACAGGATCATAGCAATTTGTGGTCAAACAACCGTTGACCAAACTGCTCAAGAACATTTTTGGGTTTTCCAGAAATGTTCAAGAGCAATTTTTCTAGCCTAGTTTGACCGGTTCAGATCTTGTGTTGTTGATGTTGTTAGGATGATATTATGTTATATACTTGTTCCTTGACATGTAGTCTACATGATTAAACCTTGTAATCACACTAATCAATCTCGGGATGCAAGTTATTAAGATCATAAGTTGCTTAACTCCTGATCGTTCTTTATTTCTCGAAACCCGAAAATGAAGAACAACTTTGACAAGTACTTTGAGAGCTTTGATGTGATTACCCAAAATTTAGATAATTATTTAAATCTTAAATAATTAATTAAATGTTGAATAATAAACCTGAGATGAAAATAAGTGAATGGATTTGAGATTTTTGGGAAGGAATTTAGTGAATTTAAATTTTTTTGTGGTAAATTATTAAGGATTAAGTGTATATGAGTATATGTTCTATGAATATGAAGATTATGTGATGGTTTATATTTGTTTATTATATAAACAAATAAAAGAAGCTAGTGTGATCCTAATTATATATTAGGAATGAAGAATTGTGACGCCCCCAAAATAGGTATACATCACCCATTCTGAGTTGTCAATACATGGTACAGAAACAACTACAACTTTATTATTACAACAGTAAAACTGTGAGTTTGAATACAAATATTATCTTCTAGACAATATCTAAACTCAAATAAATCCTTATCACATTTATTGATACATTATTTTACAAAATGGTGAGGACTACTAAACAACTCTCTCTAGAACTTTCATTCCATACCCAGACTGCATACTCGCTTATATTCTCGCCTCTCGAGAAGAAAAATGGAACAAAAAGGAAAAGGGTGAGCTCAACTAGCCCGATAAAGAATATTATGACTAAGATAATATACAACAAATTATCGTTAGTCTTCAACAGGAAAAATCTAATAGAATACAATAGACAACAAATTTTAAATCAATATTCGCGGAAATAATAATTCATTAGAAGAGTTAAGTAGAGAATGCAAACTACTATCTTCTATGTATGAATTTAAAAGTTCATCGCTCTATCTTTTATCCCTCAGTAACATCAATCAATATATATCTGAATCAAAAATTCATCTTTACTACTGTGCCAAAGATATTCATCACCGATTAGTCATGTTCATCTAAACACTGTTCATCTTTGCACTACGGGCCAAAAGATATTAATCGATCGGTCATATTTCATCTCAACACTGCTCATCTTTTGCACTACGGGCCAAAGATATTCTTCAGAAATCATTCATCTTTGCACCACTCTGAGCCAAAGATATTCCATAATATCATCATTTAAGATCAAGATGATGAAAAATATTTTAAAGAAATGAATCCATTGAAACAAAATGACAAGGATTAAGGATTAAGGATTCGTACTTTGTTTTATCCACGCCCAAAAATACCTCAAAAATAATCACAAAGTGGTGTAAAATTCAAGAATGATCAAAACATGGATACAATCAAAGCTAGTATCCGAATAGATATTTTGGACTAAAAGAAATTTTTTATTTTTCGATGAATAGTGTCGTGATTCGTGAATAGTGTCAGATATCGTGAATAGTCTTGATATCGTGAATAGTAACTCAACACCAAAAGTTCTAAATTTGATAAAACTTCGGATCAATATTTCAACATAATTATATTGAAGAAATAATATCATTACGAAAAAATAATATCCCTTACCTCACAAAGACAAGATTTAGTTGAAACAATCAATATTGACTATAACTTGAACTTGCACCAGATAGTAATACTCAAAGTATACTCAAAATACTCACAAGAATACGCTCGATAATATAGAGAGAAAACTTCAATTTACGTGTGATTTTCAATTCTAACCTAAGCACCCTATTTATAGGAAAATGCTTAGAACACAAAGCGAAAATTTAATATAATATTATTATTTATAATAAAATTTGCTACGCCTCTTAGAATTCAGCTCCTAGCATTTCCCACATGCTCACCTTCTAGAAAAAGTAATAAACACGTTTTTCCAATTTAAAATATTTTAAACTTCCAAAAATTAATTATTTCGGAGCTTCAGAACTTTAATAATTCATAATAAATAGCCCTTTTATCAGAAAATTTGAATCTCGCGCCTTTTATAGGAAATTCAATTCTCTACAACTTTGCGAAGAAAGTTTTTCCAAATTCCAAATGTAAATTGACCAAAATCCACAACCAAGGCGATTTTACAAAGCTATAATCAAATTTCAGTCAATAAATGGGGTCCACCGACATGTTTAACATATTTTAAACATTTATTGCAACAAAAATACTCTTCCTCCTCGTATACTCATATATCCCACATTCGTTGTAAAAATATCACCATTATTATATTATTAAAATATAATAATATATTTAAATGAATTATTTTATCGTAAAAAGTTAAAATTTCAATTTTCAACAATTGTCACATTAAAAATTTTCTCTCTATATCCACATAAAATAAATATTTTCCTCATCATATGAATCAATAATTAATTATTCACAAATAATATTACGTAATTACTATATCGACAACCGTGCGCTTCCTCAGAAAGAGGGGCTTTCCAATAAGAATTTCTCCTTCTTGGCGCCAAGATTAGGTGACCAAACCTCTCCTTAGACGTAACTTTCTAGACATTGCCAATAATGTTATTTAATAATATTATTCGAGATAATATGAATTATTGCTTCGATAATGAAAAATCTTGTAATGACAATTATTGAAACAACAAAGAATATAAAATATCAATGCAAAGAATTATTAAATCAATAAAATACTTGAATAGTAATTATCAGTAACCATTATTGAGTAGTGTCTTCTTACGTAAGAATCAATAATTGGTGCAATACTGGTGCTAACTTGTGTTTTAACCCACCGAGTATTTTAACAATGATAATTGGTAATAACTACGCCAAGTTATTTTTAAACCACTTATATTTGTCGTTTTCTTTCATCCAATCGCTTTCAGTTATGGGGCCCACAAAATCTTTACTTGCCGTATTTAATATTCCCGACAAATGAGAATATTCCACGACCAAACGAATATTCCCCGACAACAATGAATATTTTATAACCACTTGCTTATTTTGAAATATTTGCGTATTTTACCCATAATTATTCACATTAATCAAATCAACCCTTACTATTTCAAAATAATAAATAGAGAAAATTAAATTTCATTAATAATAAGTTGGGGTCTTACAACCTCCCCTCCTTATGAAATTTCGTCCTCGAAATTGACGTCGTGACTGTGTTTTCAAAAGGTGAGGATACCTCGCTTTCATTTTCGCTTTCCAATTCTCGGTCATTTCTCTATAGCATGATTCTTCCACAAAACTTTAACTTGTGGTATGACCTTTCATGGCGTGGGACATGCTCCTTCCTATCCAAGATCTTGGCAGTACCTCCTCATATCGTTAAGTCTTGGCTATCTCGTCCGGTTCTAACTCTATAACGTGGTTCGGGTCTTTCACATATTTACGGAAAGCACGATATGTGAAACACATTATGAACACGAGACATACTCGGAGGTAACGCGAGTCTATAGGCTACATTTCCTACTCGGTCAAGAATTTGAAATGGACCAATAAATCGTGGATTAAGCTTTCCTTTCTTCCCAAATCTTGTAACTCCCTTCCATGGAGCAACTCGCAACAATACATGATCCCTATACTAAATTCCACGTCCTTTTCGATGAAGATCCGCATAACTCTTTTGTCGATCTTGTCTTGGTTTATATACGTTGTCGAATCATTTGGATCTTTTCGGTGATCATACACGTACTAACTTTCGGGTCCCAACAATGTTGCTTCACCCACTTCATCCCAACATATTGGAGAGCGACACTTTCATCCATATAATGCTTCAAATGGAGCCACACCTATACTTGCTCGATAACTGTTGTTTATGCGAGAATTCCACCAATGGTAAATACTTATCCCAACCGCCTTGAAGTCTAGGACACGAGTCTTAATAGATCTTCAAGAGTTTGAATAGTCCTCTCGATTGTCCGTCTGCTTTGGGGATGGTATGTCAACTAAATCGCAAATCCGCGCTCATAGCTTTTTGCAAGCTAACCCAAAATCTTGAAGTGAATCTTGGGTCACGATCCAAACTATGGATACTGGCATGCCATGCAACCTCACAATCTCATTCACGTATATACTAGCAAGACGTTCAAGGAATAAGTCTCCGAGATCGACAAGAAATGAAACAGACTTGGTTAATCTATCAACAATAACCCAAATAGCATTGATGCCTTGAGAAACCGTAGGAAGACCCGTGAACGAAATCCATGGTAATGTGTTCCCACTTCCATTTCGAATCTCAAGTGGTTGCAATGGACCCTTAGGTACTAGATGCTCCGCTTTTATATCGTTGACAAGTTAAACACATTGAGATAAACTTTGCAATCTCTCTCTTCATATTGTTCCACCAAAATGTATGTCAAGATCACGATACATTTTAGTACTTCCGGATGGATTGCAAATGGTGTATTGTGTGCCTCCATCATAATCTTGTACTTCAAATCGAGTCGTTAGGGACACAAAGTCCAGAGTGGACTCAAGTATTCCTTCTTCTTCAATTCTCGCCCTAATAGCTCCTTCTTGTACTTTCTTCTTCATACGATCACTCCCTGCCTCGGTGGCTTGAGCAACCTTAACTTTTTTTATTAAAGTTGGCTCTATCGTATACTTGACATCATCGCACTCATTCCCCGCATATGATCTTCTACTCAACGCGTCCATTACCACGTTCGCTTTTCGGTGATGGTATTGAATAGTGTGGTCGTAGTCTTTCAATAGCTCGAGCCAACGTCATTGCCAAGATGTTGAGTTCTTTTTTGAGTGAAGAAATATTTAAGGCTTTTATGGTCCTGAATATATCTCCACTTTCTCCCCATATAGATAGTGCATGTATACGTACTATTCAATTAAAAATAAAATTTCTTCTTTTTGTCCAAAATATCTATTCTGGATACTAGCTTTGATTGTATCCATGTTTTGATCATTCTTGAATTTTACACCACTATGATTATTTTTGAGGTATTTTTGAACATGGATAAAACAAAGTACTGAATCCTTAATCCTTAATCCTTGTCATTTTGTTTCAATCGGATTCGCTTCTTTAAAAATATTTTTTATCATCCTCGGTCTTAAATGATGATATTATTGAATATCTTTGGCCCCAGAGTGCAAAGATGAATGATTTCTGAAGAATATCTTTAGCAGAAGTGCAAAGATGAATGTGTGTTTAGATGAACATGACCAATCGATGAATATCTTTGGCCTCGTAGTGCAAAGATGAATATTTGATTCCGATGTATATTGATTGATGTTACAGGGATAAAAGATAGACGATGAACTTTTAAATTCATACATATAAGATAGTAGTTTGCATTCTCTACTTAACTCTTCTAATGAATTATTATTTCTGCATGCAGTATTGATTTAAAATTTGTTGTCTATTGTATTCTATTAGATTTTTCCCATCAAAGACTAACGGTAATTTGTTGTATATTATCTTAGTCATAATATTCTTTCTTCGGGCTAGTTGAGCTCACCCTTTTCCTTTTTGTTCCATTTTTCTTCTCAGGAGGCGAGAATATAGCGAGTACGAGTCAGGGTATGGAATGAAGGTTTTAGAAAGAATTGTTTAGTAGTCCTCACCATTTTTGTAAAATAATGTATCATTAAATGTGATGAGGATTTATTTGAGTATAGATATTGTCTAGAAGATAATATTTGTATTCAAACTCACAGTTTTACGGTTGTAATAATAAAGTTGTAGTTGTTTCTGTACCATGTATCGACAACTCAGAATAGGTGATGTATACCTATTTTGGGGGCGTCACAGCAGGGGTGATTCAATGATGTGGATTATTTATTAAGCTTTGTCTCAGCGATAAAATATTGATAATAAACTTTAAATTCGTAGAAGATAGTAGATATCATGCTCTACTTGACTCTTCTAAAATACAGTTGTATGTCTTTGGCCTGTAGTGCAGAGATGAATTGTTAATGAATATCTTTGGTCGTAGTGCAAAAATGAAATTATTAGTATGATTATGAGCAGGAATTGTGATTTGGTATAACCATGATTTTTGATGTTTCAGGTGAAGATAGGTGATGAAAATTATCTTCGTCTTGGGTGCAAAGAGGAATTTAGAATCACAATTATGATTACGAGTTATTCATATGATTGTGGACTAGAATTATTGATTGATGTTATAGGGATAAAACATTATTGGTGGACTTTTAACATAGAGAAGATAATAGACTTGATGGTCTATTCGACTCTTCTAATGGATCGCTTTCGTTTATTTTGTAGCTATGGTTGAAAAGTTTTATCATCTACCATATGTTCTAAATCTCCCGATTTATTACCGATGAAGGCTATTGATGATGTAAATTATCTTTAGTCATGATATTCTTTTATCGGGCTAGTTATGCTCACCCTTTTTTGCTTCACAATTCATTTCGTAATAAGAGTGTTGCACGATCGAGCGGGATAACCGGGGAATAGAATGGTGGTCATAGTCATTGAGGTTCTCCCTAAATAGTATGGAAATAATTTTGTTGAGAACTTTATATAAGTGTGTCGTATTGTATACGCCATTTGATATTTAATTTTGGTGAACCGAATAGGGTGAGGTGAACCCAACTTTGAAGGGTGTTTTGCCACTATCATATAAGATGTCTAATGACATACAACCTCGTGTTATCATAAGATGGTTGTGCACATCCACTTGTTGAGTATATCTACGAGCACTACATATATGATCTTGGAGTTTATTTGAAATATAATTTACACTTGGAGACAACGGAGATAATTATATGTCAAGAGAAGACTCACCATTGGAAAGAAGATGATAGTAATCTTCTTGTTTTTCTTTGGGGTCTATTGGGTCAACCAAGGATAATTCTGTGGACATATGATATCTATCATAACCTAGACGCATGGCCTCCCATGTACGAAGGTTTCCTTGAGCACTTCCCAAAGATTTTAATTTCTAAAACAGTTATTGACTGTACCTTTATGTAAGGTGAAATTGTGACATGAGTCAGAGTTGGTATATATATCAAATTCACAACGTATGTGTTGTTATATTTTTGCACGACAGTTGTATAAATAAAGTTGTCAGTGGTGTATTTTCTGGCAACCCAAGATAGGGGATGTATACCTATTTTGGGGGCGTCACAGATGGTCCAGATTGATTTACTTTTAAAACCACCATCGACGGTCCAGATTGATTTACTATTAAAACCACCAAGACGGTCCAGATTGATTTACTATTAAAATCACCACCGACGGTCCAAATTGATTTCCTATTAAAACCACCATCAATGGTCCAGATTGATTTACTATTAAAAACCACCACCAATGGTCCAGATTGATTTAACTTATTACACTTTGGTACCCCTAAAGTGTTCCATGTTTTCATTATTCCCCTCTGTGACACCCCCAAAATAGGTATACATCACCCATCTTGAGTCGCCAAATACATGGAACAAAATTCAAATACAACTTAATTATACAACAGTCGTGTAAAATACGACATAACATAATCTAAGAGTTTTAATAAGAATATTGTCATCTAGACAATATCCACACTCAATGGAGTCCTCATTACATTTATTGTCACACTATTTAATGTAATAGTGAGGACTACTAATGCTATCATCTGGACCGTCACTCCGCTTCCCAGACTAGTCCCGCCACGCTCTCATTTCAAGAAGAAACTGTGAAGAAAGAAAGGGTGAGCTCAACTAGCCTTAAGAAATATTATGACTAAGATAATGCGTAATAAATTATCATTAGTCTTCAACAATGTTAAACCGATAAAATACAATAGACATCAAGTTTAATCAAGCGAATAAGCAATCCATTAGAAGAGTCAAGTAGAGCATGATATCTACTATCTTCTATGATTTAAAATGTTTTCATCAATTTTATCATTTGAGACTTCGACAATAAATAAACCACATCATCGAGTCATCCCTGCATTACAGGCCAAGGATATTCATTAAATCATCAATGATCATGACTATACCGAATAATCCCTGGTCATAATCATACCAAAAACTGTCCATCAATACACTACAGGCTACTGAGGACTTTTACTACATCATTTATAACATTACAGGTCATGATTATACCGAATAATAACTGGTCATAATCATACCAAGTCCATTTATGCACGTAAGCCAAAGATGCCTTTTATCACAATATAAGCATGAGGATGATGACAATGACATAATAATTCAATAAAACAAGTTCAAGAATAAATTTTAAAGATTTATAAGTTAATTTATCTTGAAATCAATTACGTCCAAATTGTCTACATGATACTGCTTTGTGGTGTAAAATTCAAGAATGCTCAGAAGAATATTTTCATGAAAAGATACCGGATGAAGCGCAAATATTCAGGATATTCTACTAATTTCATGGAGTATAGAAGCCAAAACTTTAACCAAATGAGTATCATAGAATATATGAAACTGCAAATAGATTTTCACCCGCCATGCGGTAATCCACGTAGACAAATCATTTCCACAATTTAATAAGGAATGAATATGAAGGATCATTCATCATGCATGTCATAATCCATATAGACAGGTTATTCCAACAGAATAATAAAGAATGGAACCAGGTCATGCGTAATCCGCACAGACAGTATATTCCAAGAGAATAATAAAGAATGGAATAACAGAAGAATTCACCATGCATGCGATAGACCGCACAAACAGGTTATTCCAACAGAATAATAAAGAATGGAACCAGGTCTAGCGTAATTCGCATAGATAGGATATTCCAACAGAATAATAAAGAATGGAATAACAAAGAATTCACCATGCATGCGATAGATCCATACGCATAAAGTTATTCCAACAGAATAATAAAGAATGGAACCAGGTCTAGCGTAATCCGCACAGACAGGATATTCCAACAGAATAATAAAGAATGGAATAACAAAGAATTCACCATGCATGCGATAGACCACATAGACAGGTTATTCCAACAGAATAATAAAGAATGGAACCAGGTCTAGCGTAATCCGCATAGATATGATATTCTAACTGAATAATAAAGAATGGAATAACAGAAGAATTTCACCATGTATGTGGTACTTCGCATAGCCATGTTATTCCAACATATTAATAAAGAATGGAATAATAGAAGAATTTCAACATGTATGAGGTACTTTGCATAGACAGGTTATTCCAACATAATAATAAAGAATGGAATAACAGAAACTCTCTTCATGAATATGAAAGAAATAATACCCCTTACCTTAGAAAGAAACTGGATACTGGAGTAGAGAGGTAGCAGACTTCTCTTCTTCTTTCTCTCTATACTTTCTCTCTATAATAATTGCTCTAAAGCTTTAGTGAATTGGTGAGAAATGAAGGAAGAATGAGCTTCTATTTATAGGAAACTATAGTTTTAATAATTGCACGTTTTGGGGCTCGAAATATTACAGTACAATACCTTCAACTTTTCTTTCATTTTTAATTTAGTCCTGTAAGTATTATCAAACTTGCACCACCTCCCCTAATAGTAAATAATGTGAATCAATAGTTCAATCACGTGAATCAATAGTTATAATCATGTAAAAATATGAATTACAGTATAGTACCTCCATCTATACCTCCATTTTTAACTTAGTCATGCAAGTATTATCAATCTTGCACCAACTCCCCTAATAGTACAAGAATGTGAATCAATAGTACACACATGTGAACAAATAGTTATAATCATGTGAATTAATAGCAATTAATTGCTCATTTATCCGATTAATTACCCGACCGTCAAGATATAACTTCCGACATCAATTAATATCGAAATAAATGTCGCTATCCACTAACACTAATAATTTCAACACAATGGAACTATCAATTTTATCTTTAATCAACACGAATTTATTCATCATTAATATTATAACTTACAATATTTAACAACCGTGTCGCTTCCGGTGAAAGAGGGGCTTTTCGATAAGAATTTCTCCTTATTGGTGCAATTAGATGACCAAATCTCTCCTCGACATAACTTCTGATATTGTAAATATTGCAATTTAATAATATGAATAACTTTGTCGTCTCAATTATTGATTTAATAATATATCATATAGTGCGGATGATCTTGTGTGACAATAACCGAATCAATAATATGAGAGATATGATGCGTGAATTATCGTAGCAATAATTGAGTATAACTGAGTGACTTCTCACGTAAGCATCAATAATCAATACCGTATGCTACTATGCAACCACGCGTATTACTGTACTTTTACTACTGGGTAGTTCAACAGTTTAACGGTAAAACTTCCGCCGTTATTTTTATGAAAAGATAATTATGTCATTTTCTAATTACGACAATACTTCCGCTAGGGTCCACCACTAATGATTGTCTTGTCGTCTTTAATATTCCCTGTTAAAACGAATATTCCCCACCAATCGAATATTATATAACCACTTGCTTACTTTGAAAAATTTGTAAATATTACCCACAACTATAACATTAAATCAAATCCACACCATAATATTCAAAAATATATTTCGAGAAAATTATTCTTTATTCATAAAAGTTGTGGTCTTACACCCTATAACTTTTGTAATTCACTTATCTTCAATAAACACATTCTTAATACTTCAACAATTATTCATCATTAATATTATAACTCACAATATTTAACAACCGATCATTCCTGTGAAAGGGGCTTTCCGATAAGGATTTCTCCCTATTGCCGTTAATAATTTAGGTGACCAAACCTCTCCTCGACAAAACTTTCTAGACATAATCAATATTGCAAATAATAATATGAATAACTTTGTTGTCTCAATTATTGATTTAATAATATAAAATATTATGCAGATGATATTGTGACAATAATTGAATCAAATAATGTGAGATACTATGCAATAATTGAGTAAAATGAGTGGCTTTTACGTAAGCATCAATAATCAATATTTTGTGCTACTATATGCAACCACACGTGACATCAGTTTCTTTTACCAAATGTAGTTCAACAGTTTAATGATAAAACTTTCACCGTTATTTTTATAAAAAGATATTTTTTTTGTTTTCTAACTATAACAATACTTCCGTTATGGGGTCCACCAATGATTATACTGTCGTACGAATATTCCCTGCTAAAACGAATATTCCTCGACCAATCGAATATTTTATAACAACTTACTTACTTTGCATAATTGTCCAATATTACCCACAACTATAACATTAGATCATATCCACACCATAATATTCAATAATATATTTCAAGAAAAATTTAATCTTTATTCATAAAAGTTGGGGTCTTACAACCTCCGTTCTTATGAAATTTCGTCCTCAAAATTAGGGTACTTACCTGATATGTCGAAGAGGTTAGGATACCTTGATTTTATTTCGGATTCTAATTCCCAGGTCATTTCCTCAGCATCGTGGTTTCTCCACAAAATCTTGACTTGAGGTTTCTCCAATCAAATTTTGTATCTTTTTGAGTTAGCTGAGTTAATGGAGTAGCAATTCGAGAAAATCCTTCTACGAATCTCCAGATAATAACCAATTTAAGCCCGAAAGCTACGTACTTTTGTCACGACTTGGGTTCCTCCTAGCTTTGAATTGCTTCAATCTTTGCTGGGTCAACAGATATTCCATGATTTGATATCACATGCCTAAGGAATGCTACTTCCTCAAGACAAAACTCGTACTTCTTCAACTTGGCATAAAGCTTGTTTTCACGAAGCTTTTGGAGTATCGACCTCAAGTGTTGCTCATGATCTTCACGAATTTTGGAATATATGAGGATGTCATCAATAAAGACGATTACAAAATGATCCAAATATTCCTTGAATACTCGGGCCATCATATCCATGAAGGCAAAGCAGCAGGAGCATTAGTCAATCCAAAAGACATGACTAGGAATTCACAATGCCCGTACCGAGTTCTGAAAGTAGTTTTTGGGATTTCATCGGTTTTAATCTTTAACTGATGATATCCTGAATGAAGATCGATCTTTGAAAATAATTTGGCACCTTGCAACCGTCAAACATGTCATTAATGCGTGGCAGCGCAATTTACCTATTTTGATGGTGACATGATTCAACTCCGGATAATCAATACAAAGTCGCATACTTCCATCTTTCTTCTTTACGAAGAGAACAGGAGCACCCCAAGGAGATGTACTAGGATGAATGAAACCGATGTCTAACAATTCCTGCAATTGGGTCTTTAACTCCTGAAGTTTAACAGGAGCCATTCGATATGGTACTTTGGAAATGGGTTTTGTACCGGGTTCAAAGTCGATACAAAATTCAATTTTACGCTCTGGGGTTAGGCCATGAAGTTCTTCTTCAGAATACGCCAAAGAAATTTATTAACAATAGAAATATAATTCAAATCTGACGTATTTTTGTTTAAATCAGTGACATGGGCTAAGAAAGCTTGACATCCATTTTTCAATAAACGAATAGCTTTATGGCTTGATATGATAGTGATTGACTTTAGTGGTTTGGTCTCTTGAATTTGCATAATAGGTTGGTTAGGAATATGAAAGCTAATATCCTTACGAAAACAATTAATTTTTCCATGATGAGTAGTTAACTAATCAATCCCTAAAATCACATCAAACACAAGTATTTTTAAGGAAATAAGATCGACAGGTAACGTAAGTGTTACCGATTTGAAGCAAACAAGAATTATAAACAGTGGATGTAATAAAGGTTTCCCCCAATGGAGTTTCAACCGATAAGTCAAAGTCTAAGTTCTTCGGAGTCAAATTTAAACGTTGAGCGTAAGTACGAGAAATAAAAGAATGGGTAGAACTAGTATCAAATAAGGTATAAACTTCACAAGAGTTTATGATTAGCTTACCCGTGATCACCTCGTTCGGATTCCTCACTTTTTAGGAGGTTACGACAAATGCTTTCCCTTGAACTACCGGTTTTGTCTTGTCTAGGACGGCCTTTGATGCCTCCATCCCAGATGGACTTGACTTTGGTGCACGATAAAATCGGGTTAGGTGACCTTCTCTTTCATAATTATAACATGCTTTTGTTTGGACTGATGTGTCCCTACCCTCTGCATTTGTAACATACGACTGGCGGTCGTTCTCTGTCCTTAACAACAGGTGCTAGTGCTGACGTCTTTCCATCATTATTGAATCTCCTCTTCTTGAAATTTCCACTTCTATTATCTTGGCCATGATTACCACCGGAGTGGTTACCATTTCTAGCATGTTGATTCCCTCCACGTTTATTGTCACCGCTTCTATGACTGCTACCACTGGTATTATCGACTTGCCGGCTACTCTCTCTTGGTTGGGTTGACTCATTATCACGTTCCAATAACTGAGCCCTATTTACAACATCTGAATACAAACACAGTTTGTGAGAAATGAGGTATTGACGTATTTTGGGTCTCAAACATCACGAAAATATTCGCGTCATTCTCTCCTCATTATCAACCAAATGGGATGCAAACCGGAAAACTCAAAGAAACTTATCCTTATAACGCGCGACACTGGTCCATATTATTTTGTTCAACTTGATAAACTCCACCTCCTTCATATATACGAATACTTTCGTGAAAGTACTTGTCGTTGAATGCGACTCTTGAACTTCTCCCAAGACATTTTGAGTGTGGTAGGTGAGTACGCTTTCATCGATTCCCACCAAGAATCGCTTCTCCTCTCAATATGAAGGTGGCAAAGGGAACCTTTTGCTCCTCGGAGCATCCCAAGACATCAAATATCATAGTGATCTGCTTTATCCACATCTCCGCCTTAAGTGGTTCTGGCTTTCCCCAAAACTCCGATGGTCCCAACTCCTTGAATTGCTTAATGGTGACCATCTGTGAGTTGCCAGTGTTTCCAGCTGCATTTTGAACAGGAGCCGCTCTCACTTGATGTTGCATGAATTGCATAAAGCCTCTGAATATCCCATCGTTTATCATTTGATCGGTGTTGTTGTTCACCTAAGGATTATTGTCTTCCTCTTGCACATTATCCTGGGTATTGATCATTGGTGACTCAACGGTCTCATGTGCTTCATTGTTGATCTCAACATTTTTAGATGCCATTTTCAAACACTGCCACAAAACAAGGGTTAATTCACATGTCACATATTATCCCTATACTCTAACCGACCAATTAAATACCAAATAAACTTAGGTAGGTCATACTAGAGAAGGAATTTCCCATCTCTCCCCTCATAGTTCTTGTCTCACATCTCATCCAGGGATCATATCCCTAAGCTATGATACCAACTGTGACGCCCCCAAGATAGGTAAACATCACCCATATTGGGTCGCCAAATACATGGTACAAAATTCGAATACAACTTAATTATACAACTATCGTGTAACATACGACAAAACCTAAGCTGAGAATTTAAAATTGAATATTGTCTTCTAGACAATATCCACACTCAATGGAGTCCTCATTACAATTATTATCACAATATTTCACAAAGTAGTGAAGACTACTAATGCACCACCTCGGACCATCACTCCGTTCCCCGATTAGTCCCGACCATGTTTTCATTTCCTGAAGAGAACAATGAAAGCAAAAGGGTGAGCTCAACTAGCCCAGTAAGAAATATTATGACTAAGATAATGCAGAATAAGTTATCGTTAGCCTTCAACAATGTTAAACTGATAGAATATAATAGACAACAAGTTTAACTGCAGTGGAACAAGCAATCCATTAGAAGAGTCAAGTAGAGCATGATATCTACTATCTTCTATGATTTTATAAGTTTTTTATCAACTTTATTGCTGAGACTCAGCTTAATAAATAAACCACATCATTGAATCATCCCTGCACTACGGGCCTAGGATATTCATGTAATCATCAATGGCCATGACTATACCGAATAATCCCTGGTCATAATCATACCAACAACTGTCATTCAATGCACTACAGGCCAATGAAGATTTTTTACCACATCATTTGTAACATTACGGGTCATGATTATACCGAATGATCCCTTGTCATAATCATACCAATCAACAGTCCATCTATGCACGTAAGCCAAAGATGACTTTCATTACAATATAAGCATGAGGATGATGACAATGATATAAGAATTCAATTAAATGAAAGCAAATTATAAATTTTAAAGATTTATAATTTAATTTATCCAGAATTTAATAATGTCCAAATTGTCAACATGATACTGCTTTGTGGAGTAAAATTCAAAAATAATATCCATGTATCAAAAATAATTTGGACAGTAAAGAAATAAATTTTTCAGTGAATAGTACCCCGTGAATAGTACCCTGTGAATAGTACTTTGAGAATAGTACCCCGTGAATAGTACCCTGGTATGAAAAGTTCCCCGAATACCCGAGTTAATAATATTTGAGTGAATAGTAACCGGATGAATAGTAACTTGTGAATAGTAACTTATGAATAGTACCCTGTGATAAGTGGATTTTACACTTACTTATTGGAAATCAATTTACGCAAATTATGTCAATCTCAAGTCCATTCTAGTATGTTTTAGTTGCATTTTATGTTATTTTGCATTGCATATATTTAGAATTACTTTGTTGGAATAATTGCAGAAAATGGCTACTTTGGTGGTGTTGGATGGCATGAGGCTGATGTAGATGGCATGAGGTTGATGGATGCATGATAGGAAGGTGTAATGGAGCAAGGAGACCAAGCATGGAAGGAATCAAAGAAGCAGACAAATGCGATAGCAAAGAAAGAACATTGCAAAACCGTAACCGTAATCCACAGATCGCAAGTTGCCATCGCGATCGCGCATATATTAGGCCTTGGGGCTGCCGCCGCGCGAGAGCCCTATTGGACATCATGACTTCTCGCAGGTCTCTCGCTTCATGCGAGAATACATTGGAGGGCGCGCTACAATGTAACGCGATGGTTCTTGATCTTTGAGTTGTTTATTTTAATTTCTAATTTTAAAGGGTTGTAATTGATTTAAAATGATATCTGACTGGTGTCAGACATAATTTGGATAACTTTTGACGTATTTTCATAGCGTAACTAGGGTTTACACATTGGGGGAGATTCCAACGAAGAATGAAGCCTAAACTCCATCTTCTCCAATTCTTCTTGGGATTTTCTGTCATTGTGGATTATTATTATTGTTTAACTGGATTTTTATGAGGATTTGAACGTTGATATTGGTTTACAATCTGCAATTGGGTTTGATCATTTCTATCCTTCATCTTTCAATTATTTTCTTGTGAATCATGTTTAGCTTTGATCCCATAATGGCTTTTGGTTCAGTCATGAACTAAACTCCATTATGGGATTCTAACGGATTTTAATAGGTAGTTTGGTTGCATGCTTGATTGCTGGGGTTGTTTTACATATCATATGGGAATTCTATTATGATTGTTTTGCATGTATGAATGCTTGATCACAATTCATTTCAGTACTTGCATGGAATTGACAATGAACATACAAGTATGGACTGTAATCATGATAACATACATATATGGGGTTGTTTTATATGGCTTGTGTATTTTGTGAATGAGATAGACATATACTTATTCACCGTATGAGTTAAAATAAGGGCTTTTGCTTAAATTCAGTATGATTGCAATTTCACATAGACATATAGTGATTTTGGTTATATTGATGATTACTTGGAGTCTATCATTTGTGGATGTTGTGTAAGTAGGTCATAGTGCATTGAAAAATGGCTATGACTCTATTAGTGGTCTTGGCTACTTTCCTGTGTTATGTGAACAATTCTTGCATCATAGTGGTAATTGGATGAAATATTAAATTAAGTTAGGATCCCATTATTTTCAGATTTGATATATTTTGTTATTATTCTTATTTTAGTTATTATTTGCAATTAGGATTAATTCACCAATATAGTCATTAGTTTAAGCATATAAGTATAGTGATTTAATTGATGCATAGTAGTTTAAATTTGACAACTTTCTCTCGTGGATCGATACTCTACTTACTCAGACACTTGTTGACACATGTATGCTTGCATGAGTTAGAGCTCTTTTTGTTAGAACTAAAAAAGAGGCAACAAGTTTTTGGCGCCGTTGTCGGGGAAAGGCGTTAATTTAAATAATTATCATCAGTTTCAAGCTATATTGTATGACTTAGACAATTCTGATCGTTTCTCAATTCTATTTTTGTTTTGTTTTTGGTTTCGGGTACTTGTAGATTTTTATGCACACGTGATCATCCAACTCTTAATTAACACCAAAGACAGATAACATTAACTAAGTGGTTGGAAAGCAAGTGTACAAAGAAATTATCAAGCTCAATTAGAGAGTACTACATTTAGTATGGCAAAAGAACGTAGAATTGAGCAAAGAGAAGAGCACCTGCTCTACGAGATTATTCCATACCGAATATAAACTTACTACGCCTAGCATAGTCGAATCCATGACGATAGTAGCCAATACTTTTGAGATTAAACCGGGCACTATTCAGATGGTACAGAACTCGATTTAGATTGGGGTGTCATACGGATGATCCAAATGAACACCTATTGAGCTTTATAGAAATTTGTGATACATTCGGATATAACGGTGTGACAGAGGATGCTATTAGACCGAGATTGTTCCCATTCTCATTGAGGGATAAGGCGAAGTTGGGCTTCATTCTTTTGCCGCCGTGGTCAATCACTACATGGGAGGACTTAGCACAGAAATTTCTAGCCAAGTTCTTCCCAATGGCTAAAACTGCAAAGATGAGGACAACTATATGTCAGTTTGAGCAACAACAGATTTGAGTCCTTATATGAAGCATGGGAGAGATACAAAGAGATGCTAAGGAAGTGTTCGTGATCATGGTATGCTGATTGATGGTGATCAACACCTTTATATAATGGATTGGGATGGCAATCGAGACCTATCAGAGATGCAAATGCTAGAGGGGCATTATGGGCAAAAAGCTATGATGAGGCCTATACACTTATCAAACAATGGTCGCAAATGATTTTTAGAATCCTACATCTTCGGATGCCACAACCCAATTTCACAGGTGTGTTGGAGGTAAATGCTATTACCTAGTTATCGGCACAGATGGCAGCGATGACAAAGAAAATAGATACATTGGTAGAAAGCAAAGTAAAAATAGTTGCCTTCTTATGTGAGATTTGTGCAGGGTCACACTCCACGGATCAATGTGCTATCAGCTCAGAGTCAGTACAGTATGTGAGCAATTATAGAAAAGACCAAGGTCAGTTTCAGAACACATACCACCCCAACAACTGAAACCATCCAAACTTTAGTTGGTCAAATAACCAAGGAAATCATCAGAATCAGTTTCAGCCGAACCAACATTTTCCGTCTCAGCCACAGTTTACAGCAAAACCACCATTTCCACCGGGATTTTCTTAACAACAACAACATCACACTCCAGCTGCACCACAGCCAGAAAAGAAATCAGAAATGGAGGAGATGATGTTGAAATGCATGGCAAACACGAAAGTTATGATTAAAAGCCAAGTAGTGGCTATCAAGAATTTGGAGACTCAGATGGGGCAGATGGCGAGCATGCTTAACAACAGGCCCCAGGGTTCATTGCCAAGTAACATTGAGATAAATCCAAGTAGAGACGGGAAGGAACAGTGTCAAGCAATCACATTGAGATCGGGGAAAGATCTGGCAGTATATACAAGTCGCACCCCGCTACCGATTTAGGATATGCGTTGCAAGCCGCATGTACGCGAGATATGAGAGAAGGTGAATGAAAAGAAAGAAAATCTGGAAAAATCTGAGTCGCAGCAGGTCGAGAAGGATAAAACAAGTTCAGAGGAGAAGCTTAAGAATGCAGAACCACCAATTCACCCTCAAGTACCATATCCGCAGAGGTTAAATAAGCAGAGGGAGGATAAACAATTCAGTAAGTTCTTAGAGGTATTCAAAAAGCTGCAGATCAACATACTGTTTGCCGAGGCATTGGAACAAATGCCAAGCTATGCAAAGTTTATGAAGGGTATATTGTCAAGGAAGAGAAGACTAGATGAGTTTGAGATAATAGCCTTGACAGAGGAATGCAGTGCAGTGCTTCAGAAGAAATTACCTCCAAAGCTGAAGGATCCGGGAAGCTTCACAATTCCATGCACAATCGGGAAGATGAGCTTTAGTAAGTGTTTATGTGATCTGGGGGCAAGTATAAATTTGATGCCCTTGTTAGTGTTCAATCAGTTGGGATTACCGGCTCCAAGACCGACAAACATATCATTACAGCTAGCTGACAGATCCATCACGTATCCACGGGGAATTATGGAAGATGTGTTGGTAAAGGTGGACAAGTTTATATTTCCAGCTGACTTCATCATTCTAGACTACGAGGAGGACAAAAGCATACCAATCATACTGGGGAGACCATTCTTAGCCACAGGCAGAGCTTTGATAGACGTGCAAAAAGGGGAACTCACTATGCGGGTACATGATCAGGAGGTCACCTTCAATGTCTTTAAGGCAATAAAGTTCTCAACGGATGAAGAAGAATGCTTCTTGGTTGACTTGGTGGATCGGGGCCTAAATGATGAGGTACGTAAACCGGGAATTATGGACCGCTTTAGGTGTGTAATGGTGAAAAAATCGAGAGTTAAAGGTAGATCCATTAACAAAAGTCAAGTCATTAAATTTCAGGGTGAGGTGGACAATAAGGAAGGCACCTCAATTCTTTATGTGACGTAAGATTCAGAGACAGTCAAGCTAATTGACTATAACTTAGCGCTTGATGGGAGGCAACCCATTATTTTCTATCTCTAAAATCTTTCTTTCATTCTTTATTTATTTAGTTCAAGTTATTTCGTTAACTCAATTTCAACCTAAGTTAAGACCACGTGATTATCTCTGCATAATTAGCATATTAGGTGATATTGAATAGGAGCATGTATGTTCATTGTATTAAAAAAATGAGGGTGATACAATAGACATTCATGTTTATTTATTAAACCATGCTTTGATAAGGTCTATTGATGTATTGCAGGTGTATTGGAGAGCACACATTTCTGTCTCGCAGAGTCTAAAAATAAACACAAGAGTCTGCAGAGCGGGGTTGCATGAGGCCGCCGATGAACACAAAGATAAGACCGCGCTACCAAAGGCCACATATATCGGATCGTAATCAAGAATACCACTTTCAGCACTCACCAAGCATGAAACACATTGAATGCTCACATGGCGTGCTGCGCGATAATCGGATTAAGACAGATCTGAAAATTTTAAAAACGAGTTGTGGACCATTTGGACTCTCATTTGAAATAATAACAGAAGCGCAATCCAAGTGTCTCCCATAACTCACGCCTCTATCGCTTTATCGCCATAAATTGAAGTCGTACATCTCTCCATTACATTCCCACGATCATCTCCACGTTTAAGGCTCATACCCATGCTCTCATCCACAGTATAAAGCTAGGGTTTCTGATTTGGTTGGCAGAAACAAGTTTGAAGGTTATCACATCACAAGCTCTCATTCGCTCTCAGTAATTTCATCTGCATTCTTGCTCAATTATCTGTAAATAGGCCCAAAGAGAGCACAATCATCTTCTTCCTCATCATCTTCCTTCGGCAGTCATGGGGAGGACATTGTCGACCACACCAAGTTCCTGTGTTTGAAGCCCAAAGAGAGTACTACACCAATCGTAGCAAAAACATTTATCAAGGAAAGAGGATTCAAACCAGAAGGCCAGATGGATAACTTTGCTGCCATGATCCAGAACGAGGTCAGGGTGGATCGACCGCCTCTCCAACACCCATTCCGATGAGCGCATAGTCATGAAGTTTTATGCCAATGCTAAGGTCACCATGAGTGGTATCGCTATGGTTCGTGGGATTGAGATAGACTATGCACTCTCCCGCCATCAGAACCATTTTTCGACTCACTAAGACACCACCAAGAGGGACTGCTAATTGGATCATAGGGGCACATATGGAAACTGACTTGGAGCTTGTTATTGTTGAATTGTGCGTGTCAGGCACGGAGTGGACTTACAAAGTCAGCACGAACCAAATTTCGCATATTCCCAAAGCCGCAAGATCAATTGATATGCCAAGGCATGGAATTTGTTCATATGTGCTGTTATTATCGCTTCGCCTCATCAAAGATGAGATCACGACAAATAGGGCTATAATTCTTTGGGGTATAATTACGGGCAAGTATATTGATGTTGGCCATCTCATCCACCAGAATATGTTGCGATATCTGTAGGGAGGCACCACTAGGAGCATTCCACACGCTTCAGTGGTAGCGATGCTATGTACTCATCAGGGATGCAACTGGGGAAATGAACAAATGCAATATCCAAGCTAGGATATCACACATGCCACCATTGCTAAATTTAAGGACTGGGCAGGAGGCGAACCGCATCCGCGAGGCTTAGGTTTTATCATCCAGCCCACATTTCCTGAGCCATCACAACAGCCCCCTCAGACCGATGAGGCAGGCTCGTCGACACAACCACAAGCTCCTCATGGTGATCGCTAGCTCCGAAGATTGGAACGATGAGTTGACGCCATCTACGACAATTTTGGAGTGTTTGCTATGGGTCTCACGAGGGCTTTGGCCGAAGCCTTTGCGCAGTAAAGAACAATGCTAGAATGGCCTCAATTTGGGACAATAGTGCCATATCCACCACTAGATTCACCACCCGAGGAGGGTGGTATAGCTGATCATTAGGGGAGTTCTCTTGTACCCTTTACCTTCATTCAATGGGGTATTGAATACTTTAAGTTTGGGGGTATTGGGGAGTTCTCTTGTACCCTTTACCTTTACTTGCAGGTATAAGAATTATGTGTTGCATTTCTTGTTAAAAAATGTAGTTTTAAAAAAGAGAAATATGTGGAACATGCATGTAGACTATATGAAACATTGACATTCAAACTTTAGGAAAACATAGGTATGCTATGTATAAAAAAATAATAATTAAAAACTTGCGATAAGCGTGTCGCATCGCTTGTTAGTCTTATTTAGTTTTAAAAGAGAAATACGTGCTGCACTTAAGTAAACATCGACATTCGAGGGATTGTCTCTACACACCTAGTGCCCTAAGGTCTTTCATGGTTTGGGCGCCGAGGATTGAAAGCTAGCGCTAAGGGGTAGCAAGGTGTTGCTAATGGAATAAGATAGTAGCAAAGTCATGTGAAAAAAAAAAGAAAAAAGAAAAAGCAAAATAGAAAATAAACAAACACGCATGGGGAAAGAGCGAAAATCGCCCTCGTGAGTAGCAATAAAGCATTAAGCCCATTGTTGAACTTGAGTTTGTTTGGATATGTTGGAAACAGTCTTCGTTGCATAAGTATACATGAGTCTTAATTTAGACTATAATTTTCTGCTTTTGAAAGCGCTTTAGCATATGTATTCTTTGCTTGAATCAATTTTTGGTGAACACTAGACACACACACACATCATCTATATAGCATGTATAAAGTATCTAAGTGTATGATGTTATGACCAACGTTCAGTTTGAAGTTGTATTTTGAATCTGGATAATTAACGAGGCATTTTGGACCTGAAATTCTATTTAAGTTGGAATGATGTGAGACTAGTTTGCATAGTAATTTAGTCAGATAGTAGTGCTTTTGCATTGTTATTATTATTTAGCATGCATTGCTTGAGGGCAAGCAATAGTTCAAGTTTGGGGGTATTTGATAAGTGGATTTTACACCTACTTATCGATATCAATTTCACACGAATTATGCCAATCTCTAGTCCATTCTAGTATGTTTTAGTTACATTTCATGTTATTTTGCATTGCATATATTTAGAATTACTTTGGTGGAACAATTGCAGAAATGGCTACTTTGGTGGTGTTGGATGGCATGAGGTCGATGTAGATGGCATGAGGTCGATTGGATGCATGGCGGTGAAGGTATAATGGAGCAAGGAGACCAAGCATGGAAGGAATGAGCAGCGAGAGAAAATGCGATAATAAAGAAAACATTGCGTAACCGTAACCGTAATCCACAGATTACAAGTCGCCATGATCACAAGCATATTAGGCTTGAGGCGCGCCGCCGCACGAGAGCCTGACTGGGCATCATGACTTACTGCAAGTCTCGCCGCCGTACGAGGAATACATTGAGGGCGCGCACCGCAATGACGATGGTTGGCCGATCTTCGAAATGCTTATTTTAATTTCTAATTTTAAAGGGTTGTAATTGATTTAAAACGATATCTAACTGGTGTCAGACATAATTTGGATAACTTTTGACGTATTTTCATAAAATAACTAGGGTTTACATATTGGGGGAGATTCCAACGAAGAACGAAGCCTAAACTCCATCTTCTCCTATTCTTCTTGGGATTTTCTATCATTGTGGATTATTATTATTGTTTAACTGGATTCCTATTAGGAGTTGAACGTTGATATTGGTTTACAATCTGCAATTGAGTTTGATCGTTTCTATCCTTCATCTTTCAATTGTTTGCTTGTGAATCATGTTTAGCTTTGATCCCATAATGGCTTTTGGTTCAGTCATGAACTAAACTCCATTATAGGATTCTAACAGATTTTAATATGTAGTTTGGCTGCATGCTTGATTGCTGGGGCTGTTTTACATATCATATGGGAATTCTATTATGATTATTTTGCATGACTGAATGCTTGATCACCATTCGTTTCAGTACTTGCATGGAATTGGCAATGAATATGCAAGTATGTACTGTAATCATGATAGCATACGTATATGGGGCTGTTTTATATGGCTTGTGTATTTCGTGAACGAGATAGACATATACTTATTCACCATATGAGTTAAAATAAGGGCTTGTGCTTAAATTCAGTATGATTGCAATTTCACATAGACATATAGTGATTTTGGTTATATTGATGATTACATGGAGTCTATCATTTGTGGATGCTGTGTAAGTAGGTCATAGTGCATTGAAAAATGGCTATGACTCTATTAGTGGTCTTGGCTATTTTCCTGTGACATGTGAACAATTCTTGTATGATAGTGGTAGTTGGATGAAATATTAAATGAAGTTAGGATCCCATTATTTTCAGATTTGATATATTTTGTTATTATTCTTATTTTAGTTGTTATTTGTAATTAGGATTAATTCACCAATATAGTCATTAGTTTAAGCATATAAGTATAGTGATTTAATTGATGCATAGTAGTTTAAATTTGACAACTTTCTCCGTGGGATCGATACTCTACTTACTCTGTATTACTTGTTGACACATGTATGCTTTCATGAGTTAGAACTCTTTTTGTTAGAACTAAAAAAGAGGCAACACCCCGGCATGAAAAGTGCCCCGAATACTCGAGTGAGTAATATTTTAGTGAATAGTAACTGGGTGAATAGTAACATGTGAATAGTAACTCGTGAATAATACCCTTGCATGAAAAGTGTCCTCAATATCTGAGTGAATAATATTTTAGTGAATAGTAACCGGGTGAATAGTACCCTGGTGAAAATATTGATATTTAATAAGAGAGTTCATATCAATATTCCAATGAAACGATACTGGATAAAGCGCAAAACTCAAGGATATTCCACTAATTTCAAGGATTATAGAAGCAATACTTGCCATAGTAAGTTTATATTTAAGAATATGAAAAGAAATAACGTACGAAACTGTAAATGGATTTTCACCTGTCATGCGGTACGTAATCCGCGTAGACAGGTTATTCTGACATATTAAATGATGAATAAGAAAAATAGTATTTGTGATGCCCCCAAAATAGGTATACATCACCCATTCTGAGTCGCCAAATACATGGTACAGAAAATAACTACAACTTTATTATTACAATTGTCGTGCAAAATATGACAACACATACTGTGAGTTTAAATACAAATATTGTCTTCCAGATAATATCCACACCCAGATAAAGTCCTCATTACAATTATTGACACACTATTTTACAAAATAGTGAGGACTGCTAAACAACTTTCTAGAACCATCATTCCACACCCCGATTACTTCCCGCTATGTTCTCGCTTCCTGAGAAGAAAAATGGAATAAAAAGGAAAAGGGTGAGCTCAACTAGCCCAGTAAAGAATATTATAACTAAGATATTATACAACAAATTATCCTTAGTCTTCAACAGGGAAAAATCTGATAGAATATAATAGACAACAAGTTTTAGATCAACAATCAGTAAATGGAAACAACAATTCATTAGAAGAGTTAAGTAGAGAATGCAATCTACTATCATCTATGAATTTAAAAGTCCATCATCAATATTTTATCCTCAGTAACATCAACCAATATACATCTTGCATCAAATATTCATCTTTGCACTACTCTGGGCCAAAGATATTCATTTATATCACCAAATGGTCATGTTCATCTCAACATATGTTCATCTTTTGCACTACAAAAAGCTAAAGATATTCATCGTAATCATTCATCTTTGACCACTGAAGCAAAGATATTCATCAAGTATCACCGTTAAGGACTGAGGATGATGAAAAATATTTAAGAGAACAAATCCAGTGAGACAGAAGGACAAATATTAGGGATTCGTAATTCGATTTATCCAAATTCAATAAATCTCCATAATAACCAAGTGTGAAGTAGAATAAAGATCAAAACATGGATACAATCAAGGATAGTAACCATAAAAGACATCTGGGATGAAAAAGGAAAATTTTCATTTTTTGTTGAATAGTGCCGTATTCGTGAATAGTGCTGTATACGTGAATAGTGCCGTATACATGAATAGTAACCCCAACATAAAAGTTCCAAATTTGATTAAAAAGTTCAAACCAACATTTCGGCATAATGATATTGAAGAAAATAATATCATTTAAGAAGAAAATAACATCCCTTACCTCAAAGAAACAAGAATTCTAAATGAAAGGCCTGGAAGTTATCTTTGAATGAAACTTGTACCGTAATAAAGAACTCTCAAAGTATCTAAATACTCACAAAATACGCTCGATAATATAGAGAGAAATAGAGAGAAAGCTTATGTTTTTGGTATGATTTTCAATTCTAACTTAGCCCTCTATTTATGGAAAAATGTTAGCACGTTGAAGCAGACTTGACCTGCTACCTAATGGCTTTACCTGCTACTATTGCCACCCACCACATTTGAAATAAAATTCAGCACATTTCTTCACCAACCACAAGTGGGGCCCACTCAATTCTAGAATTTTCCACCAAAATCATTTGTAAACCTAATTTCCGAATCAGTCACCTCTTAAAATTCATAACAAATCATACATTCATTTTTAACGGTTCAAACTTGTGGACATATACTCAACTTATATATGTATAACATATTCAAAAATCACAACGATCCAACGGTCGGATTAAAAATTATAACTTACGCAATATATCGTAAAAATACTGATTTAATTTTTAATACCTCCATTCCGACAAACATACTGATAAAATACCTCAACATTAAATCCTTCAATTATAACCACATAAAATAAATAAATCCATCATTTATATCCACATCAAATAAATATTTCCTTATCATATAAATCAATAATTAATTATTCCCAAATAATATTACAGAATCACAATTATGACAACCAAAGCCGCTCCTCAGTGAAAGAGGGGCTTTCCAATAAGGATTTCTCCTCATCGACGCCGCAATTAGGTGACCAAACCTCTCCTGCATGTAACTTTCTAGACATTGCCAATAATGTTATCTAATAATATTATTCAAATAATATGAATTATTGATCCGATAATGGAAAATCTTTGTAAATGACAATTATTGAACCAACAATAATATAAAATATCAACACAGCAATTATTGAATCAATAAAATAAAATATTGAAAATTAATTACTGTAATAATTATTGAGTAGTGCCTTCTTACGCATTTAATCAATAATTCAACAATACCGTAATACCGCAGTATTATGCCACCACGCCAGACATCGTATTTTAACCACCGTGTAATCCAACAAAGTTAATTGGTAACAATTACGCCGTTATTTATAAAACTCAAACTTTGTCATTTTCCTTCATCCAACCATTTTTCGTTATGGGGCCCACAATTGACTGCGCCGTCGTACGGATATTCCCGACAAAAAGAATATTCCACGACGAAACGAATATTCCCCAACAAAAGGAATATTTTATAACCACTTGCTTATTTTGTAAAATTTGCACATTTCACCCATAACCAAAGCATTATATCAAATTAACCCTTATTAATTTAGAATAATGAATAGAGGAAAATTATAATTTTATTTATTATAAGTTGGGGCAACTTCCCCTCCTTATAAAATTTTGTCCTCGAAATTAACGTACATACCTGGTGTTTCGAAAAGGTGAGGGTACCTCGCTTTCATTTCTGATTCCAACTCCCAATTCATTTCCTCAATAGCATGGTTCTTCCACAAAACCATGACTTGTGGTATAACCTTTGTTCGTAGGATATTCTCTTTTCTATCCAATATCTTGACAGGTACCTCTTCGTACGTTAAATCTTCGGCTATCTCGTCTGGTTCTAACGCAATAATGTGGTTCGGGTCTTTCACATATTTACGAAGAATAGATATGTGAAAAACATTATGAATACAAGACATACTTGGAGGTAATGCGAGTCTATAGGCCACATTTCCTATTCGGTCAAGAATCTCAAATGGACCAACAAATCGTGGATTGAGCTTTCCTCTCTTCCCAAATCTTGTAACTCCCTTCCATGGAGTAATACGTAACAGTACATGATCTCTAATATTAAACTCCATGTCCTTTCGATGAAGATCAGCATAACTCTTTTGTCGATCTTGTGAGGTCTTTATACGTTGCCGGATCATTTGAATCTTTTCTGTAGTTATGCGTACTAATTCTGGTCCCAACAACGTTGCTTCTCCTACTTCGTCCCAACATACTGGAGAATGACCCTTTCGTCCATATAATGCCTCGAATGTAGCCATGCCTATACTTGCTTGATAACTGTTGTTGTAGGAGAATTCCACCAGTGGCAAGTACTTATCCCAACTTCCTTTAAAATCTAGGACACAGAGCCTTAATAGATCTTCAAGGGTTTGAATAGTCCTTTCTGATTATCCATCCATTCGAGGATGGTATGCTGAACTGAATCGTAAATCCGTGCCCATAGCTTTCTGTAAGATAACCCAAAATGGTGAAGTGAATCTTGGGTCACGATCCGAAACCATGGATACTGGCATGCCATGCAATCTCACAATCTCATTTATGTACATATTAGCAAGACGTTCAAGGGAATAAGTCTCACGTATGGGCAAGAAATGAGCTGACTTGGTTAATCTATCAACAATAACCCAAATCGCATCTATACCTTGAGAAACCTTGGGAAGACCCGTAACGAAATCCATAGTAATGTGTTCCCACTTCCATTCTGGAATCTCAAGTGGTTGTAATGGACCTTTTGGCACTTGATGCTCCACCTTTACTCGTTGACAAGTTAAACACCTCGAGATAAACTCCGTGATCTCTTTCTTCATATTGCTCCACCAAAATGTATGTCGAAGATCGTGATACATTTTGGTACTCCCAGGATGGATTGCAAATGGTGTTCTGTGTGCCTCCATCCTGATTCTATGCTTCAAGTCAAAATCGTTAGGAACGTAAAGTTTGGAGTTGACTCTAAGTATTCTTTCTTCATTAATTCTTGCCTCCGGAATAGCACCTTCTTGTACTTTCGTCTTCATACGTATCATCTCTGGGTCTGTGGCTTGAACAGCTTTAACTTTATCAATTAAAGTCAATTCTACTCGTATATTTAACATCATAATGTGGGTCCTTAGAGTCTTTAACTCTATCTTTATCATTTGTAAATTATAAAAAATAGGTCTTTGTGTTCAACAATATCGTACTCGTACTCGCGTACGATCTTCTACTCAACGCGTCAGCTACCACGTTCGCTTTTCCAGGATGGTATGGTCAGAACATGTGCCGAAATGACTCTCCTCTTGAGCTCTTGGAAACTCTTCTCGCATTCCTCGTTCCATACAAATTTTGTATCTTTTCGAGTCAGCTAAGTTAATGGAGTAGTGATTTGAGAAAATCCTTCCACGAATCTCCGATAGTAACCAGCTAAGCCTAGAAAGCTAGATATTTCGATTACTGACTTAGGTTATTCTCAACTGTGACTCATATCCCAATCTTGGATAGCACGTCACAATGGCACCTATCGTTTTACCACCACACAAATATAGAGTCCCTTACGGAGAGTCTGGCTTTGGTGCATTCCACAAAGGAAGTCATCAGATAGAGGCTCGGGTACCAACTCTTGTACTTGGGTTTTAGAAATGGGTTTTATACCGGTTCAAAGTCGATACAAAATTCAATATCACACTCTGGGGGTAGGCCAGGAAATTCTTCAGGAAATACGTCAGGAAATTCATTAACAACAGGAATATTATTCAAATCTGACGTGTTTAAGTCCATTATATAGGCTAAGAAATCTTGACATCCATTTTTCAATAAACGAATGGCTTAATGGCTTGATATAAAAGTGGTTGACTTCAATGGTTTGGTTTCTTAAATTCGCATAACAGGTTAGTTAGGAATATGAAAACTAACAACCTTACGAAAATAATCAATTTTGGCATGATGAGTAGTTAAACAATCAATTCCTAAAATCACGTCAAATGCAAGTATCTTTAAAGAGATAAGATCAACAGGTAATGTGATTGTGCCAACTTGGATCAAGCAAGATTTATAAACTGTAGATATAACAAAGGTTTCACCTAGCGGAGTTTCAATTGACAAGTTAAAGTCCAATTTCTCCGGAGTCAAGTTTAAACGTTGAGCACATGTAGGAGAGATAAAAGAATGGGTAGAATCGGTATCTAGTAAGGTATAAACTTCACAAAAATTTAGGATTAATTAACCCGTGATAATTTCATTTGGGTTCCTCACTTGTTGGGAAGTCATGACAATCACTCTCCCTTGAACTACCCGGTTTTGACTTGTCTGGGGCAGCATTTGGTGTCATCACCACCGTTGAAATTGACTTTTCTATAGGGCATATTCCACCCTCAACTGCTTCATCGTACTCCTGTTTCATGATCTGAATCATTAATATTCGATCCATATCGAATTGGGGTTGACCGCAATGTACAGGGTAACTCAAAACTTGATGTTGGGTTCTCTCAATTGTTGTCCAAAAAGAGAAATACATATCATCTATTTTAGCCTTCTTAAATCGGACATCTCTTTCCACAATATCAACACGTCGTGCGGCTTTTTCCCATGCATCATTCATTCTCACTCGTTCAGTTCTTTTTTCTTTTAGCTCAGATTCCAACTTTATCATTTTATACTCTGCCAAAGAGTGCTTCTGTTCAAGCATCACATATCGGGTAACACAAGCTTGAATTTTTGCATCCTTTTGCTCCACGACCGCCTGCCATTCTTCAACCTGCTCTTCTAACTCATAAATACGATTTTGCAATTTTAAATTTTGATCATAAAATTCTTCTAATAAATTCTCCTCAGGTACCTCTTCTTCCTCTTATTCCTCACTCTCAGTTGCTACCTCTATGACTATCTCGGGTGCAACTATCAATTCTTCACTCACCACATAGATATCTCTAATTCCTTCTTCGCCTGACATCACATTATCCTGGTTGGTGATTAGAGGTGTCTCCACGATCTCGTTCACTCCATTGTTAACGTTCTCAGCTGTCATTCTTAAAAATTGCCATAAAATAGGGGTTAATTAAACAAATTAACATATCACATAATATCCCTATATTATGACCGACCAACAAATAAGTTTAGGTAGGACACACTAGCGAAGGATTTACTCATCTCTCCCCTCCTAGTTCTATTCCCCGATCTCTGTCAGAGACCATATCCCTAAGCTCTGATACCAACTATGACGCCCCCAAAATAGGTATACATTACCCATTCTGAGTCGCCAAATACATGGTACAGAAAATAACAACAACTTTATTATTACAATTGTCGTGCAAAATACGACAACATATACTATGAGTTTAAATACAAATATTGTCTTCTAGACAATATCCACAACCAGATAAAGTCCTCATTACAATTATTGATACACTATTTTACAAAATAGTGAGGACTGCTAAACAACTGTTTAGAACCATCATTCCACACCCCGACTACTTCTCGCTATGTTCTCGCTTCCTACGAAGAAAAATGGAACAAAAAGGAAAAGGGTGAGCTCAAATAGCCCAGTAAAGAATATTATGACTAAGATATTATACAATAAATTATCCTTAGTCTTCAACAGGTAAAAATCTGATAGAATACAATAGACAACAAGTTTTAGATCAACAACTGCAGCGGAAACAACAATTCATTAGAAGAGTTAAGTAGAGAATGAAATCTACTATCATCTATGAATTTAAAAGTCCATCATCAATATTTTATCCCTGTAACATCAATACATATAAATCTTTGCACTACGGGCCAAAGATATTCATTTGTATCACCAGTTGGTCATGTTCATCTCAACACCTATTCATCTTTGCACTACGGTCCAAAGATATTCATCAGGTAATCATTCATCTTTGCACTATAGGCCAAAGATATTCATCAAGTATCACCATTAAGGACTAAGGATGATGAAAAACATTTAAGAGAACGAATCCAGTGAGACAGAAGGACAAATATTAGGGATTCGTATTTCGGTTTATCCAAATTCAATAAATCTCCATAATAACCAAGTGTGAAGTAGAATAAAGATCAAAACATGGATACAATCAAGGATAGTAACCATAAAAGACATCTGGGACGAAAAAGGAAAATTTTCATTTTTTGTTGAATAGTGTCAGATTTAAGTGAATAGTCAGAGTATCACGTGAATAGGCCGTATACATGAATAGTAACCCCAACACAAAAGTTCTAAATTTGATTAAAAAGTTCAAACCAACATTTCGGCATAATGATATTGAAGAAAATAATATCATTTAAGAAGAAAATAACATCCCTTACCTCAAAGAAACAAAGATTTCCCGGAATGAAAGGCTCAAGTGATGTTTGAATGAAACTTGTATTGAAAGAATGACTCTCAAAGTATCTATATACTCACAAAATACGCTCAATAATATAGAGAGAAAAAGAGAGAAAGCTTATGTTTCTGGTGTGATTTTCAATTCTAACTTAGCCTCTATTTATAGAAAAATGTTAAGACGCACAAGGCACTTCGACTTTTACCGATGGCTTTACCTACTACTACTACCGCCACCCACCACATTTAAAATAAAATTCAGCACATTTCTTCACCAACCACAAGTGGGGCCCACTCAATTCTAGAATTTTCCATCAAAATCATTTATAAACCTAATTTCCGAATCACCACCTCTTAAAATTCATAACAAATCATACGCTCATTTTAACGGTTCAAAATTTGTGCACATATACTCAACTTATATATGTATAATATATCCAAAAATCACAACGATCCAACTATTTGATTAAAAAATTATAACTCACGATATATATCGTAAAAATACCGATTTGATTTTTAATACCTCCATTCTGACAAACATACTGAAAAAGCACCTCAACATTAAATCCTTCAATTATAACCACATAAAATAAATAAATCCATCATTTATATCCACATCAAATAAATATTTCCTTATCATATAAATCAATAATTAATTATTTTCAAATAATATTACGTAATCACAATTATGATAACAACCAGCCGCTCCTGTGAAAGAGGGGGGCTTTCCAATAAGGATTTCTCTCATCATGGCGTGCAATTAGGTGACCAAACCTCTCCTTAGATGTAACTTTCTAGACATTGCCAATAATAATGTTATCTAATAATATTATTCAAATAATATGAATTATTGATGTGATAATGGAAAATACTGTGCAGTGATAATTATTGAAACAACAATAATATAAAATATCAACGCAACAATTATTGAATCAATAAAATAAAATATTGAAAAGTAATTCATCGTAACAATTATTGAGTAGTGCCTTCTTACGCATTTAATCAATAATTCAACAATACTGCAAATACCGTAATACCATCGCGCCACCACGCCAGACATCACGTATTTTAACCACCAAGTAATCCAATAAGTGTTAATTCAGTAATAATTACATCATTATTTATAAAACTCAAACTTTGTCGTTTTCCTTCATTCAACCGCTTTCCGTTATAGGGCCTACAATTGATTGCGTCGTCGCATTTGATATTCCCCTTACAAAAAGAATATTCCATTTACTAAACTAATATTCCCCAATAAAAGAAATATTTTATAACCACTTGCTTATTTTGTAAAATTTGCACATTTCACCCATAATCAAAGCATTATATCAAATTAACCCTTATTAATTTAGAATAATGAATAGAGAAAAATTTTAATTTTATTTATAATAAGTTGGGGTCTTACAGTATTCCTTATGAATATGAAAGAAATAATACCCCTTACCTTAGTAGAAGACTGGATACTGCAATAGTGAAGTAGCAGAATACTCTTCTTCTTGCTCTCTATAGTTTCTCTCTCTATAGTTTCTCTTGTGAGTCTTAATAAATTGGTGAGAATGAAAGAAGAATTAAGCTTCTATTTATAGGAGAATGGACTAAATAGTAACTAATTCACGAACAGTCTAGATTGATTTACTATTAGAACGGACGGTCCATATTGATTACTATTAAAACCACAACCGACGGTCCAGATTGATTTACTTTAAAAACCAACACTGACGGTCCAGATTGATTTACTTTTAAAACCACCACCGACGGTCCATATTGATTTACTATTAAAATCACCACCAAAGGTCCAGATTGATTTACTATTAAAACCACCACCGACGGTCCAGATTGATTTACTATTAAAATCACCATCAATGGTCCAAATTGATTTACTATTAAAACCACCACCAATGGTCCAGATTGATTAAACTTATTACACTTTGGTACCCCTAAAGTGTTCCAAGTTTGCATTATTCCCCTCTAACTTTTGTAATTCACTTATATTTAATAAACACATTCTTAATACTTCAACAATTATTTATCATTAATATTATAACTCACAATATTTAACAACTAGATCATTCATTGGAATGAGGGGGCTTTCCGATAAGGATTTTTCTCTATTGGCGCGCAATTAGGTGACCAAACCTCTCATCGACAGAACTTTCTTAACATCGTCAATATTTCAAATAATAATATGAATAACTTTGTTGTCTCAATTATTGATTTAATAATATAAAATATTATGCAGATGATACTATGACAATAATTGAATCAAATAACGTGAGATATTATACAACAATTACTGTAGCAATACTTGAGTAAACTGAGTAGCTTCTTACGTAAGCATCAATAATCAATACCGTGTGCTACTATGCAACCACGCGTATTACTGTAAAAACTTTCACCGTTATTTTTATAAAAAGATATTTCTGTCGTTTTCTAACTACGACAATACTTCTGTTGTGAGGTCCACCAATGATTATGCCGTTGTACGAATATTCCCTGCTAAAACGAATATTCCCCGATCAATCAAATATTTTATAACAACTTGTTTACTTTGCAAAATTTGCAAATATTACCCACAACTATAACATTATATCATATCCACACCATAATATTCAATAATATATTTCAAGAAAAATTTAATCTTTATTCATAAATATTGAGGTCTTACACCTTATCTCAAAAAAAAGAGTATTCCAACTGGTATATCGGATATATATTCTTGAAGAAAACTTTCACTATTTTCTACACTCAAAGCTTCCTAAAACTCGAAAGAAATACGCTCAATATTATAGAAGAAGAATTCTCTGATTCTGGTGTGATTTTTAATTCTAACTAATCATCATATTTATAGGAGAATGGAAAGGATACTATTTGAAAAATTTAATCACGGACGCACATAACGAATTCACGAGCGAATTCGTTCGGCTGAAACGTTTTAAAATTTTTATTTACTATGTAGAACTATGCAATAAAATATTCTAATAAAACAAAAATTTTAAATAAAATATAATATATTCTATTTATAATCAAATCAAATAAAACTTATTATATATATATATATATATATATATATATATATATATATATATATATATATATGCACATTACCACCACCACCACATTCCCTCATTTCCACTACCCATCCCCCCCCTTCCCTTTTTTTTTTTTATATATATATATATATAATCAATAACTTTCTACCGATTATTTTGAAAAATAGGTAAATGGGGGTCCATATAATAAGCAAAATTTATAACAAACCTTATAAAAATCCCCTCAATATTTTTAACAACATTTATTCATCAATAATATAACTTACAATATTAACAACCAGATCATTCACAGGAAAGAGGGGACTTTCCAATAAGGATGTCTCCCTATTGGCGCATAATTAGGTGACCAAACCCCTTTCCTTGACAGAATTTTCTAAACATTGTTAATAATGCAAATAATAATATGAATAACTTGTCATCTCAATTATTGATTTAATAATATAAAATATTGACAATAATTGAATCAAATAACGTGAGATACTATGCAGCAATTACTGTAGCAATAATTGAGTATAACTGAGTGACTTCTCACTTAAGCATTAATAATCAATTTCGTGTGCTACTATGTAACCACACGTATTATTGTACTGTTCATCATCGGGTATTTCAACAGTTAACGGTAAAACTTTCGCCGTTATTTTCATAAAAAGATATTTTTCTGTCATTTTCTAACTTCGACAATAATTCTGTTGTGGGGTCTACCAATGATTGCGTCGTCGTATGAATATTCCCTGATAAAATGAATATTCCCCGACCAATTGAATATTTTATAACCACTTGCTTTCTTTGCAAAATTTATAAATATTACCCACAACTATAACATTATATCAAATTCACACCTTAAATTTTTTTTTTGAGAAAATTAATCTTTATTCATAAAATTTGGGGTCTTACAATCTCCACTCCTTATGAAATTTTGTCCTCGAAATTTATGTACCTGGTAGTTCAAAGAGGTGAGGATACCTCGTCAGAGTCTAACTCTTGAGGTATAACCTTTGAGCATAGAATATGTTTCATCTTATTCAAGATTTTAATAGGTTTCTCCTCATACGTTAAATCTTCTGCTATCTCGTTTATTTCTAATTCAATAATGTGGTTCGGGTTGTCCACATATTTACGTAACATCGATACGTAAAAAACATTATGAACACGAGACATACTTGGTGGTAAGGAGAGTTTATAAGCCACAGTTCCTACTCGATCGAGGATTTCAAATGGACCAATAAAATCGAGAGTTGAGATTTCCTCTCTTCGTCGATTCTTGCTTCTAGAATAACGCCTTCTTGAACCTTCTTCTTCACTTTCATCAGCTTTGAGTCTGTACCTTGAGTGTTTTTAACGTTATCAATTAAATTCGGTTTTACTCGTATATTTGCCATCATCACGTGGGTCCCTGGAGTCTTTAACTCTATATCCATCCTTTGCAAGTCATACAAAATGGGCCTTTATGTTGACAATATCGCACTCGTACCCGCATATGATCTTCTACTCAACGCGTCAGCTACCATATTCGTTTTTCTAGGATGGTATTAAATGGTATGGTCGTAATCTTCAACAACTCGAGCCAACGTCTTTGGCGCATGTTACTTTAGTTTTGGGTGAAGAAATACTTGAGGGTTTTGTACCGAGTTCAAGGTTGATACAAAATTCTATTTCACGCTCTGGGGGTAGGCCAGGAAGTTATTCAGGGAATACGTAAGGAAATTTATTAACAATAGAAATATCATTCAATTTTGACGTATTTTTGTTTAAATCCGTGACATGGGCTAAGAAATCTTGACATCCTTTTTTCAATAAACGAATAGCTTTATGACTTGATATGACAGTGATTTACTTTAGTGGTTTGGTTGCTTGAATTCGCATAATAGGTTGGTTAGGAATATGAAACCTAATAACCTTATGAAAATAATCAATTTTTGCATGAGTAGTTAACCAATCAATCCCTAAAATCACATCAAATGAAAGTATTTCTAAGGAAATAAGGTCGACAGGTAATGTCCAGGTGCCGATTTGAATCAAACAAGACTTATAAACAGTGGATGTAATGAAGGTTTCTCCCAACGGAGTTTCAGCAGATAAGTCAAAGTCTAATTTATCTGGAGTTAAATTTAAACGTTGAGCGCAAGTAGGAGAAATAAAAGAATGTGTAGAATCGGTATCAAATAAGGTGTAGACTTCGCAAGAGTTTATGATTATCTTACCCGTGATAACTTTGTTCGGTTTCCTCACTTTTTGGGAAGTCATGACAAACGCTCTCCCTTGAACTACCCAGCTTTGACTTGTCTGGGGCAACATTTGGTGTCATCATTACCGTTGGAATTGACTTTTCTATAGGGCTTATTCCACCCTCAACTACTTCGTCGTACTCCTGATTCATGATCTGAATCATGAATCTTCGATCCATATTGAATTGAGGTTGACCACTCTGTACAGAGTAATTCAAAACTCGATGTTGGGTTCTCCCAATTGTTGTCCAAAAAGAGAAATACATATCATCTATTTTTGCCTTTTAGGATCGTACGTCTCTTTCTACAATATCAACGCGTCGTGCGGCTTTTACCCATGCATCCTCCATTCTCACTCGTTCAGTTGTTTCTTCTTTCAGCTGATCCTTGACATTTGATTTCTCAGATTCCAGCTTTATTATCTTACACTCTTCCAAAGAGTGCTTTTGTTCAAGCTTCACATATCGGGTAACAAAATTTTGAATTGTTGCATCCTTTTGCTCCACGACTACCTGCCGTTCTTCAGCCTGCTCTTCTAACTCACAAATATGATCTTGCAGTTCTACATTTCGATCAAAAAATTATTCTAATAAATTCTCCTCAGGTTCCTCTTCTTCCTCACTCTCAGCTGCTACCTCTGCGACTAGCTCGAGTGCAACTATTAATTCTTCACTCACCACATGGATATCTCTAATTTCTTCTTCTCCTGACATCCTACAATCAAATTTAATAACTTAATTAGTACTCCCCAATAAAATATTATACTCCAATATTTATCTTTTAAATGAATCTCCTCGATTCGTCACTCAAAACTCTATATGAAATCATCTCTTGATTTTCAGACGTCATTTTCAAATATTGTCACAAAACAAGGGTTAAATCACATGCCACATATTATCCCTATATTCTGATCGGTCAATTAAATAACAAATAAACTTAGGCAGGTCATACTAGCGAAGGAATTACCCGTCTCTCCCCTCTTAGTTCTAGTCTCACATCTCAGCCAGGGATCATATCCCTAAGCTTTGATACCAACTATGACGCCCCCAAAATAGGTATACATCACCCATCTCGAGTTGCCAAATACATGGTACAGAATTCAAAAACAAACTTAATTTATACAACTAAGTGTTGTGCAGAATATGACAAAACATAATGTGAGATCCCGAATTTTATGAAATAAAAGTATTCAATTTTTCTATTTAGTAAATAGTTAAATTGATAAAAGTTTAAAGTTAAGGGTGATATATATAAAATTTTCAAAATATGCAAGTGGTTATAAAATACTCATTTCTGTCGGAGAATATTCGTTTGGTCGTGAAATATTCTTGTTGTCAGGGAATATTCGTACGACGACGCAGCCATTTGTGTGCCCCATAACAGAATAACTGTCGGATGAAGAAAATGACAAGTTTGAGTTTTATAAATAACGGCGTAAATGTTACCGTTAACAACCGCTTGGATTACCGGTGGTTAAAATACAAATGATGCTGGCGTGGTTATCTGATGCACCAGATTGCACAATATTTTTGAATTATTGATTCTTACGTATGAAGGCACTACTCAATAATTGTTACAGTAATTACTGTTCAATATTTTATTTTATTGGTTCAATAATTGCTGCGTTGATATTTTATATTATTGTTGTTTCAATAATTGTCACTGCACAATATTTCCCATTATCAGATCAATAATTCATATTATTTGAATAATATTATTAGATAGCATTATTGGCAATGTCTAGAAAGTTCTATCAAGGAGAGGTTTGGTCACCTAATTGCGCGCCAGTAAAGAGAAATCCTTATCGGAAAGCCCCCTCTTCCCTGGGAACAGTCTGGTTGTCATTATTATAATTCTGTAATATTATTTGTGAATAATTATTTATTGATTTTTATGATAATGAAATATTTATTTATATGGACATAAATGATAGGAAAATATTTATTTTGTGTGGATATAAATGAAAGAATTAATGTTGAGGTGTTTTATCAGTATTTTTGTCGGAAGGGAGGTATTAAAAATTAAATCAGTGTTCTTAAAGCTCTATTGCGTGAGTTATAATTTTAATCCGACCGTTGGATCGTTGTGAGTTTTGGATATGTTATACATATATAAGTTGAGTATATGTCCACAAGTTTTGAACCGTTAAATTTTAACGTATGATTTGTTATAAATTTTAAGAGGTGTTAAAAATCATCCGTTTGTGGATTTCGAATATTTTCTGTTTGGAATTTGAAAAAACTTAAATCTACAAAGTTGTAGAGAATTCGATTTCGTGTTGAAAGGACATAAAATTCATATTTTTCTGATAACATGGCTATTTATTATGAATTACTGAAGTTTCAGAAAATAAAATAATTTTTTTATTAAAATTAGGTGGGACCCACTTTTGTTTTATTTTGAAAACATGTGCTGATATTTTTCTTTCAAAGAAGGCTGCTCAATTTTTTAAGAGAGGTGGCGTAACAAAGAAAAAAATAAATAAATTAATATTTTATTAATTTAGTCTCTTTTGGAGTTCTAGTATTTTCCTATAAATAGGTGCTAAAGTTAGAATTGAAAATCACACCAGAAATATAAGTTTTCTCTCTCTATATTATCGAGTGTATTTTTATGAGTATTTAGATACTTTGAGAATTTCTATTCGGTGCAAGTTTCCTTCGGCTTTACATCTGATGTTCCAGTTAGAAGTACTGTTCTTTTGAGGTAAGGGATTGTATGGGTTATTATATTTTTCAGTTTTGTAATGTTTTCGACCCTCAAATATTCTGAAAAAATTTAAAATGATAATTTGATGAATTTTCTAGATTGTGTCCAAAAATGGCGATTTTTGGATGTATAGATTAGGAGTTATGAATTTTATGTGAAAAACTATTTTAAAAGTAAACCTTTATAACTTCTTGTGGTTAACTCCAAAATTGGTGAAATTTTTATTAGGAGTACATCTATATAACTGCAGTATACCCTGTAAATTTTGGAATTTTTGGACAAAAGTACAGTTTATGATAAATGTCTAAATATTCGGTAATTTTGGCCATGTGAAAAATAGTAAATGAATTTTAAAAATTCTGAGAAAAATATATGTTCAATACGGTACTATATTCTACTAAATCTTAGAAAAGAAAATTTGTTTGTAATGCTTTGGTATTTTTCATGAAAATGGATTAGTTATGAGTAAATAAATTAAATATGTTATGTGAAGTAAAGAAAATTAGAAAATAGGATTTTATGGCCTGAGAATCCTATATAAGGTATATGCAGATTTTTGATGAGAGTTTTGGTTATTGGTGATGAAATCTTATGAGTTTGGCATTTAAGGATGATTAAATGCATTAATTAGTAAAGTGTAAACAATTAAAATAAATTATTTATAAGTTTAAGAAATGATTAAAATATTGTTATAATATTAATGATATTAGATTATGAGATTATTAAGTGATTGATAACATTTGGATATTCTTGAACTCTGGATAAATTGTATTATAAATGTTTAATATTTATCCTTTATCTCATTTAATTGAATTCTTATATCATTGTCATCATCCTTATACTTATATTGTGTTGAAAGTCATCTTTGGCCGTAGTGCATAGATGGACTTGGTATGATTATGACCAGGGATTATTCGGTATAATCATGACCATAATGTTACAAATGATGTGGTAAAAGTCTTTATTGGCTCGTAGTGCATTGATGGACAGTTTTTGGTATGATCATGACCATAGGTTCTCTTCGGCCAAGGGTGCAAAGATGAATTGTTTTATGGTGTGATCATGACCGTTGATGAAAACACAAATATCCTTGGCCCGAAGTACATGGATAACTCGTGGTCGTGATACTAATGAATATCATTGGCCTGTAGTGCAGGGATGATTCGATGATATGGATTAATTATTGAGCTGAGTCTCAGCGATGAAATATTAATTCATGGATGTGATAATAATGAATATCCTTGGCCCGTAGCACATGGATAATTCATGGATGTGATACTAACGATTATCCTTGGCCGTAGTGCATGGATAATTCGGTGATGTGGATTATTTATTAAGCTGAGTCTCAGAAATAAAATATTGATAATAAACTTTTAAATTCGTAGAAGATAGTAGATATCATGCTCTACTTGACTCTTCTAAAATACAGTTGTATGTCTTTGACCTGTAGTGCAAAGATAAAATGTTAATGAATATCTTTGGCCCGTAGCGCAAAGATGAATTTATTATTATGATTATAAACAGGAACTGTGATTTGATATAACTATGATCTTTGATGTTTCAGGTAAAGATAGGTGATGAAAATTACCTTAGTCTTAGGTACGAAGAGGAATTTAGAATCATAATTATGATTATGAGTTATTCATATGATTATGGAAAGGAACTGTTGATTAATTTTACAGGGATAAAACATTGTTGGTGGACTTTTAACGTGGAGAAGATAATAGACTTTATGGTCTATTTGTTTCTTCTAATGGATTGTTCGTTCCGCTGCGAATATGGTGGAAAAGTTTTATAATCTACCATATGTTCAAAATCTCTGATTTATTACTAACGAAGGCTACTGATAATTTAATTATCTTTAGTCATAATATTTCTTACTGGGCTATATGAGCTCACCCTTTTGCTTCACAATTCCTTTCAGGTAATAAGAGTGTAGCTGGATCGAGCGGGGGATAATAGGGAAATAGTGTGATGGTCCGAGACTGTCGAAGTTTCTCAATACATAATAAAACGGCATGACATGCAATATATAATTGTATTGAGAACCTAAGATGTGTGTGTCGTATTTTATGCATCACTTAATAATTGATTTTGGTGAACAACAATAGGGTGAGGCGAACCCAACCTAGAAGCGTAAAAAGTGCGCCGCATTAAAATAAAGAGAATAGAAATCTTCTCGTGTCCCTTTGGAGACTTAAAATATTTGCTGCTGTACATTATATGCCATGTAATAATTTGAGTATGAATTTTGTCGTATTATACACGTTACAATATTTGTAATAAAACTCACAGTATATATGTCGCCATATTTTGCATGACAGTTGTATAAATGAAGTTGTCAGTAGTGTGTTTCCTGGCGACTCAAGATGGGTGATGTATACCTATTTTGGGGGCGTCACATTTGGTATTAGAGCTTAGGGATATGGTCACTGGCAGAGATATAAGTATAGAACTAGGAGGGGAGAGATGAGTAATATACTTCGCTAGTGTGTGACTTACCTAAGTTGAAATTGTTTACTTGATAAGTTGACAAATTGTGATATGTCAATTAACCTTTGTTTTGAAGATATATTCTAGAATGATATCTGAAACACAGGAGATGAGCAATGGGAAAATCATGATACAGAGGAAATAACCGGGAAGGTACAATCCGAAAAGAAAACAAGGTATTCTCATCTCTTCGATATACCAGGTACGTACGTAAATTTCGAGGGCGAAATTTCATAAGGAGGGGAGATTGTGAGATCCCGAATTTTATGAAATAAAAGTATTCAATTTTTCTATTTAGTAAATAGTTAAATTGATAAAAGTTTAAAGTTAAGGGTGATATATATAAAAAATTTAAAATACGCAAGTGGTTATAAAATACTCATTTCTGTCTAGGAATATTCGTTTGGTCGTGGAATATTCTTGTTGTCGGGGAATATTCGTACGACGGCGCATCCATTTGTGGGACCCATAACAGAATAACTGTCGGATGAAGAAAATGACAAGTTTGAGTTTTATAAATAACAGCGAAAATATTACCGTTAAGACTGTTGGATTACCTGGTGGTTAAAATACAGTAATACGTGTGGTTGCACAGTAGCACACGGTATTGCACAATATTTTGAATTATTGATTCTTACGTATGAAGGCACTACTCAATAATTGTTATAGTAATTACTGTTCAATATTTTATTTTATTGGTTTAATAATTGCTGCGTTGATATTTTATATTATTGTTGTTTCAATAATTGTCATGGTACATAATTTCCCATTATCAGATCAATAATTCATATTATTTGAATAATATTATTAGATAGCATTATTGGCAATGTCTAGAAAGTTTTGTCGAGGAGAGGTTTGGTCACCTAATTGCGCGCCAGTAAGGAGAAATCCTTATCGGGAAGCCCCCTCTTTCCTAGGAACAACCTGGTTGTCATTATTGTGATTCTGTAATATTATTTGTGAATAATTATTTATTGACTTTTATGATAAGGAAATATTTATTTTATGTGGACATAAATGATGGATAGGAAAATATTTATTTTGTGTGGATATAAATGAAGGAATTAATGTTGAGGTGTTTTATCAGTATTTTTGTCGGAAGGGAGATATTAAAAATCAAAGTAGTTTTCTTAAAGCTCTATTGCGTGAGTTATAATTTAATCCGACCGTTGGATTGTTGTGATTTTTGGATATGTTATACATATATAAGTTGAGTATATGTCCACAAATTTTGAACCATTAAATTTTAACGTATAATTTGTTATGAATTTTAAGAGGTATTGCAAATCATCCGTTTGTGGATTTTGGATATTTTTTATTTGGAATTTGGAAAAACATAAAGCTACAAAGTTGTAGAGAATTCAATTTCGTGTGGAATGGACATAAAATTCGTATTTTTCTGATAAAAGGGCTATTTATTATGAATTACTAATGTTTTAGAAAATAAAATAATTTTTTTATTAAAATTAGGTGGGTCCCACTTTTGTTTTATTTTGAAAACATGTGCTGATATTTTTCTTTCAAAGAAGGCTGCTCAGTTTTTCAAGAGAGGTGGCGTAGCAAAGAAAAAAAAATTAATATTTTATTAATGTAGTCTCTTTTGGCGTTCTAGCATTTTTCTTATATTGCGTTGAAAGTCATCTTTGGCCGTAGTGCATAGATGGATTTGGTATGATTATGACCAGGGATTATTCGGTATAATCATGTCCGTAATGTTACAAATGATGCGGTAAAAGTCTTCATTGGCCCGTAGTGCATTGATGGACAATTTTTGGTAAGATCATGACCATGAGTTCTCTTCGGCCAAGGGTACAAAGATGAATTATTTTATGGCGTGATCATGACCGTTGATGAAAACACGAATATCCTTGGCCCGTAGTGTGTAACGATCAAGAAATTTGTAATATGATTTAAATATTTATTGAATTAAATAAATATTTTTAAATAATTTATTTATTGAGGAAAATAAATAATTGATGAATTGTGGTGAATTAATTTAGTAAATAAATTGATTAATGTTAATTAAATTGTGTATTGATAATTTTATCGAAGGATTTAATTTAAGAAAATAATTAAGTTAAATCAATTGTTTAATATGTAAGAAAATAATTAAATTAAATTAATTGTTTAATTTAACTAAAATAAATAAATTAAATAAGTGACGTGTCTAATTTATTAATTAAATTAGATATATAATTATTTATTAATTATAAGTATAATGATAATAAGATTATTATTATTATTATAAGCTACTTAATGGTTGCATGTGTGACAAGTGTAACTATATAATATAAATAATATAAAAATAAACTAGTTTAGGGGAAATATGTGGTAGCCAAACAAGGCCTTGTGGCCTTTGGCTTATTCAACTGACGAGTCTTTTTATTTTTCTAACGTAAGGGAACGTGGGAGTGGTTATATTTTTTCTACGCGTATTATTTTCTAAGGCTTGCTAGATAGCTGAGGAAGAGAGAAGTACAGAGTATTGAGAGTGAGGAATTGAGAGAATAATCTCTGTGAGTTTGCCAAGAGAAGGAAGAGACTCACCATCTTGCTAGTCTATAATCAAGAAGATTAAGGTATAACTAATTCTAATTCTCAGACTTGTGAATTTCTATTCTCTATAAACTGGTTTTTGTGGATTTGTTGTTCAAGCATTATGTATATGGTGTGGATTAAGTTGTAGAATCTGTTGTCATCTTGTATGCGTGTTGTATCAGTTATCAAGTTCGTGAGAAATTGGTTGTAGGAAGAAAATGAATTAGCAGTGTTTATATTCATATGTTATGGCCTTAGAAAGTACCAGTTTTAGTGGTCAATTTGTGTATGAAACTGTAAATTGAAGTTTGTAAATGTTAGTTTATTAAGAATCGAGCATAACGTAATTTGAATGGAATGATTTGGCCAAATAATGAATTTACAGTGATGATTTTTGGGATAGACTATCAAAAATGGAGTTTTATATGAAAAACATGAAAATTGAGAAATTAAAATAGTTCTAGTTGTTGTTAAATTATGCTAAGTGGTTGAATATGTTAGCAATCATGATATGATAGTTGTATAATTATTTTAAGTGTTGTTATCACTGTTTGGTGGGTGAATTTTGTGTTAGTTGTGTAAGACCCCAACTTATTATTAATGAAATTTAATTTTCTCTATTTATTAATTTGAAATAGTAAGGTTGATTTGATTAATGTGGATAGTTATGGGTAAAATACGCAAATATTTCAAAATAAGCAAGTGGTTATAAAATATTCATTGTTGTCGGGGAATATTCGTTTGGTCGTGGAATATTCTTCATTGTCGGGGAATATTCATACGACGGCGCAGCCTTTTGTGGGCCCCATAACGGAAAGCGATTGGATGAAGAAAACGACAAATATAAGTTGTTTAAAAATAACGACAGAAGTTGTTACCGTTAATACTGTTAAAATACTCTGTGGTTAAAACACAAGAAGACACTGCAGTATTGCACCAATTATTGATTCTTACGTAAAGAAGGCACTACTCAATAATGGTTACGATAATTACTTTGTCAAGATTTTATTGATTTAATAATTGTCATTGATATTTTATATTCTTTGTTGTTTCAATAATTGTCATTACACGATTTTTCATTATCGAAGCAATAATTCATATTATCTCAATAATATTATTAGATAACATTATTGGCAATGTCTAGAAAGTTCTGCAAGGAGAGGTTTGGTTACCTAATTGCGGCTTGAATAAGGAGAAATTCTTATTGAAAGCCCCCTCTTCCTGAGAACCGCACAGTTGCAAGATCTTGTGATTCTGTAATATTATTTGTGAATAATTAATTATTGATTTATATAATGAGGAAAATATTGATTTTATGTGGATATAGATGGAGAAAATTTTTAATGTGACAATTGTTGAAAATTGAAATTTTATCTTTTTCTCGATAAAATAATTCATTTAAATATATTATTATATTTTAATAATATAATAATGATGATATTTTACAATGAATGTGTGATATATGAGTATACGAGGAGAAAGAGTATTTTGTTGCAATAAATGTTTTAAACATGTTAAACATGTCATGGACCCCATTTCTCGACTGAAATTCGATTATAGCTTGTAAAATCGCCCGTTTATGGATTTCGGTCAATTTTTGTTTGGAATTTAAAAAAACTTTCTTCTGTAAAGTTGTAGAGAATTGAATTTCCTATAAAAACTCGCAAGATTCGAATTTTCTGATAAAAGGGCTATTTATTGTGAATTATTAAAGTTTCGAAGCTCCGAAATAATTGATTTTTGGAAGTATAAAATATTTAAAATGACAAAAACGTTTTTTTGTCATTATTGTGGGTCTTGCATGTGTTAGAAGTGGCTGAATTCAGATCTCTAAATGTGGGCGTATGAATAAAAATTAATAAATTAATATTTTAATAAATTTTCTGCTTTGGTGTTCTAAGCATTTTCCTATAAATAGGGTGCTTAGGTTAGAATTAAAAATACACCAGAAACTGAAGTTTTCTCTCTCTATATTATTGAGTGTATTCTTGTGAGTATTTTGAGTTTATTTTGAGTATTGCTATACTGCAAAGTTCAAGTCATAGCTTATATCCTGTTTCAAATTAGAAATCTTGGTTTTTGAGGTAAGGATATTATTTTTTTCAGAATGATATTATTTCTTCAATATCATTATCTTTGAAATATTGATCTGAAGTTTTATCAAATTTGGAACTTTTGGTGTCGAGTTACTATTCACGTGTACTGAAGACTTTATTCACGATATCTGACACTTATTCACGAATACTGGCACTATTCATCGAAAAATGAAAATTTTCCTTTTCGTCCAAAATATATATTCTGGATACTAGCTTTGATTGTATCCATGTTTTGATCATTCTTGAATTTTACACCACTATGATTATTTTTGAGGTATTGTTGGACATGGATAAAATAAAGTACGAATCCTTAATCCTTAATCCTTAATCCTTGTCATTTTGTTTCACTGAATTTATTTCTTTAAAAATATTTTTCATCATCCTCAGTCCTAAATGATGATATAATTGAATATCTTTGGCCTGTAGTGCAAAGATGAATGATTTTTGATGAATATCTTTGGCCCGTAGTGCAAAGATGAATGTGTTTAGATGAACATGACCAATCGATGAATATCTTTGGCTTGTAGTGCAAAAGATGAATATTTGATTCGGATATATATTGATTGATGTTACAGGAAAAAAGATAGATTTATGAACTTTAAATTCATACATAGAAGATAGTAGTTTGCATTTTCTACTTAACTCTTCTAATGAATTATTATTTCAATGCGAATATTGATTTAAAACTTGTTGTCTATTGTATTCTATTAGATTTTTCTCTGTTGAAGACTAACGATAATTTGTTGTATATTATCTTAGTCATAATATTCTTTATGGGCTAGTTGAGCTCACCCTTTTCCTTTTTGTTCCATTTTTCTTCTCGTGAGGCGAGAATATAAATGCGAGTACGCAGCCTGGGGTATGGAATGAAGGTTCTAGAGAGAGTTGTTTAGTAGTCCTCACCATTTTGTAAAATAATGTATCAATAAATGTGATGAGGATTTATTTGAGTATAGATATTGTCTCAGGAGATAATATTTGTATTCAAACTCACGATTTCTTATCGTTGTAATAATAAAGTTGTAGTTATTTACGTACCATGTATTGACAACTCGTAATGGGTGATGTATACCTATTTTGTGGGCGCCACAATTGGTATTAGAGCTTAGGGATATGATCTACATGGCGAGATCGGGAAATAGAACTAGGAGGGAAGAGACGAGTAAATCCTTCGCTAGTGTGTCCTACCTAAGCTTATTTGTTAGTTGGTCAATATATAGGGATATTATATGATATATTGATTTGCTTAATTAACCCTTGTTTTATGACAAGATTTTGAGAATGTCGATTGAGAATATTAACAATGGAAATGAGACCGTGGAGACGCCTCAGACTCACCAACGAGGAGAACGTGCAACAGTCGGGCAATGTTCCTCTTGTGAACAACACCACCGAAAGGATGATGAACGAGGGGATGTTTAGAAGCTTTTTGCGCTTCATGCAAAAATCGCATTTAGGAGACTCGTGTTCAAAATACAGGAGGAAATGATAGCAATTCACGGGTTGTCACAAACAAGCAAATAAAGAGCTGGGACCACCGAATTTAAGGGAAAGCGAGATCCGATCATGGCGGAAACATGGGTCAAGAAAATTACCAAGATATTCGATGTCTTGGGATGCACGGAGAACGAAGGTTCCATTTGCCACCTTTATGTTCCGTGGCGAGGCGACTCATCGGTGGGAGTTTGTGAAGCGTATACATCCGCATTTACTTAGCATGTCTTGGGAGACGTTTCAAAAATTATTTAATGACAAATACTTTCACGAAAGTATTCGCTATATGAACGAAGTGGAGTTTATCGATTAGAACAAAACAACATGACGGTGTCTCAAGACGAGGCAAAGTTTGCGAGTTATCCAGTTTTGCACCTCATTTGGTGGATAATGAGGAACGATGACGCAGATGTTTCTGAGAGGTTTGAAACCCGGCATACGACAATATCTCATTTCTCATAAATTTTCTCTCTATTCAGATGTTGTAAACATGGCTCAATTATTAGAGCGAGATAACGAGTACGGTCAACCGAGGGACTATAATCAGGATCATACCGGAGATAGCAGTCAACAAGACAACGATAACCAGCGAAGAAAGAAAAAGACGGACAAAAATGGTATCCACTCTGGTGGTAATCATGGCCATGAAAATAGAAGAAGCGAGTTAGGAGGAGATTTTAAAAAGAGGAGATTTAACAACGACCATGTGAAGACGACAGTGCCGGCAGCAACTAGTTTTAAGGGAGGAGAACGACCACCGCTCATATGCTATAAATGCGAGAAAGAGGGACATATCAGTCCAAACTGCCCACAACAGTTCAAGGTATGCTATAATTGTGGAAAAGAAGGACATATCACTCGAGATTGTACGGTAGCAAAACCTAGTTCAGCGGGGATGGTGACTCAAAAGACTGTCCTAGAAAAGTCAAAATCAACGGTTCCTGGAAGAGCGTTTGTTGTGACTGGTCAAAATGCGAGGAACCCAAACGAGGTGATCACGGGTAAGCTATTTATAAATTCTTGCGAAGTTTATACCTTACTTGATACCGGTGCTACCCATTCATTTATCTCTCCTGCTTGTGCTCAACGTTTAAACTTGACTCCGGAGAAATTAGACTTTGACCTATCTGTGGAAACTCCGTTAGAGAAACTTTCATCACATCCATCGCTTATAAATCTTGTTTGATTCAAGTTGGCACCATCACCTTACCTCAGTGACCTTATCTCTTTAAAGATACTTACTTTTGATGTGATTTTAGGGATTGATTGGTTAACTACTCATCATGCCAAAATTGATTGTTTTCGTAAGGTTGTTAGTTTTCATATTCCTAACCAACCTATTGTATTTAATTCAAGCAACTAAACCATTAAAATCAATCACTATCATATCTAATCATAAAGCTATTCGTTTATTAAAAAACGGATGTCAAGCTTTCTTAGCCCATGTTATGGATTTGAATAAAGACACGTCAAATTTGAATAATATTTCTATTGTTATTGACTTTCCTAATGTATTTCTGAAGAACTTCCTTGGTCTACCCCGTAACGTGAAGTTGAATTCTTTATTGATCTTGAACCCGGTACAAAGCCCATTTCTAAAACCCCATATCGAATGGCTCCTATTGAACTTCGTGAGTTAAAGGTCCAACTACGAATTGTTGGACATCGGTTTCATTCGGCTTAAGTACATCTCCTTGGGGTGCTCCTTTTTATTCGTAAAGAAGAAAGACGGGAGTATGCGACTTTGTATTAACTATCGAAATTGAACCATGTCACCATCAAGAATAGGTATCCTCTACCTCGTATTGATGACTTATTTGACCGATTCCAAGGAGCACAATTCTTTTCAAAGATCGATCTTCGCTTCGGATATCATCAATTTGAAGATTAGAACCGAGGATATTCCAAAGATCGCTTTTAGAACTCTGATACGGGCATTATGAATTCTCATGTCTTTCGATTGACTAATGCTCCCAAGCGGCTTTCATGGATATGATGAACCGAGTATTCAAGGAATATTTGGATCGCCTCGTTGTTGTCTTTATTGATGACATCCTCATATATTCCAAAAGTCATGAAGATCATGAGCACCATTTGAAGCTGGTACTCCAAAGGCTTCGTGAAAACAAACTATATGCCAAATTAAAGAAATGCGAGTTCTGGCTTGAGGAAGTAGCATTTCTTGAGCACGTGTGTCAAAACATGGAGTATCCGTGGACCCAAATAAGATTGAAGCAATACAAAGTTGGGAGCAACCAAGTCGGTGATCAAGTACGTAACTTCACGGGCTTAGCTGGTTATTATCGGAGATTCGTGGAAGGATTTTCTCGAATCGCTACTCCATTAACTCAGCTGACTCGGAAAGATATAAAATTTGTATGGAACGAGGAATGCGAGAAGAGTTTCCAAGAGCTCAAGAGGAGACTCATTTCTATTTTGTTCTAACAATACCATCCGGTTCGGATGGATTTGTTATCTACAAATGATGCTTCTAGCAAAGGGTTAGGATGTGTTCTCATGCAACGTGGGAAAGTCATAGCCTATGCCTCGCGACAACTTAAAAAGTATGAGAGGAATTATCCTACTCATGATCTAGAGTTAGCGTGAATCGTTTTCGCTTAAAGATATGGAGGCACTATCTATATGGGGAGAAAGTGGAGATATATTCGCACCATAAAAGCCTTAAATATTTCTTCACTAAAAAAAGAACTCAACATGCTGGCGGCCGACGTTGGCTCGAGCTATTGAAAGACTACGACCACACTATTCAATACCATCCTCGAAAAGCGAACGTGGTAGCTGACGCGTTGAGTAGAAGATCATATGCGTGAATGAGTGCGATGATGTCAAGTATACGACAGAGCCAACTTTAATAGAAAAAGTTAAGGTTGCTCAAGCCATCGACCCGGAGCTGATGCGTATGAAGAAGAAAGTACAAGAAGGTGCTATTCCAGAAGCGAGAATTGATGAAGAAGGAATACTTCGATTCCACTCCAAACTTTGTGTCCCTAACGACTCTGATTTGAAGTACAAGATTATGATGGAGGCACACAATACACCATTTGCAATCCATCCTGAGAGTACCAAAATGTATTGTGATCTTCGACATACATTTTGGTGGAACAATATGAAGAGAGAGATTGCAAAGTTTATCTCAACGTGTTTAACTTGTCAACAAGTAAAGGCGGAGCATCTAGTACCTAAGGGTCCGTTGCAACCACTTGAGATTCCGAAATGGAAGTGGGAACACATTACCATGGATTTTGTTACGGGTCTTCCTACGGTTTCTCAAGGCATCAATGTTATTTGGGTTATTGTTGATAGATTAACCAAGTCTGCTCATTTCTTGCCGATACGGGAGACTTATTCCCTTGAATGTCTTGCTAGTATATATGTAAACGAGATTGTGAGGTTGCATGGCATGCTAGTATCCATAGTTTCGGATCGTGACCTAAGATTTACTTCAAGATTTTGGGTTAGCTTGCAAAAAGCTATGGGTACGGATTTATTTATCTGATTAAGCATACCATCCTCAAACAGACGGACAATCGTGAGAGGACTATTCAAACTCTTGAAGATCTATTAAGACTCGTGTCCTAGACTTCAAGGGCGCTTGGGATAAGTATTTACCATTGGTGGAATTCTCCTACAACAACAAAGCTTATCGAGCAAGTATAGGTGTGGCTCCATTCAAGCATTATATGGACGAAAATGTCGCTCTCCAAAGATGTTGGGACGAGGTGGGTGAAGCAACATTGTTGGGACCCGAAGTTGTACGTATGACTACTAAAAAGATCCAAATGATTCGACAACATATACAAATGGCACAAGATCGACAAAAGAGTTATGCGGATCTTCATCGAAAGGACGTGGAATTTAGTATAGGGGATCATGTATTGTTGCGAGTTGCTCCATGGAAGGGAGTTACAAGATTTGGGAAGAGAGGAAAGCTCAATCCACGATTTATTGGTCCATTTTAAATTCTTGACCGAGTAGGAAATGTAGCCTATAGACTCGCGTTACCTCCGAGTATATCTCGTGTTCATAATGTGTTTCACATATCTGTACTTCGTAAATATGTGAAAGACCCGAACCACGTTATAGAGTTAGAACCCACGAGATAGCCAAGACTTTAACGTATGAGGAGGTACTGTCAAGATCTTGGATAGGAAGGAGCATGTCCTACGCTAAGAAGGTCATACCACAAGTTAAAGTTTTGTGGAGGAATCATGCTATAGAGGAAATGTCCCGGAATTGGAACGGAAATGAAAGCGAGGTATCCTCACCTTTTCGAAACACTGTGTACGTGACGTCCAATTTCGAGGACGAAATTTCATAAGGAGGGAGGTTGTAAGACCCCAACTTATTATTAATGAAATTTAATTTTCTCTATTTATTATTTTGAAATAGTAAGGGTTGATTTGATTAATGTGGATAGTTATGGGTAAAATACGCAAATATTTCAAAATAAGCAAGTGGTTATAAAATTTTCATTATTGTTCGAATATTCGTTTGGTCGTGGAATATTCTTCATTGCTTGGGGAATATTCGTGATGACGGCCAGCATGCCTTTTTAATGGGCCCCATAACTGAAAGCGATTGGATGAAGAAAACGACAAATATAAGTTGTTTAAAAATAACTAATATAGTTGTTACCAGTTAATCTTGTTAAAATACTCGGTGGTTAAAACACAGAAGACACGGTATTGCACCAATTATTGATTCTTACGTAAGAAGGCACTACTCAATAATGGTTACAATAATTACCGTTCAAGGATTTTATTGATTTAATAATTGTTGCGTTGATATTTTATATTGTTGTTGTTTCAATAATTGTCATTACACAAAGATTTTCATTATCGGCAATAATTCATATTATCCTAATAATATTATTAGATAACATTATTGGCAATGTCTAGAAAGTTCTCATCTCAAGGAGAGGTTTGGTTACCTAATTGCGGCGCCAAGAAGGAGAAATTCTTATTGAAAAGCCCCTCTTTCCTGAACCGCCTCGTCACAAAAGATCTTGTGATTCTGTGATATTATTTGTGAATAATTAATTATTGATTTATATAATGAGAAAAATATTGATTTTATGTGGATATAGATGGAGAAAATTTTTTAATGTGACAATTGTTGAAAATTGAAATTTTATCTTTTTCTGATAAAATAATTCATTTAAATATATTATTATATTTTTAATAATATAATAATGGTGATATTTTTACAATGAATGTCTGATATATGAGTATACGAGGAGAAAGAGTATTTTTGTTGCAATAAATGTTTTAAACATGTTAAACATGTCGGTGGACCCCATTTCTCGACTGAAATTTGATTATAGCTTGTAAAATCGCCCGTTTATGGATTTCGGTCAATTTTTGTTTGGAATTTAAAAAAACTTTCTTCTGTAAAGTTGTAGAGAATTGAATTTCCTATAAAAACTCGCAAGATTCGAATTTTCTGATAAAAGGGCTATTTATTGTGAATTATTAAAGTTTCGAAGCTCCGAAATAATTGATTTTTGGAAGTATAAAATATTTAAAATGACAAAAACGTTTTTTTGTCATTATTGTGGGTCTTGCATGTGTTAGAAGTGGCTGAATTCAGATCTCTAAATGTGGGCGTATGAATAAAAATTAATAAATTAATATTTTAATAAATTTTCTGCTTTGGTGTTCTAAAGCATTTTCCTATAAATAGGTGCTTAGGTTAGAATTGAAAATACACCGTAAATCAAGTTTTCTCTCTCTATATTATCGAGCGTATTCTTGTGAGTATTTTGAGTTTATTTTGAGTATTGCTATACGGTGCAAGTTCAAGTCATAGCTATATCATATCCTGTTTCACCTAGTAAGCTTGGTTTTTTGAGGTAAGGATATTATTTTTTTCAGTATGATATTATTTCTTCAATATCATTATCTTTGAAATATTGATCTGAAGTTTTTATCAAATTTGGAACTTTTGGTGTCGGTTACTATTCACGATACTCAAGACTATTCACGTATCTACGACACTTATTCACGAATCTACGCACCTATTCATCTAAAATGAAAATTTTCCTTTTCGTCTCAAAAATATCTATTCCGGATACTAGCTTTGATTGTATCCATGTTTTGATCATTCTTGAATTTTACACCACTATGATTATTTTTGAGGTATTGTTGGACATGGATAAAATAAAGTACGAATCCTTAATCCTTAATCCTTAATCCTTAATCCTTATCATTTTGTTTCACTGGATTTATTTCTTTAAAAATATTTTTCATCATCCTCAGTCCTAAATGATGATATAATTGAATATCTTTGGCCTGTAGTGCAAAGATGAATGATTTTTGATGAATATCTTTGGCCCGTAGTGCAAAGATGAACAGGTGTTTAGATGAACATGACCAACTGATGAATATCTTTGGCCTGTAGTGCAAAGATGAATATTTGATTCTTGATATATATTGATTGATGTTAAAAGGATAAAAGATAGACGATGAACTTTAAATTCATACATAGAAGATAGTAGTTTGCATTTTCTACTTAACTCTTCTAATGAATTATTTTTTCCGCTGCGAATATTGACTTAAAACTTGTTGTCTATTGTATTCTATTAGATTTTTCCCTGTTGAAGACTAATGATAATTTGTTGTATATTATCTTAGTCATAATATTCTTTACTGGGCTAGTTGAGCTCACCCTTTTCCTTTTTGTTCCATTTTTCTTCGTGAGGCGAGAATATAAGCGAGTACGCAGCCTGGGTATGGAATGAAGGTTCTAGAGAGAGTTATTTAGTAGTCCTCACCATTTTGTAAAATAATGTATCAATAAATGTGATGAGGATTTATTTGAGTATAGATATTGTCTAGAAGATAATATCTGTATTCAAACTCACGCTTTCTTGTTGTAATAATAAAGTTGTAGTTATTTCTGTACCATGTATTGACAACTCAGAATGGGTGATGTATACCTATTTTGGGGGCGTCACAAGTTGGGCAAAAAACGGCTCATCGCTTCGCCGCTTAATCTTTCGTCATCAATCAATGCGCAATGTTACTTGCGGTGCCCAGGCAAAATCTACAAGCAATTGCAATGCACCTTTAATTGGGACGGTTGAGGTGCAGCTTGTTTGCAAGTTAGGCACAATGGACTTATATTAGTATCGTAAGCATGTTATTAATGTTGAGGCATGATATAAACTACAATAGCAGATTGTCATGCGTTATAATACAAAGTATAAAAGATTTTGAAGTGATTGTTAATTGAGTTATAAAATGAAACCAAATGAGATGTTTTCGAAAGATAGAGTTGAATGATTAAGTTATGTTGATCAATGTGTATTTTTAGAAGCGTTAAGTATGTTAGCTTACTTGGTTAGGTGCTAAGTTAGGGTTGTGACTTAAATGATGGTTTAAACCCTAAAGTTAATATTCATGCGATTAATTGTTGTTGCAGTTTCAATGATATCTGTAGTATAATTGGAGATTATTTTTATTTGTGTAGCTTACAATCAAGGTAAGTTTTCTAACTCTACCTTGTTATTATTGAGCAAGTTCTTAAATCTTAACTCTTTACATTGAGCAAAGCTTTCTAACTTCATTCTTTCCGTATTGAATGCAAGTTTCCATTCCTAAATTATTATTGTGCAAGTTCCTAACATTCTTTATGAAGTTGAGCAAGCTTAACCTATCTTTTGTATGTTTGTACAAGCTTATATAACCTAATTCGTTACATTGAGCGAGATTTAGTTTCCTAATTATTATTCAAAGCATATATTTTTCTAATACATTGATTCAAGGGAGATTGTTTCAACTCTTCTATAGCGCTTTGCATGTATATCATGTTTACTCAATTATATATTATTGTTATTCAATCTTTGACTTTGATAACCTTGTTCAAAGCTTTATCGTTATATTAAACCTTCAAGTAGTAAGCAAACCTTTATTAATTGAATTAATATATATTCGAATAGTGTTCTAAAGTTCTAGAAACACTGATAAGCTAGTTCCAAACTAAACTTTCTTTAGTGAGGAAATTCTAAATCCAAACTGAGACGAACAACCCTAACATAGGGGATTTTGTATGTGTAACGTTTAGATGTTTGTACACAATACATGGTACAAAGGGCTGATTCCCCTAAGTACGTTAAGAAGGGTCCATATAGTCTAAATGACTGTTAAGGTTGGGTAATAATACCTAAGTACCAGGGACATAGTTTGTGGTCTTAAGACCCTCAGATAATTAAAGTTCGAACTTGTTTTCTAGTTTGATTTATGGAACAAGTTCCTTATTGTTCAACTTTCGTTGTTCACTCTCATGTTATTATCATTGCTACTTTCTATATAAGTGAGCATTTGTTTGCTCACTCTTGCGATTAACACTGCAGCTAAAGTGGAGAAAGTTGATGAGCCGTCGACTAGCAAAGGCAAGGGCAAGATGTCCAAATGATGAAGACTTTTGAGAATTTTATTTTAATAAATTATGTTAAAGACTTGTTTTAATATGTGATGTATTCCGCAAACTTATGTAATAATTTTAAGGTTAGATTACCTGGGATTTATTTTGAGATGATGATGTAACCCTTTAATGGGGAAGATTATTGTTTAAGTTATTTAAATTATGTCTTTATCCTTTATTGATGGGTAGTTAGATGTAATAGTTTTGATAAGTGAGCACCAAATCCTGTGGGAATGAAGTACCTGGATTTGGGGGTGTCACAGGTTGGTATCAAAGCCTTAGGTTATGAACTTTAGGTGGGGAAACCTTAGGAAGTAACCTTTAAGGAAATAGAAAACATAGAGGTGTTCAACTCTTATCGGGTTTTAAGGAATGGATTAAGTTATCCATTGAAGCTAAACAATAAAAGACATTATGTGCTATGTGTTAATAATTTATGTGCTCGCGAATATCAAAAATATTAAGAACAACTTAAAACATTTTGTTGTCAAGATGTCTAACGAAGGAGGATCCAGTCCAGCTAGAGAGGTGATACCTCAAATACCTAGAGAGGATGAACCCTGGGATATTCATGTAGTGCGGGAGCAGTGTATCCAGGAGGATGAGCCTGTGACCGATCCCGTGGAGGATAGTTCTGAGGAGGTAGAGGAGGATGATGAGGAAGAGGATCTTGAGGAGTTTTTACCAAACTCCATATCAGCGGAGATGTATGATGCTTTGTATGACCATAATGTAGAATTACAGGACGAGGTTGAGGAGCTGAAGGAAATGGTTGAGATGCATCACGCTTCGATGGAGCAGAAGGATGCAGAGATTCAGGAACTCGACTCTAAACTTAGGAACACGGAGTGGGACTTAGTTCATACAAAGGGTCAGCATGAAGACCTGTTGGCAGTACACGAGAAGATGAAGACTGACATGGAGAAATTAAAAGATGACTTCAAGGAGGAGTCAACTAAGCGTGCAAGAGCAGAGGATGCTTAGATGAAGGTGACTCAACGTGCAGATCGTGCTGAGGCTAAGGTTCAAGTGAAGAAAGCCAAAATGAAAGAGATGGATTATGCTTTTAATTCGGCAATTGATAGGGCCCAGGATCGAGTCTACTATTATCCACCTCAGTTCGAGAATTTGCCATGGTTCGTGATGGATCGCAGAACAGCATATCGTATCATGGAGGAGGAACGTCGGGAAGCCTTACGACGTCTTAATATGTCTAGATAGAATAAGATAGATAATAATATGCGGTTAAATTATGTGAATAAATAAATTGTGAATCCCTTATTTTGAGATAAATAAAGGGATAGTATGAGTATGTAATCCTGGAACGTGTTTAGTTCAGGAAAGTGGATGTTTATGGCGGTTATGCTATTTTGAGTATGTTCTAAAACTTTATGAATGAATAAAATATTAGAGTTTATTTGAAATATTATGTGTTATAACTTTAATCTTGGAATGTTTAAGTTAAACTTCAAATGCCCAAGAAGTTGAGTAATGAGCTAATAAGCGTATATCTTAACAGAAGATGCCTCCTAGAAGAAGACAACCACGTCAGCAAGCACCTCCACAGGGGTCACCTAATAATAAAAATGAGACCAACGCTAATACGGTTCAGCAATTGGTAGCTTTATTGATGGGTGCACTTGCGAATTAACCCAACCTCAAGTCACGAATTTCAGGGAATTCAAAGCGGTTGGACCGCCAGAATTTCAAGGGTCTAAGAATCCAGTGGAAGCCCAAACTTGGATCACGGAAATGGAGAAGGATACCCCCAAAATAGGTATACATCACCCATTCTGAGTCGCCAAATACATGGTACAGAAAAAACAACTACAACTTTATTAATACAGTTGTCGTGCAAAATACGACAACACATACTGTGAGTTTAAATACAATATTGTCTTCTAGACAATATCTATACCCAAATAAAGTCCTCATTACAATTATTTATGCACTATTTTATAAAATAGTAAGGGCTACTAAAATAGCTATCTTGAGTCATCACTCCGTACCCCGGCTAGTCCCTGCTAAACTCTCACCTCCTGAGAAGAAAAATGGAACAAAAAGGAAAAGGGTGAGCTCAACTAGCCCAGTAAAGAACATTATGACTAAGATAATATACAAAAAATTATCCTTAGTCTTTAACAGGGAAAAATCTGATAGAATACAATATACAACAAGTTTTAGATCAACAACTGCAACGGAAACAACAATTCATTAGAAGAGTTAAGTAGAGAATGAAATCTACTATCATCTATGAATTTAAAAGTCCATCATCAATATTTTATCCCTGTAACATCAATCAATATAAATCTCTTTTCACACTACGGGCCAAAGATATTCATTTGTATCACCAAATGGGTCATGTTCATCTCAACACCTATTCATCTTTGCACTACTACGCCAAAGATATTCATCAGTAATCATTCATCTTTGCACTACAGCCAAAGATATTCATCAATTATCACCATTAAGGACCGAGGATGATGAAAAACATTTTAGAGAACGAATCTAAAGAAATGTAAGGACAAATATTAGGGATTCGTATTTCGTTCATCCAAATTCAATAATACTCCATAATAACCAAGTGTGAAGTAGAATTCAAAATAAAGATCAAAACATGGATACAATCAAAGATAGTAACCATAAAAGATATCTGGAAGAAAAGAGAAAATTTCATTTTTCTATGAATAGTGGTCAGATTTGTGAATAAGGTCGATACGTGAATGAATAGTAACCCCACACAACAAGTTCCAAATTTGATTAAAAGTTCAGATCAATACTTCAACATAATGATATTGAAAGAAATAATATCATATATGAAGAAAATAACATCCCTTACCTCAAAGAAACAAGATTTCTAATGAAAGGCTCAAGTGATGTTTGAATGAAACTTGTAGATCTTGAATAGCAACTCTCAAAGTATCTAAATACTCACAAAATACTTCGATAATATAGAGAGAGAGAGAAAGAGAAAAGCTTATGTTTCGGTGTGATTTTCAATTCTAACTTAAACTCTATTTATAGGAAAATGATAGCAATCAAGAAGAGACTTGATCAAGCTACCGATGGCTTTACTCACTACTATTGCCACCCACCACATTTGAAATAAAATTCAGCACATTTCTTTACCAACCACAAGTGGGGCCCATTCAATTCTAGAATTTTCCACCAAAATCATTTATAACCTTAATTTTCAAGCGATACCTCTTAAAATTCATAACAAATCATTCGCTCATTTTTAACGGCTCAAAATTTGTGGACATATACCCAACTTATATATATATAACATATCCAAAAATCACAACGATCCAACGGTCTGATTAAAAATTATAACTCACGCAATATATCGTAAAAATACTGATTTGATTTTTAATACCTCCATTCCGACAAAAATACAGATAAAACACCTCAACATTAACTCCTTCGATTATAATCACATGAAATAAATAAATTCATCATTTATATAAAATAAATATTTCCTTATCATATGAATCAATAATTAATTATTCACAAATAATATTACAAAATCACAATTATGACAACCAGGCCGTTCCCAGGAAAGAGGGGGCTTTCTAATAAGAATTTCTCCTTCATCAAGCGCAAGCAATTAGATGACCTAACCTCTCCTCGATGTAACTTTCTAGACATTGTCAATAATGCTATCTAATAATATTATTCAAATAATATGAATTATTGATCTAATAATAGGAAATATAATGCAGTGATAATTATTGAAACAACAATAATATAATCTATCAATGTAGCAATTATTGAATCAATAAAATAAAATATTAAACAGTAACTACTGTAACAATTATTGAGTAGTGCCTTCTTACGTAAAGATCAATAATTCAACAATATTGTACAATACCGTGTGCTACTGTGCCATTACGCGTATTACTGTATTTTAACCACCGGGTATTCCAACAGTGTTAACGGTAACGATTACGCCGTTATTTGTAACAACTCAAATTTGTCGTTTCCTTCATCCGATAGTTATCATGTTATGGGGCCCATGAATGACTGCGCCGTCGTACGGATATTCCCGACAAAAAGAATATTCCACGACCAAACGAATATTCCCCATCAGAAATGAATATTTTATAACCACTTACTTATTTTGTAAAATTTGCACATTTCACCCATAACCAAAGTATTATATCAAATTAACTCATTATTTCAAGATAATAAATAGAGAAAATTTAATTTTATTCATAATAATTTGGGGTCTTACAACCTCCCCTCCTTATGAAATTTCGTCCTCGAAATTGACGTACGTACCTGGTGTTTCAAAAAGGTGAGGGTACCTCGCTTTCATTTCCGATTCCAACTCCCAAGTCATTTCCTCAATAGCATGGTTCCTCCACAAAACTTTGACTTGTGGTATAACCTTTGTTCGTAGGATATGCTCTTTCCTATCCAATATCTCGACAGGTACCTCCTCGTACGTTAAATCTTCGGCTATCTCCTCTAGTTCTAAAGCAATAATGTGGTTTGGGTCTTTCACATATTTACGAAGCATAGATATGTGAAAAATATTATGAACACGAGACATACTTGGAGGTAATGCAAGTCTATAGGCCACATTTCCTATTCAGTCAAGAATCTCAAATGGTCCAACAAATCGTGGATTGAGCTTTCCTCTCTTCCCAAATCTTGTAACTCCTTTCCATAGAGCAACTCGTAACAATACATGATCCCCAATATTAAATTCCACGTCCTTTTGATAAAGACCAGCATAACTCTTTTGTCGATCTTGTAAGGTTTGAATACGTTGTCGAATCATTTGGATCTTTTCTGTAGTCATGCGTACTAATTCTGGTCCCAACAACGTTGCTTCTCCTACCTCGTCCCAGCATACTGGAGAACGACACTTTCATCCATATAACGCCTCGAATGGAGCCATGCCTATACTTGCTTGAAAACTATTATTGTAGGAGAATTCCACCAGTGGCAAGTACTTATCCTAACTTCCTTTGAAATCTAGAACACAGAGTCTTAATAGATCTTCAACGGTTTGAATAGTCCTCTTTGATTGTCCGTTCGTTTGAGGATGGTATGCTTTGAATCAATCAGAAATCCGCGCTCATAGCTTTCGCGCAAGTTAACCCAAAATCTTGAAGTGAATCTTGGGTCACGATCCGAAACTATGGATACTGGCATGCCATGCAATCGCACAATCTCATTCACGTACATACGAGCAAGACGTTCAAGGGAATAAGTTTGTTGTATAGGTAAGAAATGAGCAGACTTGGTTAATCTATCAACAATAACCCAAATCGCATCTATGCCTTGAGAAACTTTGGGAAGACCCATAACGAAATCCATGGTAATGTGTTCCCACTTCCATTCCGGAATCTCAAGTGGTTGCAATGAACCTTTTGGCACTTGATGCTCCGCCTTTACACGTTGACAGGTTAAACACCTCGAGATAAACTCCGCGATCTCTCTCTTCATATTGTTCCACCAAAATGTATGTCGAAGATCATGATACATTTTGGTACTCCCAGGATGGATTGCAAATGGTGTGTTATGTGCCTCCATCATGATTCTATGCTTCAAGTCAGGATTGTTGGGAATGCAAAGTCTGGAGTTGACTCAAAGTATTCCTTCTTCATAGATTCCTGCTTCTGGAATAGCACCTTTTTGCACTTTCTTCTTCATACGCATTAACCTCAGGTCCGTAGCTTGAGCAGCTTTAACTTTATTGATCAAAGTCGGTTCTACTCGTATGTTTGATATCATCACGTGGGTACTTGGAGCCTTTAACTCTATCTCCATCCTTTGTAAGTCGTATAAAATGGATCTTTGTGTTAACAACATCGCACTTGTACTCGCATACGATCTTCTACTCAATGCGCACCACAACGCTTTTTATATTTCCGTGATGATATTGAATGCTATGGTCGTAATCCTTCAACAGCTCGAGCCAATATCATTGCCGCATGTTGAGTTCCTTTTGGGTGAAGAAATATTTGAGGCTTTTATGATCTGTATAAATCTCCACTTTCTCCCCATACAAGTAGTGTCTCCAGATTTTTAACGCAAAAAATGATCACGCTAACTCCGCATCATGAGTAGGATAATTCCTCTCATATTCTTTGAGTTGTCATGAGGCATAAAGCTATGACTTTCCCATGTTGCATGAGAACACATCCTAACCCTTTGCCTGAAGCATCGCTGTAGATAACAAATCCATCCGAGCCAGATGGTATTGTCAGAACAGGTGCCGAAATGAGTCTCCTCTTGAGTTCTTGGAAATTCTTCTCGCATTCCTCGCTCCATACGAATTTTTTATCTTTCTGAGTCAGCTGAGTTAATGGAGTAGCGATTTGAGAAAATCCTTCCACGAATCTCCGATAATAACCAGCTAAGCACAAAAAGCTACGCACTTCGGTCACCGACTTCGGTTGCTCCCAACTTTGTATTACTTCAATCTTCGCCGGGTCAATAGATACTCCATGTTTTGACACCACGTGCCCAAGGAATGCTACTTCCTTAAGCCAGAACTCGCATTTCTTTAGCTTGGCATATAGCTTGTTGTCACGAAGTCTTTGAAGTACCATCTTCAAATGGTGCTCATGATCTTCATGGCTTTTGGAATAGAAGAGGATGTCATCAATAAAGACAACAAAGAACTAATCCAAATATTCCTTGAATACACGGTTCATCATATCCATGAAAGAAGCAGGAGCATTAGTCAATCCAAAAGACATGACTAAGAATTCATAATGCTCGTACCGAGTTCTGAAGGCAGTCTTTAGAATATCCTCAGTTTTAATCTTCAGTTGATGATATCCGTAATCGAAGATCGATCTTTGAAAAGTATTGTGCTCTTTGCAACTGGTCAAACAGGTCATCAATGCGAGGTAGTGGATACCTATTCTTGATGGTGACATGGTTTAATTCTCGGTAGTTAATACAAAGTCTCATACTCCCGTCTTTCTTCTTTATGAATAAAACAGGAGCACCCCAAGGAGATGTACTAGGACGAATAAAACCGATGTCTAACAATTCCTCAGATTTGGACTTTTAACTCCCGAAGTTCAATAGAGCCATTCGATATGGGGTTTTAGAAATGGGCTTTGTACCCTTGTTCAAGATCAATAAAGAATTCAACTTCACGCTCCGGGGGTAGACCGTAAGTTCTTCAGAAATACGTTAGAAATTCATTAACAATGTGAATATTATTCAAATCGACGTGTTTTTGTTCAAGTCCATAATATGGGCTAAGAAAGCTTGACATCCATTTTTCAATAAACGAATAGCTTTATGGCTTGATATGACAAATGGATCGATTTTAGTGGTTTAGTGGCTTGAATTCAGATAACAAAGTTGGTTAGGAATATGAAAACTAACAACCTTACGAAAAAAAATCAATTTTGGCATGATGAGTGGTTAACCAATCAATCCCTAAAATCACATCAAATGTAAGTATCTTTAAAGAGATAAGATCAATAGGTAATGTGATTGTGCCAACTTGGATCAATCAAGATTTATAAACTGTAGATGTAACAAAGGTTTCACCCAATGGAGTTTCAACAGATAAGTTAAAGTCCAATTTCTCCGAGTCAAGTTTAAACGCTGAGCACAAGAAGGAGAGATAAAAAATGGGTGAAACCGGTATCTAGTAAGGTATAAACTTCAAGAAGAGTTCAAGATTAGCTTACCCGTGATCACCTCGTTTGGGTTTCTCGCGTTTTGGCTACCACGACAAACACCCTTCCTTGAACCACCGACTTGGTTTTGTTCAGAGTCGCCTTTGGTGCCGCTTCCCCCCGCTTGGACTTGACTTTCGCTACTCGGACAAAATTCGGGCTATGTGACCGTGTTTTCCACAATTGAAACACACCTTGAAGGTCGTGAATAGTTTGGACTTATGTGTCCCTCCTCTCCGCATCTCAGCATCTAATCGGCGCCGCGTTCTCCTCCCCTAGAATTTGTTGTTGTTGTTGTTGTTGGTCTTTGGTGGTGCCGATGTGTTCCCGTCATTGTTGAATCTCCTCTTTTTGAAATTTCCACTTGACTCACCTCTCTTATTATCATGGCCACAATGACCACCCGAGTGGTTATCGCTTTTGTCCGTATTCTTCCCTCCTCGCTGGTTATCATCGCTCCCGATGATCGCTATCACCCTGTATGACCTCGGTTGTGGTCCCTCATAATTGAACATACTCAAGTTATCACGCTCTAATAATTGAGTCATGTTTACAACATCTGAATATAAAGAAAATTTATGAGAGATAAGATATTATCGAATCTCGGGTTTTAGACCTCTCAGAAACATCCACGTCATACGTTCCTCATTTTCTACCAAATGAGGTGCAAACCTGGATAACTCCGCTAACTTCGCCTCATACTGGGACACCGTCATGTTATTTTGTTCCAGTCTAATAAAATCTACCTCCTTCATATGACGAATGCTTTCAGGAAAGTACTTGTCATTAAACAATTTATGAAATCTTTCCCAAGACATGTTGAGTGCGGCTGGATGGGTACGTTTCACAGACTCCCACCAATAATCTGCCTCGCCACGGAACATAAAGGTGGCGAATGGAACCTTCTGTTCCTCCGTACAGCCCAAGACATCGAATATCTTGGTAATTTGCTTAACCCACGTTTCCGCTTTAATCGGATCGGGCTTTCCCCGTAAATGGTGGTCCCAACTCCTTGAATCGCTTGGTCATGATAAACCGCGTTATTATCATTTCCACCCGTATTTTGTACACGAGTCTCCCTCGTCTGATTTTGCATGAATTGTAAAAAGCTTCTAAACATCGCATCATTCATCGTTTGCTCGGTAGTGTTGTTTACAGGAGGAATATTGCCTTCATGTTGCACGTTCTCTTGGTTGGTAATCAAAGGTTGTTCCACAGTCTCATAGACTCCATTGTTAACGTTCTCAGCTGCCATTCTTAAAACTGCCATAAAACAGGGGTTAATTAAACAAATTAACATATCACATAATATCCCTATATTATGACCGACCAACAAATAAGCTTAGGTAGGACACACTAGCGAAGGATTTACTACACTCTCCCCTCCTAGTTCTATTCCCCGATCTCCGCCAGAGACCATATCCCTAAGCTCTGATACCAACTGTGACACCCCCAAAATAGGTATACATCACCCATTCTGAGTCGCCAAATACATGGTACAGAAAAAATAACTACAACTTTATTAATACAGTTGTCGTGTAAAATACGACAACACATACTGTGAGTATAAATATAATATTATCTTCTAGACAATATCTATACCCAAATAAAGTCCTCATTACAATTATTTATGCACTATTTTACAAAATAGTAAGGACTACTAAAACAGCTATCTTGAGTCATCACTCCGTACCCCGGCTAGTCCCTGCTAAACTCTCACCTCCTGAGAAGAAAAATGGAACAAAAAGGAAAACGGTGAGCTCAACTAGCCCAGTAAAGAACATTATAACTAAGATAATATAAAACAAATTATCCTTAGTCTTTAACAGGAAAAAATCTGATAGAATACAATAGAGAACAAGTTTTAGATCAACAACTGCAGCGAAAACAACAATTCATTAGAAGAGTTAAGTAGAGAATGAAATCTACTATCATCTATGAATTTAAAAGTCCATCATCAATATTTTATCCCTGTAACATCAATCAATATAAATCTTTGCACTACGGGCCAAAGATATTCATTTGTATCACCAGTTGGTCATGTTCATCTCAACACCTGTTCATCTTTGCACTACGGGCCAATGATATTCATCAGGTAATCATTCATCTTTGCACTACAGGCCAAAGATATTCATCAATTATCACCATTAAGGGCTGAGGATGATGAAAAACATTTTAGAGAACGAATCTAGTGAAACAGAAGGACAAATATTAGGGATTCGTATTTCGGTTCATCCAATTTTAATAATACTCCATAATAACCAAGTGTGAAGTAGAATTCAAAAATAAAGATCAAAACATGGATACAATAAAAGATAATAACCATAAAAGACATCTGGAAGAAAAAGAGAAAATTTCATTTTTCGCTGAATAGTGTCGTATTTGTGAATAGTGCCGTATACGTGAATAGTAACCCCGACACAACAAGTTCCAAATTTGATTAAAAGTTTAGATCAATACTTCGGCATAATGATATTGAAAGAAATAATATCATATATGAAGAAAATAACATCCCTTACCTCAAAGAAACAAATTTTTGAATGAAAGGTCTAAAGTGATCTTTGAATGAAACTTGTAATCGAATAAAGAACTCTCAAAGTATCTAAATACTCACAAAATACGCTTGATAATATGGAGAGAGAAAGAGAGAAAGCTTATGTTTCTGGTGTGATTTTCAATTCTAACTTAGCCCTCTATTTATAGGAAAATGATAGCCCGCCGAAGCAGACTTGACCTGCTACCTAATGGCTTTACCTGCTACTATTGCCACCCACCACATTTGAAATAAAATTCAGCACATTTCTTCACCAACCACAAGTGGGGCCCACTCAATTCTAGAATTTTCCACTAAAATCATTTATAACCCTATCCGAAGCAGTCACCTCTTAAAATTCATAAAAAATCATTTGTTCATTTTTAACGGTTCAAAATTTATGGACATATACCCAACTTATATATATATAACATATCCAAAAATCACAACGATCCAACAGTCAGATTAAAAATTATAACTCACGCAATATATCGTAAAAATACTGATTTGATTTTTAATACCTCCATTCCGACAAAAATACAGATAAAACACCTCAACATTAACTCCTTCAATTATAATCACATGAAATAAATAAATTCATCATTTATATAAAATAAATATTTCCTTATCATATGAATTAATAATTAATTATTCACAAATAATATTACGTAATCACAATTATGACAACCAAATTTCCCAGAAAGAGGAGGCTTTCCAATAAGAATTTCTCCTTCTTGGCATGATTAGATGACCTAACCTCTCCTCGATGAAACTTTCTAGACATTGTCAATAATGCTATCTAATAATATTATTCAAATAATATGAATTATTGATCTAATAATGGGAAATATAATGCAGTGACAATTATTGAAACAACAATAATATAATCTATCAATGTAGCAATTATTGAATCAATAAAATAAAATATTAAACAGTAACTACTGTAACAATTATTGATTAGTGCCTTCTTACGTAAGGATCAATAATTCAACAATACTTTGCAATACCGTGTGCTACTGTGCCATTACACGTATTACTGTATTTTAACCACCAGGTATTCCAACAGTGTTAACGGTAACGATTACGCCGTTATTTGTAACAACTCAAATTTGTCGTTTTCTTCATCCGACAGTTATCCTGTTATGGGGCCCACGAATGACTGCGCCGTCGTACGGATATTCCCGACAAAAAGAATATTCCACGACCAAACGAATATTCCCCGACAGAAATGAATATTTTATAACCACTTGCTTATTTTGTAAAATTTGCACATTTCACCCATAACCAAAGTATTATATCAAATTAACTCCTTATTATTTTAAGATAATAAATAGAGAAAATTTAATTTTATTCATAATAAGTTGGGGTCTTACAGTAATGTTGGAAGTAATAGTCAGGAAAGAAAGTGGAGCGAGAATTCAACGGCGGGAGGACAATAAGGAAATCACCAGAAGAAAAAGTTTGAGGCTTGTGCGACTTGCGGGAAGAACCATACTGGGGTATGTTTGAAGGGAAAGCGAGTGTGTTTCAACTGTGGTCAGAAGGGACACATTGCACCAAACTATTTTAGTCCGAAGAAAGAAGCATGCTTTACCTGCGGTTCAAAGGATCACATTGCTCGTGATTGCCCTAAGAAGCCAGCGGGAAGTGCATGTGGCAGAAAAGGAAACAACAACGGTGGTGGTGTATTAACTATCACTGGACCAGCTCAATTAAACCGACCTACTGCGAGGACTTTCAATATGACCGTGCAGGATGCTGTACAGTCTAAGGATGTGGTGTCATGTATCATTCTAATTAATGGTATTAATGCTTATGTACTATTTGATTCGGGTGCGACTTGTTCATTTATATCCGATGAATTTGCACAGAACTTTGATTTGCCTCAGGAAGAATTAGAATTTCCTTTAAGTATAGAGATTGCGAATAGAGAAGTGATTCCTGTTAGGTTTGTGTATAAGAATTGTAGAGTGATCATAAAAGGTCATGAGATGATGGTAGATTTGATACCAATTAGACTTGGTGAATTTGATGTTATACTTGGAATGGATTGGTTATTCAATTACGGTGCAGTAATTGATTGCCAAAGAAAGTGTGTTAACCTTATGACTCTGTCAAAGGTTGTGTTTTATGGAAGCAAGTCACCTCGACAAACAAGTTGTCTAACGGTGATGCAAGCCAAGAAGTTGTTGAGATAAGGATGTGTAGGATACTTAGCCTACATCGTCGATACACAGAAGAAGAGTGCGAATATCATTGGCCTGTAGTGCAGGGATGATTCGATGATATGGATTAATTATTGAGTTGAGTCTCAGCGATGAAATATTAATTCATGGATGTGATAATAATGAATATCCTTGGCCCGTAGTACATGGATAATTTATGGATGTGATACTAATGATTATCCTTGGCTGTAGTGCATGGATAATTCAGTGATGTGGATTATTTATTAAGCTGAGTCTCAGAAATAAAATATTGATAATAAAATTTTAAATTCGTAGAAGATAGTAGATATCATGCTCTACTTGACTCTTCTAAAATACAGTTGTATGTCTTTGACCTGTAGTGCAAAGTTGAAATGTTAATGAATATCTTTGGCTCATAGCGCAAAGATGAATTTATTAGTATGATTATAAACAGGAACTGTGATTTGATATAACCATGATCTTTGATGTTTCAGGTAAAGACAGGTGATGAAAATTATCTTCGTCCTGGGTACGAAGAGGAATTTAGAATCACAATTATGATTATGAGTTATTCATATGATTGTGGAAAGGAACTATTGATTAATGTTACAGGGATAAAACATTGTTGGTGGACTTTTAACGTGGAGAAAATAATAGACTTTATGGTCTATTTGACTCTTCTAATGAATTGCTCGTTCCACTGCGAATACAGTGGAAAAGTTTTATAATCTACCATATGTTCTAAATCTCTGATTTATTACTGATGAAGGGTACTAATAATTTAATTATCTTTAGTTATAATATTTTTACTGGGCTAGTTGAGCTCACCCTTTTTCTTCACAATTCCTTTTAGGTAATAAGAGTGTAGCTGGGTCAAGAGGGGATAATAGGGAAATAGTGTGATGGTCCGAGACTGTCGAAGTTTCTCAATACATTATAAAACGGCATGACATACAATATATAATTGTATTGAGGACCTAAGATGTGTGTGTTATATTTTATACGTCACTTAATAATTGATTTTAGTGAACAACAATAGGGTGAGGCCAACCCAACTTAGAAGCATCAAAAGTGCACCGCATTAAAATGAAGAGAACATAAATCTTCTCGTGTCCCTTTGGAGACTTGAAATATTTATTGTTGTACTTTATATGGCATGTAATAATTTGAGTATGAATATTGTCGTATTATATACGTAACAATATTTGTATTGAAACTCACAGTATATATGTCGCCGTATTTTGCACGACAGTTGTATAAATGAAGTTGTCAGTAGTGTATTTCCTGGCGACTCAAGATGGGTGATGTATACCTATTTTGGGGGCGTTACATTTGGTATCAGAGCTTAGGGATATGGTCACTAGCGAAGATATAAGTATAGAACTAGGAAGGGAGAGATGAGTAATATACTTCGCTAGTGTCTGACTTACCTAAGCCGAAATTGTTTACTTGATAAGTTGACAAATTGTGATATGTCAATTAACCTTTGTTTTGAAGATATATTCTAGAATGATATCTGAAACGCAGGAGATGAGCAATGCGAAAATCATGATACAGAGGAAATAACCGGGAAGGTACAATCAGAAAAGAAAGTAAGGTATTCTCATCTCTTCGATATACCAGGTACGTACGTAAATTTTGAGGGCAAAATTTCATAAGGAGGGGAGATTGGGAGATCCCGAATATTATGAAATAAAAGTATTCAATTTTTCTATTTAGTAAATAGTTAAATTGATAAAAGTTTAAAGTTAAGGGTGATATATATAAAATTTTTAAAATACGATATTTGGTTATAAAATACTCATTTCGCTACGTAGGGAATATTAGTTTGGTCATGGAATATTCTTGTTGTCGGGGAATATTCGTACGACGACGCAATCATTTGTGGGCCCCATAATAGAATAATTGTCGAATGAAGAAAACGACAAGTTTGAGTTTTATAAATAATGGCATAAATGTTACCGTTAAGACTGTTGGATTACCTGGTGGTTAAAATACGATTATTACTGGCGTGGTTTGCTTGATAAAGCTTACTACAGTATTACGGATATTTTTGAATTATTGATTCTTACGTATGAAGGCACTACTCAATAATTATTACAAAGAATTACATTCAATATTTTATTTTATTGGTTCAATAATTGTTGCGTAGATATTTTATATTATTGTTGTTTCAATAATTGTCACGCGACAATATTTCCCATTATCGGATCAATAATTCATATTATTTGAATAATATTATTAGATAGCATTATTAGCAATATCTATAAAGTTACATCAAGGAGAGGTTTGGTCACCTAATTGCGCACCGATGAGAAGAGAAATCCTTATCGAAAGCCCCTCTTTCTGGGAACAACTTTGGTTGTCATTATTGTGATTACATAAATATTATTTGTGAATAATTATTTATTAATTTTTATGATAAGAAAATATTTATTTTATGTGAACATAAATGATGGATAGGAAAATATTTATTTTGTGTGGATATAAATGAAGGAATTAATGTTCACGTGTTTTATCAGTATTTTTGTCGGAAGGGAGGTATTAAAAATCAAATCAGTGTTCTTAAAGCTCTATTGCGTGAGTTATAATTTTAATCCGACCATTGGATCGTTGTGATTTTTGAATATTTTATACATATATAAGTTGAGTATATGTCCACAAATTTTGAACCGTTAAATTTTAACGTATGATTTGTTATTAAGAGGTATTGCAAATCATCCGTTTGTGGATTTTGGATATTTTCTGTTTGAAATTTGGAAAAACATAAAGCTACAAAGTTGTAGAGAATTCAATTTCGCGTGGAATGGACATAAAATTCGTATTTTTCTGATAAAAGGGCTATTTATTATGAATTACTGAAGTTTCGGTAAATAAAATGATTTTTTTATTAAAATTAGATGGGACCCACTTTTGTTTTATTTTGAAAACATGTGCTGATATTTTTCTTTCAAAGAAGGCTGCTCAGTTTTTCAAGAGAGGTGGCGTAGCAAAGAAAAATAAATAAATTAATATTTTATTAATTTAGTCTCTTTTGGCGTTCTAGCATTTTTCTATAAATAGGTGCTTATGTTAGAATTGAAAATCACACCAGAAACATAAGTTTTCTCTCTCTATATTATCGAGTGTATTTTTATGAGTATTTAGATACTTTGAGAATTGATATTCAGTGCAAGTTTCCTTCAGCTTTACATCCGATGTTCTAGTCAGAAGTACTGCTCTTTTGAGGTATGGGATTGTAAGGGTTAGTATGCTTTTCAGTTTCGTAATGTTTTCGACCCTCAAAAATTTTGGAAAAATTTGAAATGATAATTTGATGAGTTTTCTAGATTGTGTCCAAAAATGGCAATTTTTGGATGTATAGATTAGGAGTTATGAATTTTATAGGAAAAGATTATTTTAAAAGTAAACCCTTATAACTTATTGTGGTTAACACCAAAATTGGTGAAATTTTTATTGGGAGTACATCTATATAACAGCAGTATACCTTATAAATTTTGGAATTTTTGGACAAAAGTACAGTTTATGATAAATGTCTAAATATTCGGCAATTTTGGCCATGTGAAAAATAGTAAATGAATTTTAAAAATTCCAAGAAAAATATATGTTCAATATGGGACTATATTCTTCTAAATCTCAGAAAAGAAAATTTGTTTGTACTGCTTTGGTATTTTTCATGAAAATGGATTAGTTATGAGTAAATGAATTAAATATGTTATGTGAAATAAAGAAAATTGGAAAATAGGATTTTATGGCTTGGGAATCCTATATAAGGTATATGTAGATTTTTGATGAGAGTTTTGATTATTGGTGATGAAATCTTATGAGTTTGACATTTTAGAATGATTAAATGCATTAATTAGTAAAGTGTAAACAATTAAAATAAATTATTTATAAGTTTAAGAAATGATTAAAATATTTTTATAATATTAATGATTTTAGATTATGAGATTATTAAGTGATTGATAACATTTGTATATTCTTGAACTCCAGATAAATTGTATTATAAATGTTTAATATTTATCCTTTATCTCATTTAATTGAATTCTTATATCATTGTCATCATCCTCACGCTTATATTGTGTTGAAAGTCATCTTCGACCATAGTGCATAGATGGATTTGGTATAATTATGACTAGGGATTATTCGGTATAATCATGACCGTAATGTTACAAATGATGTGGTAAAAGTCTTCATTGGCCCGTAGTGCATTGATGGACAGTTTTTGGTATGATCATGACCATGGGTTCTCTTCGGCTAAGGGTGCAAAGATGAATTGTTTTATGGCGTGATCATGATCGTTGATGAAAACATGAATATCCTTGGCTCGTAGTACATGGATAACTCGTGGTCGTGATACTAATGAATATCATTGGCCTGTAGTGCAGGGATGATTCGATGATATGGATTAATTATTGAGCTGAGTCTCAGCGATGAAATATTAATTCATGGATGTGATAATAATGAATATCCTTGGCCCGTAGTACATGGATAATTCAAGGATGTGATACTAACGATTATCCTTGGCCGTAGTGCATGGATAATTCGGTGATGTTGATTATTTATTAAGCTGAGTCTCAAAAATAAAATATTGATAATAAACTTTTAAATTCGTAGAAGATAGTAGATATCATGCTCTACTTGACTCTTCTAAAATACAGTTGTATGTCTTTGACCTGTAGTGCAAAGATAAAATGTTAATGAATATCTTTGGCCCGTAGCGCAAAGATGAATTTATTAGTATGATTATAAACAAGAACTGTGATTTGATATAACCATAATCTTTGATGTTTCAGGTAAAGACAGGTGATTAAAATTATCTTCGTCCTGGGTACGAAGAGGAATTTAGAATCACAATTATGATTATGAGTTATTCATATGATTGTGGAAAGGAACTGTTGATTAATGTTACAGGGATAAAATATTGTTGGTGGACTTTTAACGTGGAGAAAATAATAGACTTTATGGTCTATTTGACTCTTCTAATGGATTGCTCATTCCGCTGCGAATACGATAGAAAATTTTTATAATCTACCATATGTTATAAATCTCTGATTTATTATTGATGAAGGGTACTGATAATTTAATTATCTTTAGTCATAATATTTCTTACTGGGCTAGTTGAGCTCACCCTTTTTCTTCACAATTCCTTTCAGGTAATAAGAGTGTAGCTGGGTCGAGCGGGGATAACATGGAAATAGTGTGATGGTCCGAGACTGTCGAAGTTTCTCAATATATTATAAAACGGCATGACATGCAATATATAATTGTATTGAGGACCTAAGATGTGTGTGTCGTATTTTATACGTCACTTAATAATTTATTTTTGTGAACAACAATAGGGTGAGGTGAACCCAACCTAGAAGCGTCAAAAGTGCACCACATTAAAATGAAGAGAACATAAATCTTCTCGTGTCCCTTTGGAGACTTGAAATATTTGTTGTTGTACTTTATATGGCATGTAATAATTTGAGTATGAATATTGTCGTATTATATACGTTACAATATTTGTATTGAAACTCACAGTATATATGTCACCGTATTTTGCACGACAGTTGTATAAATGAAGTTGTCAGTAGTGTATTTCCTGGCGACTCAAGATGGGTGATGTATACCTATTTTGGGGGCGTCACACATAAGCTATGAGTTTTAATACATATATTGTCTCCTAGACAATATCTAAACTCAAATTCAATCCTCATTTCATTTATTATCACAATAAATAGTGAGGACTAATAAAACAACCATCTCGGACCATCACTCTATTCCCCAACTAGTCCCGGCTACGTTCTCATTTCCTGAAGAGAACAATGAAAGCAAATGGTGAGCTCAACTAGCCCAGTAAGAAATATTATGACTAAGATAATGCATAATAAATTATCGTTAGCCTTCAACAGTGTTAAACTCATAAAATATAATAAACATCAAGTTTAACTGCAGCAAAACAAGCAATCCATTAGAAGAGTCAAGTAGAGCATGAAATCTACTATCTTCTATGATTTAAAAAGTTTATCATCAATTTTATTGCTGAGACTCAGCTTAATAAATAATCCACATCATCGAATCACCCCTGCACTACGACCAAGGATATTCATTAGTATCACGACCACAAATTATCCATGCACTATGGGCCAATAATATTTGTGTTTTCATCATTAGTCATGATCATGCCATCAATTGTCCATCAATACACTACGGGCCAATGAGGACTTCTACCACATCATTTGTAACATTACGGTCATGATTATACCGACTAATCCCTGGTCATAATCATACCAATCAACAGTACATCTATGCACGTAAGCCACAGATGACTTTTATCACAATATAAGCATGAGGATGATGACAATGATATAAAAATTCAATTAAAAGAAAGCAAACGATAAATTTTTAAAGATTTATAATTTAATTTATCCAGAATTCAATAATTCCCAAATTGTCAGCATGATACTGCTTTGTGGAGTAAAATTCAAGAATAATATTATATCAAAAATGATTTGGAACGAAAAGAAATTAATTTTTATCATGAATAGTGCCCCGGGTGAATAGTACCTGAGTGAATAATAATTTGGGAATAGTATCCCATGAATAGTATTCCGGCATGAAAAAGTTAAAACTTATCAAGAATGCTCAGAATAATAGTTTCATGAAAAGATACTGGATGAAGCGCAAATATCAAGGATATTCTACTAATTTCATGGAGTATAAAAGCCAAAACTTAACAAAATGAGTGTAGAATTTAAAATCTGAAACGAAATAATATTACTTACATATATAGAGTATGGAAGGAAATATTATTTCATACGAATATTGAACAAAAATAATATCCCTTACAACTGTTGAACGAAAATAATATTCCTATGAATATTGAACGAAGATAATATTCCTTACGAATATTGAACGAAAATAATATCCCTTACGCATATTGAACGAAAATAAAATTCCTTGCGAGTACGAAAAATAATATCGTAAGCGAATATGAAATAAATAATACCCCTTACCTCAAAAAGAAGAGTATTTCAACTGGTATAGCAGATATATTCTTTAAGAAAACTTTCACTATTTTCTACACTCAAAGCTTCCTAAAACTCGAAAGAAATACGCCCAATATTATAGAAGAAGAATTCTCTGATTCTGGTGTGATTTTCAATTCTAACTAAGCATCTAATTTATAGGAGAATGGAAAGGATACTGTTTGAAAAATTTAATCATGGACGCACAAAACGAATTCACGGGCGAATTCGTTCGGCTGAAATGTTTGAAAATTTTGATTTACTATGCAGCACTATGCAATAAAATATTCTAATAAAATGAAAACTTTAAATAAAATAAAATATATTCTATTTATAATCAAATAAAACAAAATTTATATATATATATATATATAGTCCGGATCAGGTCAGACTCTTGGACCATAACAAAATCCGGACTTTTTTTTTGCTTTTTTTTTAAAACAACTAAATAAAATATATGTTTTGATACATATATCAAAACATGTGCATGCAGTCTGCATGCATCGTATGCAATTATCTGAATATGTTTTTGATATATGTATCCAAATCACACCCAAAATACTGTATTATGTAAAAATTCAAGTTCTATAGTTTTTTGTTATTTTTTTAGTTGTTTTAAAAAAAAGCAAAAAAAAAATCTCATATTTTCTCCCGTCGAGTCCCGGACTGATCAATTCTCTCTCTCTCCTTTCTCTCTCTCTCTCTATATATATATATATATATATATATATATATATATATATATATATATATATATACTCCATTCATTATTTTATCCGTGAACCAAAAAACTTTCCCCTGACATTTCATTGTCATCACACGTGGGCCCCACCCATGTCATCATCACATGTGGGCTCCACTTCTTATTATATATATATAATACTGAATAACTTTCTACCGATTATTTTAAAAAATAGCTAAATGGGGGGTCCATATAACAAACAAAATTTACAACAAACTTTATAAAAATCCCCTCAATATTTTTAACAACATTTATTCATCAATAATATAACTTACAATATTAACAACTAGATCATTCTCAGGAAAGTGGGGGCGTTCCGATAAGGATTTCTCCCTAATGGCGCGCAATTAGGTGACCAAACCCCTTTCATTGACAGAATTTTCTAGACATTGTCAATAATGTAAATAATAATATGAATAACTTGTCATCTCAATTATTGATTTAATAATATAAAATATTGACAATAATTGAATCAAATAACGTGAGATACTATGCAGCAATTACTGTAGCAATAATTGAGTATAACTGAGTGACTTCTCACTTAAGTATTAATAATCAATACCGTGTGCTACTATGCAACCACGCGTATTACTATACTTTTTATCACCGGGTATTTCAACAGTTAACGGTAAAACTTCCACTGTTATTTTTATAAAAAGATATTTCTGTCGTTTTCTAACTCCGACAATAATTCCATTGTGGGTCTACCAATGATTGTGTCGTCGTACGAATATTCCCCGACCAATCGAATATTTTATAACCACTTGCTTACTTAGCAAAATTTATAAATATTACCCACAACTATAACATTATATCAAATCCACACCTTAAAAAAAATATTTTGAGAAAATTAATTTTTATTCATAAAATTTAGGGTCTTACAAATACAATTATCGTACAAAATATGACAACACATATACTATGAGTTTAAATACAAATATTGTCTTCTAGACAATATCCACACTCAAATAAGTCCTCATTACAATTATTAATACACTATTTTACAAAATATTAAGGACTACTAAAACAACTGACTTGAAACATCACTCCACACCCCGACTACTTCCCGCTATATTCTCGCCTCCTGAGAAGAAAAATGGAACAAAAAGAAAAAGGGTGAGTTCAACTAGCCCAGTAAAGAATATTTTGACTAAGATAATGTAGAAAAAATTATCGTCAGCCTTTAATAAATCAGATAAAATATAATGGACAACCAGTTTATATCAATATTCGCAACGAAAAGAACAATTCATTAAAAGAGTTAAGTAGAGAATGAAATCTACTATCATATATGAATTTAAAAGTCCATCATCAATATTTTATCCATGTAACATCAATTAATATACATCTTGAATCAAATATTCATCTTTGCACTACGGGCCAAGGATATTCATTTGTATCATCAGTTGGTCATGTTCATCTCAACACTTGTTCATCTTTGAACAAAGGGCCAAAGATATTCATCAGCTAATCATTCATCTTTGCAATACAAGCCAAAGATATTCAGTTATATCACCATTTAGGACTGAGAATGATGAAAAATATCTTAAAAAAATGAATCCAGTGAGATAACAGATCAAAGATTAGAGATTCATACTTTAGTTTATCCAAGTTCAAAAATACTCCATAATAATCAATTGTGGAGCAAAATTCAAGAATGAAGATCAAAACATGGATACAATCAAAGAAAGTAACCATAATAGACAACTTGGACAAAGAAATGAAAATTTCATTTTTCTGTGAATTGTGTCGTATTCGTGAATAATGTTGTATACGTGAATAGTAAACCCAACACGAAAAGGTATAAATTTCACAAGAAACATCATACTTAAGTGAAATGTCTTTGGTGAATAATCTTAGTATTCATGAATAATTAATAAATATCGTGAATAGTCTTGCAGTATCGTGAATAGTAATGTCGACATGATAATGTAAAATTTTCATAATAAGATTCATACCAATATTTCGGTATAATGATATTGAAAGAATAACATCATTTACGAAGAAAATAACATCCCTTACCTCAAAAGAATAGTACTTCTAGTTGAAATATAAGATATAACGCCAAAGGAAACTTGCACTGAATAGCAACTCTCAAAGTATCAAAATACTCACAAAATACGCTCGATATTATAGAGAGAGAAAACTTCATATTCTGCTGTGATTTTAAATTCTAACTAAGCACCCTATTTATAGGAAAATGCCAGGACGCCAAAGCAGACTAAAATTTAATAAAATAATATTTTATAAAATTTCTACGCACACCATCTTTGCCCAATTTCATCATACCACTAGTGGGTCCCATCAATTCAACATTTTTCCACAACAACCAAAAGTGGGGCCCACCCATTTTTTAAAAAAAATATTTATTTCCGAAACTTCAATAATTCATAATAAATAGCCATTTTATCAGAAAAATATGAATTCTATGTTCATTCCACAGGAAATTTAATTCTCTACAACTTTGTAAAAGAAAGTTTTTCCAAATTCCAAACAAAAAATGACCAAAATCCACATACGGATGATTTTTAATACCTCCATTCCGACAAAATACGGATAAAACAGCTCAGCATTAATTGCTTTATTTATATCCACATAAAATAAATATTATAAATCAATAATTAATTATTCACAAATAATATTACAGAATCACAATAATGACAACCAAGTCGTTCTCAGGAAAGAATGGGGCTTTTCGATAAGGATTTCTCCTTACTGGTGCGCAATTCGGTGACCAAACCCCTTTCCTAGACAGAACTTTCTTAGACATTGCCAATAATACTATCTAATAATATTATTCAAATAATATGAATTATTGATCTGATAATGGGAAATACTGTGCAGGGACAATTATTGAAAAACCAATAATATAAAATATCAACGTAACAATTATTGAATCAATTAAATAAAATATTGAACAGTAATTACTGTAATAATTATTGAGTAGTGCCTTCTTACGTAAGAATCAATAATTCAAAAATAATGTGCAATATTGTGTGCTACTGTGCCACCACGCGTATTACTGTATTTTAATCACCAGATATTCCAACAGTGTTAATGGTAACAACTACACCATTATTTATAAAAACTCAAACTTGTCATTTTCTTCATCCGACCATTTTCCGTTATGGGGCCCACAAATGGCTGCGCCATCATACAAATATTCCCCGACAACAAGAATATTCCACGACCAAACAAATATTCCCCGACAACAATGAATATTTTATAACCACTTGCCTATTTTGCAAAATTTGCACATTTCACCTACAACCAAAGTATTATATCAAATTAATACCTTATTATTAAAAATAATAATTAGAGAAAATTCAATTTTATTTATAAAAAGTTGGGGTCTTACAAGTGTAGCTTGGTCGAGCGGGGATAACAGGGGAGTAGAGTGATGGTCGGTGACCGTTGAAGTTTCTCAATACATTACAAAACAACATAACCATGTATAATTGTATTGAGGACTTAAAACGTGTGTGTCATATTTTATTCAACATTTAATAGTTAATTTTGGTGAACAACAATAGGGTGATGAGAACCCGACTTTGAAAGCGTTAAAAATGCACCTCATTAGAATGAGGAGGACATAATTATACAGAGAGCTTAAAGGGTGTATTGCCACTATCATACATGATGTCTAACCCCATACAAACTCGTGTTATCATAAGATACGATTGTGCGCATCCACTTGCTGACTATATCTATGAGCATTATCTATATAATCTTGGAGTATGGTTGGAATATAATACTCAATTTGAGACAATGGAGATAATTATATGGCAAGAAGATACACACCATTGGCATGAACATGATAGTAATCGTTTCGTTCTTCTTTGGGGTCTATTGGGTTAACCAACGTTAATTCTCAAGTCATATGATATCTATTATAACTTAGATGCATGGCCTCCCATGTATAAAGGCTTCCTTGAGCATATATATATATATATATAGTATAAGCATACACATATAGAATACTATATTCTACCTAGATTGATTATAAACTTTATTCTAGTTTAGTTCACTAGAGCCACCAAGTGAACCAAGAGGTCAAACCTAAGGTGCAAGAATTAAATTTAAAATAACTATTACATTTAAATCCCGGGCTCCATTACAAATGGGTTTTTCAAGCGCTCTTTGCTCCTTGGTCTCCAATTCTTCAAAATAATTCTAATTATTCCTATTACAAAACTATTTACAATAAATAGAAACCTAGATTAACAGTCAAGGGGAAGTACATAGGAGGGAGATAGATTTTACATTAAGAAAAACTAGAGAATACGAGATACGTAGACCCCATTTAATAAAACCCATATAGTCATGCATCTAACTAAAATAAAATCCAATCAAATTGGTCAATAGTCTATAATTAATCCCATTTACTATCATAAATATCACCATATATATCAATAAATAACATTCATCTCATGAATCATAAATCCATTCCATATATACATTGATATCGATTTAATGGGCAAAAGTTTGCTACTATTTAGTTTTTAAAACAAAATAAACTCTTTAATTTTAATAAAAAATCAAATCAAAATTAAACTCTTTAATTTCTTAACAATCTGAAATTATATTTCAGATAAAATAAACATCTTTATTTAAAAATTTTATCAATTAAATAAACCATTTATGTTAACTAAAAAAACAAAAAATTTCGGATTCTTGCATTTGGCGTGGCCGCGCTGAGAATGAACTAGGACACGGCGCGACCGCGTTACAAGTCAGAATTAACTTTTTTTGGGGAAGGGCGCGGCCGCACACAAAATGAACTGGGACGCGGCCGCGCCGCTTAGTAAAACCAGATTTTTTTTCTTTTGCATAGCAAATTTGATTCAATCGCTTATCAATTCATTTATGGAATCATAAAATTGATAATTAGGACAAAGTTAGGCTCTGATACCACTATTAGGTTTGTATATAACACAATTACATAATCAAATCACATAAATATAGCGGAAGCGCGATAAAACAGAATTTAAAATTTTTCATACTAACCACCACCATGATCCTGCTTTGTGCATAATTATCAATATAAATAAAGAAGAAGGAGAATCAAATTTATACCCTGTAGAATAAAGCTTCCTCAGATAAGAGTTCAACTCCTAGTCATTCGTAATCTCCTTGAATACGCGGGATTGGATTCCCTCCTTTGATCAACGTTAGCCACCCAAGTGTTTGAACTCTAGAGGTGATCCCCCAAGGAAGAACAAAAATTAAGAAGAAGGGTATTTGGTAAAACCCTAATTTTTTCTATCTCTACAGAAAAAGTGTACTCTCCCAACTTTTGAAATAATATGCGTAACTTGTGTCACCCTCTCCCATAAAAGGACTTCTCTTATTTATAGATGTAGGGAACCCTCCTAAAATATTTAGAAATAAGGTTTTTATTTAATTAATTAAACTCTTTTAATTAAATAGGTTTCCTAATCCTATTAGAAATAATTATTTAAACTCTTTTAATTAATTAGCCTCCTAATCTTCTTAGGAATATATGAGAATACTTATATTAATTAATTCTCAAAACCATTTAGAAAGTAACTTAATAATAATAATAATAAGACTCCTCTTATTAATTTATATTTAATATTTCCAAAATATTAAATAATAAATATTAAGCTATTTAATTTATTCTATCACCATAGATTAAATTAAACACACTTAACTTATTATTACAATTATGTCATTTACTTCTTAAATAAATATTTTCTTCTTTTTTATAATGCGACCCTTTAGGTTCTCTATATTCAACCGGTTGTGAATAAATCAATTAGAACAATTCTAATCTTATTTAAATAAATAAATTAAAGTATTAATTTATTTAAATAAATAATATTTATTCTACAATAAGAATAAGCCTCCTTAACAATCAACGACTTTCTAAATAATATAGATTTCAACATTAATCATAAAAGAACATTTGAGTAAATAGTTACCGTACAATGAGCAAACAACGTATGTACCAATCTATCCTGATTCCCTAATCCTCTTTTTAGTAATCCATCGATGTAAGACCCCAACTTTTATCAATAAAGATGATTTTTTTCTATAAATATCATTTTAAATAATTATGGTGTTGATTTGTTATAATATTAAAGTTGTGGGTAATATTTATAAATTTTGCAAAGTAAGCAAGTTGTTATAAAATATTCGATTGGTCGGGGAATATTCGTTTTAACAGGGAATATTCGTACGATGACACAATCATTGGTGGACCCCATAACATAATTATTGTCAAAATGAGAAAATGACAGAAATATCTTTTTATGAAAATAACGGCGGAAATTTTACCGTTAACTGTTGAACTACCCAAAGAGTAGTAAAAAATACGCGATGTCTGGCGTGGTTGCATAGTAGCACACGGTATTGATTATTGATGCTTACGTGAGAAGTCACTCAGTTTTTCTCAATAATTTTTACAGTAATTACTGTTTAATATTTTATTTTATTGATTCAATAATTGTTGCGTTGATATTTTATATTATTGTTGTTTCAATAATTGTCACTGCACAGTATTTCCCAGTATCAAATCAATAATTCATATTATTTGAATAATATTATTAGATAACATTATTGGTAATGTCTAGAAAGTTCTGTCAAGGAGAGGTTTGGTCACCTAATTGCGCGCCAGTAAGAAGAAATCCTTATCGGAAAGCCCCCTCTTTCTTGGGAACTGTATGGTTGTCATTATTGTGATCCTGTGATATTATTTGTGAATAATTAATTATTGATAAGGAAATATTTATTCGATGCGGATATAAATGATGGATTTATTTATTTTATGTGGTTATAAATGAAGGAATTAATGTTGAGGTATTTTATTATTATTTTGTAGGATTAGAGGTATTAAAAAAATCAAACCAGTGTTCTTAAAGCTCTATTGCATGAGTTATAATTTTAATCCGACCATTGGATCGTTGTGATTTTTGGATATGTTATACATATATAAGTTGAGTATATGTCCACAAATTTTGAACTGTTAAAAATTAATACATGATTTGTTATGAATTTTAAAAGGTGTTAAAAATCATCCGTTTATGAATTTCAGATATTTTCTGTCTAGAATTTGGAAAAACTTAAAGCTACAAAGTTGTAGAGAATTCAATTTCGTGTGAAATAGACATAAAATTTGTATTTTTGTGATAAAAGGGCTATTTATTATGAATTACTGAAGTTTGGGAAAATAAAATAATTTTTATTAAAATTGGGTGGGACCCACTTTTGGTTGGTGTTGAAAACATGTGCTGGAATTTTTGGTTCAATTGTGGAGGCTAGTCATGGAAGGAGGCGTAGGAGAAAAAAATAAAATATATGTTTATTTTATTAATTTAGTCTGCTTTGGTGTTCTAGCATTTTCATATAAATAGGCGCTTAGGTTAGAATTGAAAATCACACCAGAAACAAGTTTTCTTTCTCTCTATATTGTCGAGCATATTTTTGTGAGTATTTAGATACTTTGAGAGTTACTATTCGGTGAAAGTTTTCTTGAGAATATCCCATATATTCCGGTCGGAATCTTCTTATTTTGAGGTAAGGGATGTTATTTTTGTTCAATATTCGCTTGAAATAATATTTTCTTCCATACTCTATAGTATGTAAATAATATTATTTTATTTCAGATTTCAAATTCTATACTCGTTTTGTTAAAGTTTTGGCTTCTATACTCCATGAAATTAGTAGAATATCCTTGATATTTGCGCTTCATCCAGTATTTTTTTCATGGAAATATTATTCTGAGCATTCTTGATAAGTTTTAACTTTTTCATGCAGGAGTACTATTCACGGGGTTACTATTCCCGAAGTACTATTTACGGGATACTATTCACTCGAGTACTATTCACCTGAGGTACTATTCATGATAAAAATTGATTCGTTTTTGGTCTAAATTCTTTTTGGTACAATATTATTCTTGAAATTTACCCCACAAAGTAGTATCATGTTGACAATATGGACGTTGTTGATTTCTGGATAAATTAAATTATAAATCTTTAAAAATTTATCCTTGAACTTGTTTTATTGAATTCTTATATCATTGTCATCATCCTCATGTTTATATCCTGTTGAATGTCATCTGTGGCTTGTAGTGCATAGATGGACTTGGTATGATTATGACCAGGGATTATTCGGTATAATCATGACCGTAATGTTACAAATGATATGGTAAAAGTCCTCATTGGTCCGTAGTGCATTGATGGACAGTTGTTGGCATGATCATGACCATTGATGAATACACGAATATCCTTGGCCCGTAGTACATGAATAATTTGTGGTCGTGATACTAAAGAATATCCTTGGCCGTAGTGCAGGGGTGATTCGATGATGTGGATTTTTTATTAAGCTGAGTCTCAGCGATAAAAGTGATGAAAAACCTTTTAAATAATAGAAGATAGTAGATTTTATGCTCTACTTGACTCTTACAATGGATTGCTTGTTCATTGCAGTTAAACTTGATGTTTGTTATATTTTATCGGTTTAACAACATTGAAGGCTAACGATAAATTATTCTGCATTATCTTAGTCATAATATTTCTTACTGGGCTAGTTGAGCTCTTCCTTTTGCTTTCATTATCCTCTCCAAGAAATGAGAATGTAGCCGAGACTAGTCGGGGAACGGAGTGACGGTCCAGATGATAGCATTAGTAGTCCTCACTATTCTATGAAATAGTGTGATAATATATGTATTGAGGACTCCATTTGAGTTGAATACTGTCTAGAAGACAATATTTGTATTAAAACTCTTAGTTTATGTTTTGTCGTATTTTACACGACAGTTGTATTATTAAGTTGTATTTGAATTTTGTACCATGTATTTGGCGACTCAAGATGGGTGATGTATACCTATTTTGGGGGCATCACGATTAGTATCAAAGCTTAGGATATGATCCACAAGTTAAGATGTGAGACAAGAACTAGGAGGGAGAGATGGGGAATTCCTTATTTAGTATATGACCTACCTAAGTTTATTTGGTATTTAATTGGTCGATCGGTAGTATAAGGATAATATGTGACATGTCAATTAACCCTTATTTTATGGCGATATTTGAAAATGACATCGAGAATGTTGTTGAGAATAGCAATGGAGCACGAGAGGCCGTTGAGTCTCCACGGATCAACAATCGGGATAATGTGCATCGGGAAGGCAACAATCCTCATTCAAACAACAACAACGACCAAATGATGAGCGATGGAATGTTCGGAGGCTTTTACGTAATTCATGCAAACATCGAGGCAAGAGAGACTCTGTCCAAAATGCGGTGGAAACACTGGCAACTCTCGGACGGTCCTTTGCTAAGCGATTCAAGGAGGCTGGGACCACGAGTTTTTGGAGAGCCAAAACCACTTAAAGGCGGAGATGTGGATAAAGCGGATCAACAAGATATTTGATGTCTTGGGATGCTCAGAGAGCAAAAGGTTCCCTTTGCCACCTTCATGTTGCGGGCGAGAGATGATTACGGGTGGGAATCTATAAAGTGTACTCAACTTTTGCCGCATGCGAAGATGTCTTGGGAGAAGTTCGAAGAACTTTCAACGACAAGTACTTTCTCGAAAGTATTCGTCACATGAAAGAGGTAGAGTTCATTAAACTGGAGCAAAACAACATGATCGTGTCGCAGTACGAAACCAAGTTTGCCGAGTTGTCCCGGTTTGCGTCCCATTTGGTTGATAATGAGGAAAGAATGACGCGAATGTTTCTAAGAGGATTGAAACCCGAGATACGTCAATACCTTATCTCTCATAAACTGTGTTTGTATTCAGATGTTGTGAATAAGGCTCAGTTATTAGAGCGCGATAATGAGTCAACCCAACTAAGAGAGAGTAACCGGAAAAATGATAATACCAGTGGTAGTAGTGATCGAAGCGGTGACAACAAGTGTGGAGGGAATCAATAGGCCAGAAATGGTAACCACTTCGGTGGTAATCATGACCAAGACAATAAGAGTGGACACTTCAAGAAGAGAAGATTCAACAATGATGGAAAGACGTCAGCACCAGCACCCGTTGTCAAGGAAGGAGAACGACCACCTATCATATGCTTCAAATGCGGAGGGGAGGGACAAATCAGTCCAAACTGCGTGATGCAGTCCAAAGTGTCTTATAATTATGGAAGAGAAGGTCACCTAGCCCGATTTTATCGTGTACCGAAGACAAGTCCAGCTGGGATGGAGGCACCAAAGGTCATCCCAGAAAAGTCAAAGCCGATAGTTCAAGGGAGAGCGTTTGCCGTGACCTCCCAGAAAGTAAGGAACCCAAACAAGGTGATCATAGGTAATCTTATCATAAAATCTAGCGAAGTCTATACCTTATTTGATACCGGTTCTACCCATTCTTTTATTTCTCCTACTTGCTCCCAATGTTTAAATTTGACTCTGGAGAAATTAGACTTTGACTTATCTGTTAAAACTCTATTGGGAGAAACCTTCATTACATCCACTGTTTATAAGTCTTATTTGGTTCAAATCGGTACCCTCACATTACCTGTCGATCTTATTTCATTGAAAATACTTGCATTTGACGTAATTCTAGGGATTGATTGGTTAACTACTCATCATGCAAAAATTGATTATTTTTTAAATAAGGTTATTAGCTTTCATATTCTAACTAACCTATTATGCGAATTCAAGCAACCAAACCATTAAAATCAATCACTTTGTCATCTCAAGCCATAAAACTATTCGTTTATTGAAAAAGCGGATGTCAAGCTTTCTTAGCTCATATCACGATTTAAACAAAAATAAATCGGTTTTGAATGATATTTCTATTGTTAATGAATTTACTGACGTATTCCCTGAAGAACTTCCTGGCCTACCTCTAGTGCGTGAAATTGAATTTTGTATCGACCTTGAACCCGGTACAAAACCCATTTCCAAAGCCCCATATCGAATGAGTCCAATTGAACTTCAGGAGTTAAAGACCCAATTACAGCAGGAATTGTTAGACATCAGTTTCATTCGTCCTAGTATGTCTCCTTGGGGTGCTCCTGTTCTATTCCTGAAGAAGAAAGATGGGAGTATGTGACTTTGTATTGATTATCGGGAGTTAAATCATGTCACCATCAAAAATAGGTACCCATTGCCATGTATTGATGACCTGTTTGACCAGTTTCAAGGCGCTAAATTCTTTTCAAAGATCGATCTTCGTTATGGATATCATCAGTTAAAGATTAGAACCGATGACATTCCAAAGACGGCTTTCAGAACTCGGTACGGGCATTATGAATTTCTAGTCATGTCTTTTGGATTGACTAATGCTCCTAACGCCTTCATGGATATGATGAGCCAAGTATTCAAGGAATATTTGGATCACTTTGTGGTCGTCTTTATTGATGACATCCTCATATATTCAAAAGCCGTGAAGATCATGAAAGCAACACTTGAGGTGATACTCCAAAAGCTTCGTGAAAACAAGCTTTATGCCAAGTTGAAGAAATCGAGTTACGGCTTGAGGAAGTAGCATTCCTTGGGCACGTAGTATCAGTCATGGAACATCTGTTGACCCGACAAAGATTGAAGCTATTCAAAGTTGGGAGAAACCTAAATCGATGGCCAAATCGTAGCTTTCTCGGCTTATAAGCTGGTTATTATCGGAGATTCGTAGAAGGGTTTTCTCGAATCGCTACTCCATTAACTCAGCTGACTTAGAAAGATACAAAATTCGGTTGGAGCATGGAATGTGAGAAGAGTTTTCAAGAACTCGAGAGGAGACTCATTTCAAAGACTTTTACGACAATACCATCTCGGCTCGGAGGATTTGTCATCTGATGATGCTTGAGGCAAAGGGTTAGGATGTGTTCTCATGCAACATGGGAAAGTCATCTTGCCTATGCCTCTCGGCAACTCAAAGAATATGAGAGGAATTATCCTACTCATGATCTAGAGTTAGCGGTTGTTATCTTCACACTTAAAATTTGGAGGCATTACTTGTATGGGGAGAAAGTGGAGATCTTTACGGATCATAAAAAGCCTCAAATATTTCTTCACCCAAAGGAACTCAACATGCGACAACAACGTTGGCTTGAACTGATGAAAGATTATGATCATACCATTCAATACCATCCGGTAAAAGCGAGCGTAGTAGGTGACGCATTGAGTAGAAGATCATATGTGGGTACGAGTGCGATATTGTCAATGCAAAGGCCTATTTTGTATGACTTGCAAAGGATGGAGATAGAGTTAAAGACTCGAGGACCCATATGATGATGGAAAATATCTGAGTAGAACAGAACTTTAATCGATAAAGTTAAAATTGCTCAAGCTACTGAACACAGGAGGCGATGCGTATGAGGAAGAAAGTGCAAGAAGGTGCTATCTGCGGAAGCAAGAATCGATGAAGAATGAATACTTTGAGTCAACTCCAGACTTTGTGTTCCTATCAACCCTGATTTAAAGTATAAAATCATGATGGAGGCGCAAAACACACCATTTGTAATCTATCCTAGGAGTACCAAAATGTATCATGATCTTCGACATACATTTTGGTGGAGCAATATGAAGAGAGAGATCGCGGAGTTTATCTCAAGGTGTCTAACTTGTCAACGATTCAAGGCGGAGCATCAAGTACCAAAAGGTCCATTACAACCACTTGAAAATCCAGAATGAAAGTGGGAGCACATTACCATGGATATCATTACCGGTCTTCCCAAGGTTTCTCAAGGCATAGATGCGATTTGGGTCATTGTTGATAGATTGACCAAGTCGGCTCATTTCTTACCTATACGAGAAACTTATACACTTGAACGTCTTGCTCGTACGTACATAAACGAGATTGTAAGATTGCATGGTCTGCTAGTATTCATAGTTTCTGATCGAGACCCAAGATTCACTTCAAGATTTTGGGTTAGTTTGCAAAAAAGCTATGAGCGCAATTTACGATTTAGTTCGACTTATCATCCTCAAAGCGGATGGGGCGATCGAGAGGACTATTAAAACTCTTGAAGATCAATTAAGACTCGTGTCCTTGACTTCAAGGAAGTTGGGACAAGTTCTTACCATTGGTGGAGTTTTCCTCTGACAACAAAATTATCAAGCAAGTATTGGCATGGCTCCATTTGAGGCGTTGTATGGAAGAAAGTGTCGTTCTCGGTTATCTTTGGGATGAGGTTGGGTGAAGCAACGCTGTTGGGACTGGAGTTGGTACATATGACTATAGAAAAGATTCAAACGATCCGACAATGTATAAAAACCCCACAAGATCGACAAAAGAGTTATGCTAATCTTCATCAAAAGGACGTGGAATTCAATATTGGAGAACATGTGTTGTTACGTGTTGCTCCATGGAAAGGAGATCTGAGATTTGGAAAGAGAGAAAGCTCGATCCTCGATTCATTGGCCCATTTTAATCCTCGAGCGAGTAGGAAGCGTGGGCGTATAAACTTCGCCTTCTGCTTGAAGTATGTCTCGTGTTCATAACATTTTTATATATCTATGTTACGTAAATATGTGGAAGACCTAAACCACATTATTGAGTTAGAACCAGACGAAATAGCAGAAGATTTAACGTATGAAGAGGTTCCTATTAAAATCTCGGATAAGAAGGAACATATTCTACGATCTAAGGTTATACCTCAAGTCAAAGTTTTGTGGAGAAACCATGATGTTGAGAAAATGACCTGGGAGTTAGAATCTGAAATGAAATCAAGGTATCCTCACCTCTTCGTCATACCAGGTATGTACCCTAATTTCGAGGGCGAAATTTCATAAGAAGGGGAGGTTGTAAGACCCCAGCTTTTATGAATAAACATGAATTTTTCTATAAATATCATTTTAAATAATTATGGGGTTGATTTGTTATAATATTAAAGTTGTGGGTAATATTATAAATTTTGCAAAGTAAGCAAGTTATTATAAAATATTCGATTGGTCGGGGAATATTCGTTTTAACGGGGAATATTCGTACGACGGCACAATCATTGGTGGACCCCACAACGTAATTATTGTCGGAATGAGAAAACGATTAAAATATCTTTTTTATGAAAATAACGGCGGAAGTTTTACCATTAACTGTTGAACTACTCGGTATTAAAAGTACAGTAATACGCGTGATTGCATAGTAGCACACGGTATTGATTATTGATGCTTACGTGAGAAGTCACTCAGTTTTTCTCAATAATTATTACAGTAATTACTGTTCAATATTTTATTTTATTGATTCAATAATTGCTACGTTGATATTTTATATTATTGTTGTTTCAATAATTGTCACTGCACAATATTTCCCATTATTAAATCAATAATTCATATTATTTGAATAATATTATTAGATAACATTATTGGCAATGTCTAGAAAGTTCTGTCAAGGAGAGGTTTGGTCACCTAATTGTGCGCTAGTAAGGAGAAATCCTTATCGGAAAGCCCCCTCTTTCCTGGGAACTGTATGGTTGTCATTATTGTGATTCTGTGATATTATTTGTGAATAATTAATTATTGATAAGGAAATATTTATTCGATGCAGATATAAATGATGGATTTATTTATTTTATATGGTTATAAATGAAGAAATTAATGTTGAGGTATTTTATTAGTATTTTGTCGGATTAGAGGTATTAAAAAAATCAAATCAGTGTTCTTAAAGCTCTATTGCGTGAGTTATAATTTTAATCCGACCGTTGGATCGTTGTGATTTTTGGATATGTTATACATATATAAGTTGAGTATATGTCCACAAATTTTGAACCGTTAAAAATTAATGCATGATTTGTTATGAATTTTAAAAGGTGTTAAAAATCATCCGTTTGTGGATTTTGGATATTTTCTGTCTGAAATTTGGAAAAACTGAAAGCTACAAAGTTGTAGAGAATTCGATTTCGTGTGGAATGGACATAAAATTCGTATTTTTCTGATAAAAGGGCTATTTATTATGAATTACGGAAGTTTCAGTAAATAAAATAATTTTTATTAAAATTGGGTGGGACCCATATTTCGTTGGTGTTGAAAACATGTGCTGGAATTTTTGGTTCAATTGTGGAGGCTGGTCATGGAAGGAGGCATAGGAGAAAAAAATAAAATATATTATTATTTTATTAATTTAGTCTGCTTTGGCGTTCTAGCATTTTCCTATAAATAGGCGCTTAGGTTAGAATTGAAAATCACACGAATCGACAAGTCTTCTTCTCTATATATTTATCGGCGTATTTTTTTATGAGTTTTAGATACTTTGAGAGTTGCTATTCAAGTGAAAGTTTCCTTGAATTTATCATCCGATATTCCGATTAGAATACTCTTATTTTGAGGTAAGGGATGTTATTTTTGTTCAATATTCGCTTGAAATAATATTTTCTTCCATACTCTGTAGTATGCAAGTAATATTATTTTGTTTCAGATTTCAAATTCTATACTCGTTTTGTTAAAGTTTTGGCTTCTATACTCCATAAAATTAGTAGAATATCCTTGATATTTGCGCTTCATCCAGTATTTTTTCATGGAAATATTATTCTGAGCATTCTTGGTAAGTTTTAACTTTTTCATGCAGGAGTACTATTCATGGGGTTACTATTCCCGAATTACTATTCATGGGGTACTATTCACTTGAGTACTATTCACCTGGGGTACTATTCATGATAAAAATTGATTCATTTTCGGTCCAAATTATTTTTGGTACAATATTATACTTGAATTTTACTCCACAAAGCAGTATCATGTTGACAATTTGGATGTTGTTCATTTCTGGATAAATTAAATTATAAATCTTTAAAATTTATCCTTGAACTTGTTTTATTGAATTCTTATATCATTGTCATCATCCTCGTATTTATATATTTTGTTGAAAGTCATACGTGGCTTTTGTAGTGAATAGATGGACTTGGTATGATTATGACTAGGGATTATTCGGTATAATCATGGCCAGTAATGTTACAAATGATATGGTAAAAGTCCTCATTGGCCCGTAGTGTATTGATGGATGAGTTGTTGGCATGATCATGACCATTGATGAATACACGAATATCATTGGCGTAGTAGTGCATGGATAATTTGTGGTCGTGATACTAAAGAATATCCTTGGCCATAGTGCGAGGGTGATTCGATGATGTGGATTATTTAATAAAGTTTGAGTCTCAAATGATAAAAGTGATGAAAAACCTTTTAAATCATAGAAGATAGTAGATTTTATGCTTTACTTCACTCTTATAATGGATTGCTTGTTCCGCTGTAGTTAAACTTGATGTTTGTTAAATTTTATCAGTTTAACATTGTTGAAGGCTAACGATAAATTATTCTGCATTATCTTAGTTATAATATTTCTTACTGGGCTAGTTGAGCTCACCCTTTTGCTTTCATTTTCCTCTTCAGGAAATGAGAACGTGGCAAAGGACTAGTCGAGGAGCGGAGTGACGGTCGGATGATAGCATTAGTAGGCCTCACTATTCTATGAAATAGTGTGATAATAAATGTATTGAGGACTCCATTTGAGTTGAATACTGTCTAGAAGACAATATTCGTATTAAAACTCTCAGTTTGTGTTTTGTCGTATTTTTCACGATAGTTATATTATTAAGTTGTATTTGAATTTTGTACCATGTATTTGGCGACTCAAGATGGGTGATGTATACCTATTTTGGGGACGTCACAATCGATTGGGAATATTTTAGTTTTTAAGCTATCTAAGAATTTAGATCTCATTAGCATGATCTCATGATGATTCTAAAAGCATTGCTTAAAACTATGTGTTTATCACATATTATTAAAACAACACCATATAGATAATTAAATGTCTTTAGTAAATAAATTCTTTTATTAATAAATAAATAAGATTATTTACAAAGTTATCTTATGTCCTTAATGCGCCTATCCCTGCAATGGTTGTAGACAATGCCTCTGAGGAAGAGATTGCTACTTTTAGAAAGTGGCAAGATGATGCACAGTTGGCTCAATGCATCATGCTCGCATCCATGACTAACGAGCTTCAGCGTCAACATGAAACTATGGATGCTCCTACTATACTCCTGCAAATCAAGTAGTTGATGGTGAGGAAAGTAGGACTGATAGATATTAGATATCTAAAGAGCTCTTCTGATCTAGAATGACCGATGACACTACAGTATAGACAAAAGTCCATAACATTATCAATTTGATTGAACAATTAGGACAACAGGTTTTGTCATGGATGGAGAGTTGGGCCAAGATTTGACCTTGCACTCACTCCCGGAATTCTTTCACAATTGTTGTGAATTTTTTATATGAACAAGCTGGATATCAGCCTCGCTAATTTGCTTAACATGTTGAAAAATGTTGATAGTCACTTTTCAACCAAGAAAGACCAAGTCTTACTGGTAGGGGCCAAAGGATCTTCTGAATAGAAGAATGATTCTAAGAAGGTAAATAGAAAGGCAAAAATAAAGGATAATAAGAAAAAAGTTGATACAGATAGCAAAGGAGTTTTCTTCCACTGCAATAAGATTGGACACTAGAAAGGAAATTGCGAGAAGCATCGTGTAGAGGCTAACCAAAGAAGCTTAGTGAAGCTTCAGTTAAAAATATAGTTTTGTTCATGATTGAAATTAATTTTTCTTTAAGTCAAGGTTCTACTTAGTTATTGGATACTAGCTTTGGTTATCATAAATATAGATTTATGAAGGGACCAAACAGAAGTAGAAAGTTAAACAAGGGATAAGTAATCCTATGTGTGGGAAATAAAGCAAAGGTTATTGTATTATCCATAGGAACTTATTGTTTAATATTGCCTATGGGCAAGTCTATTAACTTAATAAATTGTTATTGTATTTCAGTTCTCGTTAAAACATTAATTCTATTCTGTTGTTGGACAACAAAAATTTTGGTATTATGTAAGAACAATTATTGTTCTATTTATAATAATAATGTTTTGTATAGAAATGGAATATTACTTAATAGACTTTGTATAATTGATTTATATGAAAATAATTTTGAAAAATTAAACAAACTAGTATAAGAAAAGGAGATGATCTTTCAAAGAGTTGAATATTTTTATATTTGATGAAATACAAGTTTGATTAATTTAAAAGGTTTAAAGAATTCAGAAGTGAAACAAATTGGCAAAGTATTAGGATTCTTTGATCGGATCAAGGAATAAATACTTGTGCAATAAGTTTCTAGATCATCTCAAATGGTTTTCTCATAATGGACGCCTCCTGATACGCAATAGTTGATTGATTTATCTGAAAAGAAAAATTGTACCTTGTTGGACATGGTGCGGTCCATAATATTTTTTACCGACATTCCAGTATCCTTTTGGGGTAACGCCCTATAAATGGTTGCATATCTACGGAAAAGGTAACCTCAAAATCCGTCTCCAAGACTCTATAATAGTTATGGATGGGGAGGATTCCTAATCTTAAGTATGTTAAGATAAAGGGTTGTCCAACTTATATGAAGAGGTTTTAAAGGATAAGCTTGGGACAAGATTTGACAAGCGCTGCCTTCTAAGATAAAGGTGTTTATCATTGAAGGGGCTAGTGGGAGGATAAAAAATCTTGAAAAGTTTAAGAACCACAAAGCAAAATAAGTTAAATAAGAGGACCTATAAATCTTCCTATTGTACTACAACCGAATCGTAAATCTAGAATAGTACCGAAGATACCTGGGAGGTATGGATTCATCATAGACGATGTTGATGAGGTACTCATCATAGAAGATGATGACCCAGTTACATACAATGAAGTAAGAGTTGTAGACACTCAGAGAAATGGATTGAAGCAAGCTTCTCAAAAATGGAACATTCCTTTTAATGAGAAAATCAAAAGAGTTTGATTTTATCAAAAAAAGAATGAACCTAGTGTGTACAAAAGGGTCAGTGCAAGAGTCGTGACATTCCTAGTATTATATGTTGATATACTACAGATAAGGAATGACATACCAATGCTACAATCAGTAAAGATAAAATTGTCTAAACATTCCTCCATGAATGATTTGGGAAGAGTATCTTAATTGGGGATATGAATCTATATAAATAGATTTAAAAGGATGCTCAGCTTAAGCCAAAAATCGTATATTCATTTGATGCTAAAGCAGTTTAGCATGGCAAACTCTAAGAAATGATTTATGTTGATGAACCATGGAGTGAATCTCTCTTAATAGTCCCCAAAGACTCTTGGAAAGAGAGATCACATGAGTAAATATCATGCATGCAATGAAATGTACGAGACATGATGTTGATCAGTCATATTCCAGAGAAGATCACTGTAAGACAGTAAAAACATTTTAAAGTACTTAATCAGTACTAAGGATGTGATTAAAGTTTATGGTGGGTCTGAATTAAAACTAGAGGGTTTAACAGACTCAAAATTTTTAGACTGACCAAGACGACAACAAATCCACTTTAGGGTAAGTTGTTACCTTCACTATAAGAAAAAAGGCCTAATAAAGACATTAATACTATCGGCGATCGCATTCGATCGATTGATATTAGTAATAATAATGACCGATATCTATGAACGTTAATTAATCTAGTCGCTATATTCTATCGTGACACTTTCTGCGATCATTTGACGATCACTAGCATAAATGTGCCTCCTAAAATTTGGCAGGAAATGTCGGCGCGAAGGTTTTGTGCGACCACTTACAATCAGCGACCGCATGCGATCGCTGATAAGTCCATGTCATTAAAAATTAGCGACCGTAAGCAGTCGCTTATGGCGGTCGCTGATCAAACTTTATGTTACCAGTTTCAATCTTTCGCTCGACATAGAGGCGAAGGAAAAAAAAGAGGGAGTAGAATAGAGAGAAGAGGGAGAAAGTGGGAGAGAGAAGAAGGAAAAGAGATGCCACCCGCTGCCACCGCCTCACCCACTCCTCTCCCTTTTTTATTAGGTTAATTACTGTAAAATTCTTAGGGTAAGTACTTTAACTTCAGTAATTGAACAGAATACTGGATTTTAAATGGACTTTAACCCATTATTTGGGTTTGATTTGCATTTCTAGTTGGTGTAAACCATAATATGACATTTACTTGGCATTTCAAGTTATCAAATGTGTGGTAAGGAAACTGTATAAATTTGGAAAGTAATTTCCTGTTCATTAAGATATAATGAACTGGTCATTAAATTTGGAAAGTCTGCTATGTTCATAAGGCATCATTTTTAGTTATGTTTCATCATTTAAAGTTTTATTGTCAAATTTTGTATTCTTATACCTTTTAAATGCTATGATCAATAAAATTTCTTCCTATCTCTTTCAGCATGTTCTCCAATGGAGCCATGTTCTATTATTGGTAAATATATACCAAACTTACTGTTCTCATCTAGGTAAACATGCATTATGTTTGTTGAGGAAAATATGCAACTGTAAAGTCTTTCCATCATAGTTTTGCCCTAGTTCTTGTAGTCTACTATCTGTAATTATGATAGAAAGGTAGCCTTAAATGTATCATGTCACCACTTTTATGGACTCTTCAACTCTTGGCGTGAAGCCTTAGAAGCCTCTAGTTTTCTTAAGAAGAAACATTTCAATGCATCTGAATACCTTTGTACGAGTATAATAGAACCAATAAAACTAAGTGACACTAATCTCCCAAAAATAGTTGTATATGTAACAACCAAATATACAGTTTATAAGAGTACGTAGTCAATCAGAGACAGAAAAAAAGAGAGTTGAAATTAAGATCCAAGTAAAGCAGCAATAACAAAACAAATTAGTATAAAAAGTTTGTAACAACAAACTAAGCATCATTAATCTCCCAAAAGGTTTCGTCATCTGTAATAGTTTTCAAGAGAAGATTATAGCACCATCCATAAGAAGAAAAACCAAATATATGTAGTCAGGTTCTACTTATTCAGTGTTTATATTTATTCAATTCATATTGTTTTTTAAAGGTTTATATAGTTTATATACTAGTTGGTGTATATGTCGGTATATGGACGATGGATGTTTATATTGTTGTGTATGTTTATATATGTTGGGATAAAGCAGGTACAAAATAGGTACAACTTTTTGGCAATTCTGCAAAACAGGAAAAATCTGGTTTCTAGGTTTTTTTGCATCAGCGACAGCATGCGGTCGCTGATTGCAGTCGTTAATCACATGAAGCTATTAGCGACCGCATGCGGTCGCTGATTGCAGTCGTTAATCACATGAAGCTATTAGCGACCGCATGCGGTCGCTGATTGCAGTCGCTGACACATGACCCACGTCAGCCTTTGGCCCTGAACCATGCTGACTCATCTTAGCGATCAAAATGACAATTTCGGTCGCTAATGTCGGTTGCAGATATTTTGGTCGCTAATAGTGGTCGCTGATGTACATTCCAGCGACTAGATTTTATGTGATGCCTATCAGCGACTGCATTCGGTCGCTGATAATCATTTGCGACCGAATGCGGTCGTTGATAAGCGGTCACATATAGGTTTTTCTTGTAGTGCTTGAAGTGCACTGAATTGAAAAGGTTCCAAACAACAAACAGTAGTTGGTTTAGTGATAAAGACAAAGTATATAGCTGTAAATGAAGCTACAAGTTGATTGTTTGGATGAAAATTTCATTAAAGAACTAGGAATAGTTCATAAGTCTCATCTTGGATCTAAACATGTGTTACGACACTTTCATTTAATTAGAGGAATCATTGAGAGATGAAAAATCACTATAGAGATAGTGGAATCTCAAGAACAACATTACATATCCATTTACTAAAGCTTGGATCAGCAAGATGATCGTCACTTGGAGAACAATGGTATGAGATACCCTGACGATTGGCTTTGTGCAAGTGGGAGATTGAAAGTAGTATGCACAAAAGCCAATCATGTTGATGATAATCATATACTTTGTAACAATCGTATTCGTTTATTAATAAAAGTATTCATTTACTAAAGGCTTTAATTTATCTACATGGTGTTGTTTTAATAATATGTGATAAACCCATAGTTTTAAGCAATGCTTTTAGAATCATGATGAGATTATGCTAATGAGATCTAAATTCTTAGATAGCATAAAAACTAAAATGTTCCCAATCAATGGATTACTAAAAAGGGGATTAGTGAATCCGGATAGATTGGTACATACTGTCGATGCCAAAAAGATTTTGATCTCCCTCTTCCTAAGTGTTTCTTACCCTTTATAATTACTATGTGAATTTGTTTGATTTGAAGGGTGAGATTTTAAGTTAAAGACCGAAATATAATGTCGACCATTTGAAAAGATTGATTTGAAGTGGTCCAAATTAGATAGAGCCGCCAGTTGGTAGAAGTTAAAATGGTTGTACCAACTCAACCGAGTTTTGAATGGTCTTTCAATATGGCCTAATTATTGGAATCTGTTTAATTGGTCTTGGAAACCGAGATTCATAGAGTTCGGGGGCTTGATTAAGTGGGGGGAAGGTGTTAGGCACCCCCCGACTTCTGTGAAACACGGTTACTGTGCTTTTTATTCCCTAATTTATGTATATGTGTATGTGTGGGCATTGCAGTTAATTGAGCCTAAGTGCTTTATTTGGAAGTAGTGCTATGCCTCTTTTGCACCTATATACAAAGGGTTTGACTTATTAAAAAGTTTAATTTTAAACAAAATATATAGAAATGATGTTTTGAAAATAGGTTTTTAAACCCTTATACTCAGATAATAATTGAGGCCTTTGATGCTTCCATTTTATTCCATATTCGTCTTATTTTGATTTTATTATCGAGATGCGAAGCATCTTCGACAAAATAACATATATATAAGTATCGGGCTCCTTATGGGCATGAAAGCCATCAAAGTATTCCCGAGCACTACACATAAGATTTTCACTATTACGGGGACCTTAAATCAGGATAACCGTTTTAAGGTCCTATATTTAAAAATACAAAATTTGCAAGCTAGCTGTACAACTGAAAGGGTCCATCATGGGAACCAGATCTAGATTCATGGATTGAACCGTAGATCCCGTGATTCCTAGGCTTACAGAATATTATTTAAAAGCTAGAAAGAAAATAGATTTAAATACATCTTAGCCATTCTAGCTCAACGGTTATAGTTTCACAACTTTTGAACTGGTTAAAACCTAGATATAACTAGATTTAGATAAATCTTGTCAGCAAACCTTAAATGGCTATCGAATGGCTTTTAGCGCCTCTAAAGCAGCAGATTTGATTGGATCTTATAGTTAAGCACGAGAATGGCTATCGAATGACTTTTAACGCCTCTAAACTCGATTTCCAACTGTTAAAACTTGATATGTAGTTGTATATATGTATATGAGTATTTACGAAGATTGAACGGTAGAAAAGCTGCCTTTCGCTCTCAAATGGCTTGATTTCTCTCTCCCGTACCCTTTCTTTCTCCTTCTCTCTTCTTTTTCTCTTCTCCAACAAGCTGATGGGTGCTGATATATATAGACCTGGGCTTTCGCAGGAATACCTTCAACTTCTGCGAGTACACTTACAGAAGTGCCCTAGTGGGCCTCGCCACTTCAAAGTACGTGCAATCTCGATCGACGCATAGTCCGCTAAAACGCTTGTAACTTGCAATCTGGGAATTCGATGGAGATGTGCCATAACATTTCGGAAAGCTCTTTCTGATAGCTACACAATGACATAGTGCTTTCCCTTTTCTGAATCCAAAAAGATTGGTCCATGACCGAAATGGCATCTTCAGGTTTTCATAGGCAGTCTGTAAAACTGTTTTACGTAGTTTGCGTTCAGAAGTGCTGTAATTGTGACGCCCCCAAATTCCCTACACTTCCTATAGCAGATTTGTTGCTCACGTAAATATTCTATAAGAAGATAATTTCTATCAATCCAAGATTCATAGTATTTATCAGATATTAGTTCTCGTCAGAATCATTATCATGATAACCACTATCACTTAGATGTATAGATTTATAATCTTACAAATATCTCTTTCATATCAATAATTCCTATTCATCTGACATTCACAGTACCAATGACAAGGTTGTTCCTAGAACTAAGGGGCGCAACCTCAGTTTGTACAGAACTCACTTGGCATCAAATACCCTCATTCAGATAAATAGTTCATATTAATACTGTACTTGATTTCTAGCTCTTAGCCCAAAATATAAAAACTAAATAGTTTATATACCTAAAAACTTAATACACAAACCTAGTTCATAATTATTACATTTGAGTCTTATAGAAATAAAAATAACTTAAACTATTACAGTCTTCTTCTAGCCACAAGAATGCACACTTGAACTTCCCAGAATATCACTCACAGCTGCAAAGAAAAATAATATTTGCAAGGGATGAGCTTTAAAAGGCTCAACAGGTTTTAGCAATGTGTAACATATACTCACACTAAAACTGAATAGATGAACATATAGTTCAGAAGTTTTCTCAAAATATATATATACTGAGGTTTATCTGCTAAACCCCGTACATTACGAGTTACTGTCAGTCATATAGACTTAGCAACCCGGGTTGATTCGCTCAACCACACATCCTAGGAGTATGCATATCATCCTATTAATTAACCCTCAGTCATTGCTATAAATGTCGGTCATAAAACCCCGGTCAGTATACAAATGTTGGTCATAATAGTGTCAGAATATATATATTTTCACCAAACAACATTTTTTTTCCACAATTTATGCTTTGATATTAAATCAAATACATTTTACGCTAATAACTGCTCATATGATTTGGTTATGCTTAAACAATAAGCCATAACCCTTTTAAACAAGGGACTTTTTAAATAAGTTAATATCACATCAGTATAACAAGTACATTTAATACAAAATTAAATGTATATGAAAAACTTGCCTGTTCGGAGAATCATTATCCTAGGATACTCAAGCCGTTTATGCAACCTAAATATAATTTATATCAATTATTAGCAATAATCTTATCCGGTAACTAGTCAATCTATTAGTGTTTGGGCTGTATTTGAAGTCCATTCAGTGTTTTATAACTTGTTCGGAAAGTTTTTTGAATTATTTTCCTATTAAACTTTGTTTAAAAGTTTAAATATTACTTTAAATAAGTTAATTTTTATTTATTATAATTTTTAGAAGCTTAAAAATAACTTCTCAATAATTAATAATAATTTTCTTAATTTATTATTAAACAAAATGATTTTTAAAATCATTATTACTATTTTAAATAATTAATAATTACTCATATTGATTTTTAAATCATCAATATTAATTTTCAAATAATTTATTAATATTGATAATGATTTTAAACCATTAGTTTCATTTTAAAATAATTTATTATTATTTAAAATGAATTATTTCTATTTTACTAATTTATTTATTTATTAGCATTATTAAATAATTTCATAATCATTAATATTTAAATAAATTCAATATTAAGGAAATATCATGTCAAAATATATAAAAATATTTATTATAATTTAACATGTATTTTAGAAATTTATTATGAATTTATAACAATTAATTTGTATTTATTCTTATTTATTAATATTATTTTAATATTTTTTTTAATTTAACTATCGCTAAAAGGCTTCTTCAATTGTGAATCGTAAGCTAATGGTGTTCTTCATCAAGCCGAAGAACACGAGTCAACAACTACGGTGACGAGTTTGGTAGGCTTTAATTATTCTTGACAAATGTTTTTGGTTGTGAAAAAGGTTCAACATGGTAGAACCGATGTAGCACTATAAGTATATAACTCATTTATGGTCTAGTTTCAAAACTTCAGAAAACTATGGATGGTCAAAGTGAGCATTAAGGCATGATCTTGAGTTTATGGGTTGCCCAGAAACTCAGTCAACGCCGGTCTTCCTACTTCAGAGCTTAATAACAAGGATTCTAGGTATTAGGTAAAAGTTCCATTGTATAAAACATGTAATATGTATATCATACTACAATATCATGCCCTCTAAAAGTTCATAACAACATCAGAGGATCGAATTTGAAATTTGGTTAAAGCTGGTACATCGACGTAACTTTAAAACTTTCCGGGTTACCCAGAATTCTGGGTTTTCAGTTTCGAGTTCATACTTTTGAGCAATCATAACTTTAAATCGGTTGATGTAATGGTCATTTGGTTGTTATGGACATATAGTCCATCCTTCAGTCTACAGAAATGATATCATTAGGGGTCTTATAACTACCACAGTTGTCAGATCTAAGATGTAAGAAATCTTGTCAGACATGTTCTTGAAATTCTGGGTTTTCCAGAAATTTTTCGTGTGAACGGTCAACGGGTTTTGGCCTAAAATAACTTATGATCCTTACCTGTTTTGGCTATGATTTCACTTCTATATTACTCAGCTCATATCATAGTACACTCACCGTACACTTAACATCTAAAACAGTTAACAGGTTATGATCTAAGAGACCTGACATTACGCTGTCAGACAAGATTTTCAGGGTTCATGACTGCTATAAAAAATCTTCATTTTTACGTACTTAAAAGTTATGGATTCATGATTAAGCAACCCAGATCACTGGGCATTTAATGTGTATGCATATTTGACTCTACTGGGGATGCATGCTTAACTTTTTAATAGAGATGTGCGCTAATATAGCGTTGTTGCACATGTGCAGACCATGAATGATGTTATGATCTAAATTTATCCTTAGAAGTCTATTGTTCTAAGTTGATGCACATGCTTAATTGAATTAACTAGATGTAGAAACATACCTCACCCTTTTGAGGGGATTTAGAGTTTCTTTTAGCTATTGGGTGCTTGTGCCCCATTTCCTTGTGCTTTTTATTCGTGACCCGACTGGACTGATGATCTGGGTGTCGCTGACGTCCTTGGAGGGTGCGGCCTATTCTTTCACTGCCCAAATTTGAACTTCGGTATAAAGGCCTCGACTTGTGAGGACTTGGTGCAGGTTGACATATTTGATGGTGTAGATTTCATTCGCTAGACCTTTTGTTGTTGGGCTTCTGCTTTTGAGTTAAGGACTGTCTTGAGAATATTCCCCTTCTTTTGTAGGGGAAAGCTTATGTCGTCGTGATTTCTTTCAGGAGTACTCCCCTTTCTTTTGATGAGAGGCTTGATCCTGCCTTAGACTTTTTCCATTTCTTGGAATCAAAAAATGCCCTAGTCCTTTCATATTTTGTTACCAGGGTCCACATAACAAACATGTTTTGTTGACCACGTCCAGAGTAAGCAATATCCTGCATATTAGATAAATAACAAAATGTGCCAAAAGATTGATGGCTCGGGCTGTCGAGATTAGTATAATCTTGTCAAAGAAGTTAAAGTTCATGAAATTGAATGTTTGCATGTTGATCTTATCGCTAAAGATCTTACAATTGAGTATGAAAATACAATTTTTCTAAACAAGTTGTGAATAACTAAATTCAAGGCTTTAATTTTTTTATTTTGACAAAATTTTCATTCAACAAGTTATGAAATGGTAAGAAAACTTTTAAGCATCTATGGTCATTGTGTATGAGTAAGTTATTTTATCTTCGCTCTAGGCACCGCTCTTCGCAGAATTGACTTCATATGGCACGGGCAATGTGAGTGAAGCAACCCTTAGAAGGGGTTTCTTTTCTGACTTTAGATGATTTCATTTCAACTTTACAAAATTTTTCTTTTCTTTGCTTCACTTGCTTAACTTGTCTCATTTTTTTAGGCTATTCAGAGTTACCCATTTAATGAGTTTTGGACCAATAACTCCTAAACCAGACGGCTTTAGGGCACTTGGTGTTAAGACACCCCTTCGGGTTTACTGGCTTGAGTAACAAAGGCCACACTTCTAAACGAGTCAGGCGGTCTACTTTATTCTTCCTTGCTTAAGCTTGTGTAAGATTCGTTTTCTTAGGCTCTAATTTACCCATGTAGCGAGTGTTGTACTGGTGACTCCCAAACCAGATGGTTTTAGGGCACCAGGTGTGAAGACACCCCTCAGGCTTAATTTCTTGAGTAACCTAGACCACGATTCGGATCAGCTTAGGTTTTGTCTTTTTCTTCTTCATAATGATCATTTTCTTAGGCGCTAAGTTACTCATGTAACGAGTGTTGGGCCAGTGAATCCCAAACCAGGTGGCTTTAGGGCACTAGGTGTAAAGACACCCCTCATACTTAATAACTCGAGTAACTTAGGCCACGAATTGAGACATTAGGCTGGCCGCTACCTATATTTTATCTTCTCATTAATTGCCATTTTTATCTGTATAGTTTAATACCCCACAACTAACAGTCAGGTAACTACAAAGTGCAGACATGCATATGAGCTAAATTCTACTCCAAACAACACTTTGAACTTGAATTCTGAAAAGTTTTAATTTTCTGATCGTTCCCGTGATTCTTGCTCCACGGATGCTCATCCGAATTAATCCAATTCATAACGAGTTAAACGAAATCTATTTTTAAACCTTTTTCTAAGATTGTAATGTAAGATTTATCTATACTTAACATGTATATTATCGCTAATACATGTAAATGGAGATTGAAAGCACATAAGGAGATGAAAGAGTCATACCTCATAGGGGGGTCGCTGAATTCTAAGAAAACTATGATTGGAAAAGATCGATTGATCATACTGGATCGCCAGTGAAATAATATAAGGGTCCCTTTAATAATGACAACCCATGTTGAGGGTGCCGACTGGTGCATTTTCCTTCTTAGGATGGTTGATGAATGCCCCAATGTTGAGTTATCACTTTTTTCGAGATTGCCCCAATCTTGTTTGATATAAGGGTCCCAATATCGGGTTTTCACCGATTCTAAAATTACCCCAGTCTTGCTTGTTGTATGGGGTAGTTGCTTTGATAAATGCGCTGATAAGATGTCAAAATCATAAGAGTCTTTTACCTCATGAATCCACATGGTGAACAGGTAGTGGAGCTTTGACATATGATTTGCCCTAATCCTCGTTTTGACTTATAGATGTAATTGGCTTTAATAATTTTCTTTTAATTTGATGAAGACTTATGATTGAGGGTGTCAGCTCTTTGAAGGTCCTTGCTGATGATCATGCTTAATATATCATTTTGTTGTTTTTTTAACTTTGATGATTGATGTTTAGATGCCTTCGAGACTCCACTGAATTGGCCCTAAGATCACAGCTTGGTTGGTGATGACTTCACCCGAGTTTGATTTGATCTGTAAGGTTTGATTTGTGGTCTTGACCTGGGGGAACAGGTTGTCAAGTATGAGATAGACTTTGCCACGACAGTTGCCCATGTACTAATAGAGGTCAAAAGAGATCAAGTCTTCTCTCACTTCAGGAGTGATGAGTTACCGACAGGTTGCATCTTATGATGATTGACATTTCATCCCTATGACTGGTCACCTTGATGTATCGTTGTCTCTTCCTTTTCAGGACTTATGCCAAATTTGATGGAATAACATTGAGGTGTCATTGGCTATTCTCAACATGGGTCGTTGACCTTGAGGGTTTGCCTTGGGTGTGGACTTTTCAGGTATATTTTGGTGTCTTGGGATTGATGTTTGGGTTTGGATGTTTCTTTTGAAGGTTAGACCGCACCATTGATAGATGCCTACGTACTCCCATTAATGGGGGGAGATTAGGTCTATCGTAGTTGAAGCTTAGCTTGAACAGTTGAAAAGTGTTTATTTGGATTTGAGCTTCGCTTGAGGGGTTTTTGGATTTTATTTTGTTTAGTTTGACCGCCCATAGATGGCTGTCTACGTGCTCCCATTGATGGGGGGAGATCAAGTCTTTTATAGTTCAGGCTTGGCCTGAACAGTTGAGAGGCTTTTATTTGGGTTTGAGCTTGGTTTGAGGGGTTTTGGGATTTTTTTTGTTTGGTTTAACCACACCATAGATGGTTGCCTACGTACTCCCATTGATTGTGGGAGATCAGGTTTGTCGTAGTTCAGGCTTGGCCTGAACAGTTGAAAAGTGTTTATTTGGGTTTGAGCTTGGTTTAAGGGGTTTTGGATTTTTTGTTTGGTTTGACCGCACCATAGATGGCTTCCTACGTACTTCCATTGATGGGGGGAGATCAGGTCTTTCATAGTTCAGGCTTGATAAGTTGACTGTTTGATTTTTTGATTTTTTAATTTTTTTCAATATTTACATGCACGAAAATTAAAAGGCATAAAGCTAAGAAAGTGATAACGTCCCAACATCTCCTGGAACTCGCAACTTTCCTTTGGATCTACGTCTTCCTGGCTAGCTGAGGCCTGATAGTCTAGTTATCAATGGTTATGTTGCCTTCGAGGCTCGTGATAGAGGTTAACTTTTGTTCATGAATATCTTCAATCACTGACATAACTTGATCGTCTCCTGATTCAGCACATCCCTCAAGGATGCTTAAATTGGACACGTCACAAAAAATGGTGAACTCTTGATTCCTCCATGGGTTGGCTTCCTTCACTACCTTTACGAAGTTTGTTTCTTGATTTCCATTAGGGTTGCAATCTTCCATATTCACTTGATCGATGGTTGAGGTTTTGACTATTATTAACATAAGGTGCCTTTTTTTTCCTTCTCCTCCAACTCTATTTTTAGAACTTTCTTCTTTGTAACTTGCCATATTTCCACAACTTTATTGATGGATGGAGTTCAACTTCCCCATAATCGGTGCTACTAAAATTGCATTCTCATGGTTAGCACTATCGATCATTTTACCTTCTTTCATTCTTAAATTCAAACCTTCTTTTGTCATCTCGTTTCCTTTCAGCTTTTCATGAGTATACCTAATATAAGTTGGGTCTTTGACTTGTGCTGCAGGCACTATAACAATCTCCCCTGCTAGGATCAGATCTTTCACCAAGCGTTTAAGTGACAAACATTGCTCTGTGGAATGCCCCGGTCCTTTTGAATGATAAGCACAACGTTGTGAGGGGTTATAATTCCATGCCCCTATTCCCATTGGAGGGGGAAGGTATGAAATTTTCTTTTGTTTTGTTAACTTCATTAAGACTTCTTCTATGGATTCTATAATAGGGGGAATTTTATCTTTGATTTCCTCTTTATGTTTACATCTCCTTGATTTTCATGGTCATAAAGTTTTACTCTTCGGGGATCTCATTATCATTTTTTCCATGTAGAATTACTGGAGTTTTTCCTCCCACTTGTTGGAAGCTTCTTTTCTTTTTGCATAGTTGGGTATCAGCAATGATCTTTTCATTTAATGTTCCAGTACACTTTTGTCTTACAGCTCGAATTTTCTTATCCACCCTGCCTCTTTTTATGATAATTTTATCAAACTACAGGTCTTTCATAGACAAGATACCTTATTAATAAATATATTCCTGTGCTTCGAAAAAGATTTTGATCATTTCTTGTTCCTCTAGGGGGGGGAGGGGGAATCTCCTGATCTACTAATGATTTCCATCTCCGAGCATAGTCCTTAAAAGATTCATCTATCTCCTTAACTACCTTCATCAGTCTACAATGATGTGGTGGCATTTGTATTTGATAACTATATTAGGATAAAAAGGCTTGTGAAAGCTCCTGCTAGGTGTTTATCCTTGATTTATCCTGTGTAACAAGCTAGGTTGTGGCATTGTTAGTGAGACTTCTCCAAAACATTTGCACGCGATAGACTTCATCCTCAGCTTTCATTCCTGGTTGTCCTACGTATATCTTTAGATGAACATAAGGATCACCGATATTAGTATATTTCACAAAATTGGGAACTTTAGACCTCTGTCGATATTAGTTTCCTGAAAATCCATCAATCTTTGAATCATCGAGTGACTTATTTTTATGATTTTTATTGAAAGTCAATTGGTGATTTAATGGAATTATTTGGCTTAAACTTGCAATAACTAAGCCTTAATTTGTTGATAAGATTCCCCAAATTAAGCTGTATTATTCCTTTATGAAATCTAACAATTTGATCATCTGCCCTTTCAACTCGTCGAACTCACCTTGGGATACCACATTCTTGTTGGTGGGTGGAGATTTGGATATGGTCATGGGGGGTAGGCCTTCGTGTGGAGTTTTTGCTTCTGTCTCACTTGAGGGTTTTCTGATCCTCCATACATATTTGTGATTTAGACCCACTCCGATGCTTCATAATTCGATCATGTTCACTCCCTCTATACTGTGTGATAGCTAAAGGTTAGTGTTGGCCAGGTTGTTTGACCACAATATCACCACTTTCGATTAGATTTTGGATTTTATATTTTAAGGACAAACAATCTTGTGTATCGTGTCCTGAAGACCCTGAGTGGCAGGCACATCTCTTGTTTGGATCGTACCTTTTGCTTGTTGGATCTAGAGGTGGAGCTAAAGCAGTAATTTTCTTTTGGTCCATTAATAACGCCAATACACTCTCGAGGGGATTGTTTAGTGGAGTGAATACCCGATGTTCTGTTCTTTCAAATTTCCTCTGTCTATCTTGGCTTTGGTCTAATGCAACCTATTGTTGTTGTGGTAGATTGTTTCCCTTTATCCAGATAGAGTGACTATTCTTGGGTCTCCTAAATTGCCCGTATGAAACAAAAGATACATCTTCATTGCTATTCCTTTGACTTCTCTCGGCGTCACTATCATGATCTCTAGATTGAAAGTGCTTAGTTACTACTTTTGAGATGGTGAGATCTTTAATCTTTCCTGCTTTCAAGCCCATCTCTGTCATTTGTTAGACCTTTTTCCTTATGTCCTCGGTTTCTCGGTCATCCCTGAGGTTGACGATTTTAGGGGTTTTATAGGTTCCTTTATTGGAATGAGGTTCAGGTATCTGTACTTCCCCCTTTTTGCTAGCACTTTGATTGCAACCCTGTGAGGAGAACTCTGGTTGAGTAGACACTTTCTGTCCCTGAGTGCTTTTACTCTGTTCTTTCAAGAAGATAACAAAATCTGTTATTTGCTTTTTGAGTCCCTCAAACACCTCTCGGGACACAGAATCAGGATTAGATTGGACATTTCTAGCCATGTCAGTGGATAAGCTTTGTTCCTTCCGAGATTTTAATCTAGTAATGGGATCAATCTTACCTATAAATGGTGGATAGTTTAGTCTTGTTAAACAGTAACGGTATATACGCTGTAAAATGTGTTAGTTTTAATGCTTTCATGTAAAACAAAGGTCAGTTGTTTGGATGATAGGATAGCATGACCGGATTTGATATCTATACAATAATGGAATTAACAAGGAATGGAAATGATATTTACATTTAATTGATATTTACATGGATTTGAAATTTACATTGAATTGAAAGGGAAAGGTATGAAGAGACTTTCCTTCGCGCTTGGTTTATCAGATGCTGACATATCTTAGGGTAACTCTCATGGGCTTTTTGGCATGAAGGTTCCCAGATCATCTCAATCTACTAATGGGAAGTTAATCCGATATTTCAATTGGAGCGGATCTGAGTGGTGCCTTTCCTGAGCCTCGTGGGATTAGTCTCCTCTTGAGTCCAGTAATGAGCAACCGACGGGATTGCCTCCTAATGGAGGGACCACACAACATACATTCATCACGCCTCAACGCATGAAACATGATGACATTATTCAAAGCACTAATATAAAACGTGGTAAAAGAGACATTCACATCCATTCAATGAAAAGACGTTATTCATGCACATGCACAAAGAAGGAAATCAAAAAGATTGAAATGCGGTTTAAGCCCTCTACTATCCCTAGCGGAGTCGCCATCTGTCGACGCCGGAAAGATTTTGATCTCCATCTTCCTAAGTGTTTCTTACCTTTTATATTTTCTATGTAAATTTTTTTGATCTGAAAGGTGAGATTTTCAGGAAAAGACCGACATATAATGTCGACAATTTGAAAAGATTGATTTCAATTGGTCCGAATTAGATAGAGCCGCCATTTGGTAGGAGTTAAAATGGTTGTACCAACTCAACTGACTTTTGAAAGGTTTTGTAATATAGCCCAATTATTGGACTAGGTTTAATTGGTCTTGGAAACTGATATTCATAGAGTTCGAGGGCTTGATTAAGCGGGGAGAAGGTGTTAGGCACCCCCCCCCCCGACTTCCGTGAAACACGGTTACTGCACTTTTTGTTCCCTAATTTGTGTGTATGTGTGTGTGTGCATTGCAGTTAATTCGGCCTAAGTGCTTTATTTAGAAGTAGTGTTATGGCTCTTTTGCACCTATATACAAAGGGTTTAACTTATTGGAAAGTTCAATTTTAAGCAAAATATACATAAATGATGTTTTGAAAATAGGCTTTCAAACCCTTATGCTCACATAGTAATTGAGGCCTTTGATATTTTCATTTTATTCCATATTCGTCTTATTTTGATTTTATTCTCGAGATGCGAAGAATCTTTGACAAAATAATAAATATATATATATATATATATATATATATATATATATATATAAAAGTGTCGAGCTCCTTATAGGCATGAAAGCCATCTAAGTATGCCCGAGCACTACACATAAGATTTTCACTATTACGGGGATCTTAACTCTGGATAACCGTTTTAAGGTCCTATATTTACAAATACAAATTTTGCAAGTTAGCTGTACAATTGAAATGATCTATCATGGGAACTAGATCTAGATTCCTGGATTAAACCGTAGATCCCGTGATTCCTAGGCTCACAAAATATTATTTAAAAGCTAGAAAGAAAACTAGATTTAAACAAATCTTAGTCATTCTAGCTCAACGGTTCTAGTTTCTTAACTTTTGAACCAGTTAAAAGCTAGATATGACTATATTTAGATAAATCTAGTCAACAAACTATAAATATTATAGATTATATATATATATATATATATAAATAATTATATAAAGATTAAATAATATATATATTACTTATATATATATATTAAAGCAGTAAAAGGCCACAGATTTGCAATCCAGGCAATACTCTATATATATATATATATATATATATATATATATATATATACCGATTAGTTGTGCCTAGATCGTGGATCATGGCTTTTTCTCGCTTTAATATATATATATATATATATATATATATATATATATATATATATTAAAGCAAGAAAAAGCGTGATCCGAATGGATCTTATAGTTAAGCACGAGAATGACTATCGAACAGCTTTTGGCACCTCTCAACTCAATTTCCACTGGTTAAAACTTGATATGTTGTAGTATATATGTATATGAGTATTTACAATGAAGATTTACAAAGATTGAATGGGAGAAAAACTGCCTTTCGCTCTCAAATTGCCTGATTTCTCTCTCATAGACCCTTTCTTTCTCTTTCTCTCTTCACCAACAAACTGATGGGTGCTGATATTTATAGACCCAGGCTTTCGCAGGTATGCCTGTGGCATCCGCGAGAATACATGCGGAAGTGCCTGGTGTGCCCTGCCGCCTCAAACTACATATAATCCTGATTGACGTGCAGTCCACTAAAACGCTTGTAACTTGCAATCTAAGAATCCGATGAAGATGTGCCATATCATTCTGAAAAGCTCTTTCCGAGAGCTACGCAATGAAATAGGGCTTTCCTTTTTCTGAATCTGGGAAGATTGGTCCATGAATGAAATTACATCTTTGGGTCTTCACAGGCAGTCCGTTGAGCTGTTTTGCGTAGTTTGTACTCGAAAGTGCTGCAATGACTCTTTGTGACCCTATTTGCTGCTGTATTAGGGTTGTTGAATTAAACTTGTCAAAATGACCTTTTTTCCCTTCCAGGTGTTGCCTTCAGGGTTGACGAGGCTTTTGACTGTCCTTCGGGGTTGTCTCAAGGGTTTGATTGTTGCCAACTTTTCTTTTCCTTAGGGTTGATCTCCAAGGTTGATTTGATGTTTCACGGGAATTTTTCTGTGGTTAGATTTATTGTGGTCCTCCAGGGTTATCTCTGGTGTGTAAAAAAGACGTTTTTGCCCTCCTTCATAGTTAGTAACAGGAAAATAAAATTTCGAGTGTCTACACATACGTTGCTTGCTCATTGAATGAGAATGATTTATCTCATGATCATTTATGTGGAGACACTAAAGCAAGTATGTAGGTGCTTATTGGAGAATAAGTTCACTGAATGTGGCTCGCTAAGGAACCTAATGGAGTTTTATTTGCCTGTTAGTAGGAATTCCTGTAGTGATAGTAGTACAAGTAATGCTTAAACTTGAGATCATCATATTATCTTGTGTATGATAAATTATACTTTAACATATTCCTTAAGACCCTTAGGGTATAACAAAGGGTATGCTTAGTTGTAACAAGTTATATATGGATATAATGAACGCTTAATAAAGAATCCACCCCTTTTAGTAAAAGAAGAGAAATGTCATATGTGATTCGATAAATGAAAACGCAGTAGTCCTTGGACAAGGCAGAATGAAATTAGAAAGAAGTTTAAAATTTTCATTATTTGGAGTTGTGCATTTAAGAATCGAAATACATAGAATTAAATAAAATAAGACTTGACAGTAATTCTATGTCTTATATTTAATTGGGACATTGTATGGTGGAAGGATTGAAATGTACAGTAATTATTTACTCAAAGGTTCTTTTATGATTAATGTTGAAATCTATATTATCTGAAAAGTCGTTGATCGCTAAGAAGACTTATCCTTATTGTAGAACAAATGTTATTTATTTAAACGAATTAATAGTTTTATTTATTTATTTAAATAAGATTAGAATTGTTCTAATTGATTTATTCACAACCGATTTAATATGGAGAACCTAAAGGGTCACAACATAAAAGGAAGAATATTTATTTAAGAAGTAAATGGCATAATCATAATAATAAGTTAAGTGTATTTAATTTAATCTATGGTGATAGAATAAATTAAATAGCTTAATATTTATTAATCGGAGGAGTCATATTATTATTATTACTATTATTATTATTATTTAATTCTTAAAGGAGTTTAGGAATTAATTAATAAAAGGTACTCTCATATATTCCTAATAAGATTAGGAGGCTAATTAATTAAAAGAGTTTAATTAATTATTCTTAATAAGATTAGGAGCCTAATTAATTAATTAAAATAAAACTCAATTCCATAATTGTTAAGGAGGGTTGCCTACATCTATAAATAAGAGGAGTCTTATAATGGGTGAGGGTTGATGTTTTTCACAACACGTGTGAATGATTTTTCCAAGAGTGGGAGAGTACGTATTTTCCACAGAGATAGAAAAACTAGGGTTTTGCCAAACACCCATCTTCTTGAACACTCCTTCTTCCTTGCTGGATCACCTCTAGAGGCCAAACACTTGGGTGGCTAACGTTGATCAAAGGAAGGAATCAAACCCGATGGATTCAAGTTGAACGCGAAAAAGGATTGGAGGTGAACTTGTACCTGAAGAAGCTAGTTCTACAAGGGTATGAATTTAATCTTCATCTTTTCATCTAATTAATAATTGTGTATAAAGGATGATCCGGGTATATGGTTTGTAAAATTTTAAAATTCTGTTTTACAATAGAGATAGTGTCTCCATATCTTCAGAGCAAATACCACTGCAGCCAACTCCAAAACATGAGTCGGGAATCCTTTTTCATAGTCTTTTAGCTACCTTGATGCATACGCAATGACTTTGCCATTTTTCATAAGCACACAACCCAGTCCCTTATGCGATGCATAACTATACACCACAAAATTTCCTGTATTATTCGGTAATGACAACATAGGTGCGACGCTTAGCTTCTTTTTTTAGCTCCTGAAAACTCTCTTCACATTCCTCTGTCCAAACAAATTTTACGGCTTTCCTTATCAAATTTGTCAATGGAGTTGCAATCTTGGAAAAGTCTTGAATAAAACGTCTGTAATAGCCTGCCAATCCCAAGAAACTCCTCACTTCTGATGGTGTCCTTGATTGTTCCCAATTTATTACAGCTTTGACCTTTGATGGATCCACTAAGATCCCATCTTTGTTAATCACATGCCCAAGAAATTGCACGCGTTCTAGCCAGAATTCACAATTAGAGAATTTTGCATATTTAAGACCCCGAATTTTATAAAATGAAAGTATTCAATTTTTATAATTATTATTCTATTTAGTAAATGGTTAAATTGATAAAAGTACAATAATACGCGTGGTTGCATAGTAGCACACGGTATTGATTATTGATGCTTATGTGAGAAGTCACTCAGTTATACTCAATTATTACTACAATAATTGCTGCATCATATCTCTCATATTATTGATTCAATTATTGTCACAGTATCATCTGCATAATATGTTATATTATTAAATCAATAATTGAGACGACAAAGTTATTCATATTATTATTTGCAATATTGACAATGTCTAGAAGTTCACATCGAGGAGGTTTGGTCACCTAATTGCGCGTCAATAAGGAGAAATCCTTATCGAAAAGCCCCCTCTTTCCTGGGAACGACCAGGTTGTTAAATATTGTGAGTTATAATATTAATGATGAATGTTATTAAAAATCAAATTTGAGTTCGGAGTTGAATTTGGAAACGTGGACGTGATATTTCAGTCAGGAACGATGAAATTAGTAGAAATAGACTATAAACACAAAATTTGTCGGGGTTAACTTTTTGGTCAAAAAAGTCAATAGTTGACTTTTTTGAAAAAAGTCAAACTTCAAAATTTCAAATTGTTGAGAAAAATATTTCCATTGTGTTGGGATTATTAGTGTTAGTGAAAATCGACATTTATTTCGATAGTTATTGATGTCTGGAAGTTATATTGACCAACCGGATAATTATTCGGGTAAATGAGCAATTAATTGCTATTAATTCACATGATTATAACTATTTGTTCACATGTGTGTACTATTGATTCACATTCTTGTACTATTAGGGGAGTTGGTACAAGATTGATAATACTTGCATGACTAAGTTAAAAATGGAGGTATAGATGGAGGTACGATCTCACATAATTCAGATTTTCACATGATTATAACTATTAATTCACATGATTGAACTATTGATTCACATTATTTACTATTAGGGGAGGTGGTGCAAGTTTGATAATACTTGCAGGACTAAATTAAAAATAAAGGAAAAGATGAGGGTATTATACTGTAATATTTCGAGCCCCAAAATGTTCAATTATGGAAACTATATTTTCCTATAAATAGAAGCTCATTCCTTCATTATTTTTCACAAATTCACTAAGTCTCATAAGAGTAATTATTATAGAGAATTTATAGAGAGAGAAGCTATAGAGAGAAAGAAAAAGCGAAGTCTGCTACTTCACTATTCCAGTATCCAGTCTTCTTCTGAGGTAAGGGATATTATTATAATAGTAAGGGGTATTATTCTTTCGTATTCATGAAGAGAGTTATTTTCTTTCAATATTCGTAAGGGTTGTTATTTCATTCTTTATTATTATGTTGTAATAACCTGTTTATGCGAAGTATCACATACATTGTGAAATTCTTCTGTTATTCCATTCTTTATTATTTTGTTGGAATAACTCATGCATGCGGTCTATCGCATGCACGTGAATTCTGCTTTTATTCCATTTTTATTATTACATTGAATATTCTCATCTCATGCGGATTACGCATGACCTAGTTCCATTCTTTATTATTCTGTTGGGAATGACCTGTTTGTGCGGTCTATCGCATGCATGTAGTGAATTCTTCATTGGAATAACTTTTGCTACATGTGGATTATCGCATGCATGGTGAATGATCCTTTGTATTCATTCCTTATTAAATTGTGGAAATGATCTGTCTACGTGGATTACCGCATGGCGGGCGAAAATTCATTTGCAGTTTCGTATATTCTATTATAGTCGTATGAGATATCATTTCTTTTGTACTCGTCATGGAATATCATTTTCTTTAGTATTTTTTTACGAGTTACTATTCATCCGGTTACTATTCACTTTAGTATTATTCACTCGGGTATTAGGGGCACTTTTCATGTCGGAGTACTATTCATGAGTTACTATTCACGAGGTACTATTCCTGAAGTACTATTCATAGGGTACTATTCACAGGGTACTATTTACCCAAAAAATATATTTCTTTTCTATCCAAATTATTTTTGGTACATGAATATTATTCTTGAATTTTACTCCACAAAGCAGTATCATGTTGACAATTTGGATATTTTTAAACTCTGGAAAAATTTAAAGTCTTTAATATTTATCCTTGATTTCATTCGATTAATGCTTATATCATTGTCATCATCGTCATGCTTATATTATGATGAAAGTCGTCTTTGGCTTACGTGCAAAAATAGACTGTTGATTATTGGTTTTACAGTTGTATATCTTTGGCTTACGTGCAAAGATAGACTGTTGATTATTTGTTTTACAGCTGTATATCTTTAGCTTACGTGCAAAGATGGACTGTTGATTATTGGTTTTACAGTTGTATATCTTTGGCTTACGTGCAAAGATGGACTGTTGATTATTGGTTTTACAGTTGTATATCTTTGGCTTACGTGCAAAGATGAACTATTGATTGATGAGTATCTTTGGCTTATGTGCATATATGAACTATTTATTGGTATGATTATGACCAGGGATCATTCGGTATAATCATGACCCGTAATATTATAGATGATGTGGTAAAAGTCTTCATTGGCTTGTAGTTCATTGATGGACAGTTGTTGGTATGATTATAACCAGGGATTATTCGGTATAATCATGACCATTGTTGAAAACGCGAATATCCTTGGCCCGTAGTGCATGCATAATTTGTGGTCATAATACTAATGAATATCCTTGGACGTAGTGCAGGGATGATTCGATGATGTGAATTGTTTATTAAGCTGAGTCTCAGTGATAAAATATTTATTATACACTTTTAACTCGTAAAAGATAGTAGATATCATGCTTTACTTGACTCTTCTAAAATACAGTTGTATGTGTTTGGCCTGTAGTGCAAAGATGAATTGTTAATGAATATCTTTGGCCATAGTGCAAAGATGAATTTATTAGTATAATTATGAGCAAGAATTGTGATTTGGTATAACCATGATTTTTGATGTTTCAGGTAAAGATAGGTGATGAAAATTATCTTCGTCCTGGGTGCGAAGAGGAATTTAGAATCACAATTATGTTTATGAGTTATTCACATGATTGTGGACAGGAATTGTTGATTGATGTTACAGGGATAAAACATTATTGGTGGACTTTTAATATGGAGAAGATAATAGACCTGATGGTCTATTTAACTCTTCGAATGGATTGCTCGTTCTGCTGCAACTATGGTTGAAAAGTTTTATCATCTACCATATGTTCTAAATCTATGATTTATTACTGATGAAGGCTATTGATAATTTAATTATCTTTAGTCATGATATTCTTTACTGGGCTAGTTGTGCTCACCCTTTTTGCTTCACAATTCCTTTCAGGTAATAAGAGTGTAGCTGGGTCGAGCGGGGATAACAGGGGAATAAAACGGTGGTCTATAGTTGTTGAGGTTCTCCCTAAATAGTATGGAAATAACTTTATTGAGAACTTTAGATAAGTGTGTCGTATTGTATACGTCATTTGATATTTAATTTTGGTGAACCGAATAGGGTGATGTGAACCCAACTTTGGAAGGTTATTTTACCACTATCATACAAGATGTCTAATGACATACATCCTTATGTTATTATAAGAAAGGGTTGTGCACATCCACTTGCTGAGTATATCTACGAGCACTACTTATATGATCTTGGAGTTTGGTTGAAATATAATTTTCAATTACAGACAGTGGAGATAGTTATATGTCAAGAGAAGACTCCCCATTGGAAAGAACATGATAGTAATCTTCTCATTTTTCTTTGGAGTCTATTGGGTCAACCAAGGATAATTCTATGGACATATAATATCTATCATAACCTAGACACATGGCCTCCCATGTACGAAGGTTTCCTTGAGCACTTCCCAAAGATTTTAATTTCTAAAATAGTTATTGACTGTACTTTTATGTAAGGTACCATTGTAAGGTTTTGGTCAAGGCACCATGAGAGTTACATACATTTGTATTAAAACTCATAGTTTAACTGTGGTCGTATTCTGCACGACAGTTCAACAGTTGTATAAATGAAGTTTGTATTTGATTTTTATAGTATGATATCTGGCAACTCAGAATGGGTTGTATGGACTTATTTTGGGGGCGTCACAAATAGTATCAGAGCTTAGGGATATGATCGCTGGCGGAGATATTAGTCTAGAACTAGGAGGGGAGAGACGAGTAATATACTTCGTTAGGGTGTGACTTACCTAAGCTGAAATTGTTTATTTGATAAGTTGACAAATTGTGATCTGTCAATTAACCTTTGTTTTGAAGATATATTTTAGAATGATATCTGAAATACAGGAAATGAGCAATGGAAAAATCATGATACAGAGGAAATAACGGGGAAGGTACAACCCGAAAAAGAAAGCAAGGTATTCTCATCTCTTTGAACTACCAGGTACGTAAATTTCGAGCCCGAATTTTACGAAATGAAAGTATTCAATTTTTATAATTATTATTCTATTTAGTAAATGGTTAAATTGATAAAAAGTACAGTAATATGCGTGGTTGCATAGTAGCACACGGTATTGATTATTGATGCTTATGTGAGAAGTCACTCAGTTATACTCAATTATTGTTACAATAATTGCTGCATCATATCTCTCGTATTATTGATTCAATTATTGTCACAGTATCATCTGCATAATATGTTATATTATTAAATCAATAATTGAGACGGCAAAGTTATTCATATTATTATTTACAATATTGATGATATCTACAAGTTACATCGAGGAGAGGTTTGGTCATCTAATTACGCCATGATAAGGAGAAATCCTTATCGAAAGCCCCTTCCACAGGAGCGACACGGTTGTTAAATATTGTGAGTTATAATATTAATGATGAATGTTATTAAAAATTGAATTTATGTTCGGAGTTGAATTTGGAGACACGAACGTGATATTTTAGTCCAGAACGATGAAATTAGTAGAAATAGACTATAAACACAAAATTTACCGAGGTTGACCTTTTGGTCAAAAAAGTCAACAGTTGACTTTTTTGGAAAAAAGTCAAACTTCAAAATTTCAAAAATGAAATTGTTGAGAAAAATATTTCTATTGTGTTGGGATTATTAGTGTTAGTGAAAATCGATATTTATTTCGATAGTAATTGATGTCTGGAAGTTATATTGAGCAACCGGGTAATTAATCGGGTAAATGAGCAATTAATTACTATTAATTCACGTGATTATAACTATTTGTTCACATGTGTGTACTATTGATTCACATTCTTGTACTATTAGGGGAGTTGGTGCAAGATTGATAATACTTGCATGACTAAGTTAAAAATGGAGGTATAGATGGAGGTACTATATCGTAATTAATTATTTTCACATGATTATAACTATTGATTCACATGATTAAACTATTGATTCCCATTATTTACTATTAGGGGAGGTGGTGCAAGTTTGATAATACTTGCAGGACTAAATTAAAAATGAAGGAAAAGATGAGGGTATTATACTGTAATATTTTGAGCCCCAAAATGTGCAATTATGGAAACTATATTTTCCTATAAATAGAAGCTCATTCCTTCATTATTTTTCACAAATTCACTAAGTCTCACAAGAGTAATTATTATAGAGAATTTATAGAGAGAGAAGCTATAGAGAGAAAGAAATAGCGAAGTCTGCTACTTCACTATTCCAGTATCCAGTCTTCTTCTGAGATAAGGGATATTATTATTATAGTAAGGGGTATTATTCTTTCGTATTCATGAAGAAAGTTATTTTCTTTCAATATTCGTAAGGGTTGTTATTTCATTCTTTATTATTATGTTGTAATAACTTTGTTTATGCAATACCGCATATACGTGGTGAAATTCTTCATTATTCCATTCTTTATTATTCATTTGGAATAACTTGTGCGTAATGGTCTATCGCATGCACAGTGAATTACATTTGTTATTCCATTTTTTATTATTCTGTTAGAATATCGTGTCTGTGCGGATTATGCATGATCTGGTTCCATTCTTTATTATTCTGTTGGGAATAACCTGTTTGTGCGGTCTATCGCGTGCATGGTGAATTCTTCTGTTGGAATAACCTGTCTATGTGGATTATCGCATGCATAGTGAATGATCCTTTGTATTCATTCCTTATTAAATTGTGGAAATGATCTGTCTACGTGGATTATCGCATGGTGGGCAAAAATCCATTTGCAGTTTCGTATATTCTATTATACTCGTATGAGATATCATTTCTTTTGTACTCGTCATGGAATATCATTTTCTTTAGTATTTTTTTACGAGTTACTATTCACCCAGTTACTATTCACTCTAGTATTATTCACTCGGGTATTAGGGGAACTTTTCGTGTTGGAGTACTATTCACGGGTTACTATTCACCCAAATATTATTCACTCGTGTATTTGGGGTACTTTTCATGCTGAGGTACTATTCACGAGGTACTTTTACCGAAGTACTATTCACAGGGTACTATTTAACCAAAAAAATATATTTCTTTTCTGTCCAAATTATTTTTGGTACGTGAATATTATTCTTGAATTTTACTCCACATAGCAGTATCATGTTGACAATTTGGATATTTTTAAACTCTGGAAAAATTTAAAGACTTTAATATTTATCCTTGATTTCATTCGATCAATGCTTATATCATTGTCATCATCGTCATGCTTATATTATGATGAAAGTCATCTTTGGCTTACGTGCAAAAATAGACTGTTGATTATTGGTTTTACAGTTGTATATCTTTGGCTTACGTGCAAAGATAGACTGTTGATTATTGGTTTTACAGCTGTATATCTTTGGCTTACGTGCAAAGATGGACTGTTGATTGATGAGTATCTTTGGCTTATGTGCATAGATGAACTGTTTATTGGTATGATTATGACTAGGGATCATTCGGTATAACCGTGACCCGTAATATTATAGATGATGTGGTAAAAGTCCTCATTGGCCTGTAGTTCATTGATGGACAGTTATTGGTATGATTATAACCAGAGATTATTCGGTATAATCATGACCATTGTTGAAAACACGAATATCCTTGGCCCATAGTGCATGGATAATTCGTGGTCAAAATACTAATGAATATCCTTGGCCGTAGTGCAGGGATGATTCGATGATGTGAATTATTTATTAAGCTAAGTCTCAGTGATAAAATATTTATTATACACTTTTAATTCATAATAGATAGTAGATATCATGCTCTACTTGACTCTTCTAAAATACAGTTGTATGGTTTTGGCCTGTAGTGCAAAGATGAATTGTTAATGAATATCTTTGGCCGTAGTGCAAAGATGAATTTATTGGTATGATTATGAGCAAGAATTGTGATTTGGTATAACAATAATTTTTGATGTTTCAGGTAAAGATAGGTGATGAAAATTATCTTTGCCCTGGGTGCGAAGAGGAATTTAGAATCACAATTATGTTTATGAGTTATTCACATGATTGTGGACAGGAATTGTTGATTGATGTTACAGGGATAAAACATTATTGGTGGACTTTTAATATGGAGAAGATAATAGACATGATGGTCTATTTGACTCTTCTAATGGATTGCTCGTTCTGCTGCAACTATGGTTAAAAAGTTTTATCATCTACCATATATTATAAATCTCTGATTTATTACTGATGAAGGCTATTGATAATTTAATTATCTTTAGTCATGATATTCTTTACTGGGCTAATTGTGCTCACCCTTTTTGCTTCACAATTCCTTTCAGGTAATAAGAGTGTAGCTGGGTCGAGCGGGGATAACAGGGGAATAGAATGGTGGTCTATAGTTGTTGAGGTTCTAATTCTGTGGACATATGATATCTATCATAACCTAGACGCATGGCCTCCCATGTATGAAGGTTTTCTTGAGCACTTCCCAAAGATTTTAATTTCTAAAACAGTTACTGACTGTACTTTTATGTAAGGTACCATTGTAAGGTTGTGGTCAAGGCACCATGAGAGTTATATAAATTTATGTTAAAACTTATAGTTTAACTATGGTCGTATTCTACACGACAGTTCAACAGTTGTATAAATGAAGTTTGTATTTGATTTTTATAGTATGATATCTGGCGACTCAGAATGGGTCGTGTGGACCTATCTTGGGGGCGTCACAAATGTTATCAGAGCTTAGGGATATGATCGCTGACGGAGATATTAGTCTAGAACTAAGAGGGGAGAGACGAGTAATATACTTCGCTAGGGTGTGATTTACCTAAGCTGAAATTGTTTATTTGATAAGTTGACAAATTGTGATCTGTCAATTAACCTTTGTTCTGAAGATATATTCTAGAATGATATCAAAAATACAGGAGATGAGCAATGGAAAAATCATGATACAAAGGAAATAACTGGGAAGGTACAACCCAAAAAGAAAATAAGGTATTCTCATCTCTTCGAACTACCAGGTACGTAAATTTCGAACCTGAATTTTAAGAAATGAAAGTATTCAATTTTTATAATTATTATTCTATTTAGTAAATGGTTAAATTGATAAAAGTACAGCAATACGCATGGTTGCATAGTAGCAAATGGTATTGATTATTGATGTTTATGTGAGAAGTCACTCAGTTATACTCAATTATTACTACAATAATTGTTGCATCATATCTCTCATATTATTGATTCAATTATTGTCACAGTATCATCTGCATAATATGTTATATTATTAAATCAATAATTGAGACGACAAAGTTATTCATATTATTATTTGCAATATTGACAATGTCTAGAAGTTCTGTTAAGGAGAGGTTTGGTCACTTAATTGTGCGTCAATAAGGAGAAATCCTTATCGGAAAGTCCCTCTTTCCTGGGAACGACTTAGTTGTTAAATATTGTGAGTTATAATATTAATGATGAATGTTATTAAAAATCGAATTTTTGTTTGGAGTTGAATTTGGAGACGCGAACGTGATATTTGAGTCCGGAACGATGAAATTAGTAGAAATAGACTATAAACATAAAATTTGTCGTGGTTGACTTTTTGGTCAAAAAAGTCAACAATTGACTTTTTCGACAAAAAGTCAAACTTTGAATTTTCAAAAATGAAATTGTTGAGAAAAATGTTTCCATTGTGTTGGGATTATTAGTGTTAGTGAAAATCGATATTTATTTCGATAGTAATTGATGTCTGGAAGTTATATTGACCAACCGGGTAATTAATCGGGTAAATGAGCAATTAATTGCTATTAATTCACATGATTATAACTATTTGTTCACATGTGTGTACTATTGATTCACATTCTTGTACTATTAGGGAAGTTGGTGCAAGATTGATAATACTTACATGACTAAGTTAAAAATGGAGGTATAGATGGAGGTACTATACTGTAATTCATATTTTCACATGATTATAAATATTGATTCACAAGATTGAACTATTGATTCACATTATTTACTATTAGGGGAGGTGTTGCAAGTTTGATAATACTTGCAGGACTAAATTAAAAATGAAGGAAAAGATTAGGGTATTATACGGTAATATTTCAAGCCCCAAAATGTGCAATTATGAAAACTATATTTTCCTATAAGTAGAAGTTCATTCCTTCATTATTTTTCACCAATTCACTAAGTCTCACAAGAGCAATTATTATAGAAAAATTATAGAGAGAGAAGCTATAGAGAGAAATAAGAAATGAAGTCTGCTACTTCACTATTCCAGTATCTAGTCTTCTTCTGAGGTAAGGGATATTATTATTATAGTAATGGGTATTATTCTTTCGTATTCATGAAAAGAGTTATTTTCTTTCAATACTCGTAAGGGTTGTTATTCCATTCTTTATTATTATGTTAGAATAAACTGCTTATATGAAGTACCGCATACATGGTAAAATTCTTCTGTTATTCTATTCTTTATTATTTTGTTGGAATAACCTGTCTGTGCGGTCTATCGCATGCCTGGTGAATTCAGTTGTTATTCTATTTTTATTATTACATTGGAATATTACGCTACATGCGGATTACGCATGACCGGTTCCATTCTTTATTATTACATTGGAATATCACATGCATGCGGATTACGCATGACCGGTTTCATTCTTTATTATTCTGTTGGAATATCCTGTTAGTGCGGATTACGCATGACCTGGTTCCATTCTTTATTATTCTGTTGGGAATAACCTATCTGTGCGGTCTATCGCATGCATGGTGAATTATTCTGTTATTCCATTCTTTATTATTCTGTTTGAATAACCTATCTATGTGGATTACCGCATGCATGGTGAATGATCCTTTGTATTCATTCCTTATTAAATTATGGAAATGTTCTGTCTACGTGGATTACCGCATAGCGGGCAAAAATTCACTTGAAGTTTCGTATATTCTATTATACTCGTATGAGATATCATTTCTTTTGTACTCGTCATGGAATATCATTTTCTTTGGTATTTTTTTACGAGTTATTATTCGCGGGTTACTATTCACCCGGTTACTATTCACTCTAGTATTATTCACTCCGGTATTATGGGCACTATTCGTGTCGGAATACTATTCACGAGTTACTATTCACGAGTTACTATTCACCCAAATTACTATTCACCCAAATATTATTCACTCGTATATTTGGGGTACTTTTCATGCTGGGGTATTATTCACGAGGTACTATTCCCGAAGTACTATTCACAGGGTACTATTTACCCAAAAAATATATATCTTTTCTGTCCAAATTATTTTTGGTACATGAATATTATTCTTGAATTTTACTCCACAAAGAAGTATCATGTTGACAATTTGGAAATTTTTAAACTCTGGAAAAATTTAAAGTCTTTAATATTTATCCATGATTTCGTTCGATTAATGCTTATATCATTGTCATCATCCTCATGCTTATATAATGATGAAAGTCGTCTTTGGCTTACGTGCAAAAATAGACTGTTGATTATTGGTTTACAGTTATATATCTTTGGCTTACGTGCAAAGATAGACTGTTGATTATTAGTTTTACAGCTATATATCTTTGGCTTACGTGCAAAGATGGGTTGTTGATTATTGGGTTTACAGTTGTATATCTTTGGCTTACGTGCAAAGATGGACTGTTGATTATTGGTTTTACAGTTGTATATCTTTGGCTTACGTGCAAAGATGAACTATTGATTGATGAGTATCTTTGGCTTATGTGCATAGATGAACTGTTTATTGGTATGATTATGACTAGGGATCATTCGGTATAATCATGACCCGTAATATTATAGATGATGTGGTAAAAGTCCTCATTGGCCTGTAGTTCATTGATGGACAGTTGTTGGTATGATTATAACCAGGGATTATTCGGTATAATCATGACAATTGTTGAAAACATGAATATCCTTGGCCCGTAGTGCATGGTTAATTCGTGGTCATAATACTAATGAATATCCTTGGCCGTAGTGCAGGGATGATTCGATGATGTGAATTATTTATTAAGCTGAGTCTCAGCGATAAAATATTGATTATACACTTTAAATTCGTAAAAGATAGTAGATATCATGCTCTACTTGACTCTTCTAAAATACAATTGTATGCCTTTGGCATGTAGTGCAAAGATGAATTGTTAATGAATATCTTTGGCCGTAGTGCAAAGATAAATTTATTAGTATGATTATGAGCAAGAATTGTGATTTGGTATAACCATAATTTTTGATGTTTCAGGTAAAGATAGGCGGCGAAAATTATCTTCATCCTGGATGCGAAGAGGAATTTAGAATCACAATTATGTTTATGAGTTATTCACATGATTGTGGATAGGAATTGTTGATTGATGTTACATGGATAAAATATTATTGGTGGACTTTTAATATGGAGAAGATAATAGACCTGATGGTCTATTTGACTCTTCTAATGGATTGTTCGTTCGGCTGTAACTATGGTTGAAAAGTTTTATCATCTACCATATGTTCTAAATCTATGATTTATTACTGATGAAGGCTATTGATAATTTAATTATCTTTAGTCATGATATTCTTTACTGGGCTAGTTGTGCTCACCCTTTTTGCTTCACAATTCCTTTTAGGTAATAAGAGTCTAGCTGGGTCGAGCGGGGATAACAGGGGAATAGAACGGTGGTCTATAGCTGTTGAGGTTCTCCCTAAATAGTATGGAAATAACTTTATTGAGAACTTTAGATAAGTGTGTCGTATTGTATACGTCATTTGATATTTAATTTTTTGAACCGAATAGGGTGATGTGAACCCAACTTTGGATGGTTATTTTACCACTATCATACAAGATGTCTAATGACATACATCCTTATGTTATTATAAGAAAGGGTTCTGCACATCCACTTGCTGAGTATATCTACGAGCACTACTTATATGATCTTGGAGTTTGGTTGAAATATAATTTTCAATTGCAGACAGTGGAGATAGTTATATGTCAAGAGAAGAATCCCCATTGGAAAGAACAAGATAGTAATCTTCTCATTTTTCTTTGGGGTCTATTGGGTCAACCAAGGATAATTCTATGGACATATGATATCTATTATAACCTAGACGCATGGCCTCCCATGTACGAAGGTTTCCTTGAGCACTTCCCAAAGATTTTAATTTCTAAAACAGTTATTGATTGCACTTTTATGTAAGGTACCATTGTAAGGTTGTGGTCAAGGCACCATGAGAGTTATATACATTTGTATTAAAACTCACAGTTTAACTGTGGTCGTATTCTGCACGACAGTTTAACAGTTGTATAAATGATGTTTGTATTTGATTTTTATAGTATGATATCTGGCGACTCAGAATGGGTCATGTGGACCTATTTTGGGGGTGTCACAGCATACATCTTTTCCCTTCTTAGCGTCTCCAATGCCAAATGTAGATGTTCCACGTGCTCCTCTTGAGATTTGGAATACACCAGGATATCATCAATGAATACCACCATGAACTTATCTAGGAATGGTTTAAACACCATGTTCATCAAATTCATGAATGTTATAGGAGCATTGGTCAAACCAAAAGACATTACCAAAAACTCGTAGTGTCCATACCGAGTTTTTAATGTCATCTTCGGAACATCCTCCTTTCTTATCTTTAGTTGATGATACCCACCTCTCAAATCTATCTTCGAGAAGTATCTATCTCCTTTCAGTTGATCAAATAAGTCATCTATTCTTGGAAACGGATATTTATTCTTTATAGTGACTTTATTTAACTCCCTATAATTAATGCAAAGACGCATTAACCCATCCTTCTTCTTCATGAATAACACCGATGCCCCCCACGACGATACACTTAGCTGAATGTATTTCTTGTCTAGCAGCTCTTGCAGTTGTACCATCAATTCCTTCATCTCTACTGGAGCCTTCCTGTATGGGGCCTTCGATATCGGAGCAGTCCCTGGTGCTAAATTGATAACAAACTCAATCTCTTTATCAGGCGGATGTCCTAGAAAATCTTCTAGAAATACATCCACAAAATCTCTAACAACTAGTATCTCATCCAGTTTCGCACCCTTCTTTTGAGTATCGACTATTTAAGCTAAATATCCTATATAGCCTTGCCTCAATAACTTCTTGGCTTGCATCATCATCAGAAAACTCATTTGTCTAGGCGATTTGCTACCATAGAAAACTACCCTTGACGGAGTCATAAGGTTTACACTTTTATTTTGGCAATCAATTATCGTTCCATAATTGAATAGCTAATTCATCCCCAAAATAACATCAAATTCCCCAAGTTTAATCGGAATTAAATCTACTGTCATAACATTTTCCTTAATATTAACCCTACAATTCTGATATACAAATCTAACAATAATCACCTCCCTATTCGCAATTTCTATATTCAAAGGGAAATTTAACTCTTCACTAGGCAACCCCAAACTCTTAGCAAAATCATCAGATATAAACGAGCAAGTAGCACCCCAATCAAATAATACATATGCATCTTTATCATTGATTGGAATGATACCTGACACCACATCTTTTGATTTCACATCATCCTGCATAGTCATATTGAAGGCTCTAGTCGTGGGTCTGTTCGTTGACGTTGGTCCAGCAATAGCCAATGTACCTCCACTGCCACCTCCCTTGCTTCCACTTCCAGTTGTCTTCTTAGGGCACTCGCGAGATAGATGATCCTTTGACCCGCATGTGTAACAAGCATTCTTCTATGGTTGAGAGCAATTCGGAGCAATCTGACCCTCCTGGCCATAGTTATAGCACACCCACTTACCTCTCAAGCACACTCCAGTGTGATTCCTTCCATAAGTAGCGCACGCTTCAATTTTCCTCTTTTGCTAGCTACTCTGCTGACTTCTAGCACCTACACTCACATTCTACTTCCTCTTTGGGTTATTATTCCAACCACTGCTACCGCTAGTTTTACCTTCTTTCTCACTCTTCTTCCTTCTTTGTTCATGATTATATTTTGTTAAGGCATCGCTTCCACCTTCCGCAATAATTGCCTTCTCAAGCACTGCTGCAAACGTCTTCAGCTAAAAAATAGAAACTCTGTTGCACAACCAGGGTTTCAATCCCTGTTCAAACCTTCTTGCCTTGCGCTCGTCTGTGTTTACTTGATACGGCGCAAACCTTGCCAACTCATTGAATTTTGCTACATACTCCAACACCGTCATTGTACCCAGCTTCAATTATAGAAACTGGACCTCCATCTAATTCTGTGAACTCTCTAGAAAATAAGTCTCAAAAAATATTTCCTTAAACCTATTCCAAGTCATCACCCCCTGACCTCATCGGGTTTTGTTTTCCTGCCACCAATAGATGGCTTCTACTTTCAAGATGAACGTCGCAAAAGTAGTCTTCTAGTCCTCACCGACTCTAGCAACGTCGAATTTTTTTTCTATTTCCATGATCCAGGTCTGTTTCTTAACCGGATTCATAGACCCGCGAAATTTTGGTGGTCCAACCGCCTTAAAATCCTTAAAAGTCGCAGTTTGGTTCTGCGGCTGATTCTGCAGTGCTCCCATCAGTAATGTCACCAATTGCTGAACTAGGTTAGTGTAAGGCCCCGAATTTTATGAAATAAAAGTATTCAATTTTTCTTATAATTACTATTCAGTAAATGGTTGAATTGATAAAAGTTAAAGTTAAGGGTGATATATATAATTTTTTTCAAAATAAGCAAGTGGTTATAAAATACTCATTATTGCTTGGGAATATTCGTTTGGTCGTGGAATATTCTTTACTGCTTTTGAAATATTCGCATGCGACCAGCATAAACATTTTGTGGGCCCCATAACAAAATAACTGCTTGATGAAGAAAATGACAAAAGGGAGTTTTATAAATAACAAACAGAATTGTTACCTTTAACATCATTGGAATACCCGGTGGGTAAAAGTAAAGTAATGCGTTGTTGCACGAGAGAACACTAGATATTGCACAAGATTTTTTGATTATTGATTCTTACGTAAGAAAGCACTACTCAATAATTGTTACGATAATTCTTGCTCAATATTATATTTTATTGATTCAATAATTGCTGCGTTGATATTTTATATTACTGTTGTTTCAAGAATTATCATTACACAGTATTTTCCATTATTGGAGCAATAATTCATATTATCTGAATAATATTATTGGATAACATTATTGGCAATGTCTAGAAAGTTCTGTCTAAGGAGAGGTTTGGTCACCTAATTGCGCGCCAGTAAGGAGAGATCCTTATTGGAAAGCCCCATCTTTCCTGGGAACTGCCTGGTTGTCAATATTATGATTATGTAATATTATTTGTGAATAATTAATTATTGATTTTTATGATGAGGAAAATATTTATTTTATGTGGACATAGATGGAGAAAATTTTTAGTGTGACAATTGTTGAAAATTAATATTTTGTCTTTTTCTGATAAAATAATTTATTTAAATATATTATTTTAATAATATATTAACGGTGATATTTTTATAATGAATGTGGGATATATGAGTATATGAGGAGGAAGAGTATTTTTGTGGTAATAAATGTTTAACACATATTTTGTGTGTTGGTGGACACAATTATTGACCGAAATTTGATTATAGCTTGTAAAATCACCCGTTTGTGGATTCTGGTAAATTTTTGTTTGGAATTTGGAAAAACTTTCTTCTGCAAAGTTGTAGAGAATTGAATTTTCTATAAAAACTCGCGAGATTCGAATTTTCTGATAAAAGGGCTATTTATTATGAATTATTGAAGTTCTGAAGTTCTGAAATAATTGATTTTTGAAAGTTTTAATTATTTTTATTTACAAAAACGTGTTTTTCATTTTGTTTTCCTCATTTAACATGTGATAGGGGCTGAGTTCAGATGGTAAAACATACGTATGAAGTTTTGGAAAAAATATAATAATATTTAATAAATTTTCTGCTTTGGTGTTCTAAGCATTTTCCTATAAATATGGTGCTTAGGTTAGAATTGAAAATCACACCCGTAAAATGTAAGTTTTCTCTCTATATTATCGGCGTATTCTTGTGAGTATTTTGAGTATACTTTGAGTGTTGCTATACGGTGCAAGTTCGTTCGGCGTTATTCTAATTAAATCTTCCTCTTTTGAGGTAAGGATAGTAAGGGATTTTAAGGGTTATTATGTTTTTAGTTTCAAATTTTTCTGAACCTTCAAAAATTCTTGAAAAATTTGAAATGATATTTTGATGAGTTTTGTAGAGTGTGTCCAAAATGGAGATTTTTGGATGTATAGATTAGGAGTTATGGATTTTATGAGAAAAGACTATTTTAAAAGTAACTATTTATAACTCCTTGTGATTAACTCCAAAATTGATGACATTTTTATTGGGAGTACATCTATATAATATCAAGATACCGTAAAATTTCAGAATATTTGGATAAAAGTATAATTTATGATAAATGTTTAAATATTCGATGGTTTTGGCCATATGAAAAATAGTAAATGAATTTTTAAAATTTTGAGAAAATATATGTTCAATATGGGACTATGTTATGCTAAATCCCGTAAAAGAAATATTTTTGGAACTAATTTGGTATTTTCATGAAAATATTCTAGTTATGAGTAAATGAATTAAATATGTTATGTGAAGTAAGAAAATTGAAAAATATGATTTTATGGCTTGAGAATCATATATGAGGTATATCTGAAAATTTTGATGAGGGTTTTGGTTATTGGTGATGAAATCTTATGAGTTTGGCATTTTATGATGATTAAATGCATTAATTAGTAAAGTGTAAACAATTTAATTAAATTGTTTATAAGTTTTAGAAATGATTAAAATATTATTGTAATATTGATAATATTAGATTATGAGATTTCTAAGTGATTTATAACATTTGGATTAAGGTGTTATAGATATGGATATGAATTTTATTATGAAACTTTATCTTTTCGTGTCGAGGGTTACTATGCACGATACGGTACTATGTACGAAATACGGGTACTATTCACGACAAATTGGTTTCTTCTCGACCAAATTATCGTTGATTTATGAATCTTACTCTTGAAATTAAAACCATGTTTTGATTATATTGTTTTATATAACATTCTTATAACCCTAATGATAATATTTCTCTTTGACTTGAGTGTAAAGATGGGTAGATTATTGGTATGATCGTGACTATAGGTTCTCTTTGGCCAAGAGTGCAAAAGTTGAATTGTTGATTTGGTATGATCATGACCATTGAATTTACAATTGAATATTTTTAGCTTAAGTGCAAAGGTGAATTGATCAACATGGTTATAATTATTGTTATATAACTTCCGAAATGATTATGTATTTCTTTGATATATGAATATCTTTGGCTCAGTAGTGCAAAGATGACTTGTTGATGAATATCTTAGCTTTCAGTAGTGCATATATGAATTATTGATGAATATCTTTTGCTCGTAATGCAAAGATGACTGTTGTTGTTGAATATCTTTTAGCTTTGTAGTGCAAAGATGAATTATTGATGAATATCTTTGGCTCGTAATGCAAAGATGACTTTGTTGTTGAATATCTTTAGCCTTTGAGTGTAAAGATGAACTGTTGATGAATATCTTTGGCCCGTGGTGCAAAAATGAATTTATTAGTATGATTATGAACAGGAACTGTGATTTGGTATAACCATGATATTTGATGTTTCAGGTAAAGACAGGTGATGAAAATTATCTTCGTCCTGGATGAGAAGAGGAATTTAGAATCACAATTATGATTATATGTTATTCATATGATTGTGGAAATGAACTGTTGATTGATGTTACAGGGATAAAATATTGTTGGTGGACTTTTAACGTGGAGAAGACAATTGACTTTATAGTCTATTTGACTCTTTTAATGGATTGCTCGTTCCGCTGCAATTATGGTTGAAAAGTTTTATCATCTACCATATGTTCTAAATCTCTGATTTATTATTGATGAAGACTATTGATAATTTAAGTATCTTTAGTTATAATATTCTTTACTGAGCTAGTTGTGCTCACCTTTTTGTTTCACAATTTCTTTCAGGTAATAAAAGTGTAGCTGGGTTAAGCGGGGATAATAAGGGAATAGAACGGTGGTCTATAGTTGTTGAGGTTCTCCCTAAAGAGTATGGAAATAATTTTATTGAGGACTTTAGTGTGTTGTATTTTATACATCATTTAATAGTTATTTTTGGTAAATTAAATAGGGTGAGGCGAAACCCAACTTTGGAAGGTGTTTTGTCACTATCATATACAAGATGTCTAATGACATACAAACTCGTGTTATCATAAGACACGGTTGTGCTCATCCACTTGTTGAGTATATTTACAAGCACTACCTATATAATCTTGGTGTTTGTTTGGAGTATAATACCCAATTAGAGACAAAGGAGATAATGATATGTCAAGAGAAGACTCACCATTGGGAAGAATATGATAGTAATCTTCTCGCTTTTTCTTTGGGGTCTATTGGGTCAACCAATGATAATTTTGTGGCCATATGATATCTACCATAACCTAAAAGCATGGCCTCCCATGTACGAAGGTTTCCTTGAGCACTTCCCAAAGATTCTAATTTCTAAAACAGTTTTTTACTATACCTTTATGTAAGGTGTCATTGTGACGTGCTACAGTTGGTATATATTTGTATCCAAACTCACAGCATATGTGTTGTTGTATTTTGCACGACAATTGTTGTAATAAAGTTGTAGTTATTTTTCGTACCATATATTTGGCGACTCAGAATGGGTTGGATGGAATGGACCTATTTTGAGGGCGTTACATTTGGTATCAGAGCTTAGGGATATGATCTCTGGCGGAGATCGGGATTAGAATTAGGAGGGGAGAGATGAGTAAATCCTTCGCTAGTGTGTCCTACCTAAGCTTATTTGTTGGTCAGTCATAATATCGGGATATTATGTGATATGTTAATTTGTTAAATTAACCCTTGTTTTGAAGTCAGTATTCTAGAATGATATCTCAAATACGGAGATGAGCAATGGAGAAATCATGATGATGGGGAGATAGAATCTGAAATGAAAGCAAGGTATTCTCAACTCTTTGAAATACCAGGTACGTAAATTTCGGGGACGAAATTTCATAAGGAGGAGAGATTGTAAGGCCCCAAATTTTATGAAATAAAAGTATTCAATTTATCTTATAATTACTATTCAGTAAATGGTTAAATTGATAAAAGTTAAAGTTAAGGGTGATATATATAATTTTTTCAAAATAAGCAAGTGGTTATAAAATACTCATTATTGTCGGGGAATATTCGTTTGGTCATGGAATATTCTTTCTGTCGGGGAATATTCGTACGACGGCGCAGCCATTTGTGGGCCCCATAACAGAATAACTGTCGGATGAAGAAAACGACAAAAGGGAGTTTTTATAAATAACAGCGTAATTGTTACCTTTAACACTGTTGGAATACCCGGTGGGTAAAGTAAAGTAATACGCGTTGTTGCACAGTAGAACACGGTATTGCACAATATTTTTGAATTATTGATTCTTACGTAAGAAAGCACTACTCAATAATTGTTACAGTAATTACTGTTCAATATTATATTTTATTGATTCAATAATTGCTGCGTTGATATTTTATATTACTGTTGTTTCACTAATTGTTATTACACAGTATTTTCCATTATCGGAGCAATAATTCATATTATCTGAATAATATTATTGGATAACATTATTGGCAATGTCTAGAAAGTTCTGTCTAAGGAGAGGTTTGGTCACCTAATTGCGCGCCAGTAAGGAGAGATCCTTATTGGAAAGCCCCCTCTTTCCTGGGAACTGCCTAGTTGTCAATATTGTGATTATGTAATATTATTTGTGAATAATTAATTATTGATTTTTATGATGAGGAAAATATTTATTTTATGTGGACATAGATGGAGAAAATTTTTAATGTGACAATTGTTGAAAATTAATATTTTTCTTTTTCTGATAAAATAATTTATTTAAATATATTATTTTAATAATATATTAACGGTGATATTTTTATAATGAATGTGGGATATATGAGTATATGAGGAGGAAGAGTATTTTTGTGGTAATAAATGTTTAACACATATTTTGTGTGTTGGTGGACACAATTATTGACCAAAATTTGATTATAGCTTGTAAAATCACCCGTTTGTGGATTCTGGTCAATTTTTGTTTGGAATTTGGAAAAACTTTCTTCTGCAAAGTTGTAGAGAATTGAATTTCCTATAAAAAATCGCAAGATTTGAATTTTCTGATAAAAGGGCTATTTATTATGAATTATCGAAGTTCTAAAGTTCCAAAATAATTGATTTTTGAAAGTTTTAATTATTTTTATTTACAAAAACGTGTTTTTCATTTTGTTTTCCTCATTTAACATGTGATAGGGGCTGAGTTCAGATGGTAAAACATGCGTATGAAGTTTTGGAAAAATATAATAATATTTAATAAATTTTCGCTTTGGTGTTCTAAGCATTTTCCTATAAATAGGGTGCTTAGGTTAGAATTGAAAATCACACCAGAAACTGACGTTTTCTCTCTCTATATTATCGAGCGTATTCTTGTGAGTATTTTGAGTATACTTTGAGTGTTGCTATACGGTGCAAGTTCGTTCAGCGTTATTCTAATTAGAAGTACTGCTCTTTTGAGGTAAGGGATAGTAAGGGATTTTAAGGGTTATTATGTTTTTAGTTTTGAAATTTTTTTGAACCTTTAAAAAATTCTGGAAAAATTTGAAATGATATTTTGATGAGTTTTGTAGAGTGTGTCCAAAAATGGAGATTTTTGGATGTATAGATTAGGAGTTATGAATTTTATGAGAAAATACTATTTTAAAAGTAACTATTTATAACTCCTCAGTGATTAACTCCAAAATTGATGAAATTTTTATTGGCGAGTACATCTATATAATATCAAGATACCGTGTAAATTTCAGAATTTTTGGATAAAAGTATAATTTATGATAAATGTTTAAATATTCGGTGGTTTTGGCCATATAAAAAATAGTAAATGAATTTTTAAAATTTTGAGAAAATATATGTTCAATATAGGACTATGTTATGCTAAATCCCAGAAAAGAAATATTTTTGGAACTAATTTGGTATTTTTCATGAAAATATTCTAGTTATGAGTAATGAATTAAATATGTTATGTGAAGTAAGAAAATTGGAAAATATGATTTTATGGCTTGAGAATCATATATGAGGTATATGCAGATTTTTATGAGGGTTTTAGTTATTGGTGATGAAATCTTATGAGTTTGGCATTTTATGATGATTAAATGCATTAATTAGTAAAGTGTAAACAATTTAATTAAATTGTTTATAAGTTTTAGAAATGATTAAAATATTATTGTAATATTAATAATATTAGATTATGAGATTTCTAAGTGATTTATAACATTTGGATTAAGGTGTTATAGATATGGATATGAATTTTATTATGAAACTTTATCTTTTCGTGTCGAGGTTACTATTACGCATTATACGGTACTATGTCACGAATACGACGGTACTATTCACGACAAATTGGTTTCTTCTCCGACCAAATTATCGTTGATTTATGAATCTTACTCTTGAAATTAAAACCATGTTTGGATTATATTATTTTTATATAACATTCTTATAACCCTAATGATAATATTTCTCTTTGACTTGAGTGTAAAGATGGGTAGATTATTGGTATGATCGTGACTATATGTTCTCTTTGGCGATGGTGCAAAAGTTGAATTGTTGACTGGTATGATCATGACCATTGAATTTACAATTGAATATTTTTAGCTTAAGTGCAAAGGTGAATTGATCAACATGGTTATAATTATTGTTATATAACTTCTGAAATGATTATGTATTTCTTTGATATATGAATATCTTTGGCTCGTAGTGCAAAGATGACTTGTTGATGAATATCTTAGCCTATAGTGCAAAGATGAATTATTGATGAATATCTTTTGCTCGTAATGCAAAGATGACCTGTTGTTGAATATCTTTAGCCTGTAGTGCAAAGATGAATTATTGATGAATATCTTTGGCTCGTAATGCAAAGATGACCTGTTGTTGAATATCTTTTAGCTTTGTAGTGTAAAGATGAACTGTTGATGAATATCTTTGGCCTGTGGTGCAAAGATGAATTTATTAGTATGATTATGAACAGGAACTGTGATTTAGTATAACCTTGATATTTGATGTTTCAGGTAAAGACAGGTGATAAAAATTATCTTCGTCTTGGATGAGAAGAGGAATTTAGAAACACAATTATGATTATGAGTTATTCATATGATTGTGGAAATGAACTGTTGATTGATGTTACAGGGATAAAATATTGTTGGTGGACTTTTAACGTGGAGAAGACAATAGACTTTATAGTCTATTTGACTCTTTTAATGGATTGCTCGTTCTGCTGCAACTATGGTTGAAAAGTTTTATCATCTACCATATGTTCTAAATCTCTGATTTATTATTGATGAAGACTATTGATAATTTATGTATCTTTAGTTATAATATTATTTACTGAGCTAGTTGTGCTCACCCTTTTGTTTCACAATTCCTTTCAGGTAATAAAAGTGTAGCTGGGTTGAGCGGGGATAACAAGGGAATAGAATCTCGGTGGTCATAGTTGTTGAGGTTCTCCCTAAAGAGTATGGAAATAATTTTATTGAGGACTTTAGTGTGTTGTATTTTATACATCATTTAATAGTTATTTTTGGTGAATTAAATAGGGTGAGGCGAACCCAACTTGGGAAGGATGTTTTGTCACTATCATACAAGATGTCTAATGACATAAAAACTCGTGTTATCATAAGACATGGTTGTGCTCATCCACTTGCTGAGTATATTTACAAGCACTACCTATATAATTTTGGTGTTTGTTTGGAGTATAATACCCAATTAGAGATAGTGGAGATAATGATATGTCAAGAGAAGACTCACCATTGGGAAGAATATGATAGTAATCTTCTCATTTTTCTTTGGGGTCTATTGGGTCAACCAAGGATAATTACGTGCGGGCCATATGATATCTACCATAACCTAAAAGCATGGCCTCCCATGTACGAAGGTTTCCTTGAGCACTTCCCAAAGATTCTAATTTCTAAAACAGCTTTTTGACTATACCTTTATGTAAGGTGTCATTGTGACGTACTACTGGTTGGTATATATTTGTATCCAAACTCATAGCATATGTGTTGTTGTATTTTGAACGACAATTGTTGTAATAAAGTTGTAGTTATTTTTCGTACCATATATTTGGCGACTCAGAATGGGTTGGATGGAATGGACCTATTTTGGGGGCGTTACAGTTAGCATTGGCGTTGTTGTTATTGGTAGACCCCTTAGGGGTTTTTTGTCATGGTTGACGTCTTGGAGGCATTTTCTGTTAAAATACACTTATTAGATTTTTTACTCAATTTCTTAAGTATTTTCTACTTAACTTACACATCATAAAAGACCATCACATAACACATAAAATCTTGAATAAATAATTCATACTCTTTTAAAGACATAGAAATAATAGCATCACTGCTACTTACATCACTTTTCTTGAACTAATAAAGTTTCAAGATAACATCATCATATCCTATTGGTCACATAACACTTGGGATTTACATCTTATTTATTATATAATTAATCACACAAAAATTACATTCTCTATTATGGCATAATAAGACGTTGCACAGCCTTACGGCGTTCCTCTTCCATAATACGGAACATCATTCTATAATCTAACATATACCATGGCAATTCTTCTATTTGAGTCGGATAGTACATGACTCGGTCTTGAGCTCTGTTTATCACAATGTGGAAAACACAATCCTTCTCTTCCATCTTGATATTCTTTGCTTGTACCTCTCCCTCTACTAGCTCTGCACGTTGAGAAGCTTTCTCGTATGAATCTTCAACTCTTGCTCTCTTGGTAGATTCTTCTTTTAGGTTATCCTTCAGTTTTGCAACCTCCTCCATAAGCTACTCCTTTTTCCCCCTATGTGAACCAGCTTCCATTCCACATTACTGAAGTGCTCGTAAAGATCCCGAATCTCATTGTCCTTCTGTGTCATCGAAGTCTGATGTTCAGCTACTAGCTCCTCTAATTCCTCGACTTTATCCTGAAGCTCAATGCTACGATCGTATACTTCATCATACATTTGAGTTGCAATAGAGTTTGGTGGAAACTCTTCCTCCTCCTCATTTGTTTGTGGTAGCTCCACAAGGTCTTCATCCATCTCTACCTCAATCTCATCATCAGGTATCCCCTCCTACTCATACTCCGGGGCATGACCAACCACTGTGACCAACAGAGATGACTCCACTGGCACCAGTTGTTCCCAGACTACTTGAACATCTCGAGGCTCCTCCTCTCTAGGCATCTGAGGTCTCTCCTCCCTAGCCTAACTGGATTCTCCCACATTAGCCATCCTGATAAAAAATAATAATTTTTAATTACTAACCATCACTACTCAACACTCACGAGCATATAGGTTGAAACACATAAGCACATAGAGTGTTTTATTATTTCTTTCTTAAAACTCGATAAGAGTTTATCACCATTATCTTTATCTTTAGAATCTCCTATAAGGTTACTTCCTAAGGTTTTCCCCCACCTAAGGTTCATAACCTAAGGCTTTGATACTAACTTGTGACACCCCCAAATCTAGGTACTTCATTCTCACATGATTTGGTGTTCACGGTCGAATCATTCATTTTTAACTACCTAAATATAATAAAATTTAAACAATAAATCCTCGCATTAAAGGGTTACATAACTAAATCCAATAAAATCCCAAGTTGTCTAACCTTAAATCATTTATCAAATATAGAAAATTAAATAATTACATCACAATAACTAAAACTAAGTCTGAAGACATAAATCTCAACAAATTAACAAGTCATCAACACTTGTTCATCTTGCCTTTCCCTTTACTAGTGGTTGGCTCGTCAACCTTCTCAACTTTAGCTGCAATGGTTATATATATGCAAGAGTGAGAAAAACAAATGATCACTTAAGGATAACATAATAACTGGCAATGAATAAGCTTGACTGAATTGAATAATATTTTTTAGTAGCGATAATCAAGAACTGATATTGAAAATCATCTGAGGGTCACAAGACCATGAACTATGTCCCAGGTTATAAGTATTTCTACTTGAACCTTTAACAATCCTTAGACTATATGGACTTCCTTCTCGTACTTAGGCGGATCAACCCATCGTACCATGTATTGTGCACAAACAACTTAACGCTTTTGCGTAAATAATCCCCTATAGTAGGGTTGTTCATCTCAGTTTAACATACGAGTCTGTACCAAAGGAAGTTTGGTTTGGATAAGTTTTAAGGGTAATTTAGAGTTCAACGTACATCAACTAAGGATTAGTTGAATCAAAAGTTTAATGACAATGCGAGGGTTTAACAACGACATGTTATATAGTAATTATGAACCATAGATAAATAGTATGATACATCAAAGTCATGCTTTAAGAATAACTTTCAAAGCATTAAAAATATATAATGAACCTAGCTTGAACAACAATGATAAGCTAAGGTTACATTTTCCAATAAGGAAACAAAAATAAGAAATTTGCTCTATAGAATTCAAAAACTTGCGTAATTTTATAAACAAGACAGAATAACAAACTTGAATATTTATAAACAATAGGATAAGCTCAAATAAATATTAGGATTAGAGAACTTGTTTAAATATTATTAGAATTAGGAAACTTGCCTCGTGCGTAGGTTAAATGATCACTACTCATGTTCACCACAAGTCCTACACATACTATATGTATTGACAACACTCATTAGTTACACTAATATTAACTTCATGAGTTTAGTTCCCACTTTTAGTATTGCTCGTTAACTTAGTTAAAGTTTTTTCTTACTACCACAAATCACATATTACAAAACCGAAGTCTCGAATCATAAGTTTAAATAACATCACATCTTTTCATGAGCATCTCATTTTAACTCTTTTATAACTTATCAAATTATCATGTCATGTCAACATATGAACGTTAATAACCGAATATAACATCTTATTACATGTCCAAAACATTATTATGTTCCTTAGATTAGGTTAGATTAACACACAAAGGAGTGCACTTAAATAATTGCATCCCGACGCCCTTCGATTGCCTCCGAGTGCACATCAGTCTTATAGATAGCCATTTGACCCTAACTAACGACCGTAAATTGAAAACATTAAAGAATTTTTTTTTTTAGGTCTACTCGTTCTCGTTTTGTATCATCTTGAATCGCATCAATCGAAGTCCGTATGAAAAAGTTATGCCCATTTTAGTAAAATATATCCGGTCAGATTTTCTCTAACACTTGGTCAGTCTGCCCACCCACGCCGGGGTGGGGTTTTTGAGCTAAAAAATCCCGCCAGGGCAGGATACCCGCTGGGGTGGCACAGAATACACTGGTAACGCCTGTCGGGGCGGGGGTACCTGGTATCAGCTTCTGCAGTTCGCAAATGAACACATCAAAAAGCCAAATTAGGCCTAAAAGCTCCTTTCTAACAACCATTCCAACTTACCCCAAGTTGTAATTAGTTTACAGAAACATAAAATAATGTTCCTAACATGTTTTTAACAATATAAACTTCCACATTACAACCTTTAAATTCATTGTTTTTACTATTTCTTCACTTTTTGACATTCTTAGTGAAACTAATTATTGTGAATTCGTTTTTCAACCAAAACAATTAGTTTAAATTACTTTGTTTTTGTTTCTTCATGTATTTTCACAATCAATAGTTAATTTACACTTTATACTATGAATTGAGTATCAATTTTATTCTAAAATAAGCTATATAAAATATACATATCTGTATTTTCTTTAAACATAATTTCTTCACATATATTATACTTTCAAAGATTAAACTACTCTAAATCATATATAAACCACATAAAAACAGTTTATGTTTACTAATTAACATATGTAAGCCATATTTTCAACATTCATAATAGAATTCAAATTACAAATAAAAAAAAAAACAAGTTTTTCCAATGAAGAACCATAAAGAGAGTAAATTGATAATTGAAAGTTAGATTACTACCTTAAATTTCTTGCTTAATCAACAAAGATGATAACACCCTCCTTTGATTATCTCAAACTCACAAAGAACTCTTCTCTTCTTCCTTATCTCTTCTCTCTCTGTATTTCTTCTTTTCTCTCTCTATATTATACGTAACTTATAAAAAGTGATAGATATATATATAATATAATTGTATAACATATAATACGATTAATATATAATATAACTGAAGTCAGTTACTTTTTCTTTTTAAATTTAAAAGCCACTAAGGCTTGTTTGGCAAAACTAATTTAAAATTAAAGAATTAAAATCCTTAAGCCTTGTTTGGCAAAACTGAATTAAAAGTCTTTTAATTTATTTTAATAACCCACTACTACTGTGACGCCCCCAAAATAGGTATACATCACCCATTCTGAGTCACCAAATACATGATACAGAAACAACTACAACTTTATTAATACAATTGTCGTGCAAAATACGACAACACATAAACTGTGAGTTTAAATACAAATATTGTCTTCTAGACAATATTCACAGTCAAATAAGTCCTCATTACAATTATTGATACATTATTTTACAAAAATAGTGAGGACTACTAAAACAACTTTCTAAAACCATTATTCCATACCCCGACTAGTACTCGCTACATTCTCGCCTCCTAAGAAGAAAAATGGAACAAAAAGGAAAAGGGTGAGCTCAACTAGCCCAGTAAAGAATATTATGACTAAGATAATATAGAACAAATTATCATTAGTCCTCAACAAGGAAAAATCTGATAGAATATAATAGACAATAATTTCAGATCAATATTCGCAGTGGAAATAACAATTCATTAGAAGAGTTAAGTAGAGAATGAAATCTACTATCATCAATGAATTTAAAAGTCCATCATCAATATTTTATCCCTGTAACATAAATCAATATTCATCTTGAATCAAATATTCATCTTTGCATTACAGGCCAAAGATATTCATCAGTTGATCATGTTCATCTCAACACCTGTTCATCTTTGCACTACGGGCCAAAGATATTCATAAAAAAAATCATTCATCTTTGCACTACAAGCCAAAGATATTCAGTAATATCATCATTTAGGACTGAGGAGGATGAAAAATATTTAAAAAAAACGAATCTAGTGAGACAAAAGAACAAATATTAAGGATTCGTACTTCGGTTTATCCATGTTCAAAAACACCCCATAATATACTATGGTGGAGTAAAATTCAAGAATAATGATCAAAACATGGATACAATCAAAGATAGTAACAAAAATAGACATCTGGGATAAAGAACAAAAATTTAATTTTTTCTGTGAATAGTGTCGTATTCGTGAATAGTGTCATATACGTGAATAGGCTATGACTTTCCCATGTTACATGAGAACACATCCTAACCCTTTGCCTGAAGCATCGCTGTAGATAACAAATCCATCCGAACCAGATGGTATTGTCAGAACAGGTGCCGAAATTAGTCTCCTCTTGAGCTCTTGAAAACTCTTCTCGCATTCCTCGCTTCATACAAATTTTGTATCCTTCCGAGTCAGCTGAGTTAACGGAGTAGAGATTCGAGAAAATCCTTCCACGAATCTCCGATAATAACCAATTTAAGCCCGACTTCGTGCTTGGTCACGAAGACTTGGTTGCTCCCAACTTTGTATTGCTTCAAACTTCGTCGGATCAACAGATACTCCATGTTTTGACACTACGTGCCCAAGGAATGCTACTTCCTCAAGCCAGAACTCTCATTTCTTCAACTTGGCATATTGCTTGTTTTCACGAAGCCTTTGGAGTACCAGCTTCAAATGGTGCTCATGATCTTCACGACTTTTGGAATATATGAAGATGTCATTAATAAAGACAACAACGAACTGATCCAAATATTTCTTGAATACTCGGTTCATCATATCCATGAAAGCCGCAGGAGCATTAGTCAATCCAAAAGACATGAATAAGAATTCATAATGCCCGTACCGAGTTCTAAAGGCAGTCTTCAGAATATCCTCAGTTTTAATCTTCAATTGATGATATCCAGAATGAAGATCGATCTTTGAAAAGAATTATGCTCCTTTCAACTGGTCAAACAGGTCATCAATGCGAGGTAGTGGATATCTATTCTTGATGGTGACATGGTTTAATTCCCGGTAGTCAATACAAAGTCGCATACTCCCATCTTTCTTCTTTACAAATAAAATAGGAGCACCCCAAGGAGATGTACTAGGACGAATGAAACCGATGTCCAACAACTCCTGTAATTGGACCTTTAACTCCTGAAGTTCAATAGGAGCCATTCGATATGGGGTTTTAGAAATGGGCTTTGTACCAGGTTTACGGTCAATAACAAATTCAACTTCACATTCTGGGGGTAGACCGGGAAGTTCTTCAGAAATACGTAAGGAAATTTACTAACAACAGGAATATTATTCAAATCTGACGTTTTTTTATTCAAATCCATAACATGGGCTAAGAAAGCTTGACATCCATTTTTCAATAAACGAATGGCTTTATGACTTGATATGACAGTGATTGATTTTAGTGGTTTAGTTGCTTGAATTCGCATAACAGGTTGGTTAGGAATATGAAAACTAACAACCTTACAAAAATAATCAATTTTGGCATGATGAGTAGTTAACCAATCAATCCCTAAAATCACATCAAATGCAAGTATCTTTAAAGAGATAAGATCAACAGGTAATGTGATGGTGCCAACTTGGATCAAACAAGATTTATAAACAGTGGATGTAATGAAAGTTTCTCCTAACGGAGTCTCCACAGATAAGTCAAAGTCTAATTTCTCCGGAATCAAGTTTAAACGTTGAGCACAAGCAGGAGAGATTAATGAATGGGTAGAACCGGTATCTAGTAAGGTATAAACTTCGCAAGAGTTTATGATTAGCTTACCCGTGATCACCTCGTTCGGGTTCCTCGCATTTTGACCATTCACGACAAACGCTCTTCCAGGAACCGTTGACTTTGACTTTTCTGAGACAGCCTTTTGAGTCACCATCCCCGCTGGACGTGGTTTTGCTACCATATAATCTCGAGCGATATGACCTTCTTTTCCACAATTATAACATACCTTGAACTGTTGTGGACAGTTTGGGCTAATGTGTCCCTCTTTTCCACATTTATAGCATACGACCGGTGGTCATTCTCCTCCCTTAGAATTAGTTGATACTGGTGCTGATGTCTTCACATTGTCATTGTTGAATCTTCTCTTTTAAAAATTTCCACTTAACTCGTCTCTCCTATTATCATGGTCACGATTACCACCAGAGTGGTTACCGCTTTTGTCTGAATTTTCCCTCCCCGCTGGTTATCATTTCTCCGATGACTGCTACCACTGGTATGACCCTGATTGTGGTCCCTCGGTTGAACATACTCATTATCTCGCTCTAATAATTGAGCCCTGTTGACAACATCTGAATATAGAGAAAATTTATGAGAAATGAGATATTGAAGTATATCTGGTTTTAGACCTCTCTCAGAAACATCTGCGTCATACGTTCGTCATTCTCCACCAAATGAGGTGCAAACCTAGATAACTCTGCGAACTTCACCTCGTACTGGGACACCGTCATGTTGTTCTGTTCTAGTCTAATAAACTCCACCTCCTTCATATGACGAATACTTTCAGGAAAGTACTTGTCATTGAACAGTTTATGAAATGTCTCTCAAGACATGTTGAAAGTGCTGATTTGGATCGTCGCTTCACGTATTCCCACCATGTCCTTTCATTACGTAACATAAAGGTGGCGAATGGAACCTTCTGTTCCTCCGTGCATCCCAAGACATCGAATATCTTGGTAATTTGCTTGACCCACGTTTCTGCCTTAATCGGATCTAGCTTTCCCAAGAATTCTGGTGGTCCCAACTCTTTGAACTGCTTGGCTATGACAAACCGTGCATTGCTATCATTTCCACCTGTATTTTGTACACGAGTCTCCCTCGTCTGATTTTGCATGAACTGCAAAAAGCTTCTAAACATCCCATCGTTCATCGTCTGATCAGTGGTGTTGTTTACAGGAGGAACATTGTCGTCGTGTTGCACGTTTTCCTGATTGGTGAGTAAAGGTGTCTCCACGGTCTCATTTACTCCACTGTTAACATTCTCAGTTGTCATCCTCAAATACTTCCATAAAATAAGGGTTAATTAAAAAAATTAACATATCACATAATATCCCTATATTCTGACCAACCAACAAATAAGCTTAGGTAGGACACACTAGCGAAGGATTTACTCGTCTCTCCCCTCCTAGTTCTATTCCCCGATCTCCGCCAGAGACCATATCCCTAATCTCTGATACCAACTGTGACACCCCCAAAATAGGTATACATCACCCATTCTGAGTCACCAAATACATGGTACATAAATAACTACAACTTTATTAATACAATTGTAGTGCAAAATACGACAACACATAAACTGTGAGTTTAAATACAAATATTGTCTTTTAGACAATATCCACACTCAAATAAGTCCTCATTATAATTATTGATACATTATTTTACAAAAATAGTGAGGACTACTAAAACAACTTTCTAGAACCATTATTCCATACCCCGACTAGTACTCGTTACATTCTCGCCTCCTAAGAAGAAAAATGGAACAAAAAGGAAAAGGGTGAGCTCAACTAGCCCAGTAAAGAATATTATGACTAAAATAATATAGAACAAATTATCGTTATTCCTCAACAGGGAAAAATCTGATAGAATATAATAGACAATAATTTCAAATCAATATTCGCAGCGGAAACAACAATTCATTAGAAGAGTTAAGTAGAGAATGAAATCTACTATCATCTATGAATTTAAAAGTCCATCATCAATATTTTATCCCTGTAACATAAATCAATATTCATCTTGAATCAAATATTCATCTATGCACTACATGCCAAAGATATTCATCAGTTGGTCATGTTCATCTCAACACCTATTCATCTTTTTACTACGGGCCAAAGATATTCATAAAAAAATCATTCATCTTTGCACTACAGACCAAAGATATTCAATAATATCATCATTTAGGACTAGGGATGATGAAAAATATTTTAAAGAAAACGAATCTAGTGAGACAAAAGAACAAATATTAAGAATTCGTACTTCGGTTTATCCATGTTCAAAAATACCCCATAATATACTATGGTGGAGTAAAATTCAAGAATAATGATCAAAACATGGATACAATCAAAGATAGTAACAAAAATAGACATCTGGGATAAAGAACAAAAATTTAATTTTTCTGTGAACATTGCCGTATTCGTGAATAGTGTCGTATACGTGAATAGTAACCCCAACACAAAAAGACAAGAATTTCACAAGAAAAATTATACTAATATTTCAGCATAATGATATTAAAAAAATAATATCATTTATATAAAAATATAACATCCTTTACCTCAAAAGGACAGTACTTCTGACTGGAATACTGAATATAGTGCTGAAGGAAACATGCACCATATAGCAACACTCAAAGTATCAAAATACTCACAAAATACGCTCGATAATATATAGAGAGAGAAAACTTTAGTTTCTGGTGTGATTTTCAATTCTAACCTAAGCACCCTATTTATAAGAAAATGCTTAGAACACCAAACCAGAAAATTTAATAAAATATTAATATATTTTCTTAAATTTCCTACGCACACATCTTTGGTCCAACATCAGCCACACACCTCACCAAAAGTCACAAAAACGTTTTTCTTAATAAAATCATTTAAAACTCCAAAAAATCAATTATTACGGAACTTCAATAATTTATAATATTTAGCCATTTTATCAGAAAAATTCGAATCTTATGTAAATTCCATAGGAAATTCAATTCTCTACAACTTTGTAGTTTTAAGTTTTTCTAAATTCCAGGCAAAAATTGACCGAAATCCACATACGGACGATTTTACAGGCTATAATTAAATTTCAGTCAAGAAATGGGACCCACCAACATGTTTAACATGTTTTTATCATTTATTCAAACAAAAATACTCTTCCTCCTCATATATTCATATATCACACATTCATTGTAAAAATATCATCATTATTATATTATTATAATAATATCTTTAAATGAATTATTTTATAAGAAAAGATAAAACATCAATTTTTAACAATTGTCACTTTTCTAAAAATTCCTCCATTTATATCCACATAAATAAATATTTTTCTTATCATATAAATCAATAATTAATTATTCACAAATAATATTACAGAATCACAATACTGACAACCATACTGTTCCCAGGAAAGAGGGGGCTTTCCAATAAGGATTTCTCCATACTGGCGCGCAATTAGGTGACCAAACCTCTCCTTAGACATAACTTTCTAGACATTGCCAATAATGCTATCTAATAATATTATTCAAATAATATGAATTATTGATATGATAATGTGAAATACAATGCAGTGACAATTATTGAAACAACAATAATATAAAATATCAACATAGCAATTATTGAATCAATAAAATATTGAACAGTAATTACTGTAACAATTATTGAGTAATGCCTTCTTACGTAAGAATCAATAATTGGTGCAATATCGCCAGACATTCTTGTGTTTTAACCACCAATTATTCGAACAGTGTTAATTGCATAATAACTACGTCATTATTTATAAAAACTTATACTTGTCATTTTCTTCATCCAATCGCTTTCAGATTATGGGCACACATAAAATTTTGCACTCCGTCATTTAATATTCTCGACGAAAGTAAGAATATTCCACGACCAAACGAATATTCTCCGAAAATAATGAATATTTTATAACCACTTGCTTATTTAAGATATTTGCGCATTTTACCAATAACTAACCACATTAATCAAATCAACCCTTACTATTTCAAAATAATAAATAGAGGAAATTCAATTTCATTTATAATAAGTTGGGTCTTACAACTACATAGTTTATTGTCACACATTATTTAATTAAATTTTCATTTCAAATTTAATTAAATTAAAGCTAACAACAACTTATTAAATCAAAATACCACATTATCAAATTGCCACAAAACTATAATTTTCTTATAATTTTATTTAATTAATTAGTGCATTACTTTAATTACTAAATTAAATTAAAACAACATTATAACAATTCATTTAATCCTTATCAACTCTCTAATTTAATTATTAAATTAAATTAGAATATTACCACAATAATAATTAATTCACCACTCTTTTATTTTAATTAACTTCAAAATACCAAATTACCAATTATCAACTTAATTAATATATTACCTTAATTAAGTTAATTACCCATTAACTCATGAATTATTTATTTAACTAATAAATAATCAAATTAAACAAATATTTATTTAGCAATAAACACATCTCAGTAAGACTCAACTTATTATAAATAAAATTAAATTTTCTCTATTCATTATATTAAAATAATAAAGAGTTAATTTGATATAATGCTTTGGTTATGGGTGAAATATGTAAATTTTACAAAATAAGAAAGTTGTTATAAAATATTCATTTTGTCGGGGAATATTCATTTGGTCGTGGAATATTCTTACTGTCGGGAATATTAAATATTCGACAAACAGCAGACCATTTAATGGGCCCCATAATGGAAAGCAAAACTATTAGGATGAAGAAAACAACAAGTTTAAATTTTTATAAATAACGACGTAATTGCTATCGTTAACACTGTTGGATTATCTGGTGGTTAAAATCAAGATGTCTGGCGTTGGTTAAGAAGAGTAACTGCGGTATTGCATAGTATTTTTGAATTATTGATTCTTACGTAAGAAGGCAAGCTACTCACTACTAATTGTTATAGTAATTACTGCTCAATTTTTTATTTTATTGATTCAATAATTCTTTGCGTTGATATTTTATATTATTGTTGTTTTAATATTTATCTCGTGACATCCCGTTTTTTTAAGAATTAATAAATGAGAATTTAATAAATAAAATTCTTATTTTAAGATGTTTAAGATGCAGTATGTGTATATGTGTTATATATTGTGAAATATGTGAATTGGTGTAAAGACAATTTAAATGTTAATTTAATATTTGTTGAAGTAAATAAATATTTTAATTGAATTATTTATTGAGATTATGTGATTAATATGGAGTAATGTAATTAAGTGTATTATATTAATTAAATGATTATTTAATATTTAATTAATATGTAATGATTTTATGTTATAGTTTTAATTTAATTGAGATAATGTAGTGATGTGGTAATTGTTACATGAAGTTATAATTAGCGAGTAATTATAATGTGACAATTTTATGTGATTAATTTATGTTACACTTTTAATTAATTAAATTAATGTTAAGATCTAATTAATTAAAAGATAACATTAAGGATATGTGTTAAAGGATCTATTAAAAGAGTTAAAAGAGTTTTTAAAACCGTTTTCCCAAACAAGGCCTTACTTTTGTTTTAAACCTGTTTTATCCAAACAAGACCTTAACTATTAAAACCTGATTTTAAAAATAATATGGTTTTGCCAAACAAGCCTTAGGGCTTTTAAATTTCAACTTTTGTAACTTATATATTAAATTGATAATTAGTATATGTAATTATATTGGGAGTTACACATTCTATAATTATAAGTGTTATATGTATATTGTATATACACTAAGTTATGCTAGATTTCTAAACCTATGTCTAAACTAAGAACAAAGAGAAAAAGAGAGAGGAGGCATCCATGGGAGAGGAAGAAGGAAGAAAAAGAAATCAAGAGGATTAACACTAAAGGTATAAAATTTCCTAAACTCAAAACTCTAGCTAGTTTAATGTGTTTTGTTATGGTTGTTTTAGATCAAGTGTTGAACTTATGATTTTGAACCATATGAGGGTAGACCTACATAATATATGATATTTTATGGTTAGATCTTGCCATTTTTAGGGTTGATGAGTTTGAACAAAGAAGAAGAACCAAAACGGTTTTTAACTTAGAAAAATAAATTGGTGACTGCTGCCCCTAAACAGAAAATTCGGGATTAGCTAGAATGCTCTAAAAATTCTGGGCTTTTGGTATGTTATAGTACACTCAATAAGCTTTCCATAGACTCCAAAACGGACTAAATCCGACATCGGAGGAGAGAGTTATGACATTTCAAAATAGTAGTGTCAAAACTGTCCAACAAGTGCGGTGCAGTCCACTTGAACGAAATTTCTGGGCTGATATATTCGGAATCTGGAAAAATATCAGTAGGGAAGAGTTGTAGTCTCGGAAGATAGCTTCGTGTGGGCTCAAGAATCGCCTAAAAATGTTTTAAAACGAAAAAGTTATGACTTTTTTAGGAAAAGAGGGTAAATCTGGGAAATAGATAAAAATTGTTGCGAGTGGACATTTTTGGGGTCTGTTTTAGGCTGACTAAGAGATCCGAAATTACTGGGTTATATTTTTTAAAAATACTTTGGTATACCATGTATAACATATCCAAAGTTGGGAATTTTCTAATTAACGAGCAATGCGTAAGAAATTCGCGAAGTAGCTAGTTCGATAAGCGAACAATGAGTTTGGTGGCAGCGTGTCTTGGCGCTAAGCGTCTTGACATTTGCTACTTTGGACAATTACCGACATGCTTTTTGCTCGATGTTTTGATTGATTTCCGTGATTGGTTTTAGCGGTTAAATTTTTTTCTAAAATACTATGACATGAGGTTTATAACATGCCCAAAATTTCACTCTTATATGATTCACAATTTCAGAATTAAAAATCTGCAAAGGAAAATGTCAGAACTTAAAAACAAACGAACGCAGAAAGCGTCATTATCGTCGAAGATTTTGATGTTCGACATTCAATCGCGTTAAATGAAAGAATAAGTATTAATAAATCTAATAAAGTCATAATACGGACGAAGATTTGGCTATAAATGATATTTTACGGCGATAAACTTCTTTTTTCAGCATAAATAAAGCGGTAAAAATATGTAATAAATATAAATTACATATTTAAGTGAAATAAAAACTACAATTGCCTATAAAATTATATTATGATATAAGAAAATATTTTAGGTTATTTTAATGACTTTTGATATTTTGTGATGAATTTCATTAATAATCTATTATTAATGGTAATTAATTTATTTATTAAATATATTAAAAAAATATAAAAAAATAGAATTAATGTTTTAAAAATCATATAAAAAATGATTTAAGGGTTAAAAAATATTTTAAATTATAAAATATAACTTTTGATATTTTGTCATGAAAATTCTAATATTTTAATATTAATTGCGTTATTTGATAATGATTCTAACTGTTTTAAAATCATTTAAATGTGTTATTAAGGTATTAAAAATAATTTGAGATATTATAAATGATTTATAATATTATGTCATAATTTTCATTAATATTTGATATTAAATAAATGATAAAGGAATATTGTAGTATTTAAATCATTTAAATATGATATTAATGATTTAAAAAATCATGATAAATGATAATAATTATCTAAAAATTATTATAAGTCATCAAAAATATTTTTCAATTTGAAAATAAAATTATCTAAGGTAAATGTAAAGCATTTAGGCAAAGTCTTATGGAAATTAGACTCATGAATTATTCGACTAGACCGTGGGGTTGTTAGAAATTGTACCGAATTCAACTCAGACTGAAATAGTTTGACTTGATACCGAATTATAGGTATTTTATTGACTGATAGGATTATGTGGTAATTTGTTAAGTTATATTATAACTATATTTAACAGTACTATACTGTGATGATATTATTCTAATATTTGGAGATCAGTATTATCTATATTAGGTCTTCAGACATAGCGATATAGGTTGCGTAACAGTAATCAACGGTACAGGCAAGTTCTCTAACTCAACCTTGAGTTGATATTTTTTTGCAATATGTTTGGGGTTAATCATTACTGATTATACCATGTTTATGAATTATTGATTCGCACTCTGTGCACATTGCATGTATTCACCTGGTATGAAAGGCTGATCACCTTCATTACCATTTGGTCCAGTTGATTTATTCATGTTCATTATGTTAGGATTTGTGAAAATCAAAGCAGCAATCAAATTAAAAAATTAGCGGAAGCGAAATAAAATCAGATTTTAAAAAATTTTCACAAACCAATTACCCGGATCATCCTTTATGCATATTATTAATTAAACGAAGAATAAGAAATTATGAAATCATACCCTTGTAGAAACGAGCTTCCTTAGGTACGAGTTCACCTCCTACTTCTCCGCGATCTCCTTGAATCCCCGGGTAGATTCCTTCCTTTGATCAATATAAGCCACCTAAGTGTATGGCCTCTATAGGTGATCCACCAAAGAAGAAGAATTTTCAAGAAGAAGGGAATTGGCTCAAACCCTAGTTTTTCCTATCTGAATAGAAAAAGGAGGCGTACTCTCCAAATCTTGGAATTACATATATTTGATATCTGATATAAGACTCCTCTTATAAAGATATCATGTAACCCTATTTTAATTAAAATAAGGTATTATTTATTTAATTAAACTCTTTTAATTAAATGGGCTCCCTAATCCTATTAGGGTTAATTAATTAAACTCCTTTAACTAATTTTCTTTCCTAATCCAATTAGGAATAAATGAGAGTACTAATATTAAATTAATTCCTAAACCTTTTAGAAATTAAAATAATAATAATTGTAATAATATTAATAAGACTCCTCTTATTAATTTATATTTAATATTTCTAAAATATTAAATAATAAATATTAAGCTATTTAATTTATTCTATCACCATAGATTAAATTAAATATACTTAATACATTATTACAATTATGCCATTAACTTCTTAAATAATTATTCTTCCTTTTATGGTGTGACCCTTTAGGTTCTCCATATTAAACCTATTGTGAATAAATCAATTAGAACAATTCTAATCTCATTTAAATAAATAAATTAAACAAATAATTTATTTAAATAAATAATATTTATTCTACAATAGGATAAGCCTCCCAAGCGATCAACGACTTTCCGGATAATATAGATTTCAACATTAATCATAAAAGAACCTTTGAGTAAATAGTTACCATACAATTCAATCCTTCCACCATACTGATGTCCCAATTAAATATAAGACATGGAATTCTTGTCAAGTCTTATTTTATTTAATCATATGTATTTCGATTCCTAAATGCATGAACTCCTAATGAATGCAAATTAGAAACTACTTTCTAATTTCATTCCACCTCGCCAAGGATTCTGGGTTGTCATTTATCGAATCACATAGGAGATTTCTCCTTTTACTAGAAGTGGTAGATTCTTTATTGATCATTCATTATCTTCATATATAACTTATTACACCCAAGCATACCCTTTGATATACTCTAAGATTCTTAAGGAATAAGTCAAAGTGTAATTCATTATATATAAGATACTATGATGATCTCAAGTCTAAGGATCATTTGTCTTACTATCACTACAGAAATTCCTATCGACGGTAAGTAAAACTCCATTAGGTATTCCTTAGCGAGTCAATGCTCAATGAACTTATTCTCTAATAAGCACCTACATACTTGCTTTAGTGTCTCCACACAAATGATCATGAGATCAATCATCCTCATCCAATGAAAGCAAGCAACGTATGTACTAATCTATCCGGATTCACTAATCCCCAATTTAGTAATCCAATGATTGGGAACTATTTTAGTTTTAAGCTTTCTAAGAATTTAGATCTCATTAGAATGATCATCATCATTATTCTAAAAGCGTTGCTTAAAACTATGGGTTTATCACATATTATTAAAACAAAGACACCATGTAGATAATAAATGCCTTTAATAAATAATTCTTTTATTAATAAATAAATAAGATTGATTACACAATATGCTTTATCATCATACATGATTGGCTTGATGCATAATACTTTCAATCTCCCACTTGCACTAAAGCCAATCGCCGTGGTATCTCATACCCATCTTCTCTAAGTGACGATCAAACTGTCATTGTGTTAACGCTTTAGTAAATGGATCTGCAATATTGTCTTGAGAGTCCACACGCTCGGGGTGACGCCTCCTCTTTCAATGATCTCTCGGTCAAATGAAATCGCCGCAACACGTGTTTGGATTTTGATGAGACTGGGTTCCTTAGCTTCACAAGCAATGACTCTAGTGTTGTCACGTAATAAAACCACCGGTCCTTTAATGCTAGGAACCACACCAAGTTCGGTAATGAACTTCTTCATCCAAACAACTTCCTTTGCAGCTTCACTTGCAGCTATGTACTCTGCCTCATCACTAAATCGATCAAATCTCGTTTCTTTGCTTGGAACTTTTCCAACTCATCTGCGCCACCATTTAAGGTAAACACATACCCCAAAGCAGTTCTTCATCATCTTGGTCTGTTTGAAAACTTGAGTCTCTGAAGCCCTCTAGTTTTAATTCAGACCCACCGTAGACAAGAAATACATCCTTAGTTCTTCTTAAGTACTTTAAGACATTTTTCACTGCCTTCTAGTGTTCTTCTCCTGGATTTGACTGATATCTGCTTGTTACACTAAGTGCATGAGCGACATCTGGTCTAGTACATATCATCATGCAGTACATGATAGATCCTATTCTTTGAAAGCATAAGGAATCTTACTCATCACGGTTTCTCTCCTCGTGTGTTTTTTGGGGCTTGTTTCTTGGAGAGATGTATTCCATGGCTCATCGGCATGAGACCTCTTTTGGAATCTTCCATGCTAAACCTTTTTAGCATCAAGTCAATGTACATTCCTTGGGACAAGCCAAGCATCCTATTAGATCTATCTCTATAGATCTTTATCCCCAAAATATAGGATGCTTCTCCCAAGTCCTTCATGGAGAAGTGTTTAGATAACCAGATTTTAATTGTTTGTAGCATAGGAATATCATTCCCTATCAGTAATATATCATCAACATATAATACAAGGAATGAAACAGTATTCCCCACTAACCTTCTTGTACATACATATGGTTCATCCTCATTTTGATAAAATCAAACTTTTGATTGTCTCATCAAAACGGATGTTCCACCTACGAGAAGCTTGCTTTAATCCATAAATGGATCGTTGTAGCTTACAGACTTGATTTATTCCAACCTTTGAAACAAATCCCTCTGGTTGTGTCATATACACATCCTCCTCAAGTTTCCCATTGAGGAAGGCCGTTTTCACGTCCATCTGCCAGATTTTGTAGTCATGGTAAGCTGTAATCGCAAGCAAAATCCGAATGGACTTGAGCATTGCTACTGGTGAGAAGGTTTCGTCATACTCAACTCCTTGTCTTTGTTTGAAACCTTTTGCAACCAATCCGGGCCTTATAGGTCTCTACCTTGCCGCCTGCCTTCATCTTTCTTTTTTAAGACCCATTTACATCCAATAGGCTTAATGCCTTCAGGTGGTGAGACCAAAGTCCATACTTGGTTCTCATACATGGAGTCCATCTCGGATTTCATGGCTTCTTGCCACTTCTCTGAGTCTTTACTACTCATAGCCTGTTCGTAATTCAATGGATCATCATCATCTATGATGCGTACCTCATTGTCATCTTCTATGACAAGTCCATACTGTCTGGCATCTTTGGTACTCTTCCGTTTTGAATAGGGTGTGGTATGTAAGGAATCTCTACTTAGTTAGGTACCTCACTTTGATCTGTAGTATTTTGTGGTTCTTGAACCTCTTCAAGATATATCTTACTCCCAATCGACCCCTTCAAGGATAAACTCCTTTTCCAAGAAGGCGACATATTTCACAACAAACACCTTTTGATCGGTTGGATGATAGAAATAATACCCCGATGTTTCTTTAGGATATCCCACAAATCTACATTTGTCGATCTAGTCTCAGCTTTATCGTTTTCAAACTTTTTGACATAAGTTGGACAACCCCAAGTCTTAACATGCTTAAGATTTGGTTTCCTCCCCGTCCATAACTCATATATGGGTCTTGGGGATGGATTTTGTAGGTACCTTGTTAAGTAGGTATACTGATGGATTCTAGGGCATATCCCCGGAAGGAAACCGAAGGTCGGTAAAAGCTCATCATAGATCGAACCATGTCCAACAATGTTTGATTTCTCCTTTCGGATACACCATTCATCCGTGGCATCCACGGTGGAGTCCATTGTGAGATTATACCATTTTCTTTGAGACAATTGAGAAACTCACCACTTAAGTATTCTTCTCCTCGATCGGATCGAAGAATCTTAATACTCTTACCAGCTTTGCTTCTCAACTTCACTTCAACTCTTTGAACTTTTCAAATGATTCAGATTTGTATTTCATTAAATACACATATCCAAATCTTGAGTGGTCGTCGATTGAATGTAATAAAATAAGAATACCCTCCTCGTATGCGATTAGTTGTCATAGGTCCACATACATCCATGTGTACCAACGTTAACAACTCAGAACTCTTTCTCCTTTTCCACTAAAAGGAGGTTTAGTCATTTTACCCATGAGACAAGATTCACAGGTTGGATATGATTCATAATCGAGATAGCTCTAGGAGCCCATCTTTATGCAACTTGGATAATCTTGTTTCATTAATATGGCCGAAGTCTACGATTGCCACATGAAGGTATAATTAACATCATCTCTTTCCTTTTCTTAGTTTGTTCAATTTGAAATATATTTTCATGCAAGTCAAGTATATAAAGTCCATTTCGCAAATTACCAACACCATATAAAACATTATCATTATAAATAGAACAACTGTTGTTCTTTATTATAATATTAAAACCATCCATATCCAATATAGAGATAGAAATAATGTTTCTAATGATATTTAGAACAAAATAACAATTATTTAAATTAATGAACTTGCCGTGGTAAGCGTCTTAAACAATAAGTCCCTACAGCTAATGCAGCAACCTTTGCTCCATTTCCCACTCGTAGGACGACCTCATCCTTGCTCAGCTTTCTACTTCTGACCAGTCCCTGCATATTATTACATATGTGAGAACCACATCTAGTATCCAATACCTAAGTAGAAGATTGACTTTCAGAAAAATTAATTTCAATCATAAACAAACCTTGATTAGGATTCGAAGCTTCTCCAAGCTTCTTCTGCTTTTGTTCTGCGAGATAATCCTTGCAGTTCCTCTTCTAGTGACCCGGCTTATTGCAATGGAAGCAAATTCCTTTGCTAGCTAGATCAGGTTTCTTTTGATCCTTCACTTTCGCCTTTCCCTTAGCCTTCTTGGATTTCTTCTTTTCAGAAGATACCTTGTGGCTCTTCCTTTTCTTGGAAGAATCATCCACCAAGAAGAAGACATGGTTCTTCTTGGATGGGAAGTGACCTTCAAAGCATTTCAACTTGTTAAGTAATTCGAGCAAGTCGACATCCAACTTATTCATGTGAAAATTCACAACAAATTGTGAGAAGGTGTCTAGGAGGGTATATGCAAGACTAAATCTTGACTCAACTCCCCATCCATGATTTAACCCAAGTCATCCAAGACGCTCAATCGATTGATCATCTTTAGGACATGAGTCTCAATCTGTAGTGCCCTCGGTCATCCGAGATCGGAAGAGCTCCTTAGATATTTCATATCTAGCGATCCTACTTTGCTCACCATACAACTCTCGAAGGTGCAAGAGTAGCATAAGAGGAGCATCCATGTTTTCATCTTCGACATTGAAGCTCGTTACTCATGGATGCGAGCATGATGCATTGAGCCACGATGCATCATCTTGCCACCGCTTAAAAGTAGCAATCTCTTCCTCGTAGGTCGTCTCTCGCAACTTTTTGCGAGTGCAGGCGAATTTAGGACATAAGAAATCTTTTCAAAGAAGTGAGAACAATTCTCGATTCCTTAACCAAATTGGTGTAGTTTGGTTCGGTCGGTTTGTTAGCATCAAGTATGCTTTCTGTGATGAAATTAGTGAATGTGACATTTTCAAAATTCGCATGTAAAGAGACAATATTTTAGCAAACATTCATTTAATTAATTTCCAAAATAAATTAGGTCTTATTTTATATTGGTATCTCCCACTATTTTCTTCAAACTATATTACCCTCATTTATATAGTTTGGCAAAATCTAATTAAAGTTTTTGCTAGTGAGAATAAGGATCCCATTTCAAATATATATAGCCTTGTGGTGACACAACAAACTATATATAAATAAATAGGTAGACAACTCCTTGTCAATTACATCAACATGTAACTCCTTATGTTTTGCCTCTTAGATTATTTTGATTAAGTGGTGGCACATCCGAATCAAAATTATCTAAGTTAAGTCCAACCTAGCACTTCCATATATTCAAAAAAGAAAAATATCGCCCTTGTGGTGACACAATAAAACAATATTGTTCAATTTTCTTTATAAGCATCAAATGTGATAAATTAACATCTTAAATACTTAATACTTGCCTTGTGGTGACACAACAAACTCAAATTAAATATTTAATACTCTATTAATTTTATCATGCTAGAAGGCGACGTTCGATATTCTAAATATCTTTGAACGCTTATGACTTAATATATAAAACTTTGAGGGATTTGTTATTATTTGTCTCATCTTGTTTAGCGCGCATGCAAATATATATATAAAATACGCGTCATATTATTAAACATGCGAAGCTTGTTTGCATAATATATAATATATATAATACTAGCATGCACATATAGAATATTATATTCTACCCGGATTGATTATGGACTTTTATTCTAGTTTGGTTCACTAGAGCCACCAAGTGAACCAAAAGGTCAAACCCTAGGGTGAAAAGAATAAACATTTAAATATAACTATTACATTTAAACCCGGGTTCCATTACAAACGGGTCTTTTAGCGCTCCTTGCTCCTTGATCTTCGGTTCTTCGAAAAATTCTAACTAGTCCTATCACATAAACTATTTAATTTAAATAGAAACCTTGATCGTGATCGATAGGAAGTACATAGAGAGAGATAGAATTTACATCAAGAAAAAACCGAGAAAAGACGAGGTACGCAGAACCCCATTTAATAAAACCCATTCATTCAAACATCCAACTAAAATAAATCCAATCATATTGGTCAATTGTCATAATCAATCCCATTTATTATCATACATATCACCATATGTATCAATAAATAAAATCATTCCATATATATATGAAAGTATCATTTAATGGGCAATTTTATGTTGCATGAAATCCAATTTTAAGATTAAAATAACTCTTTATTTTAATTATAAAATTATTAAAATATATTATATATATATAACAATTAAATACATGACCTCAGATATATATATATATATATATATATATATATATAATAATTCGTACGCGGCGCTTGTATAAATATATATATATAATATATTTAAATCACGTGAAGGAGCCTTGTTTTTAAAAAAAAAAACAACAACACCTGCAAGGTACTAACGCCACATATATATATAGAATTAATATATATATATATATTTATAACAGCCACGGGCCCACACGAATTAACCGTCCAGCAAAATATAATAATATATATATATTAACTGCTCAAAGAAGAAAAAATATAACATGTTATCGATAAACAAGTTATGCGGATTTGTATAATAAAAAATAGTTTTTTCAAAAATGGTTTTCGTGAAAATTATATATATATATTTTTTTTCAATAAAATAATAATTTTATAGAACAAATTACTTGAATAAATTATTCAAAATACATACCCATACATATATGGAATCAAAATAATTAATAATTCGCATAAAGTTTGGCTCGATACCACTTTGTTAGGATTTGTGAAAATCAAAGCGTGAATCAAATTGAAAAATTAAGCGGGCGCGAAATAAAATCAGATTTTAAAAATTTTTCACAAACCAATTACCCGGATCATCCTTTATGCATATTATTAATTAAACGAAGATGAGAAATTATGAAATCATACCCTTGTAGAAACGAGCTTCCTCAGGTACGAGTTCACCTCCTACTTCTCCGCGATCTCCTTGAATCTCCGGGTAGATTCCTTCCTTTGATCAATGTAAGCCACCCAAGTGTATGGCCTCTATAGGTGATCCACCAAAGAAGAAGAATTTTCAAGAAGAAGGGAATTGGCTCAAACCCTAGTTTTCTCTATCTGAATAGAAAAAGGAGGCGTACTCTCCAAATCTTGGAATTACGTATATTTGATATCTGATATAAGACTCATCTTATAAAGATATCATGTAACCCTATTTTAATTAAAATAAGGTATTATTTATTTAATTAAACTCTTTTAATTAAATGGGCTCCCTAATCCTATTAGGGTTAATTAATTAAACTCCTTTAACTAATTTTCTTTCCTAATCCAATTAGGAATAAATGAGAGTACTAATATTAAATTAATTCCTAAACCTTTTAGAAATTAAAATAATAATAATTGTAATAATATTAATAAGACTCTCTTATTAATTTATATTTAATATTTCTAAAATATTAAATAATAAATATTAAGCTATTTAATTTATTCTATCACCATAGATTAAATTAAATATACTTAATACATTATTACAATTATGCCATTAACTTCTTAAATAATTATTCTTCCTTTTATAAAGTGACCCTTTAGGTTCTCCATATTAAACCTATTGTGAATAAATCAATTAGAACAATTCTAATCTCATTTAAATAAATAAATTAAACAAATAATTTATTTAAATAAATAATATTTATTCTACAATAGGATAAGCCTCCCCTAGCGATCAACGACTTTCCGGATAATATAGATTTCAACATTAATCATAAAAGAACCTTTGAGTAAATAGTTACCGCATAATTCAATCCTTCCACCATACAATGTCCCAATTAAATATAAGACATGGAATTACATCACAAGTCTTATTTTATTTAATTATATGTATTTCGATTCCTAAATGCATGACTCTAATGAATGCAAATTAGAAACTACTTTCTAATTTCATTCCACCTTAACTAAGGATTCCAGGTTGTCATTTATCGAATCACATAGAGATTTCTCCTTTTACTAGAAGTGGTAGATTCTTTATTGATCATTCATTATCTTCATATATAACTTATTACACCCAAGCATACCCTTTGATATACTCTAAGAGTCTTAAGGAATAAGTCAAAGTGTAATTCATTATATATAAGATACTATGATGATCTCAAGTCTAAGGATCATTTGTACTACTATCACTACTGAAAATCCTATTGACAGTAAGTAAAACTCCATTAGGTATTCCTTAACGAGTCACGTTCGATGAACTTATTCTCTAATAAGCACCTACATACTTGCTTTAGTGTCTCCACACAAATGATCATGAGATCAATCATCCTCATCCAATGAAAGCAAGCAACGTATGTACTAATCTATCCGGATTCACTAATCCCCAATTTAGTAATCTAATGATTGGGAACTATTTTAGTTTTAAGCTTTCTAAAATTTAGATCTCATTAGAATGATCATCATCATTATTCTAAAAGCGTTGCTTAAAACTATGGGTTTATCACATATTATTAAAACAAAGACCATGTAGATAATAAATGCCTTTAATAAATAATTCTTTTATTAATAAATAAATAAGATTGATTACACAAGATATGCTTTATCATCATACATGACCTTGTGGTGACACAACAAACTATATATAAATAAATAGGTAGACAACTCCTTGTCAATTACATCAACATGTAACTCCTTATGTTTTGCCTCTTAGATTATTTTGATCAAGTGGTGGCACATCCGAATCAAAATTATCTAAGTTAAGTCCAACCTAGCACTTCCATATATTCAAAAAGAAAAATATCGCCTTTGTGGTGACACAACAAAACAATATTGTTCAATTTTCTTTATAAGCATCAAATGTGATAAATTAACATCTTAAATACTTAATACTTGCCTTGTGGTGACACAACAAACTCATATTAAATATTTAATACTCTATTAATTTTATCATGCTAGAAAGGCTTAATGCTCGATATTCTAAATATCTTTGAACGCTTATGACTTAATATATAAAAAACTTTGAGGATTTGTTATTATTTGTCTCATCTTGTTTAGCGCATGCAAATATATATATAAAATACGCTCGTATTATTATTAAACATGCGAAGCATGTTTGCATAATATATAATATATATAATACTAGCATGCACATATAGAATACTATATTCTACCCTTGATTGATTATGGACTTTTATTCTAGTTTGGTTCACTAGAGCCACCAAGTGAACCAAAAGGTCAAACCCTAGGTGCAAAGAATAAACATTTAAATATAACTATTACATTTAAACCCTGCTCCATTACAAAGCGGGTCTTTTAAGCTCCTTGCTCATTGATCTTCGGTTCTTGAAAAATTCTAACTAGTCCTATTACATAAACTATTTAATTTAAATAGAAACCTTGATCGTGATCGAGGGAAGTACATAGGAGAGAGATAGAATTTACATCAAGAAGAAAACCGTAAAAGACGAGGTATCAGAATTCCCATTTAATAAAACCCATTCATTCAAACATCCAACTAAAATAAATCCAATCATATTGGTCAATTGTCCATAATCAATCCCATTTATTATCATACATATCACCATATGTATCGATAAATAAAATCATTCCATATATATATGAGTATCATTTAATGGGCAATTTTATGTTGCATGAAATCCAATTTCAAGATTAAAATAACTCTTTATTTTAATTATAAAATTATTAAAATATATAACAATTAAATCTAAATTTCTCAGATAAATATATATATATATATATATATATATAATAATTATTCATCTGTGCTAACTATATATATATATATATATATATATTTAAATCACGTGAAGGAGCCTTGTTTTTAAAAAAAACAACAACACTCGCAAGTACTAACGCCACATATATATATAGAAATTAATATATATATTTATAAATGACCACGCCCCCTACGAATTAACCGTCCAAAAAAATATATATAATATATATATATTAACCGTCAACAACAAAAAAAAAATAGCAACATGTTATCGATAAACAAGTCAGATGCGGATTGCGTAATAAAAAAATAGTTTTTCCGAAAATGGTTTTCTTGAAAAATTATATATATATTTTTTTTCAATAAAATAATAATTTTATACAAAAATTATGCCCAATAAATTATTCAAAATACATACCAATACATATATGGAATCAAAATAATTAATAATTCGCATAAAAAGTTTGGCTCGATACCAATCGTTAGGATTTGTGAAAATCAAAGCGTGAATCAAATTGAAAAATTAAGCGGGCGAAATAAAATCGATTTTAAAAATATTTCACAAACCAATTACCTGATCATCCTTTATGCATATTATTAATTAAACAAAGAATAAGAAATTATGAAATCATACCCTTGTAAAACGAGCTTCCTCAGTGCGAGTTCACCTCTACTTCTCATGATCTCCTTGAATCTCCGGGTAGATTCCTTCCTTTGATCAATGTAAGCCACCCAAATGTATGGCCTCTATAGGTGATCCACCAAAGAAGAAGAATTTTCAAGAAGAAGAGAATTGGCTCAAACCCTAGTTTTTCCTATCTGAATAGAAAAAGGAGGCGTACTCTCCAAATCTTAGAATTACGTATATTTGATATCTGATATAAGACTCCTCTTATAAAGATATCATGTAACCCTATTTTAATTAAAATAAGGTATTATTTATTTAATTAAACTCTTTTAATTAAATGGGCTCCCTAATCCTATTAGGGTTAATTAATTAAACTCCTTTAATTAATTTTCTTTCCTAATCCAATTAGGAATAAATGAGAGTACTAATATTAAATTAATTCCTAAACCTTTTAGAAATTAAAATAATAATAATTGTAATAATATTAATAAGACTCCTCTTATTAATTTATATTTAATATTTCTAAAATATTAAATAATAATATTAAGCTATTTAATTTATTCTATCACCATAGATTAAATTAAATATACTTATTACATTATTACAATTATGTCATTAACTTCTTAAATAATTATTCTTCCTTTTATGGTGTGACCCTTTAGGTTCTCCATATTAAACCTGGGTTGTGAATAAATCAATTAGAACAATTCTAATCTCATTTAAATAAATAAATAAAACAAATAATTTATTTAAATAAATAATATTTATTCTACAATAGGGATAAGCCTCCTCAGCTATGCGATCAACGACTTTCCGGATAATAATATAGATTTCAACATTAATCATAAAAGAACCTTTGAGTAAATAGTTACCGTGATAATTCAATCCTTCCACCATACAATATCCCAATTAAATATATGACATGGAATTACTTCACAAGTCTTATTTTATTTAATCATATGTATTTCGATTCCTAAATGCATAACTCCTAATGAATGCAAATTAGAAACTACTTTCTAATTTCATTCCACCTTAACCAAGGATTCACGGGTTGTCATTTATCGAATCACATAGACATTTCTCCCTTTTACTAGAAGTGGTAGATTCTTTATTGATCATTCATTATCTTCATATATAACTTATTACACCCAAGCATACCCTTTGATATACTCTAAGAGTCTTAAGGAATAAGTCAAAGTGTAATTCATTATATATAAGATACTATGATGATCTCAAGTCTAAGGATCATTTGTACTACTATCACACTACAGAATTCCTATTGACGAATTGTAAGTAAAACTCCATTAGGTATTCCTTAGCGAGTCACGCTCAATGAACTTATTCTCTAATAAGCACCTACATACTTGCTTTAGTGTCTCCACACAAATGATCATGAGATCAATCATCCTCATCCAACGAGCAAGCAAACGATGTACCAATCTATCATCCTCATTCACTAATCCCCAATTTAGTAATCCAATGATTGGGAACTATTTTAGTTTTAAGCTTTCTAAGAATTTAGATCTCATTAGAATGATCATCATCATTATTCTAAAAGCGTTGCTTAAAACTATGGGTTTATCACATATTATTAAAACAGCACCATGTAGATAATAAATGCCTTTAATAAATAATTCTTTTATTAATAAATAAATAAGATTGATTACACAGTATATGCTTTATCATCATACAGCCTTGTGGTGACACAACAAACTATATATAAATAAATAGGTAGACAACTCCTTGTCAATTACATCAACATGTAACTCCTTATGTTTTGCCTCTTAGATTATTTTGATCAAGTGTTGGCACATCCGAATCAAAATTATCTAAGTTAAGTCCAACCTAGCACTTCTATATATTCAAAAAAGAAAAATATCGCCCTTGTGGTGACACAACAAAACAATATTGTTCAATTTTCTTTATAAGCATCAAATGTGATAAATTAACATCTTAAATACTTAATACTTGCCTTGTGGTGACACAACAAACTCATATTAAATATTTAATACTCTATTAATTTTATCATGCTAGAAGGCGACGTTCGATATTCTAAATATCTTTGAACGCTTATGACTTAATATATAAAACTTTGAGGGATTTGTTATTATTTGTCTCATCTTGTTTAGCGCGCATGCAAATATATATATAAAATACGCGTCATATTATTAAACATGCGAAGCATGTTTGCATAATATATAATATATATAATACTAGCATGCACATATAGAATACTATATTCTACCCGGATTGATTATGGACTTTTATTCTAGTTTGGTTCACTAGAGCCACCAAGTGAACCAAAAGGTCAAACCCTAGGGTGCAAAGAATAAACATTTAAATATAACTATTACATTTAAACCCTGCTCCATTACAAACGGGTCTTTTAAGCGCTCCTTGCTCCTTGATCTTCGGTTCTTGAAAAATTCTAACTAGTCCTATCACATAAACTATTTAATTTAAATAGAAACCTTGATCGTTAGCCGAGGAAGTACATAGGAGAGAGATAGAATTTACATCAAGAAGAAAAAACCGTAAAAGACGCAGTACGCAGTACCCCATTTAATAAAACCCATTCATTCAAACATCCAACTAAAATAAATCCAATCATATTGGTCAATTGTCCATAATCAATCCCATTTATTATTATACATATCACCATATGTATCAATAAATAAAATCATTCCATATATATATGAGTATCATTTAATGGGCAATTTTATGTTGCATGAAATCCAATTTCAAGATTAAAATAACTCTTTATTTTAATTATAAAATTATTAAAATATATAACCATTCGTACGCAGCCCTTGTATAAATATATATATATAATAATTCGTACGTAGCGCTTGTATAAATATATATATAATATATTTAAATCACGTGAAGGAGCCTTGTTTTTAAAAAAAAACAACAACACCTGCAAGGTACTAACGCCACATATATATATATAGAATTAATATATATATATTTATAACAGCCACGGGCCCACACGAATTAACCGTCCAGCAAAATATAATAATATATATATTAACCGTCCAGCAAGAAAAAAAATAGCAACATGTTATCTGATAAACAAGTTGTACGGACTGCATAATAAAAAAATAGTTTTTCCGAAAATGGTTTTCGGCAAAAATTATATATATATTTTTTTTCTTCAATAAAATAATAATTTTATACAACAAATTATGCCCAATAAATTATTCAAAATACATACCCATACATATATGGAATCAAAATAATTAATAATTCGCATAAAGTTTGGCTCTGATACCACTGTTAGGATTTGTGAAAATCAAAGCAGCAATCAAATTGAAAAATTAGCGGAAACGAAATAAAATCAGATTTTAAAAAATTTTCACAAACCAATTACCCGGATCATCCTTTATGCATATTATTAATTAAACGAAGAATAAGAAATTATGAAATCATACCCTTGTAAAACGAGCTTCCTCAGTGCGAGTTCACCTCCTACTTCTCCATCTCCTCAATCTCCTGTAGATTCCTTCCTTTGATCAATGTAAGCCACCCAAATGTATGGCCTCTATAAAGTGATCCACCAAAGAAGAAGAATTTTCAAGAAGAAGAGAATTGGCTCAAACCCTAGTTTTTCCTATCTGAATAGAAAAAGGAGGCGTCTTTCTCCAAATCTTAGAATTACGATATTTGATATCCGATATAAGACTCCTCTTATAAAGATATCATGTAACCTATTTTAATTAAAATAAGGTATTATTTATTTAATTAAACTCTTTTAATTAAATGGGCTCCTAATCCTATTAGGGTTAATTAATTAAATTCCTTTAACTAATTTTCTTTCCTAATCCAATTAGGAATAAATGAGATACTAATATTAAATTAATTCCTAAACCTTTTAGAAATTAAAATAATAATAATTGTAATAATATTAATAAGACTCCTCTTATTAATTTATATTTAATATTTCTAAAATATTAAATAATAAATATTAAACTATTTAATTTATTCTATCACCATAGATTAAATTAAATATACTTAATACATTATTATAATTATGCCATTAACTTCTTAAATAATTATTCTTCCTTTTATGGTGTGACCTTTTAGGTTCTCCATATTAAACCTAAGTTGTAAATAAATCAATTAGAACAATTCTAATCTCATTTAAATAAATAAATTAAACAAATAATTTATTTAAATAAATAATATTTATTCTACAATAGGATAAGCCTCCCTAATGATCAACGACTTTCCAGATAATATAGATTTTAACATTAATCATAAAAGAACTTTTGAGTAAATAGTTACCGCATTAATTCAATCCTTCCACCATACAATGTCCCAATTAAATATAAGACATGGAATTACCGCTCAAGTCTTATTTTATTTAATCATATATATTTCGATTCCTAAATGCATGAACTCCTAATGAATGCAAATTAGAAACTACTTTCTAATTTCATTCCACCTTAACCAAGGATTCTCAGGTTGTCATTTATCGAATCACATAGGACATTTCCCCCTTTTACTAGAAGTGGTAGATTCTTTATTGATCATTCATTATCTTTATATATAACTTATTACACCCAAGCTTACCCTTTGATATACTCTAAGAGTCTTAAGGAGTAAGTCAAAGTGTAATTCATTATATATAAGATACTATGATGATCTCAAGTCTAAGGATTATTTGTACTACTATCACTACAGGAATTCCTATTGACAGTAAAGTAAAAACTCCATTAGGTATTCCTTAGCGAGTCAATGCTCAATTGAACTTATTCTCTAATAAGCACCTACATACTTGCTTTAGTGTCTCCACACAAATGATCATGAGATCAATCATCCTCATCCAATGAGCAAGCAACGTATGTACCAATCTATCCGGATTCACTAATCCCCAATTTAGTAATCCAATGATTGGGAACTATTTTAGTTTTAAGCTTTTTAAGAATTTAGATCTCATTAGAATGATCATCATCATTATTCTAAAAGCGTTGCTTAAAACTATGGGTTTATCACATATTATTAAAACAGCACCATGTAGATAATAAATACCTTTAATAAATAATTCTTTTATTAATAAATAAATAAGATTGATTACACAGTATATGCTTTATCATTATACAGCCTTGTGGTGACACAACAAACTATATATAAATAAATAGGTAGACAACTCCTTGTCAATTACATCAACATGTAACTCCTTATGTTTTGCCTCTTAGATTATTTTGATCAAGTGGTGGCACATCCGAATCAAAATTATCTAAGTTAAGTCCAACCTAGCACTTCCATATATTCAAAAAAGAAAAATATTGCCCTTGTGGTGACACAACAAAACAATATTGTTCAATTTTCTTTATAAGCATCAAATGTGATAAATTAACATCTTAAATACTTAATACTTGCCTTGTGGTGACACAACAAACTCATATTAAATATTTAATACTCTATTAATTTTATCATGCTAGAAGGCGACGTTCGATATTCTAAATATCTTTAAACGCTTATGACTTAATATATAAAACTTTGAGGGATTTGTTATTATTTGTCTCATCTTATTTAGCGCGCATGCAAATATATATATAAAATACGCGTCATACTATTAAACATGCGAAGCATGTTTGCATAATATATAATATATATAATACTAGCATGCACATATAGAATACTATATTCTACCCTTTTGATTATGGACTTTTATTCTAGTTTGGTTCACTAGAGCCACCAAGTGAACCAAAAGGTCAAACCCTAGGTCAAGAAAGAATAAACATTTAAATATAACTATTACATTTAAACCCTGCTCCATTACAAACGGGTCTTTTAAGCGCTCCTTGCTCCTTGATCTTCTGGTTCTTTGAAAATTCTAACTAGTCCTATTACATAAACTATTTAATTTAAATAGAAACCTTGATCGTGATCGAGGGAAGTACATAGAGAGAGATAAAATTTACATCAAGAAGAAAATCGAAAAAGACGGCAGGCACGCAGACCCCATTTAATAAAACTCATTCATTCAAACATCCAACTAAAATAAATCCAATCATATTGGTCAATTGTCCATAATCAATCCCATTTATTATCATAATGTATCACCATATGTATCAATAAATAAAATCATTCCATATATATATGAAAGTATCATTTAATGGGCAATTTTATGTTGCATGAAATCCAATTTCAAGATTAAAATAACTCTTTATTTTAATTATAAAATTATTAAAATATATAATATATATATAACGATTTGTACTCAGCCCTTCTATAAATATATATATATAATTAATTACGTGAGCTTAGCTTGTATAAATATATATATATATATAATATATTTAAATCACGTGAAGGAGCCTTGTTTTTAAAAAAAAACAACAACACCAGCAAGGTACTAACGCCACATATATATATATAGAATTAATATATATATTTATAATACCCACGGCCCTGCCCACAATTAATTAACCATTCAAAGAAAAATATAATAATATATATATATATATATTAACCGTCCAGCAAGAAGAAAAAAATAGCAACATGTTATCTGATAAACAAGTTGTACGGACTTCATAATAAAAAATAGTTTTTCCGAAAATGGTTTTCGGCAAAAATTATATATATATTTTTTTTCTTCAATAAAATAATAATTTTATACAACAAATTATGCCCAATAAATTATTCAAAATACATACCCATACATATATGGAATCAAAATAATTAATAATTCGCATAAAGTTTGGCTCGATACCACTTGTTAGGATTTGTGAAAATCAAAGCGGAAGAATCAAATTGAAAAATTAAGCGGGCGAAATAAAATCGATTTTAAAAATTTTTCACAAACCAATTACCCTGATCATCCTTTATGCATATTATTAATTAAACGAAGAATAAGAAATTATGAAATCATACCTCTTGTAGAAACGAGCTTCCCTCAGTGCAGGTTCACCTCCTACTTCTCGCGATCTCCTCAATCTCCTGGTAGATTCCTTCATTTGATCAATGTAAGCCACCCAAATGTATGGCCTCTATAGGTGATCCACCAAAGAAGAAGAATTTTCAAGAAGAAGAGAATCGCTCAAACCCTAGTTTTTCCTATCCGAATAGAAAAAAGGAGGCGATTTCCAAATCTTGGAATCACGTATATTTGATATCCGATATAAGACTCCTCTTATAAAGATATCATGTAACCCTATTTTAATTAAAATAAGGTATTATTTATTTAATTAAACTCTTTTAATTAAATGGGCTCCTAATCCTATTAGGTTAATTAATTAAACTCCTTTAACTAATTTTCTTTCCTAATCCAATTAGAATAAATGAGAGTACTAATATTAAATTAATTCCTAAACCTTTTAGAAATTAAAATAATAATAATTGTAATAATATTAATAAGACTCCTCTTATTAATTTATATTTAATATTTCTAAAATATTAAATAATAAATATTAAGCTATTTAATTTATTCTATCACCATAGATTAAATTAAATATAATTAATACATTATTACAATTATGCCATTAACTACTTAAATAATTATTCTTCCTTTTATGGTGTGACCCTTTAGGTTCTCCATATTAAACCTTGCCAGAATAAATCAATTATAACAATTCTAATCTCATTTAAATAAATAAAGTAAACAAATAATTTATTTAAATAAATAATATTTATTCTACAATAGGGATAAGCCTCCCTAGCGATCAACGACTTTCCAGATAATATAGATTTCAACATTAATCATAAAAGAACCTTTGAGTAAATAGTTACCGTACAATTCAATCCTTCCACCATTCAATATCCCAATTAAATATAAGACATGGAATTATTGTCAAGTCTTATTTTATTTAATCATATGTATTTCGATTCCTAAATGCACAACTCCTAATGAATGCAAATTAGAAACTACTTTCTAATTTCATTCCACCTCGCCAAGGATTCCCAGGTTGTCATTTATCGAATCACATAGACATTTCTCCCTTTTACTGTAAAGTGGTAGATTCTTTATTGATCATTCATTATCTTCATATAACTTATTACACCCAAGCATACCCTTTGATATACTCTAAGAGTCTTAAGGAATAAGTCAAAGTGTAATTCATTATATATAAGATACTATGATGATCTCAAGTCTAAGGATCATTTGTACTACTATCACTACAGGAATTCCTATTGACGGTAAGTAAAACTCCATTAGGTATTCCTTAGCGAGTCACGTTCAAATGAACTTATTCTCTAATAAGCACCTACATACTTGCTTTAGTGTCTCCACACAAATGATCATGAGATCAATCATCCTCATCCAATGAGCAAGCAACGTATGTACCAATCTATCCTGGATTCACTAATCCCCAATTTAGTAATCCAATGATTGGGAACTATTTTAGTTTTAAGCTTTCTAAGAATTTAGATCTCATTAGAATGATCATCATCATTATTCTAAAAGCGTTGCTTAAAACTATGGGTTTATCACATATTATTAAAACAAAGACCATGTAGATAATAAATGCCTTTAATAAATAATTCTTTTATTAATAAATAAATAAGATTGATTACACAAAGATATGCTTTATCATTATACGACCTTGTGGTGACACAACAAAAACTATATATAAATAAATAGGTAGACAACTCCTTGTCAATTACATCAACATGTAACTCCTTATGTTTTGCCTCTTAGATTATTTTGATCAAGTGGTGGCACATCCTAATCAAAATTATCTAAGTTAAGTCCAACCTAAGACTTCCATATATTCAAAAAGAAAAATATCGCCCTTGTGGTGACACAACAAAACAATATTGTTCAATTTTTTTATAAGCATCAAATGTGATAAATTAACATCTTAAATACTTAATACTTGCCTTGTGGTGACACAACAAACTCATATTAAATATTTAATACTCTATTAATTTTATCATGCTAGAAAAAGCGACGCTCGATATTCTAAATATCTTTGAACGCTTATGACTTAATATATAAAACTTTGAGGGATTTGTTATTATTTGTCTCATCTTGTTTAGCTGCATGCAAATATATATATAAAATACGCGTCATATTATTAAACATAAAGCATGTTTGCATAATATATAATATATATAATACTAAAGACATATATAGAATACTATATTCTACCCGGATTGATTATGGACTTTTATTCTAGTTTGGTTCACTAGAGCCACCAAGTGAACCAAAAGGTCAAACCCTAAAAATTTCGCAAAGAATAAACATTTAAATATAACTATTACATTTAAACCCTGCTCCATTACAAACGGGTCTTTTAGCGCTCCTTGCTCCTTGATCTTCTGCTCTTGAAAAATTCTAACTAGTCATATTACATAAACTATTTAATTTAAATAGAAACCTTGATCGCTGATCGAGGGGAAGTACATAGGAGAGAGATAAAATTTTCATCAAGAAGAAAACCGTAAAAGAGGCGAGGTACGCAGACCCCATTTAATAAAACACATTCATTCAAACATCCAACTAAAATAAATCCAATCATATTGGTCAATTATCCATAATCAATCCCATTTATTATCATACATATCACCATACGTATCAATAAATAAAATCATTCCATATATATACGAAATATCATTTAATGGGCAATTTTATGTTGCATGAAATCCAATTTCAAGATTAAAATAACTCTTTATTTTAATTATAAAATTATTAAAATATATTATATATATATATAACAATTGTGACGCAAATTTCTTGTATAAATATATATATAATAATTGTGACGCAACAGACTTGTATAAATATATATATAATATATTTAAATCACGTGAAGGAGCCTTGTTTTTAAAAAAAACAACAACACCTGCAAGGTACTAACGCCACATATATATATATATAGAATTAATATATATATAACAGCCACGGGCCCACACGAATTAACCGTCCAGCAAAATATAATAATATATATATATATTAACCGTCCAGCAAGAAAAAAAATAGCAACATGTTATCTGATAAACAAGTTGTACCGAATCGTAATAATAAAAATAGTTTTTCCTAAAATGGTTTTCGCAAAAAAATTATATATATATTTTTTCTTCAATAAAATAATAATTTTATACAACAAATTATGCCCAATAAATTATTCAAAATACATACCCATACATATATGGAATCAAAATAATTAATAATTAGCATAAAGTTTGGCTCGATACCACTTGTTAGGATTTGTGAAAATCAAAGCGTGAATCAAATTGAAAAATTAATGGGCGAAATAAAATCGATTTTAAAATTTTTCACAAACCAATTACCCGGATCATCCTTTACGATATTATTAATTAAACGAAGAATAAGAAAATTATGAAATCATACCTCTTGAAAACGAGCTTCCTTAGTAATTGCGAGTTCACCTCCTCTTCTCACGATCTCCTCAATCTCCGGGTAGATTCCTTCCTTTGATCAATGTAAGCCACCCAAATGCATGGCCTCTATAGGTGATCCACCAAAGAAGAAGAATTTTCAAGAAGAAGGGAATTGGCTCAAACCCTAGTTTTTCCTATCTGAATAGAAAAAGGAGGCGTACTCTCCAAATCTTGGAATTACGTATATTTGATATATGATATAAGACTCCTCTTATAAAGATATCATGTAACCCTATTTTAATTAAAATAAGGTATTATTTATTTAATTAAACTCTTTTAATTAAATGGGCTCCCTAATCCTATTAGGGTTAATTAATTAAACTCCTTTAACTAATTTTCTTTCTAATCCAATTAGGAATAAATGAGAGTACTAATATTAAATTAATTCCTAAACCTTTTAGAAATTATATAATAATAATAATTGTAATAATATTAATAAGACTCCTCTTATTAATTTATATTTAATATTTTAAAATATTAAATAATAAATATTAAGCTATTTAATTTATTCTATCACCATAGATTAAATTAAATATACTTAATACATTATTACAATTATGCCATTAACTTCTTAAATAATTATTCTTCCTTTTATGGTGTGACCCTTTAGGTTCTCCATATTAAACCTAGGTTGTGAATAAATCAATTAGTAACAATTCTAATCTCATTTAAATAAATAAATTAAACAAATAATTTATTTAAATAAATAATATTTATTCTACAATAGGGATAAGCCTCCCTAACGATCAACGACTTTCCGGATAATATAGATTTCAACATTAATCATAAAAGAACCTTTGAGTAAATAGTTACTGACAATTCAATCCTTCCACCATACAATATCCCAATTAAATATAAGGCATATGGAATTACCGCACAAGTCTTATTTTATTTAATCATATGTATTTCGATTCCTAAATGCATTAACTCCTAATGAATGCAAATTAGAAACTACTTTCTAATTTCATTCCACCTTAACCAAGGATTCCCCGTTGTCATTTATCGAATCACATAGACATTCTCCTTTTACTAGAAGTGGTATATTCTTTATTGATCATTCATTATCATCATATATAACTTATTACACCCAAGCATACCCTTTGATATACTCTAAGAGTCTTAAGGAATAAGTCAAAGTGTAATTCATTATATATAAGATACTATGATGATCTCAAGTCTAAGGATCATTTGTCTTTACTATCACTACAGAATTCCTATCGACGTAAGTAAAACTCCATTAGGTATTCCTTAGCGAAAGTCACGCTTCGATGAACTTATTCTCTAATAAGCACCTACATACTTGCTTTAGTGTCTCCACACAAATGATCATGAGATCAATCATCCTCATCCAATGAGCAAAAGAACGATGTACCAATCTATCTGGATTCACTAATCCCCAATTTAGTAATCCAATGATTGGGAACTATTTTAGTTTTAAGCTTTCTAAGAATTTAGATCTCATTAGAATGATCATCATCATTATTCTAAAAGCGTTGCTTAAAACTATGGGTTTATCACATATTATTAAAACAGCACCATGTAGATAATAAATGCCTTTAATAAATAATTCTTTTATTAATAAATAAATAAGATTGATTACACAGTATATGCTTTATCATCATACATGATTGGCTTGTATGCATAATACTTTCACATTATTCATTCAGCTATGAAAATTTATTCATGCTCTTTCACAATGTTTATATTGTAGAAAGTTAGCCAGCTTATTGTTCAATTCTTTCAATCATGATATATCTTTTATTGAACTTATACTTGCTGGGAAAAATTGTTGCTCACCCTTGCTAGATCATGATAAACATTGTAGATTAGGACGAATATGTCAGATACAGGAAAAGTCAAAGACATGTCAGCTTTGGATTATATGTGCAGCTAAATTTGTAACAATAATGTATGATAATAAATTTGTATGTCAGATAGGATATTGATTTAGGTATTATGTGAAGGTTCTCGACCTTGGGGATGGTGTGTAATGTTTAATATATAAACAGTTTATGTTTATATCTTCCGCAATAGTTATAGAAATAGAATACTAGATCCGTAGTGATTTGGGACCCGGATCTGAGGGTATTACAGTTGGTATCAAAGCTGATAGGTTATACACCTTAGGTAAGAGTACCTTAGGCTATGACCTTAGGTTAAAAGAATAAGAAGTTAAGTTTAAGTTACGTATAATGAAAAGGTGATTCTTTTCACATACGTAGATGTATAGGATGAGTTTAGTCCTAGAAATGTTATAAGAAGAATATTAGAATGGTGAGGGATAAAACTCGAATAAAATATTGAGTAACGTGAATTATATTAAATTCTTAAAGGAAGAGTTAATAAATAAACAAGAAAATTCAAAGAAGAATCTTGAAGAGATATGTAGATAAGAATCAGGAGTTGCCTGTCTCCAATAGCCAAGATAATGAATAATGGTGAATAGACAAAGTCTGTATGATTAAAAGTATAAATAAAATCGTAAATGATGAAAAAAAGGAAAGAAAGAGGATCGTAAAACAAAACGATCACAAGTTAAGAAAAGAATTTTAAGGGAGATGATTATATAATAAGATCACGACGTGATCTGTTATAAAAGAAAGATGGTTTGTAATGTTTGAATAATTATAGCTTGATACTATGAAGATAATGTACTATGAAATAGTACGAGATAACTCACGAGGAGTTATAGATGATGAGGTTTGAAAAATTCGTATAGAGCAAAGAGCAAGTTATAAGTAAGATAAAGTTAGGTGGGATTTCAATTAAGGACTCATGTGGTGGCTGAGTGGTACAAATCTTTGTATGGGTGAGGGTTTTGTGCTTGCACTCAGTTTATCACATTGATAATCATTGGAATGTTGGTGTCGCGCTATCAATGTATATGTGGCGAAAAGGTAATTCTTTTCTCATGTGTATATTTGATAGTTAGAAACTATTAAGATTAGTCAGATATTATTAGGATTAGGTGCGGTTCTTAAAACTAATGCATATGGTAAGTTCGTGATTCATAATAATATGGTATGTTTTGAACCCCTCAGCGAATGGACGCCTATGGTCTGACTAGGACAAGTTCTTAAACTTATATTATTGTGGCTAGTTCCTGAACTTCTAATGTGATGTAAGTTTGATGAACTGGGGTATATTTAAGTGTGAATGGAGTATTGAAGATGACAGGAATAGATAAACCTATTAAATAATAGATCATTATAGAAAGTGGAGTTGATGATGGGAGCATAGGTATTCCAAATCTTCTAGCTATGCTAGACTTTCGAAATTTATTGACTTCATGCTGATGTTTGCACTTCTATTTTCTTGAAAAACATTGGATCAAATGATGAAACCAATGAGTTTTAAAAACAATACCGTTATTTCGTATGTCTATGCTAATTGCTTCGGCTAGACAAAAATGATTTGAAATATATCAAAATATATATATATATTTTTTATATATATCATCAATGCATCATGGAAGTTGGTGCATAGATGATAAAAAAATGATGGAGTCATCAATGCAATATTACTTAGTGTTGGAGGTGATCTAAGGATCGTCAACCTACTATGGTATGATGTAGTATGATAAAATCACCAAATGACAGAATCCTCAATGAATTATGTAAATACAAGTCTGTGGTATCAAATGATGTCATAAAAATATTTTTGAGATTTCTTTAATAGATATATATATATATATATATATATATATATTTCGATTGATGTCCTAATTATTGTAGAAGTCTATGCTATTTGATTCAAATTAGATGATTATTATTGAAAGATGTTTATGAAATTCAAGCGTTTCTTGAAAAGGTATGCCAAACCAAATTGTTTTGGTGCGGATTCGAGATGTTGAAAAGTGAGATGAACAACCCTTTTATAGGGATTACGCGGAGGCGTTAAGATGTTTAGTGCACAATACATTGTACGAAGGGTGATCACCCTAAGTATGGAAGTCCTTATAGTCTTATATTTATTAAAGTTTAAGTTGAAAGATTACTTATAACTATGGACATACGATAATATTTAAATATTTGTGCACAATACATCGTATGAAGGGCTTAACACCCTAAGTACGGAGTCCTTATAGTCTTATGACTGTTAAAGTTGAAGTTGAAAGATTACTTGCAACTGTGGACATAGTTCCTGGTCTTATGACCCTCAGCATGATTTGGAATCTTTTATAATTCCTGAGTTATTTATACTGCTTCCCAATTATTGAGCAATTGTGGAATATTCTTGTTATTCTAAAAGGTGAATGTGGTAAAGATGATATTCCTTAGAAAGAAGTAAGTCGTAGAATGCGACACTAAATGATGAATATATTGAATAAGTGAGAAAAGAAAAAAAAATTAAGTGAGAAGGAGGTGAGTTATCAAAGAATAATATAAAAATTTTAATAGAAAATTTAATAATTGTAGAAAGATCTTTGTGGAAAGAAGTGATTATAGAACCCAATGAATGAATAAAGTATTAACATAAAATCTATTTTTATAGATTGAATGAATAAATATTAATAGATAAAATTTTGAGGACGAAATTCTTAGAAGAATGGGTGAATGTAATATCCCGAGTGTTTATGATTACGATCCTTAGAAAATAAAATAAATGGGTTAAAGAATATATAATATTTGATATATGACTGTGTTTAATTGAAGGTTATGTGATAAAACCTGAAAAAAAAATTGTAGAAGAAATGAATGAAGTATATATATATATGTAAAACTTTTTGCTAAGTTAACGTGTTGAAGTTATTCAACGATAATTGTGAGAGAGATTTTGCGAAAATTGAGTAAGAGAGGTTTCGTTGATTCCGAGGACGGAATCCTTATAAAGAGGGAAGGATGTGACATTCCAGATTTTTTAAGAATTAATAAATGAGAATTTAATAAATAAAATTCTTATTTTAAGATGTTTAAGTACGAGTATGTGTATATGTGTTATATATTGTGAAATATGTGAATTGGTGTGAAGACAATTTAAATGTTAATTTAATATTTATTGAAGTAAATAAATATTTTAATTGAATTATTTATTGAGATTATGTGATTAATATGGAGTAATGTAATTAAGTATATTATATTAATTAAATGATTATTTAATATTTAATTAATATGTAATGATTTTATGTTATAGTTTTAATTTAATTGAGATAATGTAGTGATGTGGTAATTGTTACATGAAGTTATAATTAGCGAGTAATTATAATGTGACAATTTTATGTGATTAATTGATGTTACACTTTTAATTAATTAAATTAATGTTAAGATCTAATTAATTAAAGGATAACATTAAGGATATGTGTTAAAGGATCTATTAAAAGAGTTAAAAGAGTTTTTAAAACCATTTTCCCAAACAAGGCCTTACTTTTGTTTTAAACCTGTTTTATCCAAACAAGACCTAAACTATTAAAACCTGATTTTAAAAATAATATGGTTTTGCCAAACAAGCCTTAGGGCTTTTAAATTTCTACTTTTGTAACTTATATATTAAATTGATAATTAGTATATGTAATTATATTGGGAGTTACATATTCTATAATTATAAGTGTTATATGTATATTGTATATACACTAAGTTATGCTAGATTTCTAAACCTATGTCTAAACTAAGAACAAAGAGAAAAAGAGAGAGGAGGCATCCATGGGAGAGGAAGAAGGAAGAAAAAGAAATCAAGAGGATTAACACTAAAGGTATAAAATTTCCTAAACTCAAAACTCTAGCTAGTTTAATGTGTTTTGTTATGGTTGTTTTAGATCAAGTGTTGAACTTATGATTTTGAACCATATGAGGGTAGACCTACATAATATATGATATTTTATGGTTAGATCTTGCCATTTTTAGGGTTGATGAGCTTGAACAAAGAAGAAGAACCAAAACAGTTTTTAACTTAGAAAAATAAATTGGTGACTGCTGCCCCTAAACAGAAAATTCGGGATTAGTTAGAATACTCTAAAAATTCTGGGCTTTTGGTATGTTATATTACACTCAATAAGCTTTCCATAGACTCCGAAACGGACTAAATCCGACATCGGAGGAGAGAGTTATGACATTTCAAAATAGTAGTGTCAAAACTGTCCAACAAGTGCGGTGCAGTCCACTTGAACGAAATTTCTGGGCTGATATATTCGGAATCTGGAAAAATATCAGTAGGGAAGAGTTGTAGTCTCGGAAGATAGCTTCGTGTGGGCTCAAGAATCGCCTAAAAATGTTTTAAAACGAAAAAGTTATGACTGTTTTAGCGAAAGAGGGTAAATCTGGGAAATAGATAAAAATTGTTGCGTGTGAACATTTTTGGGGTCTGTTTTAGGCTGCCTAAGAGGTCCGAAATTACTGGTTTATATTTTTTAAAAATATTTTGGTATACCATGTATAACATATCCAAAGTTGGGAATTTTCTAATTAACGAGTAATGCGTAAGAAATTCGCGAAGTAGCTAGTTCGATAAGCGGGCAACAGAAATGTAGAAAGTAGCAGAGTTAAGCAGCAGCGTATGCGCACGCTAGGCGTCTTGACGCACAGCGCTGCTGGACAGCTTCCTGACATGCTTTTTGCTCGATGTTTTGATTGATTTCCGTGATTGGTTTTAGCGGTTAGAAATTTTTCTAAAATACTATGAGATGAGGTTTATAACATGCCCAAAATTTCACTCTTATATGATTCACGATTTGAGAATTAAAAATCTGCAAAGGAGCATGTCAGAACTTAAAAACGAGCGAACGCCGAGCGTCGGCTCGTCGAGCGATTTTGACGTTCGACATTCCGAATCGCGTTCCGGCGAAAGAATAAGTATTAATAAATCTAATAAAGTCATACGGGACGAGATTTGGCTATAAATGATATTTTACGCCGATAAACTTCTTTTCAGGCATAAATAAAGCAATAAAAATATGTAATAAATATAAATTACATATTTAAGTGAAATAAAAACTACAATTGCCTATAAAATTATATTATGATATAAGAAAATATTTTAGGTTATTTTTAATGACTTTTGATATTTTGTGATGAATTTCATTAATAATTTATTATTAATGGTAATTAATTTATTTAATAAATATATTAAATAAATTATGAAAAAAAAAATAGAATTAATGTTTTAAAAATCATATAAAAATGATTTAAGGGTTAGAAAAATATTTTAAATTATAAAATATAACTTTTGATATTTTGTCATTAAAATTCTAATATTTTAATATTAATGGCGAGTTATTTGATAATGATTTTAACTGCTTTTAAAATCATTTAAATGTGTTATTAAGGTATTAAAATAATTTGAGATATTATAAATGATTTATAATATTATGTCATGATTTTCATTAATATTTGATATTAAATAAATGATAAAGGAATATTGTGGTATTTAAATCATTTAAATATGATATTAATGATTTAAAAAAATCATGATAAATGATAATAATTATCTAAAAATTATTATAAGTCATCAAAAAATATTTTATTTGAAAATAAAATTATCTAAGGTAAATGTAAAGCATTTAGGCAAAGTTTTATGGAAATTAGACTCATGAATTATTCGACTGTAACCGTGGGATGTCGAAATTAAAATTAATTCATCTCGGATCAAAATAATTTGACTTGATCAATTTAATTATAGGTATTTTATGGTCGATAGGATTATGTGGTAATTTGTTAGGTTATATTATAACTATATTTAACAGTACTATACTGTGATGATATTATTCTAATATTTGAAGATCGGTATTATCTATATTAGGTCTTCAGACAAAGCGATATAGGTTGCATAAATGATGATGAATCAACTTCAGACATGCAAGTTCTCTAACTCAACCTCGAGTTGATATTTTTTTGAAATATGCTTGGGGTTAATCATTACTGATTATACCATGTCTATGAATTATTGATTTGCACTCTGTGCACATTGCATGTATTCACCTGGTATGAAAGGCTGATCACCTTCATTTCCATTTGGTCCAGTTGATTTATTCATGTTCAGTATTCATTCAGCTATGAAAATTTATTCATGCTCTTTCACAATGTTTATATTGTAGAAAGTTAGCCAACTTATTGTTCAATTCTTTCAATCATGATATATCTTTAATTGAACTTATACTTGCTCGGCAAAATTGTTGCTCACCCTTGCTATATCATGATAAACATTGCAGATTAGGACGAATACGTCGACATCTGAAAAAATTCAAAGACATGTCAGCTTTGGATTATATGTGCAGCTAAATTTATAACAATAATGTATGATAATAAATTTGTATATCAGATAGGATATTGATTTAGGTATTATGTGAAGGTTCTCGACCTTGGGGATGGTTTGTAATGTTTAATATATAAACAGTTTATGTTTATATCTTCCGCAATAGTTATAAAAATAGAATACCAGATCCGTAGTGATTTGAGACCCGGATCTGAGGATATTACATTATCACTGCATAATATTTTCCATTATCAGATCAATAAATCATATTTTTTGAATAATATTAATAGCATTATTGACAATGTCTAAGGAAGTTCTGTCTAGGAAAGGGGTTTGGTCACCTAATTGTGCGCCAATAAGGAGAAATCCTTATCGGAAAGCCCTCTCTTTCCTGGGAACGAGGAAATATTTATTAATAATTAATTATTGATTTATATGATAAGAAAATATTTATTGTATGTGGATGGATAGGGAAATATTTATTTTGTGTGGATATAAATGAAGGAATTAATGCTAAGGTATTTTATCAGTATTTTGTCGGAATAGAGGTATTAAAAATCGTTCGTATGTAGATTTCAAGCATTTTTCATTTGGAATTTAGAAAAACTTAAATCTACAAAGTTGTAGAGAATTCGATTTCCTATGGAATGGACATAAAATTCGTATTTTTCTGATAAAAGGGCTATTTATTATGAATTATTGAAGTTTCAAAAATTAAATATTTTTATTAAAATTATGGGTGGGACCCACTTTTGTTTTTTTGAAAACATGTGCTGGAAATTTTTGTTCAAAGGTGGCTGGTCTTGGTTGGCAACTTGGCATGCGTAGAAGAAAAAAAGAAATAATATTATTTTATTATTTTAGTCTGCTTTGGCGTTCAAGCATTTTCCTATAAATAGGGTGCTTAGTTAGAATTGAAAATCACGCCAGAAACAAGTTTTCTCTCTCTTTATATTATCGAGCATATTTTGTGAGTATTTAGATACTTTGAGAGTTGCTATTCAGTGCAAGTTTCCTTCAGCATCATATTCGATATTCCATTTAGAAATATTGTTCTTTTGAGGTAAGGGATGTTATTTTCTTTGTAAATGATATTATTTCTTTCAATATCATTATGCTGAAATATTGATATGAATTTTATTATGAAATTTCTACTTTTTTTGTATTGGGGTTACTATTCACGTATATGACACTATTCACGTATACGATACTATTCACGAATATGGCACTATTCACCGAAAAATGAAATCTTCTCTTCTTTGTCCCAGATGTCTATTATGGTTAGTATCTTTGATTGTATTCATGTTTTGATCTTCATTCTTGAATTTTACTCCATTATGGTTTATTATGGAGTATTTTTAAACTTGAATTATCTAAAGTACGAATCTCTAATCTTTGTTCTTTTATCTCATTGGATTCGTTCTCTAAAATGTTTTTCATCATCCTCAGTCTTTAATGGTGATACTTGATGAATATCTTTGGTCTGTAGTGCAAAGATGAATGGTTACTTGATGAATATCTTTGGCCCATAGTGCAAATATAAACAGGTGTTGAGATGAACATGACCAACTGGTGATACAAATGAATATCTTTGGCCCGTAGTGCAAAGATGATTATTTGATGAAAGATGTATATTGATTGATGTTACAGGGATAAAATATTGATGATGGGCTTTTAAATTCATAGATGATAGTAGATTTCATTCTCTACTTAACTCTTCTAATGAATTGTTATTTCCGCTGCGAATATTGATCTAAAACTGGTTGTCCATTATATTTTATCTGATTTGTTGAAGGCTAACGATAAATTGTTATTCTTTATGTTAGTCATAATATTCTTTATTTGGCTAGTTGAGCTCACCCTTTTCATATTGTTCCATTTTTCTTCTCAGGAGGTGAGAATATAGCAGGATCTATTCGGGGTATGGAGTGATGGTTCTAAAAAGTTGTTTTGGCAGTCCTCACTATTTTTGTAAAATAGTGTATCAATAATTTTAATGAGGATTCCTTTTGAGTTTGAATACTATCTATTAGAAAATATTTGTATTTAAACTAACAGTATATGTGTTGTCGTATGTTGCACGACAATTGTATTAATGAAGTTGTATTTGTTTTTATACCATGTATTTGGTGACTTAGAATGGGTGATGTATACCTATTTTGGGGGTGTCATAGTTAGTATCAAAGCTTAGGGATATGGTCTCTAGCGGAGATCGGGAAATAGAACTAGGAGGGGAGAGACGAGTAAATCCTTCGCTAGTGTGTCCTACCTAAGCTTATTTGTTGGTCGGTCATAATATAGGGATATTATATGACATGTTAATTTGTTTAATTAACCCTTGTTTTATGGCAGTTTTTAAGAATGGCAGCTGAGAACGTTTACAATGGAGTATATGAGATCGTGGAACAACCTTCAATCACCAACCAGGAGAACGTGCAAACGATGAATGATGGGATGTTTAGAAGCTTTTTTCAGTTCATGCAAAATCAGACGAGGGAGACTCGTGTACAAAATACGGGTGGAAATGATAGCAGCGCGCGGTTTGTCACAGCCAAGTAGTTCAAAGAGTTGGGACCACCAGAGTTTTGGGGAAAGCCGGGTTCGATTAAGGCAGAAACGCGGGTCAAGCAAATTACCAAGATATTCGATGTCTTGGGATGCACGGAAGAACAGAAGGTTCCATTTGCCACCTTTATGTTCCATGGTGAGGCAGATTACTGGTGGGAATCTGTGAAGCGTACCCAGCCAGCCGCACTCAACATGTCTTGGGAAAAATTTCAGAAATTATTCAATGACAAGTACTTTCCTGAAAGTATTCATCACATATAGGAGGTAGAGTTTATTAGACTGGAATAGAACAACATGACGGTGTCCCCATATTAGGCGAAGTTCGCGGAGTTATCTAGGTTTGCACCTCATTTGGTAGAGAATGAGGAACGTATGATGCGAATGTTTCTGAGAGGTCTAAAACCCGAGATTCGTCAATACCTTATCTCTCACAAATACTTATTAGAGCGAGCTAATGAGTATGTTCAACCGAGGGACCATAACTAGGGTCATACCTGACAGGTGTGGCCGGTGATCATCGAGCGATGATAACCATGATAATGAGGGGAAAATATACGGACAAAAGCAGTAACCACTCGGGTGGTAATCATGGCCATGATAATAGGAGAGGTGAGTCAAGTGGAAATTTCAAAAAGAGAAGATTCAACAATGACGGAAAGACATCAGCAGCACCAGCACCAACAACAAATTCTAGGGGAGGAGAACGACCATTAGTTAGATGTTACAGATGCGGAGAGAAGGGACACATAAGTCCAAACTTTTCACAGCCTTCCAAGGTGTGTTTCAGTTGTGGAAAAGATGGTCATATAGCCCAGTTTTTTTCGATAGCGAAGTCAAGTCCAGCTGGGATGGCGACACCAAAGGAGACTACGGATAAAACAAAGTCGGTGGTTCAAGGGAGGGCGTTTGTCGTGACTGGCCAAAACACGAGAAACCCGAACGAGGTGATCACGGGTAAGCTAATCTTGAACTCTTGCAAAGTTTATACCTTACTAGATACCGGTTCTACCCATTCTTTTATCCCTCTTGCTTGTGCTCAATGTTTAAACTTGACTCTAGAGAAATTAGACTTTGACTTATCTGTAGAGACTCCGTTAAGAGAAACTTTTATTACATCCATTGTTTATAAATCTTGCTTGATCCAAGTTGGCACCATCACATTACCTGTTGATCTTATCTCTTTAAAGATACTTGCATTTGATGTGATTTTAGGGATTGATTGGTTAACCACTCATCATACTAAAATTGATTATTTTCGTAAGGTTATTAGTTTTTATATTCCTAACCAACCTGCTATGCGAATTCAAGCAACCAAACCACTAAAGTCAATCACTGTCATATCAAGCCATAAAGCCATTCGTTTATTAAAAAATGGATGTCAAGCTTTCTTAGCCAATGTTATGGACTTGAACCAAAACATGTGAGATTTGAATAATATTTCTGTTGTTAGTGAATTTCCTGACGTATTTCCTGAAGAACTTCCTGGTCTACCCCCAGAACATGAAGTTGAATTCTTTATTGACCTTGAATCGGGTACAAAGCCCATTTCTAAAACCCCATATTGAATGGCTCCTATTGAACTTCAGGAGTTAAAAGTCCAACTATAGGAGTTGTTAGACATCGGTTTCATTCATCCTAGTATATCTCCTTGGGGTGCTCTTGTTTTTTCGCAAAGAAGAAAGACGGGAGTATGCGACTTTGTATTGACTACCGAGAATTGAACCATGTCACCATCAAGAATAGGTATCCGCTACCTCGCATTAATGACCTGTTTGACCAGTTGAAAGGAGCACAATTCTTTTCAAAGATCAATCTTCGTTTTGGATATTATCAATTGAAGATTAGAACTGAGGATATTCCGAAGACTGCCTTTTGAACTCGGTACGAGCATTATGAATTATTAGTCATGTCTTTTGGATTGACTAATGCTCCTGCGGCTTTCATGGATATGATGAACCGAGTATTCAAGAAATATTTGGATCGATTTGTTGTTGTCTTTATTGATGACATCCTCATATATTCCAAAAGTCATGAAGATCATGAGCACCATTTGAAGCTGGTACTCCAAAGACTTCGTGAAAATAAGCTATATGCCAAGTTGAAGAAATGCGAGTTCTGGCTTGAGGAAGTAAAATTCCTTGGGCACGTAGTGTCAAAACATGGAGTATCTGTTGACTCGGCGATGATTGAAGCAATACAAAGTTGGGAGCAACTGAAGTCGGTGACCGAAGTACATAGCTTTCTGGGCTTAGCAGGTTATTATCGGAGATTCGTGGAAGGATTTTCTCAAATCGCTACTCCGTTAACTCATCTGACTTGGAAAGATACAAAATTTGTATGGAGCGAGGAATGCGGGAAGAGTTTCCAAGAGCTCCAAAGGAAGTTTCATTTCGGCACTTGTTATGACAATACCATTTGGTTCGGATGGATTTGTTATCTACAGCGATGCTTCAGGCAAAGGTTTAGGATGTGTTCTCATGCAACATGGGAAAGTCATAGCCTTTATGCCTCGTGATAACTCAAAAGAATATGAGAGAGAATTATCCTACTCATGATCTGGAGTTAGCGGCAATCGTTTTATGTTGAAAATGGGAGACACTACACCACCTATGGGAGAAAGTGGAGATTTATACATATCATAAAAGCCTCAAATATTTCTTCACCCAAAAGGAACTCAACATGAGGCAACGACGTTGGCTCGAGCTGCTGAAAGATTACGACCATAGCATTCAATATCATCCTGGAAAAGCAAACATTATGGCGGACGCATTGAGTAGAAGATCGTATGCGGGAACGAGTGCGATGTTGTTAACACAAAGACCCATTTTGTATGACTTACAAAGGATGGAGATAGAGTTAAAGGCTCTAAATACCCACGTGATGATATCAAACATACGAGTAGAATCGACTTTAATCGATACAGTTAAAGCTACTCAAGCCACATACCCAGAGATGATACATATGAAGAAGAAAGTACAAGAAGGTGTTATTCCAGAAACAAGAATCGATGAAGAAGGAATACTTTGAGTCAACTCCAGACTTTGCATTCCTAACGATTATGACTTGAAGCATAGAATCGTGATGGAGGCACACAACACACCATTTGCAATCCATCCTGGGAGTACCAAAATGTATCATAATCTTCGACATACATTTTGGTGGAGCAATATGAAGAGAGAAATCGCGGAGTTTATCTCGAAGTGTTTAACTTGTCAACGTGTAAAGGCGGAGCATCAAGTGCCAAAGGGTCCATTACAACCACTTGAGATTCTGAAATGGAAGTGGGAATACATTACTATGGATTTCGTTACGGGTCTTCCTAAGGTTGCTCAAGGTATAGATGTGATTTGAGTTATTGTTGATAGATTAACCAAGTCTACTCATTTCTTGCCTATACGTGAGACTTATTCCTTTGAACGTATTGCTCGTATGTACATAAATGAGATTATGAGATTGCATGGCATGCCAATATCCATAGTTTCAGATCGTGACCCAAGATTTACTTTATGATTTTGGGTTAGTTTGCAGAAAGCTATGGGCATAGATTTACGATTCAGTTTAGCATACCATCCTTAAACGGACGGACAATAAAAAAGGACTATTTAAACTCTTGAAGATCTATTAAGACTCTGTGTCCTAGATTTCAAAGGGAGTTGGGATAAGTACTTACCATTGGTGGAATTCTCCTACAACAACAGTTATCAAGCAAGTATAGGCATAGCTCCATTCGAGGCGTTGTATGGACGAAAGTGTCGTTCTCCAGTATATTGGGATGAGGGGGGTGAAGCAACGTTGTTGGGACCAGAATTAGTATGCATGACTACGGAAAAGATCCAAACGATTCGACAATGTATACAAACGGCACAGGATCGACAAAAGAGTTATGCGGATCTTCATCGAAAGGACATGAAATTTAATATTGGAGATCATGTACTATTACGTATTGCTCCATGGAAGGGAGTTACAAGATTCGGGAAGAGAGGAAAGCTCAATCCACGATTTGTTGGTCCATTTGAGATTCTTGACCGAATAGGAAATGTGGCCTATAGACTCGCATTACCTCCAAACATGTCTCGTGTTCATAATGTTTTTCATATATCTATGCTTCGTAAATATGTGAAAGACCCAAACCACATTATTGCGTTAGAACCAGACGAGATAGCCAAAGATTTAATGTACGAGGACGTACCTGTCAAGATATTGGATAGGAAAGAGCATATCCTACGAACAAAGGTTATACCACAAGTCAGGGTTTTGTGAAGGAACTATGCTATGGAGGAAATGACATGGAAGTTGGAATCGGAAATGAAAGCTAGGTACCCTCACCTTTTCGAAACACCAGGTACGTACGTCAATTTCGAGGACGAAATTTCATAAGGAGGGGAGGTTGTAAGACCCCAACTTATTATAAATAAAATTGAATTTCCTCTATTCATTATATTGAAATAATAAAGAGTTAATTTGATATAATGCTTTGGTTATGGGTAAAATATGCAAATTTTGCAAAATAAGCAAGTGGTTATAAAATATTCATTTTGTCAGGGAATATTCGTTTGGTCGTGGAATATTCTTGCTGTTGGCGAATATTCGTACGACGACGCAGCCATTTGTGGGCCCCATAATAGAAAACTGTCTGATAAAGAAAATGACAAGTTTATGTTTTTATAAATAACGACGTAATTGTTACTGTTAACACTGTTGGATTACCTGATGGTTAAAATACGATGTATGCATGGTTGCATGAAAGAAGCACCACCTACGGTATTACTACAATATTTTGAATTATTGATTCTTATGTAGAAAGCCACTTACTCAATAATTATTATAATAATTCTTGTTCAATATTTTATTTTATTGATTCAATAATTGTTGCGTTGATATTTTATATTATTGTTGTTTCAATAATTGTCACTGCACAATATTTCCCATTATCAGATCAATAAATCATATTATTTGAATAATATTATTAGATAGCATTATTGGCAATGTCTAAGGAATTTACATCTAGGAAAGGGTTTTGGTCACCTAATTGCGCGCCGATGAAGGAGAAATCCTTATCGGAAGCCCCTCTTTCCTAGAACGACACGGTTGTCATAATTGTGATTACGTAATATTATTTGTGAATAATTAATTATTAATTTATATGATAAGGAAATATTTATTTTATGTGGATATGTGATGGATAGGGAAATATTTATTTTATGTGGATATAAATGAAGGAATTAATCTTTGAGGTGTTTTATCGAGATTTTGTCCGAAATGGAGGTATTAAAAATCGTCCGTATGTGGATTTGGGCATTTTTTCGTTTGGAATTTGGAAAAACTTAAATCTACAAAGTTGTAGAGAATTCGATTTCCTATGGAACGGACATAAAATTCGTATTTTTCTGATAAAAGGGCTATTTATTATGAATTATTGAAGTTTCAGAAATTAAATATTTTTATTAAAATTATGGGTGGGACCCACTTTTGTTCTTTTGAAAACATGTGCTGGAAATTTTTGTTCAAAGGTGGCTGGTCTTGGTTGGCAACTTGGCATGCGTAAAAGAAAAAAAGAAATAATATTATTTTATTATTTTAGTCTGCTTTGGCGTTCTAGCATTTTTCTATAAATAGGAAGCTTAGTTAGAATTGAAAATCACACCAGAAACAAGTTTTCTCCCTATCTCTATATTATCGAGCGTATTTTGTGAGTATTTAGATACTTTGAGAGTTATTATTCAGTGCAAGTTTCCTTCAGCATCATATCCGATATTCCATTCAAAAATACTGTTCTTTTGAGGTAAGGGATGTTATTTTCTTCATAAATGATATTATTTCTATCAATATCATTATGCTGAAATATTGGTATGAATTTTATTGTGGAATTTCTACCTTTTTTATGTCCTACTTACTATTCACATATCGATCGTGACTTATTCACGTATCATATTCACACTATTATTCAAGCAAAAATTGAAATTTTCTCTTCTTTGTCCCAGATGTCTATTATGGTTAATATCTTTGATTGTATACATGTTTTGATCTTCATTCTTGAATTTTACTCCATTATGATTTATTATGGAGTATTTTTAAACTTGAATTATTTAAAGTACGAATCTCTAATCTTTGTCCTTTTATCTCATTGGATTCGTTCTCTAAAATGTGTTTCATCATCCTCAGTCTTTAATGATGATACTTGATGAATATATTTGGCCTGTAGTGTAAAGATGAATGATTACCTGATGAATATCTTTGGCCCGTAGTGCAAAGATGAATAGGTGTTGAGATGAACATGACCAACTGGTGATACAAATGAATATCTTTGGCCCAAATTGCAAAGATGAATATTTGATGTAAGATGTATATTGATTGATGTTATAGGGATAAAATATTGATGATGGACTTTTAAATTCATAAATGATAGTAGATTTCATTCTCTACTTAACTCTTCTAATGAATTGTTATTTTTCCTGCGAATATTGATCTAAAACTTGTTGTCCATTATATTTTATCTGATTTGTTGAAGGCTAATGATAAATTGTTGTTCTTTATCTTAGTCACAATATTCTTTACTGGGCTAGTTGAGCTCACCCTTTTCCTTTTGTTCAATTTTTCTTCTCAAGAGGTGAGAATATAGTCAAGAGGTGAGAATATAGCAGGATCTAGCCGGGGTATGGAGTGATGGTTCTAGAAAGTTGTTTTGGCAGTCCTCACTATTTTTGTAAAATAGTGTATCAATAATTGTAATGAGGACTCCTTTTGAGTTTGAATACTGTCTATTAGACAATATTTGTATTTAAACTCACAGTATATGTGTTATCGTAATTTGCACGATAATTGTATTAATGAAGTTGTATTTGTTTATATACCATGTATTTGGCGACTCAGAATGGGTGATGTATACCTATTTTGGGGGCATCACAACATCAACTAAAATATTTATTTAATTCAATAAATATTTGAAATTACACATAAAATTCTAGATTGTTACAAAAGTGAATTAACAGTGGAAGACGCTAAAGGCAAGTGTTCTAAACCCTTGTCTATATTTATTTTGGACAAGTTATATTATTCATGTATCATACGAATGAATTGATCTAACAAAGAAGTCGAAGCCATTTCCTTCGGCTAGACCAGACTTATAGTATTTTGTGGATTTCGTTATAATCTATTAAAATATTATTGATATTGCTATCTTGTGCCAACTTTTTGGTTTGGATTCAAAGAAAGATTGAATATGAATAAAAAATTGTTTTGTCGTAAAGCGACTGACACGTGAGGTTGTCAAAACTTAAACGTAGATACGTTTAATGTAGTAGCATTGTACAACATAAAGTACTATAAGTCTAGACGTGCTCATAAGAAATGTCGGACTTACGGACTTTGTGTCGGGTTGTCCTTTTCAAAGAAAGAAAGAATGAAATGCTCAAGGTTTTTGACCAAACTCAAGGTTTAACTGATGACGTACATCATTAAACATTCTAATGAAAAGAGAAGTATTGTTTTGATTTATTTATAGTACTTCATAACTATTGATTCAGTTATAGAAGATATATTTATATGATTCATGCATGTTGCTCGATTATAACTGTTATACTTGCTAAGCTAGTTATGCTCACCCTTACTTGAACCATATGATTGTAGCTAAAATGAATAAATCGAAAGATCCGGAAAGGACAAAGGGAAGGCTAAGGCGGACAAGTAGTTATCATTGTAATAGAATAGTATTGCTTTTTTATTAATTTGATACTATGACGAAGAACATATGTAATGGTTACACAGAACCTGGGAAGGGAATTATTATTATGTAATATATAGAAGACATATTTACTCTATTAATGTATTTCAATTGAATGTATATGTGAACAGTAGCACTGTGTAGCACCATCTATTGGGTTGGAAGATACTCAGATTTGGGGGCGTCACAGGTTGGTATCAAAGCTATAGGTTATAAAACTTAAGGGGGGAGAGAACCTTAGGCCATAACCTTAAGAAGAGTTGAAGAAGCTAGTAGTCATTAAACTCATGTTGAGTTTTTAGTGGTGAATTGAGGAAATTCATTACAAGAAGAATTAAAAGATGAAGTTAATCCTAAAGTGCATTAAATGTGTTATGTGCTTATAATATTCTAATGTTATATACTAATCAAGATAATTTGTTTGATTGTAGATTTTAGGAGATAACATGATGTATAGAGATATACATGTGGTTAGTGAGGAGTCCGTGAACCAGATAGAGATTTTACCGACATCCGTAGCTGAGGTGCCAATGGTGGTGGTGGTTGAGTCAGAAGATTTTGAGAACGTAGGGTTTACATCCTTGTTCGATGGAATGTCTGAGGAGGAGGTTGAAGTATTATTGTTTAATACGGTAATACCTACAGAGGAAATGACACCGGGAGAGTCAATGAAGGCATTGTTCATGACCGTGTTGGATAGGAATATCCAGTTAGGTAAAGAATTAAAGGAATTAAAGGATGATATCCATGACATCTTGGAGAACAAGAGGGACACGGAGACGTTTTGGGAGACGGAACATGATGAGAAAGTTTTGGCAAAGGATAAAGTCCACGAGCTAAAACATGAGGCCTTTGAGCTTAGAGAGGAGCTAAAGGCCAAGAAACAGAAGATTTGTAAGATGCCCTATATTCTTAGGAGTTCTCATAAGGATTATCAGCGAAAAGTTGTTGAGTATCCCGTAGAGACAAGGCATACTCGGCATACGATCAGTCAAGATGTGGTGGCCAGTCTTGTCAATGCAGATTATGCAAATGCCATTAAGCAAATGTAATCTAGTTAATAACTAGAGTGGGTTTAGATATGTAAATATTGTGTATCTATGTAGTGACGTAAAATAATCTTTTGTATAATCAAAGGGTAGTCTTTTGTAAATTCCAATTTTTGGAAAGTAATTGTGGGAAAGTAATGAAATTAGCTAAGGCTATGTAATGGTGAACGATGTTGTATTATACAACAAAGAAGGAGGCATATCAATATAATTATTTTATTGAACATGTTTTGTAATGAGTTTGGGTTATTATTAAAAATGAATAATGACTATTAATAAGAAGAAATTAATAATGAACTGTTATTCATTTTAACATAAAGATGCTGCCAAGAAGAAGGCAATGAAATCCGGAAGCTAATGTGAATCAACATGAAGGGGGACTGATTAACCCGATGCAGGAGTTTGTTAACTTATTAACAGCTGCCTTTAATAGAAATGGTGTAAATATATCTATTAATCCTGCGGTAGTACGTGCTACTACGTTTAAGGATTTTAAGAGTGTAGGTCCGCCAGAGTTCAAAGGAACCACGGACCCTATAAAAGCCCAAACTTGGGTAAAAGAGATTGAAAAGACATTTGTAATTGCAAATGTCGAAGAGGGGCAGAAGACTTCTTTTGCCAGCAATATGATGAAGGGAGAGGCCAACTTCAAGTGGGAGGCGAACCAGGCTAAGGCTGAAGTGGAGGATGTAACGTGGACACAGTTCAAGGAGATATTATGCAGGGTAGGATGGAGATGAAATTCTTAGAACTAAAACAAGGGGATATGATTGTTCCCCTATATGCTGCCAAGTTCAATGAACTGGTGAGATTTGCTTCACATCAGGTGGATACGGAAGTGAGAAAGGCGCAAAGATTTGAGCAGGGCTTGAAACCCTAGCTCTATAGCCAGATATCAGTATTTCAAAGTAATTCCTTTGGAACCATTCTGGAGAAGGCAATAATCGCAGAGGGTGGTAGCGAGGCTTTAAGCTAATACCACAAAGAGAAGAAGAATAAGAGTAAAGTGGATGGGGGAATGAAAATGAGGGGGCCAGCGGGAGTGGCAACGTGCAGAAGAGGAAGTTTTTAACTCTTGGAATACCGGAGTAAAACAAGGAGATCCTAAGAAGAGGATGGAGGCATGTAAGAACTGTGGGAAGACTCATTTAGGTGTCTGTCTCAAGGGTAAAGTCGTGTGCTATAACTGTAGACAAGAAAGACACATTTAGCCTAATTGTTCAAGTTCGAAGAAGAACCATGGATGCTTCGTATGTGGATTAACTGATCACATGACGAAGAATTGCCTGAAGAAGTGGATGGATGGTAATAATGGCACTAATATTGTTAAGTTATCTATTAGTGGTCAAGCTCAATCGAGTAGGCTGATGGCCTGCACCTTTAATATGACGGTCCATGATGCAGTTGCAGGTATTGTCCCAATCAAAGATATAAATGCTTATGAGTTGTTTGATTTGGGTGTTATTTGTTCTTTTATAGCGTGTGATTTTGCTAAAAGATTAGAATTACTTCCTGAAAGATTGCCTATACCTTTAAATATTAAGGTAACAAATGAAGAAATAATCCATGTTGAATATATTCATAGATGTTGTTGTGTAGAAATAAGAGTTTATAAATTGTCAATAGATTTAATACCAATAAAGTTAGGAGAATTCGATTTAATTCTCGGGATGGATTGGTTGTTTAACCATGGAGCAATTATAGATTGTCAAAAGAAATGTATAAACCTTTGAACGTTGAAAAAACCTAAGGTAGTGTTTTACGGTAGTAAGTCGCTGGGACGTTCGTGTTGTCTTACCATGACACAAACTAGGAAATTTCTTAAGAAGGGATGTGTGGGTTATTTGTGTCATGTTGTTGATACCCGGATAGTGGGAGAAACAATTGAACAAATACCTATAGTAAAAGAATTCGTGGATGTATTTAAAAGCGAATTACTAGGTCTTCCATCGGATAGGGAGATCAAATTCGTAATAGATATTGTGCCAGGAACGGCACCAGTTTCAAGGGCATCGTGTCGTATGGCTCCAGTAGAAATAAAGGAGCTAATGGTTCAAATACAAGAATTATTAGATAGGAAATACATTCAACCGAGTGTTTCACCATGGGGAGTACCGGTACTATTTGTAAAGAAGAAGGATGGATCGTTGAGACTTTGTATCGACTACCGAGAGTTGAATAAGCTAACGATAAAGAATAAATACCCATTGCCCAGGATCAATGATCCTTTTGATCAATTGAAAGGGGCAAAGTATTTTTCAAAGATAAATTTTTGAACGGGATATCATCAGTTAAAAGTCAAGAAGGAGGATGTACCTAAGATGGGGTTCAGGACTCGTTACGGCCATTATGAGTTTCTGGTAATGTCGTTTGGGTTGATGAATGCACCAGCTGTATTCATGGATATGATGAACAGGGTGTTCAAACAATATTTGGACAAGTTTGTTGTGTTTATCGATGATATTCTAGTCTATTCTAAGATGCTAGAAGATCACGCTGAACACCTAATATTAGTATTGGAGACACTATGGAAGGAGAAGTTATATGCGAAATTCACTAAGTGCGAATTTTGGCTGGAAAAAGTGCAGTTTTTGGGTCACCTTATTGACAGAGATGGAATTTCAGTGGATCCAGCAAAAGTAGAAGCATTGATTAATTGGGAACAACCAAAAACACCGACAGAGGTACAGAGTTTCCTAGGGTTCGTGGGAAACTATAGAAGATTTATCCAAGATTTTTCTAAGATAGCTACTCCGTTAACTAATTTGACAAGAAAGACGGTGAAGTACGTGTGGTTTGAGAAGTGTGAAAACAGTTTTCAGGAACTGAAGAAAAAGTTGAGTGAAGCACATGTATTATCTCTACTCGATGATACAGGGAATTTTGTAGTTTATAGCGATGCTTCGCATAGAGGACTAGGTTGTGTGCTCATGAAGCATGGCAAGGTCATTGCGTATGCATCACGACAGTTAAAAGATTATGAGAAAGTTTATCCTACTTATGATTTGGAACTGGTAGCGGTGGTATTCGCCTTAAAAATTTGGAGGCGTTACCTATATGGGGAAAATGTGAGATATATACGGACCATAAAAGTCAAAAATATATCTTCACACAAAAAGATTTAAATATGAGAAAAAGAAGATGGCTAGAGTTGATAAAGGATTACGACTATGATATCCTGTATCATCTAGGAAAAACAAATGTGGTGGCCGACGCCTTAAGTAGAAAGGGTCATGAAAAGTTGTCTATGTTAATAGCTTAAGCTGAGTTAATAACAGAGATGGCTAGAATGGAGTAAAAGGTAAGATTACCGAGTAAATCGAGTCAGAAACTATTTACAATGGAGACACGACCTACCATTGTAGAGAGAGTCAATGAGGTACAACTCAGAAATGATGAGTGTGACCAGATGAAGAAACGGCTAACAGATGGAAAAGAAATAAAGCATAGTCTTGATAATGAGGAGTTATTAAGATTTGAAGGAAGAATTTGGGTTCCGAGTGAAACAGAATTGAAGGAGGAAATATTATAAGAGGCTCATAGTTCAAGGTACTCGATTCATCCTGATAGTACTAATATGTATCAAGACCTTCAACAGAAGTTTTGGTGGCCGAACATGAAGAGAGAGATAGTAGAATATGTAAGTAGGTGCTTAACTTGTCCAAAAGTTAAGGTCAAACAACAACGACCAAGTGACTTGTTACAGTCATTGGAAATCTAGAATGGAAGTGGGAGCATATCACAATGGACTTTATGGTAGGACTTTCGGCTACAAAGAAAGGATACGACGCTATTTGGGTAATAGTGGACCGTTTGACGAAGTCGGCTCACTTTTTTCCAATAAGAGTCAAATTTAATTTAGATCAGTTAGCTAAACTCTATGTTAAGGAAATCGTTTCAAGACATGGGGTACCAGTTTCGATAGTGTCAGATTGTGATCCACGATTAACATCAAACTTTTGGAGAAGTCTGCAAGAACAGATGAGAACGCAGTTGAAGTTAAGTACAACTTATCATCCACAAATAGATGGGCAGAGAAAAAGAACAATTCAAGTGTTAGAAGATATGCTAAGATCTTGCGTCATGAATTTCAAAGGTAGTTAGGATGATCATCTATCGTTAGTCGAGTTTGCTTATAACAACAGTAATCATGCAAGCATAGGCATGCCACTTTACAAAGCATTATATGGGAGAAACTACAGAACACCACTGTGTTGGGATGAGATAGGAGAATGTCATATGCTAGGACCTGAAATGGTATAGCAAACAACGAATATAGTTAAGTTGATACGAATGCGACTGGTAGCAGCTCAAGACAGACAGAAAAGTATACAGATCCTCATCGAATGAGAAGAGAGCTTGAAGTCGGCTCGTATGTGTTTCTAAAGGTATCTCCCTGGAAAGGAAAGATACGCTTTGGGAAGAAAGGAAAATTAAGTCCAAGGTTTATAGGACCTTTTGAGATATTAAAAAGAGTAGGAGAGGTAGCTTATGTGGTAGGATTACCTCCAGAGTTAGAACACATACACAATGTGTTTCATGTATCTGTGTTACATCCTTATAAGCCAGATTATAAGCATGCAATAGAATATGAGCCTATTCATGTTGAAAAGGACTTGACGTACAAAGAAATGCCTATTCAAATTGTTGATAGAAAAGAGCAAGTTCTAAGGAATAAAGTAATACCTTCGGTGAAAGTAGTATGGAGAAACCACGATGCCCAAGAAGCAACGTGGAAACCTGAAGAAAAGATGAAGAAGAATTACCCTCAGTTGTTTGACTAACTTATAGCGAGATTCTGGGGACAGAATCCTTATAAGGGGGAAGAATGTAAGAACCGAGAAAAATCGGATTATAATGTAAATTAATTTTATTTGAATACATATTGAATAAAATTATATTATATGTTATTTATAACGAGTAAGCGAGATGAAGGTTATTCTACAACCTAAAAGAGAGGTATGATATTAGTATTCTGGCTAAGTGCTAGAAATAAGGTGTTTGAATTTTCAAGATGAAAATAAAATCTTTTCGAGAAATTCTCCAAAAAACACTATTCATCCATTTTTGCTCGGGAATTATTTTTGAACTTCCGAGAATTATGTAATGATAGAATTTTAAGAAAATATGGATTATCTAATAATAATTCAGTTATGGCAAACATAGTTTTTTGCCTGCGTACTCAAATTCGAGAATGTTAGGGAAAGTGAAGATTTAAATACTTAACAGTTATGTATACTAAGGAAATTAATATATGGGAAAGGGTACGATTATAATACAAGGTATTGTACAAGTATATACGAAAGATAATATAACATATAAGAAAAATGTGACACCCCCAAAATAGGTATACATCACCCATTCTGAGTCGCCAAATACATGGTACGAAATTCAAATACAAACTTAAGTATACAACTGTCGTGTAAAATACGAAAAAACATAAGCTGGGAGTTTCAACATGAATATTGTCTTCTAGAAAATATCCAAACTTAAATTTAATATTATTACAATTATTATCACACTATTTCACAGAATAGTGAGGACTACTAATGCACCACCTCAGACCATTACTCCGTTCTCTGACTAATCCCCGCTATATTCTTATTTCCTGAAGAGAACAATGAAAGCAAAGGGTGAGCTCAACTAGCCTAGTAAGAAATATTATGACTAAGATAATGCAGAATAAATTATCGTTAGCCTTCAACGGTGTTAAACTGATAAAATACAATAGACATCAAGTTTAACTACAGCGGAACTAGCAATCCATTAGAAGAGTCAAGTAGAGCCTGATATCTACTATCTTCTATGATTTAAAAAGTTTACCATCAATTTTATCACTGAGACTCAGCTTAATAAATAATCCACATCATCGAATCACCCCTGCACTACGGCCAAGGTTATTCATTAGTATCAGGACCACGAAATACCCATGCACTATGAGCCAAGGATATTCGTGTTTTCATCAATGGTCATGATCATGCCAACAACTGTCCTTCAATGCACTACGGGCTAATGAGGACTTTTACCACATCATTTGTAACATTACAGTCATGATTATACCGAATAATCTCTGGTCATAATCATACCAAGTCCATATATGGACTACGGGCCAAAGATGACTTTCCTTACAATATAATCATGAGGATGATGACAATGATATAAGAATTCAATTAAAAGATAACAAAGGATAAATTTTTAATAATTTTTAATTTAATTTATCCAGAATTCAATAATGTCCAAATTGTCAACATGATACTGCATTGTGGAGTAAAATTCAAGAATAATATTGTATCAAAAATGATTTGGACCGAAAAGAATTCAATTTTTGTCATGAATAGTAACCCGGGTGAATAGTAACTGAGTGAATAGTACCCCATGAATAGTACTTCGAGAATAGTATCCCGTGAATAGTACTCTGGCATAAAAAAGTTAAAAATTATCAAGAATGCTCAGAATAATATTACCATAAAAAGATACTGGATGAAGCGCAAATATCAAGGATATTTTACTAATTTAATGGAGTATAGAAGCCAAAACTTAACAAAATGAGTGAAGAATTCGAAATCTGAAATGAAATAATATTACTTACATACTATAGAGTATGAAAGAAAATATTATTTCATACGAATATTGAACAGAAATAACATCCCTTACCTTAAAAAGAAGAGTATTCCAATTGGTATAACGGGGATATTCTTGAAGATAACTTTCACTGTTTTCTACGCTCAAAGCTTCTTAAAACTCTAAAGAAATACGCTCAATATTATAGAAGAAGAATTCTTTGATTCTGGTGTGATTTTAAATTCTAACTAAGCATCCTATTTAGAGGAGAATGGAAATGATACTATTTGAATAAAATCACGGGTGAACAGTATCTAGAATTTCACGGGCGCAACTTCTGATTTCACAATAATTTATTGTGCACTACATAGTAAAATACTATGCAAATAAAATATAATATATTCTATTTTTTCATAGAAAAACAAAACTTATTATTATATATATATATATAACCCGTGACCCTTTTTTTTTCTTTCTTACACCTCTCATTACAAATATCATCACGTTTCTCCACTTTCAATTTTCTTCCAATATGTGGGACCCACCTTACCCACTCGTGGCCACCAACCTTTATTTTATATATATATATAGAGAATAACTTTCTATCGATATTCCCTCAATAAATACTTCATAAAAATTCCCTCAATATTTTTAATAATATTTATTCATCATTATTATTATTTAAAATATTTAACAAACAAATAATTCTCAAGAAAGAGGGGGCTTTCCGATAAGGATTTCTCCCTATTGGCGCGCAATTAGGTGACCAAACCCCTTTTCTCGACAGAACTTTCTAGACATCGTCAATAATGCAAATAATAATAAGAATAATTGTATCATCTCAATTATTGATTTAATAATATATAAAATATTGACAATAATTAAATCAAATAACGTGAGATACTATACAACAATTACTGTAGCAATAATTGAGTACAACTGAGTGACTTTTCACGTAAGCATCAATAATAAATATCGTGTGCTACTATGCAACCACGCGTATTATTGTTCTTTTATCACCGGGTATTTCAACAGTTAACGGTAAAACTTTCGCCGTTATTTTTATAAAAAGATATTTCTGTTGTTTTCTTATTTCGACAATAATTTCGTTGTGGGATCCACTAATGATTGTGTCGTCGTACAAATATTCCCCTACCAATCGAATATTTTATGACAACTTGCATAGTTTGAAAAATTTATAAATACTACCCACAACTATAACATTATATCAAAACCATACCATAATATTCAAAAATATATTTCGAGAAAAATTAATCTTTATTTATAAAAGTTGGGGTCTTACAACCTCCCCTTCTTATGAAATTTCACCCTCAAAATTAAGGTATGTACCTGGTATGTTGAAGAGGTGAGGATACCTTGATTTTATTTCAGATTCTAACTCCCAGGTCATTTCCTCAACATCGTGGTTTTTCTAGAAAACTTTGACTTGAGGTATAACCTTGGAGCATATAATATGTTCCTTCTTATCCAAGATTTTAACAGGTACCTCTTCATACATTAAATCTTCTACTATCTCCTCCTATTCTAATTCAATAATGTGGTACGGGTCTTCCACATATTTACGTAACATAGATATGTGAAAAATGTTATGGACACGAGACATACTTGGTGGTAAAGCGAGTCTATAGACCATAGTTCCTACTCGGTCAAGGATTTTAAATGGGCCAATGAATCAAGGATTAAGCTTTCCTCTCTTTCTAAATCTTGTAACTCCCTTCCATGGAGCAACACATAACAACACATGTTCTCCAACATTGAATTCCACGTCCTTCCGATGAAGATCAACATAACTCTTTTGTCGATCTTGTGAGGTTTTTATACGTTGCCGGATCATTTGAATCTTTTTTGTAGTCATACGTACCAACTCCGGTCCCAACAACGTTGCTTCACCCACCTCATCCCAGCATACTAGAGAATGACACTTTCTTCCATACAACGTCTCAAATGGAGCCATGCCAATACTTGCTTGATAACTGTTGTTAGAGGAGAATTCCACCAATGGCAAGAATTTGTCCCAACTTCCTTTGAAGCCAAGGACACTGAGTCTTAATAGATCCTCCAGAGTTTGAATAGTCCTCTCCGATTGCCTATTCGTTTGAGGGTGATATGCCAAACTAAATCGCAAATCCGTGCCCATAGCTTTTTGCAAACTAACCCAAAACCGTGAACTGAATCTTGGGTCTCGATCAGAAACTGTGAATAATGGCATACCATGCAGTCTTTCAATCTCATTTATGTGTATACGAGCAAAACATTCAAGTGTATAAGCTTCTTGTATAGGTAAGAAATAAGCAGACTTGGTCAATCTATCAACAATGACCCAAATCCCATCTATGCCTTGAGAAACCTTGGGAAGACTAGTAACAAAATCCATGGTAATGTGCTCCCACTTCCATTCTAGAATTTCAAGTGGTTGCAATGGACCTTTTGGCACTTGATGCTCCGCCTTGACTCGTTGACACGTTGGACAACTTGAGATAAACTCCGCTATCTCTCTCTTCATATTGCTCCACCAAAATGTATGTCAAAGATCACGATACATTTTGGTACTCCCGGGATGGATTGCAAATGGTGTGTTGTGTGCCTCCATCATGATCTGATACTTTAAATTAGGGTCGTTAGGAACACAAAGTCTAGAGTTGACTCGTAGTATTCATTCTTTAATGATTTTTGCTTCTGGAATAACACCTTCTTGCACTTTCTTCCTCATACGCATCAACTCCAGGTCTTTAGCTTGAGCATCTTTAACTTTATCGATTAAAGTCGGTTCTACTTGTATATTTGACATCATCACGTGGGTTCCTAGAGTCTTTAATTTTATCTCCATCCTTTGCAAGTTATACAAAATGGGCCTTTGCGTTGACAATATCGCACTCGTACCCACATATGATTTTCTACTCAATGCGTCAGCTACTACATTTGCTTTTCCAGGATGGTATTGAATGGTATGATCGAAATCTTTCAACAGTTCAAGTCAACGTCGTTGCCGCATGTTGAGTGCCTTTTGGGTGAAGAAATATTTGAGGCTTTTATGATCCGTATAGATCTCCACCTTCTCTACATACAGATAATGTCTCCAGATATTAAGCACAAAAACAACTGCAGCCAACTCTGGATCATGAGTAAGATAATTCCTCTCATATTCTTTGAGTTGTTATAAGGCATAGGCTATGACTTTCCCATGTTGCATGAGAGCACATCCTAACCCTCTGCCTGAAGCATCGCTATAGATGACAAATCCCTCCGAACCAGATGGTATTTGTGACACCCCCAAAATAGGTCCAATCCACCCAACCCATTCTGAGTCGCCAAATACATGGTATATAAAACAACTACAACTTCATTATTATAATTGTCATGCAAAATATGACAACACATATACTGTGAGTTTTAATACCAACTATGACTCTCATCCCTTTACTTGGATAGCACCTCACACTGATACATTACATAAAGGTACAGTCAATAACTATTTTAAAAATTAAAATCTTTGGAAAATACTCAAAGAAACCTTCGTACACGGGAGGCCATGCATCTAAGTTATAATAAATATAATATGACTCGAGAATTATCCTTGATTGACCCAATAGACCCTAAAGAAAAATGAGAAGATTGCTATTATGTTCTTTCCAATGGTGAGTCTTCTCTTGACATATAATTATCTCCATTGTCTCCAATTGAGAATTATATTTCAACCAAACTCCAAGATTATATAGGTAGTGCTCGTAGATATAATCAGCAAGTGGATGTGCACAACCTTGTCTTATGATAACACGAAGTCGTAGGTCATTAGACATCTTGTATGATAGTGGAAAAACACCCTTCCAAAGTTGGATTCACCTAACCCTATTCATTTCACCAAAATTAATGGTTAAATGACGTATAAAATACAACACACTTATCTCAAATTCTTAATAAAATTATTTTCATACTGTTTAGGGAGAACCTCAATAGCTATAGACCACAATTTTATTCCCAAGTTACACCCGGTCGACCCAGCTACACTCTTATTACCTGAAAGGAATTGTGAAACAAAAGGGTAAGCACAACTAGCCCAGTAAAGAATATCATGACTAAAGACAATTAAATTATCAATAGCCTTCATCAGTAATAAATCAGAGATTTAGAACATATGGTAGATGATAAAACTTTTCAACCATAGTTGCAGCGAAATGAGCAATCCATTAGAAGAGTCAAATAGACCATAAGGTCTATTATCTTCTCCATGTTAAAAGTCCACCAACAATGTTTTATCCTTGTAACATCAATCAACAGTTTCTGTCCACAATAATGTGTATAACTCATAAGCATAATTATAGTTCTAAATTCCTCTTCTCATCCAGGACGAAGATAATTTTCATCACATGTCTTTACCTGAAACATCAAAGAGCATTGTTATACCAAATCACAGTTCCTGTTCAGAATCATACTAATAAATTCATATTTGCACCACGAGCCAAAGATATTCATCAACAGTTCATCTTTGCACTACAGGCCAAAGATATTCAACAGCAGGATCTTTGCACTACGGGCCAAAGATATTCATCAACAGTTCATCCTTGCACTACAGGCCAAAGATATTCAACAACAAGATCTTTGCACTACGGGCCAAAGATATTCATGAACAGTTCATCTTTGCACTACAGGCCAAAGATATTCAATAATAGATCATCTTTGCACTACGGGCCAAAGATATTCAACAACAGGTCATCTTTGCACTACGGGCCAAAGATATTAATGTCTCAAAGAAATATATAATCATTTCAGAATTTATATAAACAATAATTATAACCATGTTGATCAATTTAACTTTGCACTTAAGCTAAAGATAATCGTTTATAAATTCATTGGTCATGATCATACCAGTCAATAATTCATCTTTGCACTACTGGCTAAATAGAACCCATAGTCACGATCATACCAATAATCTATCCATCTTTACACTCAAGTGAAAGAGACATTCCATCACCAGGGTTATAAAAATGTTATATATGATAATAAAAATAATATGATCAAAACATGAATTTAATTTCAAGAGAAATATTCATAAATCAACGAAAATTTGGTCATAAAAAAGAAACTAATTTTGTCATGAATAGTACCTAGTGAATAGTAACTCGTCAATAGTAACTCGTCAATAGTAACTCATGAATAGTAACTCATGAATAGTAACTCGTGAATAGTACTCCATATTCGTAGATAGTACCGTATACATAAATAATGTCATATACGTAAATAGTGCCATATACATGAATAGTGCCGTATATGTGAATAGTGCCGTATATGTGAATAGCGATCCCGACACAAAAAGGTAAAAATTTCACAATAAAATTCATATCAATATTTTGGTATAATGATATCAAAATAAATAATATCATTTACGAAGAAAATAACATCCCTTACCATCCCTTACCTCAAAAGAACAATACTTCTGACTGGAATATCGGATGTAATGCTGAAAGAAACTTGCACTAAATAGCAACTCTCAAAGTATCTAAATACTCACAAGAATACGCTCGATAATATAGAGAGAGGAAACTTATGTTTCTGATGTGATTTTCAATTCTAACTAAGCACCCTATTTATAGGAAAATGCTAGAACGCTAAAGCAGACTAAATTAATAAAATATTAATTTTTTATTACCAATTCTCACGCACGCCATACTTGAAATCAAACTTTGAAATTCAACAAATTCAAGGGATAAAAGGATAAGTGGGTCCCACCTTCTAGAAATCTCCACCAAAATTATTTATAAATTTTTTTTTTAAATCAGTCACCTCTTAAAATTCATAAAAAATCACACGTTAATTTTTAACGGTTCAAAATTTGTGGACATATACTTAACTTATATATTTATAACATATCCAAAACTTACAACGATCCAACGGTCGGATTAAAAATTCTAACTCACGCAATATAGCTTAAGAACACTGATTTTTTGGACTATGAGTCCTTTGGACCAGTTTCATTCAAACAGTCACCACGAAAAATCTACAAAGAATTTTTGGGTGATTCAATTTTTTACGTTTAGCTTACTTCCAAGGCTTTCTTTTGATATATGGATCATCTACTAACTTATTATACACAAATAGTTATAGATTTTACAAAATCAAGTAATAAACTAATTTTTCTGAAAAATCTCCATATTTTGTTCTTCTTTTGATTTCTAGATTTCTCTCATTTGATTCATGCACCGTGAATTTAGCGTAAAATATCACCGTTATTATATTATTATATGTTCACATTATACATTTATAATGTAAGATAATGATATATTTGAATGGATTATTTTATCAGAAAAGATAAAATATCAATTTTCAACAATTGTGACTTTTCTAAAATTTCCTCCATTTATATCCCCATAAAAATAAATATTTCATTATCATATAAATCAATAATTAATTATTCATAAATAATATTACAGAATCACAATAATGACAACCAGGTCGGTCCAAGGAAAGAAAGGGGCTTCCCGATAAGGATTTCTCCTTATTGGCGCGCAATTAGATGACCAAATCCCTTTCCTAGATAGAACTTCCTTAGACATTGGCAATAATGATATCTAATAATATTATTCAATTAATATGAATTATTGATCTGATAATGGGAAATACTGTGCAGTGATAATTATTGAAACAATAATAATATAAAATATCAACGTAGTAATTATTGAATCAATAAAATAAAATATTGAACAGTAATTACTGTAACAATTATTGAGTAGTGCCTTCTTACGTAAGAATCAATAATCTAAAAATATTATGCAATACCGTGTGCTACTGTGCAACAACGCGTATTACTTTACTTTACCCACCGGGTATTCCAACAGTTTTAACGGTAACAACTACGCCGTTAATTAAAAAAAAATTCATACTTGTCGTTTCCTTCATTCGACAGTTATTCTATTATGGGGTCCACAGATGGCTGCGCCTTCGTACGAATATTCTTCGACGGCAAGAATATTCCACGACCAAACGAATATTCCCGAACAATAAGGAGTATTTTATAACCACTTGCGTATTTTGTAAACTTTACATATATCACCCTTAACTTTAACTTTTTTATCAATTTAACCATTTACTGAATAATAATTATAAAAAATTGAATACTTTTATTTCATAAAATTCGAGGTCTTATAGTATTGTCAGAACATGTGCTGAAATGAGTCTCCTCTTAAGTTCTTGAAAACTCTTTTCACAATCCTCGTTCCAACCGAATTTTGTATCTTTTCGTGTCAACTGAGTTAATGGAGTAGTGATTCGAGAATACCCTTCTACGAATCTCCGATAATAACCAGCTAAGCCCAAAAAGTTACGTACTTCGGTCACTGACTTAGGTTGCTCCCAGCTTTGTATTGCTTCAATCTTCGCTAGGTCAACAGATATTCCGTGATTTGATATCACGTGCCCAAGGAATGCTACTTCCTCAAGTCAAAACTCGCATTTCTTCAACTTAGCATAAAGCTTATTTTCACGAAGCTTTTGGAGTATCTGCCTCAAGTGTTGCTCATGATCTTCACGGGTTTTGGAGTATATAAGGATGTCATCAATAAAGACGACCACAAAGTGATCTAAATATTCCTTGAATACTCGGTTCATCATGTCCATGAAGGCAGCAGGAGCATTAGTCAATCCAAAGGACATGACTAAAAATTCATAATGCCCGTACCGAGTTCTGAAGGTAGTCTTTGGAATGTCATCAGTTTTAATCTTTAACTGATGATATCCGGAATGAAGATCGATCATGCTTATGTATATTTTAAAACTTATTCAAGCATGCAAGGTAAGTCAACATATTCTATATCATGCTTTCATGCTTATGTATATAGATGTAAGCAGATCATGATAGCATGTTTTCAAGTTTGGAATTTAAAGTATACATGGCTCATTGAGTTTATACTTTGAAACTCAAGTTCCCTTTTGAAACCCAAGCTATAGTAAGTGGTTACGTGCAAGGTCACTTATGTCAGCATATCAGGGCATAAATAGTAATAATGAACTCATACTAGTATGCTTCCTACATCATAAGGCATAAAAACCCATCAACTGGTTCTGCAGAAGGGAGCCGCCGCGCCACTCCTGTTCCAGCCAGGAGAGCTTCTGTAATAACAGAGCTTCCAATTCCATTTCCAATATTACTTAGTTTGCATACTTGAATACTATCACATTATCTTTGAATGTGTATAAAACTTAAACTAATAACATGTTAACAACTTCCAAGCTAATTCATAAGGATCCTAGCATAGTCACAGAAATTACAAATTTGAAAATTATAGACATAAGACATGATTTATTACCATTAGAAGCTTGAAAGGAACTCTTTCAATCCTCCGACTATATTCTCTCAATTAGCAACTCACTCTCTCTAATGTCTTTCTCAAAAAATTTTAGCTGTAAATATAGAAGAGAAGAACTTCAATTTATAGGCAATCAAAAACCCAAATAAAACCATTGTCCTATAGTTCTAGACCATTGGAAAGAAGAAGAAGATGGTGGGCAACAAGGATTTGGTAGAATAGTTTCCCCATCACTATTGATGCCACTCCCTCCTCCATCATTTGAATGCCTGATAGCTTGCAAGGATGATAAAGGCTAACTTAGGCCAATGGCCTATGCACGTGACGGAAAGAAGGCCAATGAATATAGGACAATCTCAATACTCAGCATCTTAAAAAAAGTGCTAATTAACAATACTAAGTTTTATTTCATGTACTACTACACAATGTATATTTGTTCACCTAGGGTTTAAATTCATATGGGTGTACATATGGACTTTAATAATATAACCATACTACGTGGTAGCAAATTGGGGTACATGTATACACATCAATATATAATCCATGTACATTTTGATAATGCCAAATTATGAATTAATTGGGTAGTGACACACCACATTATCATAAACCTTATTTTATCAATTATTCACATAGTCTAAGTTGATATTCCATAAAGTATACATTAATGCACTATACATTTTACATGGTCATATAGACATCATTCGTATAACTTACACATTTCATTAATCTTACTATATAGTTTCCATATTATATAGTCACTTTTAAAATGTCACACTACACCTCCTTTTAATTGATTGTAGGTACTATATATATAATACTATTAATTATCACATATCTTGCACCCAACCATTAAATAAATAAATATAATTCTAATTATGTAATTTATTTTACGTATTAGTGTTCTATTAATCACAATAATAATTAATTAATAACATGATATTAATTAATCATTCACTTATTCATTCATTCTTTAATTAATTAAGTCATCATAATTCTCATTATCGTGCCACACAAGGCATTCTTCGAGCTTGTCATAAACTCCAAATTTTTCTTAATTCTTATAAATTCAATTTGAATTGATTGAATTAGTCATCTCACAACACATCAATATTTATAGTCAAATAAGTATTCATCCTCTTATTATATCAAAATAATATTTTTTTTCATGAAATTCACGGTTCTTACATCCTCTCCCCCCTTATAAAAATTTTGTCCTCGGAATTGGTACAAGGTTACACAAATAGATGGGGATAATCCTTCGCATCCTATCTTCTAATTCCCACGTGGCCTCCTCGCTAAAGTACTTTTACAGAAGATATAACTTTATTTCATAATGTCTGCTCTTTCCTATCTAATATCTGGATAGGAATTTCTTCATATGCCAGATTCTTCTCCACTTGAATGGGCTCGTAGGAAATCACGTGTTTGTAGTCAGGTTTGTACGGACACAACACGGAGATGTGAAACATGTTGTGGATGTGTTCCAACTCAAGTGGTAATGCAACTTTGTATGCCACTTCGCCCACTCTCTTCAATATCTCGAATGGTCCTATGAACCTCGGACTCAATTTTCCCTTCTTGACGAATCGTATTTTTCCCTTCCAAGGAGATACTTTCAAGAAAACGTAACTTTTGACTTCAAAGTCGCGGTCTTGACAATGTAAATTTTTGTATTTCTTCTGGCGATCTTATGCTGCTACTAGTCTAGCTCTTATCACTGTCACTACATCTGCAGTTTGTTGCACTAACTCTGGTCCCAACATTAATCGTTCTCCAACTTCATCCCAACATAATGGCATTCAACATTTTCTCCTGTAAAGAGCTTCGTACGGTGGCATGCCTATACTCGCATGATAACTATTATTATATGCAAATTCCACTAGGGTAGGTGATCGTCCCAACTTCCCTTGAAGTCCATCACATAAGTTCTAAGCATGTCCTCCAGCGTTTGTATTGTTTGTTGCCTTTGTCCGTCTGTCTGTGGATGATAAGCAGTACTCAGCCTCAGCTGTGTTCCCATCCAATCTTACAAACTTTTCCAGAATTTTGACATGAAGCGCGGATCTCGATCAGAGACAATTGATACCGGCACTCCATATCGTGAAATAATTTCCTTTACATAAAGTCTTGCTAACTAATTCAAACTATATCGGATCTTGATCGGTAGAAAATGAGTCGTCTTTGATAGTTGAACTACGATAACCCAAATGTCATCAAAACCTTTTTGCGTGACTGGAAGTCTCACCATGAAGTCCATCATAATGTGTTCTCATTTCCACTCTAGTATTTCCAATGGTTGAAGTAGACCACTTGAACTCTGGTGCTCTGTTTTGACCCGTTGGCAAGTAAGACATTTACTAACACACTCCATGATTTCTCGTTTCAGATTGGGCCACTAAAAGTGTTGCCTCAAATCTCGGTACATCTTTGTGCCTCCTAGATGAACGGAATATGTCATATTGTGTGCCTCGTGCAATATTTCATCCCTCAACTTGGTTATTGCTAGTACCCACACTCTCCCTTTGAATCTCAAAATACCGTCTTTATCCATTTTGAATTTCTCTTCTTCATTTTCTGTGATCCTCTTCTTGATTTTTTAACACTCTTCATCCTTCTCTTATGATTCCCTTACTCTGTTCAACAAGGTTGGATGAGCTTCCACTGCAAATAATTTTTCTTCAGACCTCTCCGGTCCTTTTACCTCTATTTCCAATTCTTAACGTGTCGGCTACTACGTTCGCCTTTCCCTGGTGATAAAAAATATCGCAGTCATAATCCTTGATTAATTCTAACCACCTCCTCTGACGCATGTTCAACTCCTTTTGTGTGAAGATATCTTTCAGACTCTTGTGGTCCGTGTATATCTCATATTTCTCTCCATACAAATAATGTCTCCTAATCTTTAACGCAAAAACTACTACCGCTAACTCTAAGTCATGAGTAGGGTATCTTTTTTCGTAATCCTTCAATTTTCGCGATGCCTACGCAATGACTTTGCCATGCTGCATTAGCACACAGCCAAGTCCTCTGTGTGACACATCACTATACACCACAAATCCTCCTGTATCATCTGGTAATGATAATACAGGCGCTTCGCTTAGCCTCTTCTTCAGCTCTTGAAAACTTTCTTCGCACTTGTCCGTCCACACGAACTTTACCGTCTTCCTCTTTAGATTGGTCAACGGGGTTGCTATCTTAGAAAAATCTTGGATAAATCTTCGATAGTACCCAGCTAACCCTAAGAAACTTCTTACTTCAGTTGGCATTTTTGGCTACTCCCAATTACTCACTACTTCTACCTTTGCAGAGTCTACTAAAATTCCATCCTTATCCACTATGTGTCCTAAGAATTGAACCTTCTTCATCCAAAATTCACACTTGGAAAACTTTACATACAGCTTCTCCTTCCTTAGCGCCTCCAAAACCATCTTCAGATGTTCGGCATGTTCTTCTTCTATCTTTGAATAGATCAAGATATCGTCGATGAAAACTACTACGAATTTATCTAAGAATGACTTGAAAACTTGGTTCATCACTAGGAATTCAAAATGTCCGTAACGAGTTCGAAACGCCGTCTTTGATATGTCCTCCTCCCGTACCTTCAACTGGTGATAGCCCGTCCGTAGATCTATCTTTGAGTAAAACTTTGCTCCCTTCAGTTGATCGAAAAGGTCGTCTATCCTAGGTAACGAATATCTATTCTTGATTATTACTCTGTTTAATTCTCGATAATTGATACAGAGCCTCATCGATCCGTCCTTCTTTTTGACAAACAACACTGGTGCTCCCCAAAGAGACATACTCGATTATATGTAACCCTTATTTAGTAACTATTGCAATTGTACCATCAACTCCTTCATTTCTACTGGTGCCATACGATATGGGGCTTTTGAAATTTGTCGTTCCCGGTGCTAAGTCTATTACAAATTCGATTTCTCTGTCTGGCGGAAGACCGGGAAGATCATCCAAAAATACATCTTGGAATTCACTCACTACGGATATATCCTTAATTTTTACTCTCTTTTTCTGAGTATCAACAATGTACGCTAAGTAACCTACACATCCTTTCCTTAACAATTTCTTGGCCTGCATCATCGTAACGCAACACGATTGTTTAAATAATGAGCTACCATAAAACACTACCTTAGACTTATTTCGAGTCTGAAGGTTTACACTTTTATTCTGACAATCAATTATCACAACCTGGTTATACAACCAATCCATTCCCAATATTACGTTAAATTCTTCCAATCTTATCGGAATCAAGTCTACGCTTAGCTCATGATCTCTAATGTTTGTGCGACAATTTTGGTAAACGTATTCTATAGGAATTACTTGTGAGACCCCAAATTTTATGAATAAATATTTAATTTTCTCGAAATATTTTTTTATGTTATGGTGTGGATTTGAGATAATGTTATAGTTGTGGGTAATATTTATAAATTTTTAAAAGTAAGCAAGTGGTTATAAAATATTCAATTGGTTGGGGAATATTCTTTTTTTTCGGGGAATATCCGTACGACGGCATAATCATTGGTGGACCCCACAACGGAATTATTGTCGAAATGAGAAAACGACAGAAATATCTTTTTATGAAAATAACGGCGGATGTTTTACCGTTAACTGTTGAACTACCCGGTAGTAAAAGTACAGTAATACGCGTGGTTGCATAGTAGCACACGGTATTGATTATTGATGCTTACGTGAGAAATCACTCAGTTTTGCTCAATAATTGTTACAGTAATTATTGTTCAATATTTTATTTTATTGATTTAATAATTGCTCCGTTGATATTTTATATTATTGTTGTTTCAATAATTGTCCCTGCACAGTATTTCCTATTATCAAATCAATAATTCATATTATTTAAATAATATTATTAGATAATATTATTGGAAATATCTAGAAAGTTCTGTTAAGGAGAGGTTTGGTCACCTAATTGCGCGCCAGTAAGGAGAAATCCTTATCGAAAAGCCCCCCCTTTCTTGGGAACGGCCGGTTGTCATTATTGTGATTCTGTAATATTATTTGTGAATAATTAATTATTGATTTATATGATAAGAAAATATTTATTTTATGTGGACATAAATGATAGATAGGAAAATATTTATTTTATGTGGTTATAATTGAAGAAATTAATGTTGAGGTATTTTATCAGTATTTTGTCGGATTGGAGGTATGAAAAACTCAAATCGGTGTTCTTAAAGCTCTATTGCGTGAGTTATAATTTTAATCCGACTGTTGGATCGTTGTGATTTTTGGATATATTATGCATATATAAGTTGAGTATATGTCCACAAATTTTGAACCGTTAAAAAATTAATGCATGATTTGTTATGAATTTTAAAAGGTATTAAAAATCATCCGTTTGTGGATTTCGGATATTTTCTATCTTGAATTTGGAAAAACTTTCTTCTGTAAAGTTGTAGAGAATTCGATTTCGTGTGGAATGGACATAAAATTCGTATTTTTCTGATAAAAGGGCTATTTATTATGAATTATTGAAGTTTTGGAAAATAAAATATTTTTATTAAAATTATGGGTGGGACCCACTTTTGGTTTGTGTAGAAAACATGTGCTGAATAGGTGGGCCCCACTTGTGGTGGCTGAATTTTTGGTCTAGCTTGGCATGCGTAGAAATTTTGTATAAATAATAATATTATTTTATTATTTAGTCTCTTATGGCGTTCTAGCATTTTTCTATAAATAGGCGCTTAGGTTAAAATTGAAAATCACACCAGAAACAAGTTTTCTTTCTCTCTATATTATCGAGCGTATTTTTGTGAGTATTTAGATACTTTGAGAGTTGCTATTCAGTGCAAGTTTCTTTCGGCTTTACATCCGATATTCCGATTAGAACTACTGTTATTTTGAGGTAAGGGATGTTATTTTCTTCGTAAATGATATTATTTTCTTCAAAATTATTATGTCGAAATATTGATATGAATTTTATTGTGAAATTTCAACCTTTTTGTACCGGGGTTACTATTCACGTATACGGCACTATTCACGTATACGGCACTATTCACGAATATGGCACAATTCACCGAAAAATGAAATTTTCTCTCTTTCGTCCCAGATGTCTTTTATGGTTACTATCTTTGATTGTATCCATGTTTTGATCTTCATTCTTGAATTTTACTCCATTATTGTTTATTATGGAATATTATTTTCGTTCAAAGGGATGTTAGTTTTGTTCAATATTCGCTTAAAAAAATATTTTATTCTATACCCTGTAGTATGTAAGTAATATGATTTCGTTTCAGATTTCAAATTCTATACTTGTTTTGTTAAAATTTTGGCTTCTATACTCCATGAAATTAGTAGAATATCCTTGATATTTGCGCTTCATCCAGTATCTTTTCATGTAAATATTATTCTGAGTATTCTTGATAAGTTTTAACTTTTTCATGCCGGAGTACTATTCACGGGGTACTATTCACTCGAGTACTGTTCACCCAAAGTACTATTCATGATAAAAATTGATTCGTTTTCGGTCCAAATTATTTTTGATACAATATTATTCTTGAATTTTACTCTACAAAGCAGTATCATGTTGACAATTTGGACATTATTGATTTCTGGATAAATTAAATTATAAATCTTTAAAAATGTATCCTTGAACTTGTTTTATTGAATTATTATGTCATTGTCATCATACTCATGCTTATATTATTATGAAAGTCATCTTTGGCCCGTAGTGCATAGATGGGCTTGGTATGATTATGACTAGGGATTATTCGGTATAATCATGACAGTAATGTTACAAATGATGTGATAAAAGTCTTCATTGGCCCGTAGTGCATTGATGGACAGATTTTGGTATGATTATGGTCATGGATTCTTTTCGGCCAAGGGTGCAAAGATGAATTGTTTTATGGCATGATTATGACTGTTGATGAAAACACGATTATCTTTTACCCGTAGTGCAAGGATAATTCGTGGGCGTGATACTAAAGAATATCCTTGGCCGTAGTGCAGGGGTGATTCGATGATGTGGATTATTTATTAAGCTGAGTCTCAGCGATAAAATTGATGAAAAACCTTTTAAATCATAGAAGCTAGTAGATTTTATTCTCTACTTGACTCATCTAATGGATTGCTTGTTCCACTGCAGTTAAACTCGATGTTTGTTATATTTTATCAGTTTATCACTGTTGAAGGCTAATGATAAATTATTCTGCATTATCTTAGTCATAATATTTCTTACTGGGCTAGTTGAGCTCACCCTTTTGCTTTCATTGTTTTCTTCAGGAAATGAGAACGTAGCCGGGACTAGTCGGGAAATGGAGTGACGGTCCAGATGATAGCATTAGTAGTCTTCACTATTCTATGAAATAGTGTGATAATAAATGTATTGAGGACTCTATTTGAGTTGAATACTGTCTAGAAGACAATATTCGTATTAAAACTCTCAGTTTATGTTTTGTCGTATTTTACACGACATTTGTATTATTAAGTTGTATTTGAATTTTGTACCATGTATTTGGCGACTCAAGATGGGTGATGTATACCTATTCTGGGGGCATCACCGTTGGTATCAAAGCTTAGGGATATGATCCCTGGCTGAGATGTGAGACAAGAACTTGGAGGGGAGAGACGGGGAATTCCTTCGCTAGTATAACCTACCTAAGTTTATTTGGTTTTGAATTAGTCGGTCAAAGTATAGGTATAATATGTGACATGCCAATTAACCCTTATTTTGTGGCAGTATTTGAAAATGACATTCGAGAATGTTGAGAATAGCAATGGAGCACAGGAGACCGTTGAGTCTCCATACATCAATAACCAAGACAATGTGCTTCACGAAGGCGACAATCCTCATGCAAACAACAACACTGACCAAATGATGAACGATGGAATGTTCCGAGGCTTCATGCATTTCATGCAACATCAGGCGAGAGCGGTTCCATTCCAAAATGCAGGTGGAAACACTGGCAACTCTCGGACGGTCACCGCCAAACAGTTCAAGGAGCTGGGACCACCGAAGTTTTTTGGAGAGCCAAAACCACTTAAGGCGGAGACGTGGATAAAACAGATCAACAAGATATTTGATGTCTTGGGTTGCTCAGGAGCAAAGGTTCCTTGCCACCTTCATGTTGCGCGCGAGGCAAATTCTTGGTGGGAATCAGTAAGCGTACTCAACCTGCCGCACTGAAGATGTCTTGGGAGAAGTTTCAAGAACTGTTCAATGACAAGTACTTTCCCGAAAGTATTCATCACATGAAGGAGGTATAGTTCATCAAGCTGGAACAAAATAATATGATCGTGGTGCAGTACGAGGCTAAGTTTGCCGAGTTGTCCCGGTTTGCATCCCATTTGGTCGATAATGAGGAGAGAATGACTCGAATGTTTCTGCGAGATTTGAAACCCGAAATACGTCAATACCTCATTTCTCACAAACTTTGTTTATATTTAGATATTGTGAATAGAGCTCAGTTAGTGGAGCGCGATAATGAGTCAGCACAACCAAAAGGTAACGACCAACAGCACGGTAATAATCATACCGGTGGCAACGGCCATCGGAACAACGATAACCATCATGGGAGAAATTATCATGCCAAGAATGGTAACCACTTCGGTGGTAATCATGGCCAAGATAATAGAAGTGGAAATTTTAAGAAGAGAAGGTTCAATAATGATGGAAAGACAGCAACACCAGCACCTGTTTCCAAAGAAAAAGAACGACCACCGATCGTATGTTTCAAATGCGGATAGGAGGGACACATCCGTCCAAACTGTACGCAGCAACCCAAAGCGTGTTTCAATTATGGAAGAGAAGGTCACCTAGCTCGATTTTGTCGTGTAGTGAAGTCAAGTCCAGCTGGGATAGTGACGCCAAAGGATGTCCCGGACAAGTTAAAGCCGGTAGTTTAAGTGAGAGCGTTTGTCGAGGAACCCGAATGAAGTTATTACGGATAAGTTAATCAAAACTCTTGCATAGTCTATACCTTATTCGATACCGGTTCTACCCACTTTTTTATTTCTCCTATTTGCGCTCAACGTTTAAATTTAACTCTGGAGAAATTAAACTTTGACTTATCTGTTGAAACTCCGTTAGGAGAATCTTCATCTCATGTGTTATCCAAGTCTTAGATGAGAGTCACAGTTTTTAAATGATATTTCTAGCGTTAATAAATTTCCTGACGTATTCCCTAAAGACTTCTTGACCTACCCCAGAGCGTGAAAGTAAATTTTGTATTGACCCCAGTACAAAACCCATTTCTAAAACCCTTAAATATTTCTTCACCCAAAACGAATGTAACATGCGCTGAAGACGTTGGCTCGAGCTGTTGAAGATTATGATTATACCATTCAATACCATTGTGGGATAAACGAACGTGTTAGCTGACGTGTTGAGTAGAGGATCGTATGTGTTTATGAGTGCAAATATACAAACCTACGTGAAAATAGTGAATATACGATTAGAACCGACTTTAATCGATAAAGTTAAAGCTGCTCAAGCTACAAACCTGGAGCTGATGCGTGTGAAGAAGAAGGTTCAAGAAGGCGTTATTCTAGAAGCAAGAATCGATGAAGAGAGTTGAAATCCTCGATTGAGTAGGAACTGTGGCCTATATATTCGCTTTACCGCCAAGTATGTCGTGTGTTCATAATGTTTTTCACGTATCGATGTTACGTAAATGTGTGGACGACCCGTACCACATTATTGATTTAGAACCGGACGAGATAGCGAAAGATTTAACGTATGAAGAGGTACCTGTTAAAATCTTGGATAAGAAGGAATATATTATACGCTCAAAGGTTATACCTCAAGAGTTAGAATCTGACGAAGTGTCATCATCTGTTCGGCATACTAGGTACGTACGTAAATTTCGAGGACGAAATTTCATAAGGAGGGGAGATTGTGAGACCCCAAATTTTATGAATAAATATTTAATTTTCTTGAAATATTTTTTTTATGTTATGGTGTGGATTTGAGATAATGTTATAGTTGTGGGTAATATTTATAAATTTTGAAAAGTAAGCAAGTGGTTATAAAATATTCGATTAATCGGGGAATATTCTTTTTGTCGGGGAATGTGACGCCCCCAAAATAGGTATACAACACCCATTCTGAGTAGCCAAATACATGGTACAGAAAGCAAACTACAACTTTATTATTACAATTGTCGTGCAAAATATGACAACGCATACTGTGAGTTTAAATACAAATATTGTCTTCTAGACAATATCCCCACTCAAATAAGTCCTCATTACAATTATTAATACACTATTTTACAAAAATAGTGAGAACTGCTAAAACATCTTTCTAGAACCATCACTCCATACCCCGACTCGATCCTGCTATGTTCTCACCTCCTGAGAAGAAAAATGGAACAAAAAGAAAAAAGGGTGAGCTCAACTAGCCCAGTAAAGAATATTATGATTAAGATAATATACAACAAATTATCATTAGTCTTCAACAGGGAAAAAATCTAATAGAATATAATAGACAACAAGTTTTAGATCAACAAATGCAACAGAAATAGCAATCCATTAGAAGAGTCACGTAGAGAATGAATTCTACTATCTTCTAAAATTTAAAAGTCCATTATCAATATTTTATCCTTGTAACATCAATCAAAAAACATCTTTAATCAAATATTCATCTTTGCACTACATGCCAAAGATATTCATCAGTTAATCATTCATCTTTACACTACAGGCCAAAAATATTCATTTATATCACCAGTCGGTCATGTTCATCTCAACACCTGTTCATCTTTGCACTACGTGTGATGCCCCCAAAATAGGTATACACAACACCCATTCTGAGTCGCCAAATACATGGTACAAGAAGCAAACTACAACTTCAATAATACAAATGTCGTGTGAAATACGATAATATATACTGTGAGTTTAAATATAATATTGTCTTCTAGACAATATCTATACTCAAATAAATCCCCATCATAATTATTGATTCATTATTTTACAAAAATGGTGAGGACTACTAAACAACTCTCTCTAGAACCTTCATTCCATACCCCGACTAGTACTCGCTACATTCTCGCCTCCTGAGAAGAAAAATGGAACAACAAGGAAAAGGGTGAGCTCAACTAGCCCAGTAAAGAATATTATGACTAAGATAATATACAACAAATTATCGTTAGTCTTCAACAGGGAAAAATCTGATAGAATACAATAAACAACAAGTTTCAGATCAATATTCGCAGCGGAAATAATAATTCATAGAAGAGTTACGTAGAGAATGAAATCTACTATAATCTATGAATTTAACAGTCCATCATCAATATTTTATCCTCAGTAACATCAATCAATATACATCCGAATCAAATATTCATCTTTGCACTACAAAGCCAAAGATATTCATCACCGTCATGTTCATTTAAACACTGCTCATCTTTGCACTACAAGCCAAAGATATTAATCAATCCATCACGTTCATCTCAACACTGCTCATTTTTGCACTACGGCCAAAGATATTCTTCAGAAATCATTCATCTTTGCACTACAGCCAAAGATATTCAATAATATCATCATTTAAGATCGAGGATGATGAAAAATATTTTAAAAGAAACGAATCCAAAGAAACAAAATGACAAGGATTAAGGATTAAGGATTCGTACTTGGTTTTATCCACGCCCAAAAAATACCTCAAAAATAATCATAGTGGTGTAAAATTCAAGAATGATCAAAACATGGATACAATTAGAGTTAGTATCCGAATAGATATTTTGGACAAAAAGAAGAAATTTTATTTTTCTATTGAATAGTGTCAGATATCGTGAATAGTGCCAGAGTATCGTGAATAGTAACTCAACACCAAAAGATAGAAATTCCACAAAAAACATCTTCACGCTTATTGAATAGTACTCGTGAATAAGAACTCGTGAATAGTAACTCATGAATAGTAACTCATGAATAGCAACTCATGAATAGTAACCCCGACATGAAAAAGTTCCAAATTTGATAAAAAGTTTCAACCAATATTTCAGCATAATGATATTGAAGAAATAATATCATTTGAGAAGAAAATAACATCCTTTACCTCGAAAGATCAAGATTTCTAAATTAAACACCTGGATATAGGCTATGACTTGGACTTGCAACCAGATAGCAATACTCAAAGTATACTCAAAATACTCACAAGAATACGCTCGATAATATAGAGAGAAAACTTCTTCGGTTTAAGGTGTGATTTTCAATTCTAACCTAAGCACCCTATTTATAGGAAATTGCTTAGAACACCAAAAGCGAAAATTTAATATAATATTAATATATTTAATAAATTCTCTACGCCCATCTAGACAATCTGATCTCAGCCATCAAGCACATGTTAAAGATGGCCAACAACATTTGAAAAACGTTTTTCTTAAAAAACATAATTAAAACTTACAAAATTAATTATTTGAGCTTCGAACTTCAATAATTCATAATAAATAGCCCTTTCATCAGAAAATTCGAATCTCGCGAGTTTTTATAGGAAATTCAATTCTCTACAACTTTGCAGAGAAAGTTTTTCCAAATTCCAAATAGAAATTGACCGAAATCCACAAACAAAGCGATTTTACGTGCTATAATCAAATTTCGGTCGATAAATGGGGTCCACCGAGACATGTTTAACATGTTTTAAACATTTATTGCAACAAAAATACTCTTCCTCCTCAGATACTCATATATCCCACATTCGTTGTAAAATATCACCGTTAATATATTATTAAAATAATATATTTAAATGAATTATTTTATCGTAAAAAGATAAAATATTAATTTTCAACAATTGTCATTTTAAAATTTTCTCCATCTATATCCACATAAAATCAATATTTTCCTCATCATATAAATCAATAATTAATTATTCACAAATAATATTACGTAATCACAATATTGACAACCAGCGCCTCCTGGAAGAGGGGCTTTCAATAAGAATTTCTTCTTCTTGGCGCCAATTAATTAGGTGACCAAACCTCTCCTGTAGATGTAACTTTCTAGACATTGCCAATAATGTTATCTAATAATATTATTCAGATAATATGAATTATTGCTTCGATAATGAAAGATCTTGTGTAATGACAATTATTGAAACAATGACAATATAAAATATCAACGCAGAATTATTAACTCAATAAAATCTTCGAGCGAGAATTATCGTAACCATTATTGAGTAGTGCCTTCTTCGTAAGAATCAATAATTGGTGCAATACTGGTGCTACCTTTATTCAACAACGCCAGATTAGTGTGTTTTAACCAACGGGTATTCCAACAAGATTAATCTTGGTAACAACTACGCCAGTTATTTAAAAACAACTTATATTTGTCGCTTTCTTCATCCAATCGCTTTCAGTTATGGGGCCCACACATGGTCACTACTGCCGTCGCATTTAATATTCCCCGACAAAGATTTAATATTCCACGACCAAACGAATATTCTCCGACGATAATGAATATTTTATAACCACTTGCTTAATTTGAAATATTTGCATATTTAACCCTTAACTATCCACATTAATCAAATCAACCCTTACTATTTCAAAATAATAAATAAAGGAAATTCCTTTTTATTTAAAAAAATTTTTGGGGTCTTACACTACGGGCCAAAGATATTCAATAATATCATCATTTAAGGACTGAGGATGATGAAAAATATTTTAAAGAAAACGAATCCAGTGAGACAGAAGGACAAATATTAGGGATTCGTATAACAGTTATCCAAGATCAATAATACTCCATAATAACCAATTGTGAAGCAAAATTCAAAAATAAAGATCAAAACATGGATACAATCAAAGATAGTAACCATAATAGACATCTTGGACAAAAAGAAAAATTTTCATTTTTCGGTGAATAGTGCCGTATTCGTGAATAGTGTCATATACGTGAATAGTGTCATATACGTGAATAGTAACCCCGACACAAAAAGGTAGAAATTCCACAATAAAATTCATAACAATATCCCAGCATAATGATATTGAAGAAAATAATATCATTTAAGAAGAAAATAGCATCACTTACCTCAAAATAATGGCACTTCTGATCGAATATCTGGATGAAAAGTCAAGAAAACTTATCTTAGAACAACAACTCTCAAAGTATCTAAATACTCACAAAAATATGCTCGACAATCTAGAGAGAAAAAAAACTTGTTTCTGGTGTGATTTTCAATTCTAACCTAAGCGTCTATTTATAGGAAAATGTTAGAACGCCATAAGAGACTAAATAATAAAATAATATTATTATTATTCAACATTCCTATGCATGCTTTGTTGAATTTTTGGGCAGCCATCTTCGAAGAAATTCAGCAGCCCACATGTGTTAAAACAAAAGTGGGTCCCACCCATAATTTAATAAAAATCATTTTATTTTCCGAAACTTCAGTAATTCATAGAAAATAGCCCGTTTATCAGAAAAATACAAATTTTATGTCCATTCCACACGAAATCGAATTCTCTACAACTTTGTAGCTTTGAGTTTTTCCAAATTCCAACTAGAAAATATCCGAAATCAATAAACGGGTGATTTTTAATACCTCAATTCCGACAAAATACTGATAAAACACCTCAGCATTAATTCCTTCATTTATAACCACATAAATAAATCCATCATTTATATCCACATCAAATAAATATTTTCTTATCATATAAATCAATAACTAATTATTCACAAATAATATTATAGAATCATAATTATGACAACCAGGCCGTTCCCAGGAAAGTGGGGGCTTTTCAATAAGGATTTCTCCTTACTGGCGCGCAATTAGGTGACCAAACCTCTCCTTGACAGAACTTTCTAGACATTGCCAATAATGCTATCTAATAATACTATTCAAATAATATGAATTATTGATCTGATAATGGGAAATCTTGTGCAAAGACAATTATTGAAACAATAATAATATAAAATATCAACGCAACAATTATTGAATCAATAAAATATTAAGCGATAATTACTATAACAATTATTGAGTAGTGCCTTCTTACATACGAATCAATAATTCAACAATCTTGTCAATACCGTGGTGTATTACTTTGTGCACGCCAGCGTATCTTGTATTTTAACCACCGGGTATTCAACGGTGTTAATGGTAACAACTACGCCGTTATTTATAAAAACTCAAACTTGTCGTTTTCTTCATCCGACAGTTATTCCTTTATGGGGCCCACAAATAACTGCACCGTCGTACGGATATTCCCGAGAAAAAGAATATTCCACGACCAAACGAATATTCCCGGCAGAAATGAATATTTTACAACCACTTCCTTATTTTGTAAAATTTACACATTTCACCCATAACCAAAACATTATATCAAATTAACTCCTTATTATTTCAAGATAATGAATAGAGAAAATTCAATTTTATTTATAAAAAGCTGGGGTCTTACAGGGAATATCTGTACGACGGCACAATCATTGGTGGACCCCACAACGGAATTATTGTCTAATGAGAAAATGATGAAATATCTTTTATGAAAATAACAGGAAGTTTTACCGTTAATCGTTGAACTACCCAAAGAGTAAAAGTACAAGAATATGCGTGGTTGCATAGTAGCAGCGGTATGATTGATTATTGATGCTTACGTGAGAAGTCACCCGCTTTTTCTCAATAATTGTTACGAGAATTACCGCTTCAATATTTTATTTTATTGATTCAATAATTATCGTTGATATTTTATATTATTGTTGTTTCAATAATTGTCACTACACAGTATTTCCCATTATCAAATCAATAATTCATATTATTTGAATAATATTATTAGATAGCATTATTGGCAAAGTTTAGAAAGTTCTGTCAATGAGAGGTTTGGTCACCTAATTGAGTGCCAGTAAGGAGAAATCCTTATCGGAAAGCCCCCCCTCTTTCCTGGGAACGGCCTGGTTGTCATTATTGTGATTCTGTAATATTATTTGTGAATAATTAATTATTGATTTATATGATAAGGAAATATATATTTTATGTGGACACAAATGATAGATAGGAAAATATTTATTTTATGTGGTTATAATTGAAGAAATTAATGTTGAGGTATTTTATCAGTATTTTGTCAGATTGAAGGTATGAAAAACTCAAATCGGTGTTCTTAAAGCTCTATTGCATGAGTTATAATTTTAATCCGACCGTTGGATCGTTGTAATTTTTGGATATGTTATGCATATATAAGTTGAGTATATGTCCACAAATTTTTAACCATTAAAAATTAACGCATGATTTGTTATGAATTTTAAAAGGTATTAAAAATTATCCATTTGTGGATTTTGGATATTTTCTGTCTGGAATTTGGAAAAACTTTCTTCTGCAAAGTTGTAGAGAATTCGATTTCGTGTGGAATGGACATAAAATTCGTATTTTTCTGATAAAAGGACTATTTATTATGAATTATTGAAATTTTGGAAAATAAAATATTTTTATTAAAATTATGGGTGGGACCCACTTTTGGTTGGTGTAGAAAACATGTGCTGAATTGGTGGGCCCCACTTGTGGTGGCTGAATTTTTGGTCTAGCTTAGCATGCGTAGAAAATTTGTATAAATAATAATATTATTTTATTATTTAGTCTCATATGGCGTTCTAGCATTTTTCTATAAATAGGCGCTTAGGTTAGAATTGAAAATCACACCAGAAACAAGTTCTCTTTCTCTCTATATTATTGAGCGTATTTAGTGCAAGTTTCTTTCGGCTTTACATCCAATATTTCGTTCAGAACTACTGTTATTTTGAGGTAAGGGATGTTATTTTCTTCGTAAATGATATTATTTTCTTCAATATCATTATGTCGAAATATTGATATGAATTTTATTGTGGAATTTCTACCTTTTTGTGCCGGGGTTACTATTCACGTATACGACACTATTCACGTATACGACACTATTCACGAATACGGCACTATTCACCAAAAAAAATGAAATTTTCTCTTTTTCGTCTCAAATGTCTATTATGGTTACTATCTTTGATTGTATCCATATTTTGATCTTCATTCTTGAATTTTACTCCATTATTGTTTATTATGGAATATTATTTTTGTTCAAAGGGATGTTAGTTTTGTTCAATATTCACTTGAAATAATATTTTTTCTTCCATACCCTGTAGTATGTAAGTAATATTATTTCGTTTCAAATTTTGAATTCTATACTTGTTTTGTTAAAATTTTGGATTCTATACTCCATGAAATTAGTAGAATATCATTGATATTTGCGCTTCATCCAGTATCTTTTCATGAAAATATTATTCTGAGTATTGTTGATAAGTTTTAACTTTTTCATGCTAGGGTACTATTCACGGGGTTACTATTCCCGAAGTACTATTCACGGGGTACTATTCACTCGAGTACTATTCACCCAGAGTACTATTCATGATAAAAATTGATTCGTTTTCGGTCCAAATTATTTTTGGTACAATATTACTCTTGAATTTTACTCTACAAAGCAGTATCATGTTGACAATTTGGACGTTATTGATTTCTGGATAAATTAAATTATAAATCTTTAAAAATTTATCCTTGAACTTGTTTTATTAAATTATTATGTCATTATCATCATCATCATGCTTATATTGTTATGAAAGTCATCTTTGGCCCGTAGTGCATAGATGGGCTTGGTATGATTATGACTAGGGATTATTCGGTATAATCATGACAGTAATGTTACAAATGATGTGATAAAAGTTCTCATTGGCCCGTAGTGCATTGATGGACAGTTTTTGGTATGATTATGGTCATGGATTCTCTTTGGCCAAGGGTGCAAAGATGAATTGTTTTATAGCATGATTATGACCGTTGATGAAAACACGTAGAGAATTCGATTTCGTGTGGAATGGACATAAAATTCGTATTTTTCTGATAAAAGGACTATTTATTATGATATAGGAATAAGGGTGTTTAATATTGTTTTAAATTTCTCAAGGGTACAACAATAATGATAGTTCAAGGATAGCAAGAAGTATCAATGGTTCTCAAAAATAGTCGCTAAGGACAGAAAATATCAATAAGATTCAATACTTAATCATTTCGAGATTTTAAATTTATGAATACTGAGCAGTCGCTAAGGACTATGAACTTCAACTAGAATTAACAGTAATATACTGATAATCCAACAAAAATGAGTATAACAAGTGATCAGCCTAAAGTACCCTACATTATGCATATCGTTTAATCGTACTCAAGTGCGCACGTCGGTCTCCCGACAAATATAGTTTCCCTTTCAAAGAAGGTTTTTCATCTCAGTCAATACCAGATTCCACACCAATCAATTGGTTTGGATCGCTTTCAAATTACAATTTAGGTCTAGCCGAATCAAATGGCATAGTCCGCTATATAAGAACAATTATAAGTTCAATACTTGAAAACAAAGTTCAAGGAATATAAACAACTTTATTCTAACTATGAAGCATTATGTCATAAGATAAGAATCATACTTTCAATTGTGTACTTGTACAACCAATAATAGTACAAGCTCAAGTAATGCTCAATAAAGAGTAGGGTTCGAGTACTTGCACAAATTCAAAGTTGTGTAAGATAGCAAAACATGCATAATCATAGATTCCTTGCATAAAGTAAATGAATAGGTTAGGATACTTGCTCAATATAAAAATAGAGTTCAGATACTTGCCTTAAGAGTAGTTTACCAAAGTAAAACTTATCAACACTTTTTGAATCCTATTATAACATAATTATGCATATAGGATATTTATTAGTTTTCTACATCCAATTTATCATACACATACGATTCTAACTTAACCGTATAATCCTATACGTAAGTCATTACGTACTTTACATACACGTAACATAAAAATCAGTTTATAAGAACTATGAAATCAAACAACATAGCTCGTAAATATCTTTTGGACTTATCGTTTAAAAATTTATAATCACTCATTACACATTTTATTTTATCTTCTAGCATGCTTCTGGACACATTGGATAAGGTACTAGTCATGTATTACAGGTTAAGGTAATAATATAAGCGTGCATCAAATCTTAGATCAAAAATAGAAAACAAACTTCACAGCAGGGTGACGTGGACGCGCTTGGTTTGCACTAAGGAGTGGAGCGGCCGCGCTGCTCCTGGTTTAAACCAAGACATGGCTGTTCCTATAGAATCCTAGTGTAATCCCGACTTACACATATATGAATAATCATGCAAAACACACATGTCAGAATGTTGATAACTAAGTTCGACCCTACATCTTATCTCTAACATAGGTCATTATCCATTCTCATTTAATCAAGACTTTAAGTGTTCAATTAACAAAGTCTCTTACGTTTAGTCGTCAAACATATGCTATGCGGTCAATAAGTCTCAACTATACATGCTTACGTTAGTTTAGTCATGTATTTCAAGTTATGAAGTTCTACATCATTTAGACTTGTCCTAATCCATGCTCAACTATTTTAAAATGCATATGACTAGCTAGGCATTCATGTCAATCATATCTATAGGCATAACACACCCTAACATGATGATCAATTTCAGAATACTTGTAACGTAGTTATTAACAAAACTAGTTTTTAAGGTTTCTTTTGAAAATCTCATGTTAAACCACCAAGCATACAAAGCTACTTTACTTACTACACATCATACTTTCATATATACATAGCTAGACCACATAAGCACGCTCACAAGTTCCTAACTCAAAGTGTATATAGTTTATCAAGTTCGTATTTGAAACTTTAAGTTTCCATTAGTAGGTGATGAGTGAGTTTTATACCCATGAATTGAGTGCGTTTGAGCTTAATCTTTTGGAAGTTTTTAAGTTTTTGTGTCTATTCATGCATGTTTTATACTGTTTTGGAGGAATTGGGACAAAAGTTATTTGGATCGACGTTTGGGGTTGCTAGATTCGCATTTTTAGCTTACCATTTACATATCATTCACTTCAAGGCCAATTTTAGCATTTCTCCAACCCTTATTTCGAAACCCTCAAAGAATGAAAGTTGTAGATCTACGTCTCCTCTTTCTAGAACATCTTGAATCATCAAAATCGAAGTTCAAACGAAGAAGTTATGGCCATTTTCCCAAGGGAAGTCAAAGTAGAAAATTCTAGAAAACCTTCTAGCATCGGGGCTCCCGTTCCTAGGCTATTCCTAGCGCTGGGGTGCCCAGAGGCAGATTCCAGTGCTGTGAGCAGCGCCGAGGCACTGGGGTCGGGCCAGATCAAGTTGGGACACATTTTGGAGAGAATTTTGATACTGTTTTGACTCCAAAATGGATTGGGTTTCCTCCTAAGCTAGATATTGGACTTGTAACCTATAAATACATGATGTGATGCATAAAATAGGGGGGGATTATATATTAGATTAGATTGAGGTTAAACCCTAGTTCTTAATTAGTCATTAGAGATTGAAGCAACTTGAAGAACACTGAAGATTTTAAGTAGGAGCGGAAGAGGAGTCTCAAGACTGCTGACAACAGATTCTATTCTCTTATCTTATCTTACTTTTATCTTTTAATGTCTATTCAGTTGTGGATTCTTGATTTTAATTCAATAACAATGAACTAAATTCTTGTTTAAGATTGCAACGGATCTTATTGCATAGCTTATTTTAGTATGCTTCTCTATTAATTACTGTGATCTATTCTATGGATTGTCTATTATGATTGCATATAATTATTTAATTGTCTAGCTAACAATTACCATGATAATTTATATGAATTCGGGAGATGAAATATAGATTTAGATCTGATCATAATAGCATGTGATTGTGTTTTCTGCATGGTGATAGAATTCATGATTTGTGTTTAGGATAGGGATATACCTTTTCACCACATGTAATCTAATAAGGGAACATGTGCTTTAAATCCTCTTTAATTGTAATTCACATAGGAATATAGTGAATTAGTTAATTAGGGTATTTGATTCAATTCTATCAAATGTGGATTTGGATTAATATGTTTGTGATGCATCAGAAGGTGGTTTTATATACTAATAAGTTCCGGATTAACAATCCAAAATAGTGAGCATAATTAATAAGAAGTTTTTTTAATATAAGTAAAGCAATAAGTGAAGTTGTGATCTTAAATCTACATAACCTGATTTTCAACTAGTGGTAGTAGTAGTAGTTTAATTATATATTTTAATTCACAACATTAAATCGATTGTTTAAATAAAATTAGTTTGATTAAGAACTAGTACTTGGTGATTTTTAATAAATAATTCCTCGTGGGAACGATACTTTTCTTATCACTTTATTACCTGTTGACCGTGTATAGTTGCACGTATGTTTTGATTGTGAAATCGATCAACAAGTTTTTGGCGCTGTTGCCAGGTAATTAGTTTAAAAATTTTGCCAATATTAATTTTTATCAAATTAGTTTTAATTTAAATGTTTTTTTTATTATTTTCTTTAATTCTCTTTCTATTTTTTTCTCTTTCTTTTCAGGTACCATGGCGGAATTTAATTATCAATGGTCATATACGAGAATGACTCAACCAAGGGGAGCAGAGATTGATGGACTCGCGACACTTTCTACATTGTCAGCACAGATTGAGACACTTTCGAAGAGGTTGGACGCTTTTGCAGAACAATGTTGTCAAAGTGTGGCGATTACTTGTGATTATTGTGATAGAAATTATCTGAGTCATCAACGCACCACTAGTTTCGAGCTGGTACAGTATGGTGGTGATTACCCCAACAATTATGTCTATCCTAACAACTATCATCAGGATTTGGGGTATCACCCATATTTTTCATGGAGTCATACTCATCAAGATCAATTTTATGCTCCAAGTTCAACATACCCACCGGAGTGCTCATGTCCACCTCCACTACAATAGGAAGAACATTCCAATTTGGAGGAAATTATGTCCAAGTTCATAGCTTCAAGTGAGGAGAGGAGGATTAATCAAGAGATATCGAGTCAAAAATTTGTAAACCAGATGGAACAACTACTTAATGCCTCGAACATTGTCCTCAATACACTTGACCCTATAACATGGATTCCGAGACTGGTGGCGAGCCCGAACCAAATATGCAACCCAATGTGCCAAATGATATAGATGTTGAAAGAGAGGAGACAATTGGAGACCAAGAAAAAGAGATCGGCGAAGATCTAACTTTGAGTACCAACGAAGATGAGCCAATTTTGATAGTGACCTATGTACCTTGTGACGCCCCCAAAATAGGTCCAATCCACCCAACCCATTCTAAGTCGCCAAATACATGGTACAAAAAATAACTACAACTTCATTATTACAATTGTCGTGCAAAATACGACAACATATATACTGTGAGTTTTAATACCAACTGTGACTCTTATCCATTTACTTGGATAGCACCTCACACTGACACATTAGATAAAGGTACAGTCAATAATTGTTTTAGAAATTAAAATCTTTGGAAAATGCTCAAGGAAACCTTCGTACATGGGAGGCCATGCATCTAAGTTATAATAAATATCATATGACTCGAGAATTATCCTTGGTTGACCCAATAGACCCCAAAGAAAAATGAGAAGATTGCTATCATGTTCTTTCCAATGGTGAGTCTTCTCTTGACATATAATTATCTCCATTGTCTCCAATTGAGAATTATATTTCAACAAAACTCCAAGATTATATTGGTAGTGCTCGTAGATATAATCAGCAAGTAGATGTGCATAACCCTGTCTTATGATAACACGAAGTCGTAGGTCATTAGACATCTTGTATGATAGTGGCAAAACACCCTTCCAAATTATTTACCTCACCCTATTCATTTCACCAAAATTAACGGTTAAATGACGTATAAAATACGACACACTTATCTCAAATTCTTAATAAAATTATTTCCATACTGTTTAGGGAGAACCTCAATAGTCGAGACCACGCCTATTCCTTGTTACCCCCAAGAACCTAGCTACACTCTTATTACCTGAAAGGAATTGTGAAACAAAATGGTGAGCACAACTAGCCCAGTAAAGAATATCATGAGTAAAGATAATTAAATTATTAATAGCCTTCATCGGTAATAAATCAGAGATTTAGAACATATGGTAGATGATAAAACTTTTCAACCAAAGTTGCAGCGGAACGAGCAATCCATTAGAAGAGTCAAATAGACCATAAGGTCTATTATCTTCTCAATGTTAAAAGTCCACCAACAATGTTTTATCCATGTAACATCAATCAACAGTTTCTGTCCACAACCATGTGTATAATTCATAATCATAATTATATTTCTAAATTCCTTTTCTCATCCAGGACGAAGATAATTTTCATCACCTGTCTTTACCTGAAATATCAAAGATCATGGTTATACCAAATCATAGTTCCTGTTCATAATCATACTAATAAATTTATCTTTGCACCACGGGCCAAAGATATTCATCAACAGTTCATCTTTGCACTACAGGCCAAAAATATTCAATAATACGTCATCTTTACACTACGGGCCAAAGATATTCAACAACAGGTCATCTTTGCACTACGGGCCAAAGATATTAATATCTCAAAGAACTATATAATCATTTCAGAATTTATATAAACAATAATTATAACCATGTTGATCAATTCACCTTTGCACTTAAGCTAAAGATAATCGTTTATAAATTCAATGGTCATGATCATACCAGTCAACAATTCATCTTTGCACTACTGGCCAAAGAGAACCCATAGTCACGATCATACCAATAATCTACCCATCTTTACACTCAAGTGAAAGAGACATTCCATCACTAGGGTTATAAAAATATTATATATGATAATAAAAACAATAAGAACAAAACATGGATTTAATTTCAAGAGCAATATTCATAAATCAACGATAATTTGGTCAGAAAAAGAAACCAATTTTGTCATGAATAGTACCCCGTGAATAGTGACTCATGAATAGTAACTCGTGAATAGTAACTCATGAATACTAACTCGTGAATAGTACTCCGTATTCGTATATTGTACCGTATACGTAAATAATGTTATATACGTAAATAGTGCCATATAAATGAATAGTGTCGTAAACATGAATAGTGTCGTATACGTGAATAGTAACCCCGACACAAAAAGGTAAAAATTTCATAATAAAATTCATATCAATATTTCGGTATAATGATATCAAAAGAAATAATATCATTTACGAAGAAAATAACATCCCTTACCATCCCTTACCTCAAAAAATAGTACTTCTGACTGGAATATCGGATGTAATGCTGAAGGAAACTTGCATTGAATAGTAACTCTCAAAGTATCTAAATACTCACAAGAATACGCTCGATAATATAGAGAGATGAAACTTATATTTCTGATGTGATTTTTAATTCTAACTAAGCACCCTATTTATAGGAAAATGCTAGAACGCCAAAGTAGACTAAATTAATAAAATATTAATTTTTTATTACCAATTCTCACGCACGCCATACTTGAAATCAAACTTTGAAATTCAAAAAATTCAAGGGATAAAAGGATAAGTGGGTCCCACCTTCTAGAAATCTCCACCAAAATTATTTATAAAAATAATTTCTGAATCAGTCACCTCTTAAAATTCATAACAAATCACAAGTTAATTTTTAACGGTTCAAAATTTGTGGAAATATACTCAACTTATATATTTATAACATATCCGAAACTTACAACGATCCAACGGTCGGATTAAAAATTCTAACTCATGCAATATAGCTTAAGAACACTGATTTTTCGGACTATGAGTCCTTTGGACCAGTTTCATTCAAACAGTCACCACGAAAAATCTACAAAGAATTTTTGGGTGATTCAAATTTTTACGTTTAGCTTACTTCCAGGGCTTTCTTTTGATATACGGATCATCTACTAACTTATTATACACAAAGAGTTATAGATTTTACAAAATCAAGTAATAAACTAATTTTTCTGAAAAATCTCCATATTTTTCTAAATTTCTCTCATTTGATTCATGCACCGTGAATTTAGCGTAAAATATCACCGTTATTATATTATTATATATTCACATTATACATTTATAATGTAATATAATGATATATTTGAATGAATTATTTTATCAGAAAAGATAAAATATCAATTTTCAACAATTGTCACTTTTCTAAAATTTCCTCCATTTATATCCCCATAAAAATAAATATTTCCTTATCATATAAATTAATAATTAATTATTCACAAATAATATTATAGAATCACAATAATGACAACCAGGTCGTTCCCAGGAAAGAAGGGGGCTTTCCGATAAGGATTTCTCCTTACTGGCGCGCAATTAGATGACCAATCCCCTTTCCTAGGTAGAACTTCCTTAGACATTTCCAATAATGATATCTAATAATATTATTCAATTAATATGAATTATTGATCTGATAATGGAAAATACTGTATAGTGACAATTATTGAAACAATAATAATATAAAATATCAACGTAGCAATTATTGAATCAATAAAATAAAATATTGAACAGTAATTACTGTAATAATTATTGAGCAATGCCTTCTTACGTAAGAATCAATAATCCAAAAATATTGTGCAATACCGTGTGCTACTGTGTAACAATGCGTATTACTTTACTTTACCCACCGGGTATTCCAATAGTTTTAACTGTAACAACTACGCCGTTATTTAAAAAAAACTCATACTTATCATTTTCTTCATCCAACAGTTATTCTATTATTGGGCCCACAGATTGCTGCGCTGTCGTATGAATATTCTCCGACAGCGAGAATATTCCACGACCAAACGAATATTCCCGGACAACAATGAGTATTTTATAACCACTTACGTATTTTGTAAACTTTACATATATCACCCTTAACTTTAACTTTTTTATCAATTTAACCATTTACTGAATAATAATTATAAAAAATTGAATACTTTTATTTCATAAAATTCGGGGTCTTATATACCTTCTCCACCAAAGTTCAAGAATCCAGGCAGTTTTGAAAGACCGTGTCAAATTGGTAGTCATGTCATAGGCAAGGCTATATGTGATATAAGAGCTAGTACAACTTTAGAGCCATGGTGGGATGAGAAAGGGAAGATAGGAGAAGACTCTGTTGTGTTTGACAAGCTTCCATGCCACAATTTGATCACAAACATAATAGGAAAAGCACCTAGTGGTTTATCGTACTTAATGGGGATCCTATCTAAAAAGATCATGATAGGTGACTTAGATTTAATGGCCATTACAATTGGGAATCTCTTAAAAGAGACATTGCTACTGATGGATGGAGGGTTCCTCAATTTTTGTAGGGGAATTGGATAGAGAATTGAAGAAGTCAGGCTGAGACTATAAAACAAGCGCTTATTGGTAGGCAACCCAAGTTTAATTTTTATTTTTAGTTTTTATTAGGTTTTATATTAGTAGCTTTGAATGTGCATTTATTTAGAATTTAATAAAATTGCTTCTATTGTGGGTTTGCAGGATATTCAAGTCAAATTCAAGTGTGGTGCCCAATTTGTTCCATGTGCCTAGCCTATTCTCCAAACTTAGCAGACAAGGAGGAAGATTGCTATATTTTTAGGGAAGTCATCTGCTTTACTTTTTTCCTATTTCAGCCATTGAGGACAATGTCTAGTTTAAGTTTGGGGTCATTTTAGTGTCGTGTTGCATATAGTTAGTTAGTTGCATGTTAGTTCTTTGTTTTTTATGTGTTAGCATTGTGTGTTTTTTTAGTTTGCATATAATACATGGTAGTTAATTGCATATTCATATATGTGTTGCATTAGTATATGTTCATGTAGTATAATTGCATTTTATTTTATTTTTTGCATGAATATGTGGGATCGGTTGATGTGGTCTTAGCTCGGTATATGATAAAATTGGTTTTGCATGTTAACTTAAAAGTGTTGATAATTGATTATGAGTTCTAATTTTAATCATGATGATAATCTGAGCCTGTCTGAAACTTATGTAACCGGTTAGCACTTAAAGTTTAACTGTTTTAAACCACTTGGTTCAAGGGTTTCATAATTTATTTATGGGGAAAAATCTTGGACATAAGGTATTGGTCATGTATTACAGGTTATGGTAACAATATAAGCATGCATCAAATCGCAGATCATAAATAGAAAACAGACTTCACTGCAAGGTGACGCGACCGCGCTTAGATTGTACTAAGGAGTGGTGCGGCCGCACTGCCCCTGGTTCAAACCAAGACATGGTTGTTCCTGCAGAATCCCAGTGTAATCCCGACTTGCACATATATAAATAATCAGGCAAAACACAAATGTCAGGGTGTTGATGTAAGACCCCAACTTTTTAATAAATAAAATTGAATTTCCTCTATTCATTATCTTGAAATAATAAGGTGATAATTTGATATAATACTTTGGTTATGGGTGAAATGTGCAAATTTTGCAAAATAAGCAAGTGGTTATAAAATATTCATTGTTGTTGAGGAATTTTCGTTTGGTCGTGGATATTCTTCTTTGTCAGGGAATATTCGTATTTACCACAAGAACCATTTGTGGGCCCCATAACGGAAAACGGTCGGATGAAAAAAATGACAAGTTTGAGTTTTTATAAATAACGATGTAATTGTTAGCGTTAACACTGTTGAAATACCTGGTGGTTAAAATCTGATACGTGGCTGGTTGCATTAAGAGCACTTAGATACACCTGCAGATTACAACGATGAGTTTGAATTATTGATTCTTACATAAGAAGACACTACTCAATAATTATTACAGTAATTATTGTTTAATATTTTATTTTATTGATTCAATAATTGCTGCGTTGATATTTTATATTATTGTTGTTTCAATAATTGTCACTACATAGTATTTCTCATTATCAGATCAATAATTCATATTATTTGAATAATATTATTAGATAGCATTATTGGCAATAGGAAGTTCTGTCTAGGAAAGGGGTTTGGTCACCTAATTGCGCGCCAGTAAGGAAAAATCCTTATCGAAAATCCCCCTCTTTTTTGAGAACGACCTGGTTGTCATAATTGTGATTCTGTAATATTATTTGTGAATAATTAATTATTGATTTATATGATAAGGAAATATTTATTTTATGTGGATATAAATGATGGATAGGAAAATATTTATTTTGTGCGGATATAAATAAAGGAATTAATGCTGAGGTGTTTTATCAGTATTTTGTCGGAATGGAGGTATTAAAAATCATCCGTATGGAGATTTCAGGCATTTTCTATTCACGTATACAACACTATTCACGAATACAGCATTATTCACCGAAAAATAAAAAAATTTCTTCTTTGTCCCAGATGTCTATTTTTGTTACTATCTTTGATTGTATCCATATTTTTATCTTTATTTTTGAAATCTGCTCCATAATTGATTATTATGGAATATTTTTGAACTTGGATAAACTATAGTACGAATCCCTAATATTTGTCCTTTTGTCTCACTAGATTCGTTTTCTGTAAGATATTTTTCATCATCCTCAGTCCTAAATGATGATATTACTGAATATCTTTGGCCTGTAGTGCAAAGATGAATGCTTAACTGATGAATATCTTTGGCCCGTAGTGCAAAGATGAACAGGTGTTGAGATGAATATGACCAACTGGTAATATAAATGAATATCTTTGGCCTGTAGTGCAAAGATGAATATTTGATTCAAGATGTATATTGATTGATGTTATAGGGATAAAATATTGATGATGGACTTTTAAATCTTAGAAGATAGTAGAATTCATTCTCTAGTTAACTCTTCTAATGGATTGTTGTTTCCGCTGCAGTTGTTGATCTAAAGCTTGTTGTCTATTATATTGTATCAGATTTTTCCCTGTTAAAGACTAATGATGATTTGTTGTATATTATCTTAGTCATAATATTCTTTACTGGGCTAGTTGAGCTCGCCCTTTTCCTTTTTGTTCCATTTCTCTTCACAGAAGATAAGAATTTAGCATGAACTAGCCGGGGTATGGAATGATGATTCAAGATAGTTTTTTTAGTAGTCCTCACTATTTTGTAAAATAGTGTATCAATAATTGTAATGAGGACTTATTTGAGTGTGGATATTGTTTAGAAGACAATATTTGTATTAAAACTCACAGCTTGTGTATTGTCGTATTTTGCACGACAATTGTAATAGTGAAGTTATAGTTTTTTTTCTGTACCATGTATTTAGCGACTCAGAATGGGTGATGTATACCTATTTTGGGGGCGTCACAGTTGATAATTAAGTTTGACCCTACATCTTATATATAACATAGGCCATTATCCATTCTCATTTAATCAAGACTTTAAGTGTTCAATTAACAAAGTCTCTTACATTTAGTCATCAAACATATGCTATGCGGTCAATATGTCTCAAATATACATGCTTACGTTATTTTAGTCATGTATTTCATGTTATGAAGTTCTACATCATTTAGACTTATCCTAATCCATGCTCAACTATTTTACAATGCGTATGACTAGCTAGGCATTCATGTCAATCATGTCTATAGGCATAACACACCCTAACATTATAATCAATTTCAGAATACTTGTAACGTTGTTATTGACAAAACTAGTTTTCAAGGTTTCTTTTGAAAATCTCATGTTAAACCACCAAGCATGCAAAGCTACTTTATTTACTACATATCATTCTTTCATATATACATAGCTAGACCACATAAGCACGCTCACAAGTTCCTAACTCAAAGTGTGTATAGTTTATCAAGTTCGTATTTGAAACTTTAAGTTTTCATTAGTAGTTCATCAAAACTTATTCAAGCATGCAAGGTAAGTCCACATATTCTATATCATGCTTTCATGCTTATGTATATATATGTAATTAGATCATGATAACATGTTTTCAAGTTCAGAATTTAAAGTATACATGGCTCATTGAGTTTATACTTTGAAACTCAAGTTCCCTTTTGAAACCCAAGCTATAGTAAGTGGTTACGTGCAAGGTCACTTATGTCAGTATATCAGCGCATAAATAGTCATAATAAACTCATACTAGCATGCTTCCTACATCAGAAGGCATAAAAACCCATCAACTGGTTTTGCAGAAGGGAGCGGTCGCGCCCTGTTTTTACTAGGGAGTGGCGCAGTCGCACCACTTTACTTCCAGCCAGAAGAGCTTCTGTAATAACAGAGCTTCCGATTCCATTTTATAATATTACTTAGTTTGCATACTTGAATACTATCACATTATCTTTAAACATGTATAAAATTTAACTAATAACATGTTAACATCTTCCAAGCCAATTCATAAAGATCCTAGCATAGTCACAGAAATTACAAATTTGAAAATTATGGACATAAGACATGATTTATTACCTCTGGAAGCTTGAAAGGAACTCCTTCAATCCTCTGACTATATTCTCTCAATTAACAACTCACTCTCTCTAATGTCCTTCTCAAAAAAATTTAGCAGTGAATATAGAAGAGAAGAACTTCAATTTATAGGCAATCAAAAACCCAAATAAAACCATTATCCTATAGTTCTAGACCATTGGAAAGAAGAAGAAGATGGTGGGTGTAAGACCCCAACTTTTATGAATAAAGATGATTTTTCTATAATTATCATTTTTGAATATTATGGAATGAAATTGATATAATGTTATAGTTGTGGGTAATATTTATAAATTTTGCAAAGTACTCAAGTTATTATATAATATTCGATTGGTCGGGGAATATTCGTACGACGGCACAATCATTGGTGGACCCCACAACAGAATTATTGTCGGATTGAGAAAACGACAAAAATATTTTATTAAAAATAACGGCGAAAGTTTTACAGTTAATACTGTTGAACTACTTGGTAGTAAAAGTACAGTAATACGCGTGGTTGCATAGTAGCACATGGTATTGATTATTGATGCTTATGTGAGAAGTCACTTAGTTTTGTTCAATTATTGCTTCAGTAATTATTGCATAGTATCTCACGTTAATTGATTCAATTATTGTCAATATTTTATATATTATTAAATCAATAATTGAGACGATAAGGTTATTAATATTATTATTTGCAATATTAACGATGTCTAGAAGTTCTGTCAAGGAGAGGTTTGGCCATCTAATTGCGCGCCATAGGGAGAAATCTTTATTGTAAAGGCCCCTCTTTCCTGGGAACGACCTGGTTGATTAATATTGTAAATTATAATAATGATGATAAATGTTGTTAAAAATGTTGAGGGATTTTTTATCGTAAATTTCACGTATTATTTGGACCCCCCACTTACATACTTTTCAAAACTGTCGGTAGAATGTTATCTAAATTTGTTTTGTTATTCATATATATATATGATGTGAATAAGTGGATGTGGGTGTGGGTGGGAAAAAGGGATTAGTCACGGGGAAGTTTTATTTTGGAATACTATATGGGATTATATATATATATATATATATATATATATATATATATGAAAAGTTGGCAGAAGGAGTACCATTACATTATTATATTAGGTAGGTTTGAAGGTTTGCAAAAGAAAATAAGGGAGTTCACGGGTTTTCCACCCGTGATAAATTTTGTTGCACATATTATATATATAATATATTATATTTAAAAGTTTTTATTTTATTAGAATATTTTATTGCATAGTGTCCTTTCCATTTTCCTATAAATAAGATGCTTAGTTAGAATTGAAATCACACCAGAAATCCAAAGAATTCTCTTCTATAATCTTGAGCGTATTTCTTTAGAGTTTTAAGAAGCTTTGAGCGTAGTGCAAGTTTTCTTCAAGAATATCCTCGCCCTACCAGTCGGAATACTCTTCTTTTACGGTAAGGGGTATTATTTCTTTTATATTCATGAAGAGAACTTCTGTTATTCCATTCTTTATATTTTTGTTGGAATATCCTGTCTGTGCATTTTACGACGGACTTGGTTCCGTCTTTATTATTCTGTTGGAATATCCTGTCTGCGCATTTTACGCCAGACCTGGTTCCGTCTTTATTAATCTACTGGAACATCCTGTCGGTGCGAATTTCGCCTAATTTGGTTTTATTATTTATTATTCTGTTGGAATAACCTGTCTATGCGAAGTACCGCATGCATCGTGATTTCTGTTGTTATTCCATTCTTTATTATTCTGATGGAATATCATGTTCGTTTCGCTAGTTTTGTGGGACCGGTTCATTATTATCATTTTGTTGGAATAACTTTGTCTGTCGCGGAATCACGCATGCATGGTGATTTCTTTTGTTATTCCATTCTTTATTATACCCAGTTGGTTAAAGTTTTGACTTTTATACTCCATGAAATTAGTGGAATATCCTTGATATTTGTGCTTCATCCAGTATCTTTTCATGGAAATATTCTTCTGAGCATTCTTGAATTTTACTTTACAAAGAAGTATCATGTTGACATTTTGGACGTTATTAGTTCCTAAATAAATTAATTCTTGAACTTGTTGCAGGTGGAAACACTGGCAACTCTCGGACGGTCACCACCATACAGTTCAAGGAGCTGCGACCACCGGAGTTTTTTGGAGAGCCAAAACCACTTAAGGCGGAGACGTGGATAAAACAGATCAACAAGATATTTGATGTCTTGGGTTTCTCCGAGGAGCAAAAGGTGTTAGGTTTGTAATATTCAAGAACGCAATCAAATTGCAAAAATTAGTGGAAGCGAGTAAAAATCAGAGTTTAAAAATTATTTACAAACCATAAACCCGGATCACCCTTTATGCACAATTATTAATTAAACGAAAAGATAAAGAATAAAATCATACCCTTGAAGATCGAGCTTCCTCAGGTACAAGTTCACCTCCAAATCCTTTCGCGTTCAACTTGAATCCACCGGGTTTGGTTCATTCCTTTGATCAACGTTAGCCACCCATATGTTTGGCCTCTAGAGGTGATCCACCAAGGAAGAAGAAAATTCAAGAAGATGGGTATTTGGCTCAAACCCTAGTTTTCTATCTCTATAGAAAAAGGTGTACTCTCCCAACAATTGGAATTATGTCGTATGTTCAAAAAGTCAACAACAACCCCCCCACCCATAATAAGACTCCTCTTATTAATAGATGTGGGCAACCCACCTTAACAATTAAGGAATTGGGTTTTATTTAATTAATTAAATTCTTTTAATTAATTAAGCTCCCTAATCTTATTAGGGATAATTAATTAAACTCCTTTAATTAATTTTCCTTCCTAATCCAATTAGGAATAAATGAGAGTACTTATATTAAATTAATTCCTAAACTCTTTTAGAAATTAAAATAATAATAATTGTAATAATATTAATAAGACTCCTCTTATTAATTTATATTTAATATTTCTAAAATATTAAATAATAATATTAAGCTATTTAATTTATTCTATCACCATAGATTAAATTAAATATACTTAACATATTATTACGATTATGCCATTAACTTCTTAAATAATTATTCTTCCTTTTATGGTGTGACCCTTTAGGTTCTCCATATTAAACCGTTGTTGTGAATAAATCAATTAGAACAATTCTAATCTTATTTAAATAAATAAATTAAACAATTAATTTATTTAAATAAATAATATTTATTCTACAATAGGGATAAGCCTCTCCTAATGATCAACGACTTTCCGGATAATATAGATTTCAACATTAATCATTAAAGAACCTTTGAGTAAATAGTTACTGTACAATTCAATCCTTCCACCATACAATGTCCCAATTAAATATAAGACATGGAATTACTTGTCAAGTCTTATTTTATTTAATTATATGTATTTCGATCCTTAAATGCACAACTCCAAATAATGCAAATTAGAAACTCCTTTCTAATTTCATTCGCCTTCGCCAAGGACTCTTCAAGTTGTCATTTATCGAATCACATAGGACATTTCTCTTCTTTATTAGAAGTGGTAGATTCTTTATTGATCATACATTATCTCCATGTACAACTTATTATACCCAAGCATACCCTTTGATATACCCTAAGGGTCTTAAGGAATAAGTCAAAGTATAACTCATCATACACAAGATACTATGATGATCTCAAGTCCAAGGATCACTTGTACTACTATCACTACAGGAATTTCTATTGACAGACAAATAAAACTCTATTAGGTATTCCTTAGCGAGCCACGTTCAATGAACTTATTCTCTAATAAGCACCTACATACTTGCTTTAGTGTCTCCACACAAATGATCATGAGATCAATCATCCTCATCCAATGAGCAAGCAACGTATGTACCAATCTATCCGGATTCACTAATCCCCAATTTAGTAATCCAATGATTGGGAACTATTTTAGTTTTAAGCTTTCTAAGAATTTAGATCTCATTAGAATGATCATCATCATTATTCTAAAAGCGTTGCTTAAAACTATGGGTTTATCACATATTATAAAACAGCATCATGTAGATAATTAAAAGCCTTTAATAAATTAATACTTTTTATTAATAAATGAATAAGATTGTTACAAAGTATATGCTTTATCATCAAACATGATTGTCTTGTGTGCATATTACTTTCAATCTCCCACTTGCACTAAAGCCAATCGCCATTGTATCTTATACTCTTCTTCTCTAAGTGACGATTATCCTGCTGTTGGATAAGCTTTAGTTAATGGATATGTAATGTTGTTCTTGAGAGTCCACTATCTCTATAGTGATTTCCCATCTTTCAATGATTCTAATAATCAAGTGAAAGTGCCACAACACATGTTTAGTTCCAAGATGAGACTTGGGAACTATTCCTAGTTCTCTAATGAACTTTTAATCCAAACAATCAACTTGCAGCTTCATTTATAGCTATATACTTTGTCTTTATCACTAAACCAAAGAACTCTTTTTTTGTTTGGAACCTTTCCAATTCACCGTACCACCGCTTCAAGATAACGCTTTACCTTAAAAGTGGATTTTCTCATCATCTTCTGGTGCATGCTGAAAAACTTGAGTCTGTTAAGCCCTCTAGTTTTAATTTAGACCCACCATGAATATGATAAAATCCTTAGTGCCAGTTAAGCACTTTAATATGTTTTTCACTGACTCATAGTGAACTTCTCCATAATATAATTGATCAACATCAGGTCTCGTACATTTCATTGTATACATGATTGTCACTCATGCGACCTCTCTTTTCAGGAGTCTGTGGGGACTATTAAGAGAGATACACTCCATAGCTCATCTACATGAGACATCTCTTGGAGTTTGCCATGCTAAACGACTTTAGCATCAAATGAATATACGTTCTTTGGGTTAAGTTGAGCATCCTTTTAAATCTATCTATATAGATTTATATCCCCAATTAAGATACTCTTCCAAATCATTCATGGAGGAATGTTTAGACAACTTTATCTTTACTGATTGTAGCATTGGTATGTCATTCCTTATCCGTAGTATATCAACATATAATATTAGGAATGTCACTGGCGCCCCCAATCGTCCCTTTGTACACACTAGAACTCTTACCTCATCGTATGTAACTGGATCATCATCTTCTATGATGAGTACCTCATCATCATCATCTATGATGAATCCATACCTCCTAGGTATCTTCAGTACTATTCCAGATTTATAATTCGGTTGTGGTACAATAGGTCTATCTACAGGTTCCTCTTATTTGACTTATAGTGTTTTGTGGATCATGAACTCTTCAAGATCTATAATCCTCCCACTAGCCCTTCAATGATAAACGCCTTTATCTTAGAAGGCAGCGTGTTTCGCAACAAACACCTTTTGCTAAGTAGAATTATAGAACATATACCCTAAACTTACTTTAGGATGTCCCACAAATCAGTACATGTCAAATTTTGTCCCAAGCTTATCCTTCGAAACCTTTTCACATAAGTTGGACAACCCCTTATCTTAACATACTTAAGATTAGGAATCCTCCCTGTCCATAACTTTTATGGAGTCTTGGGGCCGGATTTTGAGGATACCATTTTCGTAGATATGCAGCCATTTCTAGGACATTATCCCAGAAGGATACTGGAATGTCGGTAAAATCATTGTGGACCGCACCATGTCCAACAAGGTACGATTTTTCATTCAGATGCATCAATCAATTATTGCAGACGATGTGTCCATTATGAGAAAAACCATTTGAGATGATCTAGAAACTTATTGCACAAGTATTTATTCCTTGATCTAATCAAAGAATCTTAATACATTGCCAATTTGTTTCACTTCTAAATTCTTTGAACCTTTCAAATAATTCACACTTGTATTTCAACAAATACACACATTCAACTCTTTGAATTATCATCTCCTTTTCTTATACTAATTTGTTCAATATGCAAAATTATTTTCATGTAAGTCAAGTATACAAAATTTATTAAGTAATATTCCAGTTCTATACAAAACATTATTATTATAAATAGAACAACAATTGTTCTTAATTATAATACCAAAGATTTCATTGTCCAACAATAAAATGGAAATAATATTTCTAACAAGAACTGAAATACAATAACAACTTATTGACTTAATAGATTTTCCCATAGGCATTGCTAAACTATAAGTTTCTATGGCTAATGTAGCAACCTTTGCTTCATTTTCTACATATAAATTACTTATCTTTGTTTAACTTTCTACTTCGCTTGGTCCTTCATAAATCTATATTTATGATAACCAAAGTCGGTATCCAATACCCAAGTAGAACCTTAACTTAAAGAAAATTTATTTCAATCATGAACAAAAAGCGTATTATGCTCAAACTTCACTAAGCTTCTTTGGTTAGCCTCTGCAAGATGCTTCTCAGCTTTCTTTCTAGTGTCTAGGCTTATTAAAGTGGAAGCAAACTCCTTTGCTATCCATATCGCTTTGTTCTTATTATCCTTTGTTTTTGCCTTTCTATTTACCTTCTTAGAATCGTTCTTCTTCTTTTGAGTAAGATCCTTTGGCCCCTACCAAGAAGACATGGTCTTTCTTGGTTGGAAAGTGACTCTCAACATTTTTCAACATGTTAAGCAAATCAGCAAAGCTAATATCTAGCTTGTTCATATGAAAAATTCACAACAATTGTGAAAAGAGTCCAGGAGTGAGTGCAAGATCAAATCTTGGCTCAACTCTCCATCCATGACAAAACCAGTTGTCCTAATTGATCAATCAAATTGATTATGTTAAGAACTTTTGTGCATACTATAGTTTCATTGGCCATTCTAGATCGGAAGAGCTCCTTAGATATCTCGATATATCTATCGGTCCTACTTTCCTCACCATCAACTACTTAATGTGCGGAATATAGTAGGAGCATCCATAGTTTCAGTCGACGTTGAAGCTCACTCAAACTCATGGATGCGAGCATGATGCATTGAGCCAACTGTGCATCATCTTGCCACTTTCTAAAAGTAGTAATCTCTTCCTCAGAGGCATTGTCTGCAACCATTGCAGGGATAGGCGATATAAGGACATAAGATAGCTTTCCACTATGAGAACTATTCTCAAATTCCTTAACCAATCCGCTTAATTTGATGCGTTAATTTAGCATCTAATATGCTTCGCAATGATAGTAATTTTAGACATTGTAAATTTCTGTAAATGAATTTGTAATTAACAACATTTTAACATACATTCTTTTATTAATTACCAAAATAATTTAGGTCTTGTTTTAAATTGGTATCTCCCACTATTTTCTTCAAACTATATTACCTCACTTATATAGTTCGGCAAAATCTAATTAAAGATTTGCTAGTGAGAATAAGGATCCCATTTCAAATGTATATAGCCTTGTGGTGACACAACAAACTATATATAAATAAATAGGTAGACAACTTTTGTCAATTACATCAACTATACAACTCCTTTTCTTTTGCCTCTTAGATTATTTTGATCAAGTGGTGGCACATCCGAATCAAAATTATCCAAGTTAAGTCCGACCTAGCACTCCATATATTCAAAAAGAAAATATCATCCTTGTGGTGACACAACAAAACAATATTGTTCAATTTTCTTTATAAGCATCAAATGTGATAAATTAACATCTTAAATACTTAATACTTGCCTTGTGGTGATACAACAAACTCATATTAAATATTTAATACTCTATTAATTTTATCATGCTAGAAAGCGACGTTCGATATTCCAAATATCTTTGAACGCTTAGGACTTAATATAAAAAATTGAGGGGTTTGTTATTAATTTGTCTCATCTTGTTTAAGCGCAGTATGCACATATATATATAAAATACACGTCATATTAATGAACATGCGAAGCATGTTTACATAATATATAATATATATAGTATAAGCATGCACATATAGAATACTATATTCTACCCGGATTGATTATAGACTTTTATTCTAGTTTGGTTCACTAGAGCCACCAAGTGAACCAAAAGGTCAAACCCTAGGGGTGCAAGAAATAATATTTAAATATAACTATTACATTTAAACCCGGGCTCCATTACAAATGGGTCTTCAAGCGCTTCTTGTTCCAATTCTTTAAAATTAATTCTAACTATTCCTATTACAAAACTATTTAAAATAAATAGAAACCTTGATCAGCAGTCAAGGGGAAGTACATAGGAGGGAGTTAGAATTTACATTAAGGAAAAATTAGAGAAGACGAGGTATGCAGACCCCATTTGATAAAACCCATACATTCATGCATCCAACTAAAATAAAATCCAATCACATTGGTTAATAATCCATAATCAATCCCATTTATTATCATACACATCATCATATGCATCAATAAATAACATTCATCATATGAATAATAAACATTTAATATATATATTGATATCATTTAATGGGCAAATTTAGTTAGTATAAAATCTATTTTTGAATAAAAATAAACTCCTTTATTTAAATCCAAATTTAAATCAAAATAAAACTATTTTATTTTAATTTATCCTATTTTGAATAAAATAAACTATTTTATTTTAATCAAAATCTTTAATCAAAATAAACTCATTTATTTTAATTAATTATGGAATCCAATTCCAAAAAAAATCTTTAATTAAAATAAACTCTTTTATTTTAATTAATTATGGAATCCATTCCATGTAAAAAAATCTTTAATTAAAATAAACTCTTTTATTTTAATTAATTATGGAATCCAATTCCATGTAAAAAAAAAAAATTATTAAAGGAAACACGGATTCTCTTTCCTATTCACAAATAAACTCCTTTATTTTGAATAATATGAAATCTTATTTCACATCTAAATAAACTCCTTTATTTAAGGAAACACTGATTTTCTTTCCTATTCACAAATAAACTCCTTTATTTTGAATAATATGAAATCTTATTTCATATTTAAATAAACTCCTTTATTTAAGGAAACACGGATTCTCTTTCCTATTCACAAATAAACTCTTTTATTTTGAATAATATGAAATCCTATTTCATATCTAAATAAACTCCTTTATTTAAGAAAAAATAAAATCCAATTTCAACTCAAATTAGTTATCATGGAATCCAATTCCAACTCTAATTAGTTAGCATGAAATTCTAATTAAAATAAACTTTATATTTTAATATTAAAATAAACTTTTTATTTTAAAATTAAAATAAACATTTTATTTTAATTATAAAATAATTAGGAATATATCATATATATTATATATATATATATATATATATATATATATATATATATATATATATATATATATATATATATATATATATATATATATATATATATATATATATATATATATATATATATATAAAACCGAAAGTTCCTAAAATATATATCCGCATTTTTATTTTGTAAAACCGTATTTGCCTTGTTACCGTTTGCTTGAATTCTAAGCACTCAGAACTAATTTTTTTTTTTTTTTTTATGGTTTCCGTGCCATGTTTTGAAAAGAAAAAACAATCAGATTCCAACACATCAATATAATATGTAATTCCAACTTGAAATCCTGTAAAAACGTGGCAGGCTTACTTTTAAAAACAATCGGCCAGATCCTTTTTTTAAAAAAAAAAAAAGCGGAAGACTTTTTTTTTTTTTTTTAAATTTTATACAATTAAATTATGCCCAATTAAATTGTTCTAAACACATATCAACATACATATTAAATCAAACAATTAATAATTCACATAAAGGTTTGGCTCTGATGCCACTGTTAGGTTTGTAATATTCAAGAACGCAATCAAATTGCAAAAATTAGCGGAAGCGAGTAAAAATCAGAGTTTAAAAATTATTTACAAACCATAAACCCGGATCACCCTTTATGCACAATTATTAATTAAACGAAAAGATAAAGAATAAAATCATACCCTTGAAGATCGAGCTTCCTCAGGTACAAGTTCACCTCCAAATCCTTTCGCTTCAACTTGAATCCACACCGGTTTGGTTCCTTCCTTTGATCAACGTTAGCCACCCATATGTTTGGCCTCTAGAGGTGATCCACCAAGGAAGAAGAAAATTCAAGAAGATGGGTATTTGGCTCAAACCCTAGTTTTCTATCTCTATAGAAAAAGGTGTACTCTCCCAACAATTGGAATTATGTCGTATGTTCAAAAAGTCAACAACAACCCCCCCACCCATAATAAGACTCCTCTTATTAATAGATGTGGGCAACCCACCTTAACAATTAAGGAATTGAGTTTTATTTATTTAATTAAATTCTTTTAATTAATTAAGCTCCCTAATCTTATTAGGGATAATTAATTAAACTCCTTTAATTAATTTTCCTTCCTAATCCAATTAGGAATAAATGAGAGTACTTATATTAAATTAATTCCTAAACTCTTTTAGAAATTAAAATAATAATAATTGTAATAATATTAATAAGACTCCTCTTATTAATTTATATTTAATATTTCTAAAATATTAAATAATAAATATTAAGCTATTTAATTTATTCTATCACCATAGATTAAATTAAATATACTTAATATTATTACGATTATGCCATTAACTTCTTAAATAATTATTCTTCCTTTTATGGTGTGACCCTTTAGGTTCTCCATATTAAACCGGTTGTGAATAAATCAATTAGAACAATTCTAATCTTATTTAAATAAATAAATTAAATAATTAATTTATTTAAATAAATAATATTTATTCTACAATAGGATAAGCCTCCCTAGCGATCAACGACTTTCCGGATAATATAGATTTCAACATTAATCATTAAAGAACCTTTGAGTAAATAGTTACCGTCATAATTCAATCCTTCCACCATACAATGTCCCAATTAAATATAAGACATGGAATTACCACAAGTCTTATTTTATTTAATTATATGTATTTCGATCCTTAAATGCACAACTCCAAATAATGCAAATTAGAAACTCCTTTCTAATTTCATTCTCGCTTTAACCAAGGACTACTTTGGGTTGTCATTTATCGAATCACATAGGACATTTCTCTTCTTTTATTAGAAGTGGTAGATTCTTTATTGATCATACATTATCTCCATGTACAACTTATTATACCCAAGCATACCCTTTGATATGCCCTAAGGGTCTTAAGGAATAAGTAAAAGTATAACTCATCATACACAAGATACTATGATGATCTCAAGTCCAAGGATCACTTGTACTACTATCACTACAGGAATTCCTATTGACAAGCAAATAAAACTCCATTAGGTATTCCTTAGCGAGCCACGTTCAATGAACTTATTCTCTAATAAGCACCTACATACTTGCTTTAGTGTCTCCACACAAATGATCATGAGATCAATCATCCTCATCCAATGAGCAAGCAACGTATGTATCAATCTATCCGGATTCACTAATCCCCAATTTAGTAATCCAATGATTGGGAACTATTTTAGTTTTAAGCTTTCTAAGAATTTAGATCTCATTAGAATGATCATCATCATTATTCTAAAAGCGTTGCTTAAAACTATGGGTTTATCACATATTATAAAACAAAGATCATGTAGATAATTAAAAGCCTTTAATAAATTAATACTTTTTATTAATAAATGAATAAGATTGTTACAAAGTATATGCTTTATCATCAAACATGATTGGCTTGTGTGCATATTACTTTCAAAAGGTTCCCTTTGCCACCTTCATGTTATGAGTGAAGAGGCGATTCTTCGTGGGAATCAGTAAGCGTACTCAACTCCGCCAAGACCGAGATGTCTTGGGAGAAGTTTCAAGAACTGTTCAATGACAAGTACTTTCCTGAAAGTATTCGTTACATGAAAGAGGTAGAGTTCATTAAACTGGAACAAAACAACATGACCGTGTCACAGTACGAAGCCAAGTTTGCCGAGTTGTACCGGTTTGCGTCCCATTTGGTTGATAATGAGGAGAGAATGACGCGAATGTTTCTAAGAGGTTTGAAACCCAAGATACGTTAATATCTTATCTCTCATAAACTGTTTTTGTATTCAGATGTTGTTAATAGGGCTCAGTTATTGGAGCGCAATAATGAGTCAACCCAACCAAAAGAGATCAGCCAGCAAAATGATAATACTAGTGATAACAGTCATCGAAGCGGTGACAATAAGCGTGGAGGGAATCAACATGCCAGAAATGGTAACCACTTCGGTGGTAATCATGGCCAAAACAATAAGAATGGACATTTCAAGAAGATGAGATTTAACAATGATGGAAAGACGTCAGCATCAACACCTGTCGTTAAGGAAGGAGAACGACCACCTATCATATGCTTCAAATGCGGAGGGGAGGGACACATCAGTCCAAACTACGCGATGCCGTCTAAAGCATGTTATAATTGTGGAAGAGAAGGTCACCTAGCCCGATTTTGTCGTTCACCAAAGACAAGTTCAGCTAGGATAGAGGCACCAAAGGACACCCCAAAAAATTCAAAGCCAGTAGTGCAAGGGAGAGCGTTTGTCGTGACCTCCCAGAAAGCAAGGAACCCGAATGAGGTCATCACGGGTAAGCTTATCATAAACTCTAATGAAGTAAATACCTTATTTGATACCGGTTCTACCCATTCCTTTATTTCTCCTACTTGCGCTTAACATTTAAATTTGACTCCGGAGAAATTAGACTTTGACTTATCTGTTGAAACTCTGTTGGGAGAAACCTTCATTACATCCACTGTTTATAAATCTTGTTTGGTTCAAATTGATACCCTCACATTACCTGTCGATCTTATTTCATTGAAAATACTTGCATTTGACGTAATTCTAGGGATTGATTGGTTAACTACTCATCATGCAAAATTTGATTATTTTCATAAGGTTGTTAGCTTTCATATTCCTAACCAACCTATTATGCGAATTCAAGCAACCCAACCATTAAAATCAATCACTGTCATTTCAAGCCATAAAGCTATTCGTTTATTGAAAAACGAATGTCAAGCTTTCTTAGCTCATGTCACGGATCTAAACAAAAATATGTCAGTTTTAAATGATATTTCTATTGTTAATGAATTTCTGATGTATTCCACGAAGAACTTCCCAGCCTACCCAGGCGCGAAAATTAAATTTTGTATCGACCTTGAACTCGATACAAAACCCATTTCCAAATCCCTATATCGAATGGCTCCTATTGAACTTCAGGAGTTAAAGACCCAACTGCAGGAATTGTTAGACATCGGTTTCATTCGTCCTAGTATGTCTCCTTGGGGTGCTCCTGTTCTATTCGTGACGAAGAAATATGGGAGTATGCGACTTTGTATTGATTATCGGGAGTTGAATCATGTCACCATCAAAAATGGGTACCCATTGCCACGTATTGATGACCTGTTTGACCAGTTGCAAGGCGCCAAATTCTTTTCAAAAATTGATCTTCGTTCTGGATATCACCAATTGAAGATTAGAACAGATGACATTCCAAAGACGGCTTTAAGAACTCGATACGGGCATTATGAATTCCTAGTCATATCTTTTGAATTGACTAATGCTCCTGCTGCCTTCATGGATATGATGAACCGAGTATTCAAGGAATATTTGGATCACTTTGTGGTCGTCTTTATTGATGACATCCTTATTTATTACAAAAACCGTGAAGATCATGAGCAACACTTGAGGCTGATACTCCAAAAGCTTCGTGAATATAAGCTTTATGCCAAGTTGAAGAAATGCGAGTTCTGGCTTGAGGAAGTAGCATTCCTTGGGCACGTGGTATCAAGTCATGGAATATTTGTTAACCTGGCAAAGATTGAAGCCATTCAAAGCTGGGAACAACCTAAATCAGTGACCGAATTACGTAGCTTTCTCGGCTTAGCCGGTTAGTATCGGAGATTCGTAGAAGGGTTTTCTCGAATTGCTACTCCATTAACTCAGCTGACTCGGAAAGATACAAAATTCAGATTGAGTGAGGAATGTGAGAAGAGTCTTCAAGAACTAAAGAGAAGACTCATTTCAGCACCTGTTCTGACAATACCATCTGGCTCGGAGGGATTTGTCATCTACAGTGATGCTTCGAGCAAAAGGTTAGGTTGTGTTCTCATGCAACATGGGAAAGTCATAGCCTATGCCTCGCGACAACTCAAAGAATATGAGAGGAATTATCCTACTCATGATCTAGAGTTGACAACAGTCATTTTTGCACAAAAGATTTGGAGGCATTACTTGTATGGGGAGAAAGTGGAGATCTTTACGGATCATAAAAGCCTCAAATATTTCTTCACTCAAAAGGAACTCAACATGCGACAGCGACGTTGGCTTGAACTGTTGAAAGATTTTGATCATACCATCCAATATCATCCTGGAAAAGCAAACGTGGTAGCTGACGCATTTTGTAGAAGATCATATGCGGGTACGAGTGCGATATTGTCAACGCAAAGGCCCATTTTGTATGACTTGCAAAGGATGGAGATAGAGATAAAAACTACGAGGACCCACATGATGATGGCGAATATCTGAGTAGAACCAGACTTTAATCGATAAAGTTAAAAGCTGCTCGAGCTTGCGGACACAGGCTGATGCATATGAGGAAGAAAGTACAAGAAGGTGCTATGCCGGAAGCAAGAATCGATGAAGAAGGAATACTTCGAGTCAACTCCAGACTTTGTGTTCCTAACAACCCTGATTTAAAGTATAAAATCATGATGGAGGTGCACAACACACAGTTTGCAATCCATCCTGGGAGTACCAAAATGTATCATGATCTTCGACATACATTTTGGTGGAGTAATATGAAGAGGGAGATAACGCTGTTTATCTCAAGGTGTTTAACTTGTCAACGAGTCAAGGCGGAACATCAAGTACGAAAAGGTCCATTGCAACCACTTGAAATTCCAGAATGGAAGTGGGAGCACATTACCATGGATTTTGTTACTGGTCTTCCCAAGGTTTCTCAAGGCATAGATGAAATTTGGGTCATTATTGAAAGATTGACCAAGTCTGCTCATTTCTTACCTATACGAGAAACTTATACACTTAAACGTCTTGCTCGTATGTACATAAACGAGGTTGTAAGATTGCATGGTATGCCAGTATCCATAGTTTCTGATCGGAACCCAAGATTCACTTCACGATTTTGGGTTAGTTTGCCAAAAGCTATGGACACAGATTTACGATTTAGTTCGACATATCATCCTCAAACGGACGGACAATCAGAGAGGACTATTCAAACTCTTGAAGATTTATTAAGACTCTGCATCCTTGAATTCAAGGGAAGTTGGGACAAGTTCTTACCATTGGTGGAGTTTTCCTACAACAACAGTTATCAAGCAAGTATTGGCATGGCTCCATTCGAGGCGTTGTATGGAAGAAAGTGTCATTCTCCAGTATGCTGGGATGAGGTGGGTGAAGCAACATTATTGGGACCGGAGTTAGTACGTATGACTATGGAAAAGATTCAAACAATCCGACAACGTATAAAAACCTCACAAGAGCGACAAAAGAGTTATGTTGATCTTCATCGAAAAGACGTGGAGTTCGATATTGGAGATCATGTGTTGTTACGTGTTGCTCCATGGAAAGGAGTTACGAGATTTGAAAAGAGAGGAAATCTAAATCCTCGATTCATTGGCCCATTTTAATCCTCGATCGAGTAGGAATCGTAGGCGTATAGACTTCGATTTACCGCCAGTATGTCTCGTGTTCATAATGTTTTCATATATCTATGTTACGTAAATATGTGAAAGACCCGAACCACATTATTGAGTTAGAACCGGACGAAATAGCGGAAGATTTAACGTATGAAGAGGTTCTGTTCAAATCTTGGATTAGAAGGAACATATTCTACGCTCAAGTTATACCTCAAGTCAAAGTTTTATGGAGGAATCACGATGTTGAGGAAATGACCTGGGAGTTAGAATCAAAATGAAATCAAGGTATCCTTACCTCTTGACATACTAAATGCGTACCCTAATTTCGAGGGAAATTTCATAAGAAGGGGAGATTGTAAGACCCCAACTTTTATGAATAAAGATGATTTTCTATAATTATCATTTTTGAATATTATGGAATGAAATTGATATAATGTTATAGTTGTGGGTAATATTTATAAATTTTGCAAAGTACATGAAGTTGTTATATAATATTCGATTGGTGGGGAATATTATTAAATGCGACAGCACAATCATTGGTGGACCCCATTAACGGAATTATTATCGGATTGAGAAAACGACAAAAATATTTTATTGAAAATAACGGCGGAAGTTTTCTGAGATAATCTTGTTGAACTACTCGGTAGTAAAAGTACGATGTCTGGCGTGGTTGCATAGTAGCACACGATATTGATTATTGATGTTTATGTGAGAAGTCACTTAGTTTTGTTCAATTATTGCTTCAGTAATTGTTGCATAGTATCTCACGTTAATTGATTCAATTATTGTCAATATTTTATATATTATTAAATCAATAATTGAGACGATAAGGTTATTAATATTATTATTTGCAATACTAACGATGTCTAGAAGTTCTGTCAATGAGAGTTTTGGCCACCTAATTGCGCACCAATAGGGAGAAATCCTTATTGGAAAGGCCCTTCTTTCCTGGGAACGACCTGGTTGATTAATATTGTGAATTATAATAATGATGATAAATGTTGTTAAAAATGTTGAGGAATTTTTTATCGTAAATTTCGCATATTATTTGGACCCCCCACTTACATACTTTTCAAAACTGTCGGTAAAAAGTTATCTAAATTTGTTTTGATATTCATATATATATATATATATATATATATAATATGATGTGAATAAGTGTGTGTGGGTGTGGGTAGGGGTGGGAAAAAGGGATTTGTCACGGGGAAGTTTTATTTTGGAGTACTATATGGGATTATATATATATATATAAATTGAAAAGTTGGCAGAAGGAGTACCATTACATTATTATATTTGGTAGGTTTGAAGGTTTGCAAAAGAAAATAAGGGAGTTCACGGGTTTTCCACCCGTGATAAATTTTGTTGCACATGTTATATATATAATATATTATATTTAAAAGTTTTTATTTTATTAGAATATTTTATTGCATAGTGTCCATTCCATTTTCCTATAAATAAGATGCTTAGTTTGAATTGAAATCACACCAGAAATCCAAAGAATTCTCTTCTATAATCTTAAGCGTATTTCTTTAGAGTTTTAAGAAGCTTTGAGCGCAGTGCAAGTTTTCTTCAAGAATATCCTCTCCCTACCAGTCAGAATACTCTTCTTTTACGGTAAGGTGTATTATTTCTTTTATATTCATGAAGAGAACTTCTGTTATTCCATTCTTTATATTACTGTTGGAATATCCTGTTTGTACGTTTTAAGCCGGACCTGGTTCCGTCTTTATTATTCTGTTGGAATATCCTCATGCACAAGATTTTACACAGACACAGTTCCGTCTTTATTATTACATTGGAACATCCATATTGCATGTGAATTTAAATGCGACTGGTTACATTATTTATTATTACATTTTGAATAACCTATCTATGCGAAGTACCACATGCATGGTTATTTCTGTTGTTATTCCATTCTTTATTATTCTGTTGGAATATCCTGTCTATGCATTTACGCCGGACCTGGTTCCGTTACTTATCATTTTGTTGAAATAACCTGTCTATGCGAAGTACCGCATGCATGGTGATTTCTTTTGTTATTCCATTCTTTATTATACTCAGTTGGTTAAAGTTTTGACTTTTATACTCCATGAAATTAGTGGAATATCCTTGATATTTGCGTTTCATCCAGTATCTTTTCATGGAAATATTCTTCTGAGCATTCTTGAATTTTACTTTACAAAGAAGTATCATGTTGACAATTTGGACGTTATTAGTTCCTGAATAAATTAATTCTTGAACTTGTTTTATTGAATTCTTATATCATTGTCATCATCCTCATATTTATATATTTTTTTTGAAAGTCATATGTGGCCTGTAGTGCATGGATGGACTTGGTATGATTATGACCAGTGATTGTTCGGTGTAATCATGACCGTAATGTTATAAATGATGTGGTAAAAGTCCTCATTGGCCCGTAGTGCATTGATGCACAGTTATTGGCATGATCATGACCATTGATGAATACACGAATATCCTTGGCTCGTAGTGCATGGATAATTTGTGATCGTGACACTAATGAATATCCTTGGCCGTAGTGCAGGGATGATGTGGATTATTTATTAAGCTGAGTCTCAGTGATAAAAGTGATGAAAAACCTTTTTAAATCATAAAAGATAGTAGACTTTATTCTCTACTTGACTCTTTTAATGGATTGCATGTTACGCTGCAGTTAAACTTGATATCTATTGTATTTTATCAGTTTAACACTGTTGAGGACTAATGATAATTTATTCTGCATTATCTTAGTCATAATATTTCTTACTGGGCTAGTTGAGCTCACACTTTCTTTCACTGTTCTCTTCAAGAAATGAGAACGTAGCCGGGACTAGTCGGGAAACGGAGTGACGGTCCAGATTATAGCATTAGTAATCCTCACTATTCTGTTAAATAGTGTGATAATAAATGTAATGAGGACTTATTCTGAGAGTGGATATTGTCTAGAAGACAATATTTGTATTAAAACTCACAGCATGTATTTTGTCGTATTTTACACGACTGTTGTATAATTAAGTTGTATTTGAATTTCGTACCATGTATTTGGCGACTCAAGATGGGTGATGTATACTTATTTTGGGGGCGTCACAGTTGGTATCAAAGCTTAGGGATATGATCCCTGGCTAAGATGTGAGACAAGAACTAGGAGGGGAGAGACGGGGAATTCCTTCACTAGTATGACCTACCTAAGTTTATTTGGTATTTATTTGGTCGGTCAGAGTATAGGAATAATATGTGATATGTTAATTAACCCTTGTTTTGTGGCAGTATTTGAAAATGGCATCTGAGAATGTTGAGAACATCATTAGAGCACAGGAGACCATTGAGTCTCCACAGATCAATAACCAAGACAATGTGCATTAGGAAGGCGACAATCCTCATGCAAACAATAACACTGACCAAATGATGAACGATGGAATGTTCCGAGGCTTTATGCAATTCATGCAACATTAGGCGAGATTGGCTCCTGTCCAAAATGAAGGTGGAAACACTGGCAACTCTCATAAAGTCACCACCAAACAGTTCAAGGAGCTGGGACCACCGGAGTTTTTTGGAGAGCCAAAACCACTTAAGGCGGAGACGTGGATAAAATAGATCAACAAGATATTTGATGTCTTGGGTTGCTCCGAAGAGCAAAAGGTTCCCTTTGCCACCTTCATGTTGCGGGCAGAGGCAGATTACTGGTGGGAATCTGTAAAGCGTACTCAACCTGCCACACTGAAGATGTCTTGGGAGAAGTTTCAAGAACTATTCAACGACAAGTACTTTCCTGAAAGTATTCGTCACATGAAAGAGGTAGAGTTCATTAAACTGGAACAAAACAACATGACCGTGTCGCGATCTGAAGCCAAGTTTGCTTGAGTCAGTGTCTGGTTTTGCGTCCCATTTGGTTGATAATGAGGAGAGAATGACGCGAATGTTTCTAAGAGGTTTGAAACCCAAGATACGTTAATATCTTATCTCTCATAAAGCGTGTTTGTATTCGGATGTTAATAGGGGGCTCGATTATTGGAGCGCGATAATGAAATCAACCCAACCAAAAGTGAAGCGGTAAACAAAATGATAATACCGGTGATAACGATCATCGAAGAAGCGGTGACAATAAGCGTGGAGGAATCAACATGCGAAAATGGTAACCACTTCGGTGGTAATCGTGGCCAAAAAACAATAAGAATGGACATTTCAAGAAGAGGAGATTTAACAATGATGGAAAGACGTCGGCACATTTTGTCGTTGTTAAGGAAGGAGAACGACCACCTATCATATGCTTCAAATGTGGAGGGAGGGACACATCGATCAAAATCTGCTGCGATGTTGTCCAAAGCATGTTATAATTGTGGAAGAAAAGGTCACCTAGCCCGATTTTGTCGTTCACCGAAGACAAGTTCAGCTAGGATGGAGGCACCAAAGGACACCCCAAAAAAGTCAAAGCCAGTAGTGCAAGGGAGAGCATTTGTCGTGACCTCCCAGAAAGCAAGGAACCCGAATGAGGTCATCACGGGTAAGCTTATCATAAACTCTAGTGAAGTATATACCTTATTTGATACCGGTTTCACCCATTCCTTTATTTCTCCTACTTGCGCTTAACGTTTAAATTTGACTCCGGAGAAATTAGACTTTGACTTATCTATTGAAACTCCGTTGGGAGAAACCTTCATTACATCCACTGTTTATAAGTCTTGTTTGGTTCAAATTGGTAACCTCACATTACCTGTCGATCTTATTTCATTGAAAATACTTGCATTTGACGTAATTCTAGGGATTGATTGGTTAACTACTCATCATGCAAAAATTGATTATTTTCGTAAGGTTATTAGTTTTCATATTCCTAACCAACCTATTATGCGAATTCAAGCAACCCAACCATTAAAATCAATCACTGTCATCTCAATCCATAAAGCTATTCGTTTATTGAAAAATGGATGTCAAGCTTTCTTAGCTCATGTCACGGATCTAAACAAAAATACGTCAGTTTTGAATGATATTTCTATTGTTAATGAATTTCCTAACATATTCCCTGAAGAACTTCCTGGCCTACCCCCAGAGCGTGAAATTGAATTTTGTATCGACCTTGAACCCGATACAAAACCCATTTCCAAATCCCCATATCGAATGGCTCCTATTGAACTTCAGGAGTTAAAGACCCAACTGCAGGAATTGTTAGACATTGGTTTCATTCGTCCTAGTACGTCTCCTTGGGGTGCTCCTGTTCTATTCGTGAAGAAGAAATATGGGAGTATCGCGACTTTGTATTGATTATCGGGAGTTGAATCATGTCACCATCAAAACTAGGTACCCATTGCCACGTATTGATGACTGTTTGACCGATTGCAAGGCGCGAAATTCTTTTCAAAATTGATCTTCGTTAGGATATCACCAATTTGAAGATTAGAACCGATGACATTCAAAGATGGCTTTAAGAACTTCGATCTGGGCATTATGAATTCCTAGTCATGTCTTTTGGATTGACTAATGCTCTTAACGCCTTCATGGATATGATGAACCGAGTATTCAAGGAATATTTGGATCACTTTGTGGTCGTCTTTATTGATGACATCCTTATTTATTCCAAAAACCGTGAAGATCATGAGAAACACTTGAGGCTGATACTCCAAAAGCTTCGTGAATATAAGCTTTATGCCAAGTTGAAGAAATGCGAGTTCTGGCTTGAGGAAGTAGCATTCCTTGGGCACGTGGTATCAAGTCATGGAATATTTGTTGACCCGGTAAAGATTGAAGCCATTCAAAGCTGGAAACAACATAAATCAATGACCGAAGTACGTAGTTTTCTCGGCTTAGCTGGTTATTATCGGAGATTCGTAGAAGGGTTTTCTCAAATCACTACTCCATTAACTTAGTTGACTCGAAAAGATACAAAATTCGATTGGAATGAAGAATGTGAGAAGAGTTTTTAAGAACTCAAGAGAAGACTCATTTCAGCACCTGTTCTGACAATACCATCTGGCTCGGAGGGATTTGTCATCTACAGTGATGCTTCGGGCAAAGGGTTAGGTTATGTTCTCATGCGACATGGGAAAGTCATAGCCTATGCCTCACGACAACTCAAAGAATATGAGAGGAATTATCCTATTCATGATCTAGAGTTGGCAGCAGTCGTTTTTGCACTAAAGATTTGGAGGCATTACTTGTATGGGGAGAAAGTGGAGATCTTTACGGATCATAAAAAGCCTCAAATATTTTTTCACTCAAAAAGGAACTCAACATGCGACAATGACGTTGGCTTGAACTGTTGAAAGATTATGATCATACCATCGATATATCATCCTGAAAAAGCAAGCGTGGTAGCTAACGCATTGAGTAGAAGATCATATCTTGAATGCGAGTGCGATATTGTCAACGCATGAGGCCCATTTTGTATGACTTGCAAAGGATGGAGATAGAGATAAAGACTCTGAGGGACCCTGTGTGATGATGGCGAATATATCTGAGTAGAACAGACTTTAATCGATAAAGTTAAAGGCGCTCTCGAAGCTACTGGACACTAGAGCTGATGCATATGAGGAAGAAAGTACAAGAAGGTGCTATGCCGGAAGCAAGAATCGATGAAGAAGGAATACTTCGAGTCAACTCTAGACTTTGTGCTCCTAACAATCCTGATTTAAAGTATAAAATCATGATGGAGGCGCACAATACACCGTTTTCAATCCATCCTGGGAGTACCAAAATGTATCATGATCTTCGACATACATTTTGGTGGAGTAATATGAAGAGGGAGATAACGCTGTTTATCTTAAGGTGTTTAACCTGTCAATGAGTCAAGGCGGAACATCAAGTACCGAAAGGTCCATTACAACCACTTGAAATTCCAGAATGGAAGTGGGAGCACATTACCGTGGATTTCGTTACTGGTCTTCCCAAGGATTCTCAAGGCATAGATGCAATTTGGGTCATTGTTGATAGATTGACCAAGTCTGCTCATTTCTTACCTATACAAGAAACTTATACACTTAAACGTCTTGCTCGTATGTACATAAACGAGGTTGTAAGATTGCATGGTATGCCAATATCCATAGTTTCTGATCGAAACCCAAGATTCACTTCACGATTTTGGGTTAGTTTGCAAAAAGCTATGGGCACGGATTTATGATTTAGTTCGACATATCATCCTCAAACGGACGGACAATCAGAGAGGACTATTCAAACTCTTGAAGATTTATTAAGACTCTGCATCCTTGAATTCAAGGGAAGTTGGGACAAGTTCTTACCATTGGTGGAGTTTTCCTACAACAACAGTTATCAAGCAAGTATTGGCATGGCTCCATTCGAGGCGTTGTATGGAAGAAAGTGTCATTCCTTAGTATGCTGGGATGAGGTGGGTGAAGCAACATTATTGGGACCGAAGTTAGTACGTATGACTATGGAAAATATTCAAACAATCCGACAACGTATAAAAACCTCACAAGACCGACAAAAGAGTTATGTTGATCTTCATCGAAAAGATGTGGAGTTCGATATTGGAGATCATGTGTTGTTACATGTTGCTCCATGGAAAGGAGTTACGAGATTTGAAAAGAGAGGAAATCTAAATCCTCGATTCATTGGCCCATTTTTAATCCTCGATCGAGTAGGAACTGTGGCGTATAGACTCGATTTACCGCCAAGTATGTCTCGTGTTCATAATGTTTTTCATATATCCATGTTACGTAAATATGTGAAAGACCCGAACCACATTATTGAGTTAGAACCGGACGAAATAGCGGAAGATTTAACGTATAAAGAGGTTCCTATTCAAATCTTGGATAAGAAGGAACATATTCTACGCTCCAAGGTTATACCTCAAGTCAAAGTTTTATGGAGGAACAACGATGTTGAGGAAATGACTTGGGAGTTAGAATCTGAAATGAAATCAAGGTATCCTTACCTCTTGACATACCGTGTCACGTACCCTAATTTTGAGGCAAAATTTCATAAGAAGGGGAGATTGTAAGACCCCACTTTTATGAATAAAGATGATTTTTCTATAATTATCATTTTTGAATATTATGGAATGAAATTGATATAATGTTATAGTTGTGGGTAATATTTATAAATTTTGCAAAGTAATCGTAAGTTGTTATATAATATTCGATTGGTGGGGAATATTCGTTTTAACGCGGAATATTAGATACTGCAATCAATCATTGGTGGACCCCTGACGAAATTATTATTGGATTGAAAAAACGACAAAAATATTTTATTGAAAATAACGGCGGAAGTTTTACTGATTAATCTTTGTTGAACTACTTTCGGTAGTAAAAATCTGATGTCTGGCGTGGTTGCATAGTAGCACACGGTATTGATTATTGATGCTTATGTGAGAAGTCACTTAGTTTTGTTCAATTATTGCTTCAGTAATTGTTGCATAGTATCTCACGTTAATTGATTCAATTATTGTCAATATTTTATATATTATTAAATCAATAATGGAGATGATAAGGTTATTAATATTATTATTTGCAATATTAACGATGTCTTGAAGTTCTGTCAAGGAGAGGTTTGGCCACCTAATTGCGCGCCAATAGGGAGAAATCCTTATTGGAAAGGCCCTTCTTTCCTGGGAATGACCTGGTTGATTAATATTGTGAATTATAATAATGATGATAAATGTTGTTAAAAATGTTGAGGAATTTTTATAAATTTGTTGTAATTTCGCATATTTTTGGACCCCCACTTACATACTTTTCAAAATTATCGGTAAAAAGTTATATAAATTTGTTTTGTTATTATATATATATATATATATATATATATATATATATATATATATATATATATGGGTGAATAAGTGGGTGTGGGTGTGGGTGGGGTGGGGTGGGGGTGGGAAAAAGGGATTAGTCATGGGGAAGTTTTATTTTGGAGTCTTGTGTGGGATTATATATATATATATATATATATATATATATATATATATATATATATATATATGAAAAGTTAAGTAAGAGTACCATTACATTATTATATTAGGTAGGTTTGAAGGTTTGCAAAAGAAAATAAAAAAAGGGAGTTCACGGGTTTTCCACAGTGATAAATTTTATTACTTATATATTATATATATAATATATTATATTTAAAAGTTTTTATTTTATTAGAATATTTTATTGCATAGTGTCCTTTCCATTTTCCTATAAATAAGATGCTTAGTTAGAATTGAAATCACACCAGAAATCCAAAGAATTCTCTTCTATAATCTAGAGCATATTTCTTTAGAGTTTTAAGAAGCTTTGAGCGTAGTGCAAGTTTTCTTCAAGAATATCCTCGCCTACTACCAAATTTCTTAATACTCTTTTTTACGGTGAGGTATTATTTCTTTTTTATATTCATGAAGAGAACTTCATTATTCCATTCTTTATATTACATTGTTGGAATATCACATGCAGATGCTTTTCTGTAGGACTGGTTTCCGTCTTTATTATTACATTTGGAATATCACATGCATGCGTTTTACACCGGACACGGTTTCGCCTTTTCTTTATTATTACATTAGAACATCATGTCGGTGAAATTTTGCACGACTGGTTTTCGTTCGTTATTAATTATTCTATTCGAATAACTTTGCTCTACATGAAGTACCACATGCATGGTGATTTTTGTTGTTATTCCATTCTTTATTATTCTGTTGGAATATCATGTATACATGCGTTTATCTTGGGACACGGTTACATTATTAATCATTCTATTGGAATAACTTTGTCTACATCTGAAGTACCGCATGCATGGTGATTTCTTTTGTTATTCCATTCTTTATTATACTCTGTTGGTTAAAGTTTTGACTTTTATACTCTTATGAAATTAGTGGAATATCCTTGATATTTGCGTTTCATCCAGTATCTTTTCATGGAAATATTTTTCTGAGCATTCTTGAATTTTACTTTACAAAGAAATATCATGTTGACAATTTGGACGTTATTAGTTCCTGAATAAATTAATTCTTGAAATTGTTTTATTAAATTCTTATATCATTGTCATCATCCTCATATTTATATTTTTTTTTTGAAAGTCATCTGTGGCCTGTAGTGCATGGATGGACTTGGTATGATTATGACCAGGGATTGTTCGGTGTAATCATGACCGTAATGTTACAAATGATGTGGTAAAAGTCCTCATTGGCCCGTAGTGCATTGATGGACAGTTGTTGGCATGATCATGACATGATGAATACATGAATATCCTTGGCCCGTAGTGCATGGATAATTTATGGTCGTGACACTAATGAATATCCTTGGCCGTAGTGCAGGGATGATGTGGATTATTTATTAAGCTGAGTCTCAGCGATAAAAGTGATGAAAAACCTTTTTAAATCATAAAAGATAGTAGACCTTATTCTCTACTTGACTCTTTTAATGGATTGCATGTTCCGCTGTAGTTAAACTTGATGTATATTGTATTTTATCAGTTTAACACTGTTGAGGACTAATGATAATTTATTACGCATTATCTTAGTCATAATATTTCTTCTTTGGGCTAGTTGAGCTCACCCTTTCTTTCACTGTTTCTCTTGAAGAAATGAGAACATAGCCGGGACTAGTCGAGGAATGGGTGGTGACGGTCCGGATTATAGCATTAGTAGTCCTCACTATTCTGTTAAATAGTGTGATAATAAATGTAATGAGGACTTATTCTGAGAGTGGATATTGTCTAGAAGACAATATTTGTATTAAAACTCACAGTAGGTATTTTGTCGTATTTTACACGACTGTTGTATAATTAAGTTGTATTTGAATTTTGTACCATGTATTTGGCGACTCAAGATGGGTGATGTATACCTATTTTGAGGCGTCACGATTAATATCAAAGCTTAGGATATGATCCACAGGCTAAGATGTGAGACAAGAACTAGGAGGGAGAGACGGGGAATTCCTTCACTAGTATGACCTACCTAAGTTTATTTGGTATTTATTTGGTCAGTCAGAGTATAGAGATAATATGTGATATGTTAATTAACCCTTGTTTTGTGGCAGTATTTGAAAATGGCATCCGAGAATGTTGAGAACATCAATGGAGCACAGGAGACCGTTGAGTCTCCACAGATCAATAACCAAGACAATGTGCATCAGGAAGGCGACAATCCTCATGCAAATAATAACACTGACCAAATGATGAACGATAGAATGTTCTGAGGCTTTATGCAATTCATGCAACATCAGGGGAGAGCGGCTCCTGTCCAAAATGCAAGTGGAAACACTGGCAACTCTCGGACGGTCACCGCCAAACAGTTCAAGAAGCTGGGACCACCGGAGTTTTTTGGAGAGCCAAAACTACTTAAGGCGGAGATGTGGATAAAACAGATCAACAAGATATTTGATGTCTTGGGTTGCTCTGAGGAGTAAAAGGTTCCCTTTGCCACCTTCATGTTGTGGGCAGAGGCAGATTACTGGTGGGAATCTGTAAAGCGTACTCAACTTTGCCGCCTTGAAAGATGTCTTGGGAGAAGTTTCAAGAACTGTTCAACGACAAGTACTTTCACAAAGTATTAAATCACATGAAAGAGGTAGAGTTCATTAAATCGAATAAAACAACATGACCGTCACAAGATCTGAAGCCATGTTTGTCGAGTTGTGCTGGGTTTGCATCCCATTTGGTTGATAATGAAGAGAGAATGACGAATGTTTCTAAGAGGTTTGAAACCCAAGATACGTTAATATCTTATCTCTAATAAACTGTTAAATAGTGTGATAATAAATGTAATAAGGACTTATTACATGAGTGGATATTGTCTAGAAGACAATATTTGTATTAAAACTCACGGCATGTATTTTGTCGTATTTTACACATTTGTTGTATAATTAAGTTGTATTTGAATTTTGTACCATGTATTTGGCGACTCAAGATGGGTGATGTATACCTATTTTGGGGCGTCCACGGTTAGTATCAAAGCTTAGGGATATGATCCTGGCTAAGATGTGAGAGAAGAGAACTAGGAGGGAGGCAGGGAATTCCTTCACTAGTATGACCTACCTAAGTTTATGTGGTATTTATTTGGTCGGTTAGAATACAGGGATAATATGTGATATGTTAATTAACCCTTGTTTTGTGGCAGTATTTGAAAATGGCATCCGAGAATGTTGAGAACATCAATGGAGCACAGGAGACCGTTGAGTCTCCACTGATCAATAACCAAGACAATGTGCATCAGGAAGGCTACAATCCTCATGCAAATAATAACACTGACCAAATGATGAACGATGGAATGTTCTGAGGCTTCATGCAATTCATGCAACATCAGGCGAGAGCGGCTCCAGTCCAAAATGCAGGTGGAAACACTGGCAACTCTCGGACGGTCACCGCCAAACATTTCAAGAAGCTGGGACCACCGGAGTTTTTTGGAGAGCCAAAACCGCTTAAGGCGGAGATGTGGATAAAACAGATCAACAAGATATTTGATGTCTTGGGTTGCTCCGAGGAGTAAAAGGTTTCCTTTGCCACCTTCATGTTGTGGGCAGAGGCAGATTACTGGTGGGAATCTGTAAAGCGTACTCAACCTGCCGCACTGAAGATGTCTTGGGAGAAGTTTCAAGAACTGTTCAACGACAAGTACTTTCTTGAAAGTATTCGTCACATGAAAGAGGTAGAGTTCATTAAACTGGAATAAAACAACATGACGTGTCAGCACAAGACGGAAGCCAAGTTTGCCGAAGTTATGCTTAGGTTTGCGTCCCATTTGGTTGATAATGAGGAGAGAATGACGCGAATGTTTCTAAGAGGTTTGAAACCCAAGATACGTTAATATCTTATCTCTCATAAACTGTTAAATAGTGTGATAATAAATGTAATGAGGACTTATTCTATGAGTGGATATTGTCTAGAAGACAATATTTGTATTAAAACTCACAGCATGTATTTTGTCGTATTTTACACGACTGTTGTATAATTAAGTTGTATTTGAATTTTGTACCATGTATTTGGCGACTCAAGATGGGTGATGTATACCTATTTTGGGGGTGTCACAGTGGGCAACAAGGTTTTGGTAGAATAGTTTCCCCATCACTGTTGAAGCCACTCCCTTCTCCATCATTTGAACGCCTGATATCTTACAAGGATGATAAAGGCTAACTTAGGCCAATGGCCTATGCACGTGAGGGAGAGAAGGCCAATGAATATGGGACAATCTCAATACTCAGCATCTTAAAAAAATAGCTAATTAACAATACTAAGATTTATATCATGTACTACTACACAATGTATATTTGTTCACCTAGGGTTTAAATTCATATGGGTGTACATATGGTCTTTAATAATATAACCATACTACATGGTAGAAAATTGGGGTACATGTATACACATCAATATATAATCCGTGTACATTTTGATAATGCCAAATTATGAATTAATTGGGTATTGACACACCACATTATCATAAACCTTATTATATCAATTATTCACATAGTCTAAGTTGACATTCCTTAAAGTATACATTAATGCACTATACATTTTACATGGTCATATAGACATCATTTGTATAACTTACACATTTCCTTAATCTTACTATATATTTTCCATATTATATAGTCACTTTTAAAATGTCACACTACACTTCCTTTTTAATTGATTGTAGGTACTATATATATAATACTATTAATTATCACATATCTTGCACCCAACCATTAAATAAATAAATATAACTCTAATTATGTAATTTATTTTACTCATTAGTGTTCTATTAATCACAATAACAATTAATTAATAACATGATATTAATTAATCATTCACTTATTCATTCATTCTTTAATTAATTAAGTCATCATAATTCTCATTATCGTGCCACACAAGGCATTCTTCAAGCTTGTTATAAACTCCACATTTTTCTTAAGTCTTATAAATTCAATTTGAATTAATTGAATAAATCATCTCACAACACATCAATATTTATATTCAAATAAATATTCATCTTCTTATTATATTAGAATAATATTTATTCATTAAATTCACGGTTCTTACAAGATTCAAGTTGAACGTGAAAAGGAATTGGAGGTGAACTCGTACCTGAGGAAGCTAATTTTTATAAGGGTATGAATCTTATATCCATCTCTTTTCTAATGAATTTATAATTAAGTAAAAAGTATAATCATGGTGATAGTTTGTATGAAAAAAATTTAATTTTCGTTTTATCACGCTTCCGCTACTTTTATGTGATGTAATTGCATGACTGTATGCAAACCTAAGAGTGGTATCAAAGCCTAACTTTGTGTTAATTCTTGATAATTCTATGTATGTTTTGTATGCGATTAGATCGAATTTTCTAGGCAAATTTTTTTTTTTTTTTCTGATTCTGCTATGTGGCGCGGCCGCACCATGTCCTAGTTCATTCTGGGCGTGGCCACGCCCAACACTAGACTTTGAATTTTTTTATTTTTTTTATTTCAATTAAGATAAAAGATTTATTTTGAATTGGAATATGATTAAAATTAAAGTTTTTTATTTTAACTTGGAATTGGATTCCACGTTAACTTGAATAAAGAAGTTTATTCATATTTGGAATAGGATTTCATGTTTCCTAGAATAAAGGAGTTTATTCACATATGGAATATGATTTCGTGTTTCCTTAAAAAATAAAGATGTTTATTTTGGTAAGGAATCAGATTCAACCATATTTTATTTTTCTAAAAATTTTAAGTTAAAATAAATTAGTTTATTTTGTACTTGAAATTAGATTCCTTATTAATTAAAATAAAGGAGTTTATTTTGATTTGAAATTTGATTAAAATAAAGGAATTTATTTTTATTCAAAATTGGATAAAATAAAATAAAGAATTTTATTATGATTTAAATTTTGATTAAAATAAAGGAGTTTATTTTGTTTCAAATTTGGATTTACAATAAATTTTAATTGCCCATTAAATGATATCAATGCATATATGAAATGGTTTTATTATTCATGAGATGAATTTTATTTATTAATGCATATGGTGGTATGTATGATAATAAATGAAATTGATTATTGACTATTGACAAATGTGATTGGATTTTATTTTAGTTGGATGCATGAATGTGTGGGTTTTATAAATGGGATCTGCGTACCTCGTCTACTCTAATTTTACTGATATAAATTATATCTCCCCCCTATATATTTTCCCTTGACTGCTGATCAAAGTTTCTATTTAATGTAAATAGTTTATGTAATATGATTAGTTAGAATTACTTGAAGAATTAGAGACAAACGAGCAAGGAGCGTTTAAAGACCCGTTTGTAATAGAATTCGGGTTTAAATGTAATAGTTATATTTAAATTTAGTTCTTGCACCCTAGGTTTAACCTCTTTGTTCTCTTGGTGGCTGTAGTGAACCAAACTAGCATAAAGTTCATAATCAATCCAAGTAGAATATAGTATTCTATATATGCATACTTATACTAGATATATAATATATATTATGCAACATGATTCGCATGCCAATTAATATGACCTAGTAAATATATATATATATATATATATATATATATATATATATATATATATATATACGAGCAGAGATCCAAATCGGACTCACGGATTTTGTTAAAATACGGACCTTTTTTTTTTGGCTTTTTTTTTAAAAAACAACTAAAAAAAAGTTTAATATTTTATGGAACTGGAATTTTCAGTGTTTTGGGTGTGATTTGGATACATATAACAAAATATGTATGTATAGTTTGTATGCATGCATGCATGCACATGTTTTGTTATATGTATCCAAATCACACCCAAAACACTATATTATGAAAATATTCCAGTTCTATAAAATATTAAAAAAAAATTAGTTATTTAAAAAAGAGCAAAAAAAAAAGTCCGAACGGTACTAAAATACGGGAGTTTGGACCGGAACCGGACCCTATATATATATATATATATATATATATATATATATATATATATATATATATATGCGCCCGCTAAACAAGATAAGACAAATAATAATAAACCCCTCAAAGAAATTATATTAATTCCGAAGCGTTCAAAGATTTTTGGAATGTCAAACGTCTTCTTTTAGCATAATAAAAATAATAGACTATCAATAAATTACTATAAGTTTGTTGTGTCACCACAAGGATTATCTTATTTTTGTGAGATGTTATTTTGTCAAATTTGATGCTTATAAAGAAATTGATCGATGTTGTTTTGTTGTGTCACTACAAGAGGATAGTGTTTTTCTCTTTGAATATATGAAACTGCTAGGTTGAACTTAACTTGGATAATTTTGATTCGGATGTATCACCACTTGATCAAAATAATCTAAGAGGCAAAATAAAAGGAGTTACATGAAGATGTAATCGACAAGAGTTGTCTACCTATTTATTTATATATAGTTTATCGTGTCACCACAAGGTTATATACATTTGAAATGGGATCCTTACTCTCACTAGCAAATATTAAACTAGATTATGTCGAACTATATAAGTGAGGGTAATATAGTTTGATGAAAATAGTTGGAGATACCAATTAAATATACACTTAATTTATTTTGGTAATTAATAAAATGAATATATGCTAAAATGTTATTAAATTACAAATTCATTAACATAATTTTACAATGTATAATTCACTATCAGTGCAAAGCATATTAGATGCTAATTAACCGTACTGAATTAAATGGGTTGGTTGAGGAAATTGAGAATAGTTCTCACGACTGAAAAGCTATCTTATGTATATGAGCTACAAAAATCTATTTATGGATTGGAGCAAGCATCTCAAAGATGGAACATTCGTTTTGATGAGATAATTAAAAGATTTTGATTTTATCAAAAATGAGAATGAACCTAGTGTGTACAAAAGGGTTAGTGAGAGCGCCGTGACATTTTTAGTATTATATGTTGATATATTACGGACTAGGAATGACATACCAATGCTACAATCAGTAAAGATAAAGTTGTCTAAACATTCCTCCATGATTGATTTAGGAGGAGCATTCTCTAAATTGGGGATATAAATCTATACAGACAGATTTAAAAGGATGCTCGGCTTAACCTATGGAATGTATATTCATTTGGTGTTAAAGGCGTTTAGCATGACAAACTCCAAGAGATGTCTCATGTTGATGAGTCATGGAGTGCATCTCTCTTAATAGTCCCCATAGACTCCTAAAAAAAGAGATCACATGAGTAACTATCATGTATGTAATGAAATGTATAAGACCTGATGATGATCAGTCATATTTTGGAGAAGAACACTGTAAGACAGTGAAAAATATCTTAAAGTACTTAACCAATACAAAGGATGTGATTAAGATTTATAGTGGGTCTGAATTAAAACTAAAAGGCTTAACATACTCAAATTTTTCAGACTGGCCAAAACGACAACAAATCCACTTTAGGGTAAATCGTTACCTTGAATGGTGGTGCAGTCAATTGGAAAAGTTATAAACAAGAAGATAATGGTTTAATGATAAAGACAAAGTATATAACTGTAAATGAAGCTAAAAGTTGATAGTTTGGATGAAAAGTTCATTATAGAACTAGGAATAGGTCCTAAGTCTCATCTTGGATCTTAACATGTGTTGCGACACGTTCATTTGATTAGAGAATCGTTGAAAGAGGAGAAGTCACTATAGAGATAGTGAACTTTCAAGAATAACATTTCATATCCATTTACTGAAACTTATCCAACAACAGGATGATCGTCACTTAGAGAAGAAGGGTATGAGATACCATGGCGATTAGATTTAGTGCAAGTTGGAGATTGAAAGTAGTATGCACATAAGTAAATCATATTTGATATGATAAAACATATACTTTGTAACAATCTTATTCATTTATTAAAGGATTTAATTTATCTACATGGTGTTGTTATATAATATCTGATAAACCCATAGTTTTAAGCAATGCTTTTAGAATCATATTGATGATCATGCTAATGAGATCTAAATTTTTTGATAGCTTAGAATTAAAATTGTTCCCAATCGTTGGATTACTAAAAAGGGATTAGTGAATCCTGATAGATTGGTACATACGTTCTTTCTTATTGGATGAGGATGTTTGATGTCATGATCATTTGTGTGGAGACACTAAAAAAAGTATGTAGGTGTTTATTATAAAATAAGTTAACTGAATGTGGCTAGCTAATGACTACCTAATAGAGTTTTAATTGTCTGTCAATAGGAATTCATGTAGTGATAGTAGTACAAGTGATTCTTAGACGTGAGATCATCATAGTATCTTGTGTATGATGAGTTATACTTTGGCATGTCCCTTAAGACCCTTAGGGTATATGAAAGGGTATGTTTATGTGTAATAAGTTGTACATGGAGATAGTGAATGATCAACAAAGAATCTACCGCTTCTAGTAAAATGAGAGAATGTCCTATGTGATTCGATAAATGACAACCCAACAGTCCTTGGCCAAGGAGGAATGAAATTAGAAAGGAGTTTCTAATTTGTATTATTTGGAGTTGTGCATTTATGAATCGAAATACATAGAATTAAATAAAATAAGACTTGGCAGTAATTCCATGTTTTAGATTTAATTAGGACATTGTATAGTGGAAGGATTGAATTATACTTTAACTATTTCCTCAAGGGTTCTTTTATGATTAATGTTGAAATATATATTATTTGAAAAATCGTTGATTGCTAAAGGGGCTTACCCTGATTGTAGAATAAATGTTATTTATTTAAATAATTAATTTATTTATTTAAATAAGATTAGAATTGTTTTAATTAATTTATTCACAACCGGTTTAATATGGAGTGTGACACCCCCAAAATAGGTCCACGACCCATCTTGGGTTGCCAGAAACATGGTACAGAATTCAAATACAACTTCATTTATACAACTGTCGTGCAAAATACGACAACACATAAGATGTGAGTTTTAATATAAATATTATCTCGTAGACAATATCCAAACTCAAATAAAGTCCTCATTACAATTATTGACACAATATTTTACAAAATAGTGAGGATTACTAAAATAACCATCTTGGACCATTACTCCACTCCCCGACTAGTCGCAGCTACATTCTCGCCTCCTTAGAAGAACAGTGGAACCAAAAGGAAAAGGGTGAGCTCAACTAGCCCAATAAAGAATATTATGACTATGATAATGTAGAAAAAATTATCCTTAGTCCTCAAAAAGAAAAAATCTGATAGAATACAATAGACAACATGTTGTAGATCAACAACTACAACAAAAATAGCAATCCATTAAAAAAGTTAAGTAGAGAATGATGTCTACTATCTTCTATGACTTAAAAGTTCATCATCAATATTTTACCCCTGTAACATCATGTTTACATCAATGAATTATCCATGCACTACGGGCCAAGAATATTCGTTAGTATCACCAATGGTCATGATCATGCCAAACAACTGTCCATCTATGCACCACGGCCCAAAGAGGACTTTCACCACATCATTTGTCTGTAACATTACAGGTCATGATTATACCAATACATAATTTTTGGTCATAATCATACCAATCAACAGTACATTTACGCACTACGGGCCAAAGATGACTTTTACCACAATATAAGCATGAGGATGATGTCAATGATATAAGGAATCAATCAAGTGAGATCAAGGATAAATATTAGAGATTTATAAATCAATTTATCCAGAGTTCAAGAATATCCAAATTGTCAACATGATAATTAATTGTGGAGTAAAATTCAAGAATGATATTCATGTATCAAAAATAATTTGGACAGAAAAGAAATTAATTTTATCGTGAATAGTACCAAATGAATAGTACCCCGTCACACAAAGTACCCCGAATAAATAGTACCCCGAGTGAATAGTACCCAAATGAATAGTACCTTGTCATACAAAGTACCCCGAATAAACAGTACTCCAATTGAATAATACCTAAATGAATAGTACCCCGAATAAAAAGTACCCCTAGTGAATAGTACCCTGAATGAAAATATTGAAATTTAATAAGAAAGTTTAAACCAATATTCCAATGAAACGATACTAGATGAAGCACAAAACTCAAGGATATTCTACTAATTTCAGATATTATAGAAGCAATACTTACCATAGTAAGTTTAGAATTAGAAATATGAAAAGAAATAATATACGAAACTGCAAATGGATTTTCACCCCTCATGCGGTAATCCGCGTAGACATATCTTTTCCATAAATAAAGAATGAGTATGAAGGGTTATTCACCATACATGCGGTAATCCGCGTAGACAGGTTATTCCCATAGATTAAAGAATGAATACGAAAAATAATATCCCTTACCTTAGTAGGAGATTGGATACTGCAATAGCGAAGTAGCAAAATACTCTTCTTCTTTCTCTCCATAGTTTATCTCTCTATAGATTCTCTTGTGAGTCTTAGTTAATTGGTGAGAATAAAAGAAGAAAAAAGCTTATATTTATAGCAGAATGGACTAAATAGTAACTGATTCACGGACGGACTAGATTGATTTACTATTAAAATGGACGGTCCATATTGATTTACTATTAAAATCACAACTGACGGTCCATATTGATTTACTATTAAAATCACAACTGACGGTCTATATTGATTTACTATTAAAACCACAATTGATTGTCTATATTGATTTACTATTAAAACCACAACTGACGGTCTATATTGATTTACTATTAAAACCACAATCGACGGTCCAAAAAATTAGTACATCTCCCCATGGAATAATAAGTCAAACTTACAACAAACGCCTCATGACAATCCCCTCTATTTATATCAAAAATTGAATAAATATTTACCACAAATCACTTATCTTCAATAAACACATTTTTAAACTTTTAACAATTATTCATCATTAATATTATAACTCACAATATTGACAACAAGATTATTCCCAGGAAAGAGAGGGCTTTCCGATAAGGATTTTCCTTATTGGCGTGCAATTAAATAACCAAACCCCTTTCCTCGATAGAACTTTCTAAACATTGTGAATAATGCAATTAATAATATGAATAATTGTGTCGTCTCAATTATTGATTTAATAATATAAAATATTGTGCAGATGATACTGTGACAATAATTAAATCAATAATATAAGATACTATGCAGCAACTACTGTAGCAATTATTGAATAAACCTACGTGACTTCTTATGTAAGCATCAATAATCAAAGATATTGTACAATACCGTGTCCTACTGTGCAACCAGACGTATTACTATACTTTTATCACATGGTATTTCAATAGTTAACGGTAAAAGGTTATCTCTATCGCTTTCTATATCCGACTGTCATTCCGTTATGGGCTCCACCAATGATTGTGTAGTCGTACGGATATTTCCCAAAAAAAAAATATTACCCGACCAAACGAATATTTTATGACAATTTTCTTACTTTGCAAAACTTGCACATATCACCGATAACTATAACATTATATCAAATCAACACCTTATTATTCAAAATAATATTTAGTGAAAATTAAATCTTTATTCATAAAAAATTGGGGTCTTACAACCTCCCATTCTTATGAAATTTTGTCTTTAAAATTGATGTACGTACCCGGTATGTCGAAGAGTTAAAGATACCTTGTTTTTATTTTAGATTCTAACTCCCAGGTCATTTCCATAATATCGTGGTTTCTCCATAAAACTTTGACTTGAAGTATAACCTTTGAGCGTAGAATATGTAAGACCCCAACTTATTATTAATGAAATTTAATTTTCTCTATTTATTATTTTGAAATAGTAAGGGTTGATTTGATTAATGTGAATAGTTATGGGTAAAATACGCAAATATTTCAAAATAAGCAAGTGGTTATAAAATATTCATTGTTGTCGGGGAATATTCGTTTGGTCGTGGAATATTCTTGCTGTCGGGGAATATTCATACGACGGCGCAGTATTTTGTGGGCCCCATAACGGAAAGCGATTGGATGAAGAAAACAACAAATATAAGTGGTTTAAAAATAACTGCAGTAGTTGTTATTCACAGTTAATCTTGTTCAAATACTCGGTGGTTAAAACACGTAGAAGACACCAGTATTGCACCAATTATTGATTCTTACGTAAGAAGGCACTACTCAATAATGGTTACGATAATTCTTCGCTCAAGATTTTATTGATTTAATAATTATCGCGTTGATATTTTATATTGTTGTTGTTTCAATAATTGTCATTACGATATTTTTCATTATCGAAGCAATAATTCATATTATCTGAATAATATTATTAGATAACATTATTGGAAATGTCTAGAAAGTTACATCTAAGGAGAGGTTTGGTCACCTAATTGCGTGCAAGAAGGAGAAATTCTTATTGAAAGCCCCTCTTTCTGTGAACCGCTTGGTTGTCAATATTGTGATTACAGAATATTATTTGTGAATAATTAATTATTGATTCATATGATGAGGAAAATATTGATTTTATGTGGATATAGATGGAGAAAATTTTTAATGTGACAATTGTTGAAAATTGAAATTTTATCTTTTTCTCGATAAAATAATTCATTTACATATATTATTATATTTTAATAATATAATAATGATGATATTTTTACAACGAATGTGGGATATATGAGTATACGAGGAGGAAGAGTATTTTGTTGCAATAAATGTTTAAAACATGTTAAACATGTCTGTGGACCCCATTTATTGACCTGAAATTTGATTATAGCTTGTAAAATCGCCTGGTTTGTGGATTTCGATCAATTTTGTTTGGAATTTGGAAAACCTTTCTTCAAAAGTTGTAGAGAATTGAATTTCCTATAAAAATTCATGCGAGATTCAATTTTCTCGATTAAAGGGCTATTTAGTATGAATTATTGAAGTTCAAGTTCAAAATAATTGATTTTTGGAAGTTTAAAATATTTTAAATTGGAAAACGTTTTTATTACTTTTTCTAGAAGGTGAGCATGTGGGAAATGCTAGGAGCTGAATTCTAAGAGGCGTAGGAAATTTTATTATAAATAATAATATTATATTAAATTTTACGCTTTTGTGTTCTAAGCATTTTCCTATAAATAGGTGCTTAGGTTAGAATTGAAAATCACACCGTAAATTGAAGTTTTCTCTCTCTATATTATCGGCGTATTCTTGTGAGTATTTTGAGTATACTTTGAGTATTGCTATACTGGTGCAAGTTCAAGTTATAGTCAATATCCGGTGTTTCAACTAAGATCTTGTCTTTGTGAGGTAAGGGATATTATTTTTTCGTAATGATATTATTTCTTCAATATCATTATGTTGAAATATTGATCTGAAGTTTTTATCAAATTTGGAACTTTTGGTGTCGGAGTTACTATTCACGTATACGGCACTATTCACGTATATGACACTATTCACGAATACGGCACAATTCATCGAAAAATAAAAAATTTTCTTTTCGTCCAAAATATCTATTCTGGATACTAGCTTTGATTGTATCCATATTTTGATCATTCTTGAATTTTACACCACTGTGATTATTTTTGAGGTATTTTTGGACGTGGATAAAACAAAGTACGAATCCTTAATCCTTAATCCTTGTCATTTTGTTTCAATTTGGATTCGCTTTCTTTAAAATATTTTTATCATCTTCATCTTAAATGATGATATTATGGAATATCTTTGGCACAGAGTGCAAAGATGAATGATTTCTGAAGAATATCTTTGGCCCGTAGTGCAAAGATGAAACAGATGTTGAGATGAACATGATTAGATCGATTAATATCTTTGGCCGTAGTGCAAAGATGAACAGTGTTTAGATGAACATGACCAATCGATGAATATCTTTGGCTGTAGTGCAAAGATGAATATTTGATTCCGATATATATATTGATTGATGATACAAGGATAAAAGATAGACGATGAACTTTTAAATTCATACATAGAAGATAGTAGTTTGCATTCTCTACTTAACTCTTCTAATGAATTATTATTTCATTGCGAATATTGATTTAAAATTTGTTGTCTATTGTATTCTATTAGATTTTTCCTGTTGAAGACTAACGATAATTTGTTGTATATTATCTTAGTCATAATATTCTTTATTTGGGCTAGTTGAGCTCACTCTTTTCCTTTTGTTCCATTTTTCTTCTCGGGAGGCGAGAATATAAGCGAAATGCAGTGGGGTATGGAATGAAAGTTCTAGAGAGAGTTGTGTTTAGTAGTCCTCACCATTTTTGTAAAATAATGTATCAATAAATGTGATGAGGATTTATTTGAGTTTAGATATTATCTAGAAGATAATATTTGTATTCAAACTCATAGTTTTACTGTTGTAATAATAAAGTTGTAGTTGTTTCTGTACCATGTATTGACAACTCAGAATGGGTGATGTATACCTATTTTGGGGGCGTCACAGAATATGTTCCTTCTTATCCAAGATTTTAACAGGTACCTCTTCATACGTTAAATCTTCTGCTATCTCGTCTGGTTCTAATTCAATAATGTGGTTCAGGTCTTCCACATATTTACGTAACATAGATATGTGAAAAATGTTATGAACACGAGACATACTTGGCAGTAAAGCGAGTCTATAGGCCACAGTTCCTACTCGGTCCAAGATTTCAAATGGGCCAATGAATCGAGGGTTAAACTTTCCTCTTTTTCCAAATCTCGTAACTTCTTTCCATGGAGCAACACGTAATAATACATAATCTCCAACATTAAATTCCACGTTCCTTCGATGAAGATCGACTTAACTCTTTTGTCGATCTTGTGAGGTTTGTATACGTTGTCGGATCATTTGAATCTTTTCCGTAGTCATGCGTACCAACTCTGGGTCTGTTGCTTGAGCAACTCTAACTTTATCGATTAAAATCGATTCTACTCGTTTATTTATCATTTTCACGTGGGTCCTTGAAGTCTTTAACACTATCTCCATCCTTTGTAAGTCGTACAAAATGGGCCTTTTTGTTGACAATATCTCACTCATAGCCACATACGATCTTCTACTCAATGTGTCAGCTACCATGTTTGCTTTTCCAGGATAGTATTAGATGGTATGGTCGTAATCTTTCAACAGCTCGAGCCAATGTCTTTGGCGCATGTTAAGTTCGTTTTGAGTGACGAAATATTTGGGACTTTTGTACCGAGTTCAAGGTCAATAGAAAATTTGATTTCACGCTCTGGGGTAGGCCAGGAAGTTCTTCAGGGAATACGTCAGGAAATTTATTAACAACAGAAATATCATTCAAATCTGATGTATTTTTGTTTAAATCTGTGACATAGGCTAAGAAAGCTTGACATCCATTTTTCACACAAATGACTTTATGGCTAGAGATGACAATGATTAACTTTAGTAGTTTGGTTGATTGAATTCGCATAACAGGTTGGTTAGGAATATGAAAGCTAACAACCTTACGAAAATAATTAATTTTAGCATGATGATTAGTTAACCAGTCGCTTCCTAAAACCACATCAAATGCAAGTATTTTCAAAGAGATGAGATCAACAGTTAATTTGAGGGTGCCGATTTGAATCAAACAAAATTTATAAATAGTGGATGTAACGAAGGTTTCTCCCAACAAAGTTTCAACCGATAAGTCAAAGTCTAATTCCTTAGGAGTCAAGTTCAAACGTTGAGCACAATTAGGTGAAATAAAAGAATGGATAGAACCGGTATCTAATAATATATAGACTTCGCAAGAGTTTATGATTAGCTTACCCATGATAACTTCGTTCGGGTTCCTCGCTTTTTGGGAAGTCACAAAAAATGCTCTCCCTTAAATCACCGACTTTGACTTGTCTGGGATAGCCTTTGGTGTCATCATAACCACTGGACTTGACTTCGCTATAGGGCATATTCCACCCTCAACTGCTTCGTCGTACTCTTGATCTATGATCTGAATAATTAATCTTTGATCCATATCGAATTGGGGTTGACTGCTCTGTACAGGGTAATTTAAAACTCGATGTTGGGTTTTCCCAATTGTTGTCCAAAAAGAGAAATACATATCATCTATTTTAGCCTTCTTGGATCGGACGTCTATTTTTACAATATCAACGCGTCGTGCGACTTTTACCCGTGCATCCTCCATTCTTACTCGTTCAGTTGTTTCTTCTTTCAGCTGATATTTAATATTTGAATTCTCAGATTCCAGCTCTATTATCATATACTCTGCCAAAGAGATCTTCTGTTCAAGCTTTGCATATCGGATATCAAAATCTTGAATTAATGCATCCCTTTGTTCCACAACCGTCTGTTGTTCTTCACCCTGCTCTTCTAACTCACGAATACGATCTTGCAGTTCTATATTTCAATCATAAAATTCTCCTAATAAATCCTCCACAGATTCCTCTTCTTTCTCACTCTCAGCTGCAACCTCTGCGACTAGCTCGGGTGCAACTATTAATTCTTCACTCATCACATTGATATCTCTAATTTCTTCTTCGTCTGACATCCTACAATTAAGTTCAATAACTTAATTAGTACTCCCCAATAAACATATTTGTTATAACAAGATATTATACTCTACTATTTATTCTTCAAATAAATCTCCTAAATTTATCACTTAAAATTCTATATGAGTTCATCTCTTGATTTTCAGATGTCATTCTTAAATACTTCCACAAAATAATGGTTAATTAAAGAAATTGACATGTCACATATTATCCCTATATTCCGACCAACCAAACAAATAAGCTTAGGCAGGACACACTAGCGGAGGTTTTAATCGTCTCTCCCCTCCTAGTTCTAATCCCAGATCTCCGCCAGAGATCATATCCTTAAGCTCTGATACCAACTGTGAGTCCCCTAAAATAGGTCTACACGACCCATCTTGGGTCACCAGATACATGGTACAGAATTCAAATACAACTTCATTTATACAACTGTCGTGCAAAATACGATAACACATAAGCTGTGAGTTCTAATACAAATATTATCTCATAGACAATATCCAAACTCAAATAAAGTCATTAAAATTATTGACACACTATTTTATAAAATAGTGACGATTACTAAAATAACCATCTTGGACCATTACTCCACTCCCCGACTAGTCCCAGCTACATTCTCGCCTCCTGAGAAGAACAATGGAACCAAAAGGAAAAGGGTGAGCTCAACTGGCCCACTAAAGAATATTATGACTAAGATAATGTAGAACAAATTATCCTTAGTCCTCAACAGGAAAAGATCTGATAGAATAAAATAGACAACAAGTTTTAGATCAACAACTGCAGCGAAAATAAAAATCCATTAGAAGAGTTAAATAAAGAATGATGTCTACTATCTTCTCTGATTTAAAAGTTCATTATCAATATTTTATTCCTATAGCATCAATCAATAAACATTTCACATCAACGAATTATCCATGCACTACGGGCCAAGGATATTCGTTAGTATCACTAGTGGTCATGATCATTCCAAACAATTGTCCATCTATGCACTACGGCCCAAAGAGGACTTTCACCACATCATTTGTCTGTAACATTACAGGTTATGATTATACCAATATAAAATTTTTAGTCATAACCTTACCAATCAACAGTCCATCTATACAGTACGGGCCAAAGATGACTTTTACCACAATATAAGCATGAGGATGATGACAATGATATAAAAAATCAATCAAGTGAGATCAAGGATAAATATTAGAGATTTATAATTCAATTTATCCAGAGTTCAAGAATATCCAAATTGTCAACGTGATAATTAATTGTGGAGTAAAATTAAAGAATGATATTCATGTATCAAAAATAATTTGGACAGAAAAGAAACCAATTTTATCGTGAATAGTATCCTAATGAATAATACTAAATGAATAGTATCCCTTCATGCAAAGTACCTCGAATAAATAGTACCCCAGGTGAATAGTACCAAATGAATAGTACCTCGTCATGCAAAGTACTCCGAATAAATAGTACTCCGAGTGAATAGTACTCGAATGAATAGTGCCCCATCATTCAAAGTATCCCGAATAAATAGTACCCTGAGTGAATAGTGCCCCGTGAATAGTACCCCGAATGAAAATATTGAAATTTAATAAAAAAGTTCAGACCAATATTCCAATGAAAGGATACTAGATGAAGCGCAAAACTCAAGGATATTCTACTAATTTCAGGGATTATAGAAGAAATACTTACCATAGTAAGTTTAAATTTAGGAATATGAAAATAAATAATATACGAAACTGCAAATGGATTTTCACCCCTCATGCGGTAATCCGCGTAGACAAATCTTTTCCAAAAATAAAGAATGAGTACGAAGGGTTATTCACCATGCATGTGGTAATCCGCATAGACATGTTATTCCTATAGATTAAAGAATGAATACCAAAAAAAATATCCCTTACCGTAGTAGGAGATTGGATACTGCAATAGTGAAGTAGCAAAATACTCTTCTTCTTTCTCTCTATAGTTTATCTCTTTATAGATTCTCTTGTGAGTCTTAGTGAATTGGTGAGAATGAAAGAAGAAATAAGCTTATATTTATAGGAGAATGGACTAAATTGTAACTGATTCACGTACGGTCTAGATTGATTTACTATTAAAATGGACGGTCCATATTGATTTACTATTAAAACCACAACCGACGATCCATATTAATTTACTATTAAAACCATAACCGATGGTCCATATTGATTTACTATTAAAACTACAACCGACGGTCCATATTGATTTACTATTAAAACCACAACCGATGGTTCAAAAATTAGTACATCTCCCCATGGAATAATAAGTCAAACTTACAACAAACGCCTCATGAAAATCTCCTCTATTTATATCAAAAATTGAATAAATATTTACCACAAATCACTTATCTTCAATAAACACATTTTTAAACTTTTAACAATTATTCATCATTAATATTATAACTCACAATATTGACAACCATATTATTCCCAGGAAAGAGAGGGCTTTCCGATAAGGATTTCTTCTTATTGGCGTGCAATTAAATAACCAAACCCCTTTCCTCGACAGAACTTTCTATACATTATGAATAATGCAAATAATAATATGAATAATTGTGTCGTCTCAATTATTGATTTAATAATATAAAATATTATGCAGATGATACTATGACAATAATTAAATCAATAATATGAGATACTATGCATCAACTGCTGTAGCAATTATTGAATAAAATTGAGTGAATTCTTATGTAAGCATCAATAATCAGAGATAATGTACAATATAGTGTGCTACTGTGCAACCATGCGTATTACTATACTTTTATCACCGGGTATTTCAATAGTTAACGGTAAAAGTTTTGCTTATTTATTTTTAAAAAAGGTTATCTCATAAACTTTCTATATCAAGCGGTCATTCCATTAATGGGGTCCATCAATGATTGTGTCATCGTACGGATATTCCCCTACAAAAAGAATATTTCCATCCAAACGAATATTTTATGACAACTTGTTTACTTTGCAAAATTTACACATATCTCCTATAACTATAGCATTATATCAAAATCAACACTTTATTATTCAAAATAATATTTAGTGAAAATTAAATGTTTATTCATAAAAATTTGGGGTCTTACATAGAAAATTTAAAGGGTCACACCATAAAAGGAAGAATATTTATTTAAGAAGTAAATGACATAACCGTAATAATAAGTTAAGTGTATTTAATTTAATATATGGTGATAGAATAAATTAAATAGCTTAATATTTATTATTTAATATTTTGAAAATATTAAATATAAATTAATAAAAGGAGTCTTATTATTATTATTATTATTATTATTATTATTATTATTATTATTATTATTATTATTATTATTATTATTATTATTATTATTATTATTATTTAATTCATAAAGGAGTTTGAGAATAAATTAATAAAAGTACTCTCATATATTTCTAATTGGATTAGGAACCTAATTAATTAAAAGAATTTAATTAATTAAAATAAAACCCTATTCCTAAATAGTTTAGGAGGGTTTCTTACATCTATAAATAAGAGGAATCTTATTATGGACAAAGGTTACACAAGTTACACATTTCATTCTAAGAGTTGGGAGAATACACATAATTCTATGGAGATAGAATCTAGGATTTTGCCAAACACCCATCTTCTTAAATGTTTGTCCTTCATCGGCGGATCACCTCTAGAGGCCAGACACTTGGGTGGATAACGTTGATCAAATGGAGGAATCAAATCCGGTAGATTCAAGTTGAATGTGAAAAGGAATTGGAGGTGAACTTGTACCTGGGGAAGCTAATTTTTATAAGGGTATGAATCTTATCTACATCTCTTTTCTAATGAATCAATAATTAAGCACAAAGTATAATCATGGTGATGGTTTGTATGAAAAAAAATTAATTTTTGTTTTATCGCGCTTCCGCTACTTTTATGTGATTTAATTGCATGCTCGCTATATACAAACCTAACAGTGGTATCAAAGCCTAACTTTGTGCTAATTATCGATCTTGATGATTCCATATATGTATTGTAAGATTGGATCAGATTTTCTGGGCAAGAAAACTTTTTTATGATTCTACTATGTTGCGCGGTCGTGGCGCCTCTGGTTCATTTTGGAGCATAGTTGTAGACTACCACTTATTTGTGGGGTGCACAAATGGCCCATGACATGAGGCTGACACGACTGATCCAGCCTTAGACCCGGCTGGCCAAAGCTTGACTCAGTCGAAGCTCGACAGGTCGGGCAGCTCTTCTGAGCTAACAACAGACCAAGAATTTTTAGAACAAATCTAGCCTGACTTGGCCTTTCAAAAAGCTTGGTCCGACCTGGCCTACATCTTGGTCCGGCCTAAGGCCTGGTCTTATATATGGAAAAATTTGACCTGAAACTCGGGTCTCTCTTGTTATGTTTTAAGTTGAGAACCCATAGTCCCATACTGGTGTGTAAATATTTTTGAAGGATGCATGTTTGATTTATAGTTTTAATAGCCTATGATAAATTAGTGGTTAGGTGATGTGGGACTTAAACTAAGGTCCCATATGATCAGCCTAATATTAAACTTGGGTCTCCCTTATTTTGTCTAACTTTCCCTATAGGTCATTATTTATGCAGCTTTGATAGGCGATAAATGTATTTACGGTATTTCTTCTTCCTCTTTTTTTACTCACTTTGATTCCATTTCTATTAATCTTAAATCTTATAAATAATCTGCAAAACACCATTGTTGGCAGAAGGCAATGGAACAGGAATTGAATGCATTAATATCAAATAATACATGAGAAGAAGTTCCTTGTCATGAAGGAATAACTCTTATTGGTTCTAATTAAATGGGTTTACACCATAAATTAAGACAAATAAAAAGTTTATGGTCAATTTGGACCAAGTAATACTTCAGCACCTATAGAGACAAATTGGATATTGCAAAGGATGGTATTTGATTGAACTGGGTAACCATATGCTTCAGTGTTTGAAAGATTATGAATTTTTAAGAAAGATAACTATTATCTTTGTGTTGCATAAGTTGGTAATGTTGTTCATAAAAGACAATATGGAAATCAAAAACCTAAAAATAGTTTTTATCAATAATATACTAATATAGGCTTTGATTTTATAATTTTGGAATTTGTTTCATTGTGTCTATGTCCTTCAGAAATTATTCTGACTATTATGTCTATTTAGTGATTGGTGTTAACAAACTCAAGATTTTTTAATGGTGCACCATACTATTGTTTTATACATTCTTGTTTCCCTTCTTGTTGTTGAGTCTTATTTTTGTAACAAGTTATTGAACTGATTGAAGAAAAGGAAAGGAAGAAATAACACATCTACCTTTGTGTTTTGTCCCACATCGGCACCTCAAGAAACACAAGTTTAATAGCAAACTATAAGAATGAGAGGCATTTGGTTCAATTGCATTTTGTTTCAAAGTCCCACATAGTCTAATTAACATCTCTTGTCCCTACTTTTCTTCTATAAATAGAGGAGAGGTCAAGCTAGAAATTTTCAAGTAAAGTGTACATGGGCTTGTGTTGGGTTTGGCAAGGCCTGGCATAGTTCCACATAGTCTAATAAAAAAAATTGTCCCTGCCTTTCTTTTATAAATGGAGGAGAAACCGAGTTAAAAATTTTTAAGTAAAGAGCATTTGGGCTCATTTGGGCCTAACTAGGCCCGGCTCAGCCTGGCCTGTAGGCCTCAATAGGTCACATTTTTATGTTTCAAACCTGGCCTGGCCCGACCTTGCAGTCCAAAAGTCAAGGCATGTCTTGGTCTGGTCAACGGTTAAGGCCTGACAAGCTTAGGCTGGACCAGGCCAAACCGGCCTGTTGTGCATCACTACCGTGCCGTGTCCCAGTTCATTCTAGGCGCGGTTGCACCCAACACCAGAATTTGAAATTATTTTATTTTTATTTATTTCAATTAAGATAAAATGTTTATTTTGAATTAGAATATGATTAAAATTACAGTTTTTTATTTTAACTTGGAATTGGATTCCACGTTAACTTGAATAAAGGAGTTTATTCATATTTGAAATAGAATTCCATGTTTTCTAGAATAAAAAAGTTTATTCACATATAGAACATGATTCTATTTTTCCTTAAAAAATAAAGATGTTTATTTTGATAAAGAATAGGATTCAACATTTTTATTTTTTCGAAATTTTAAGTTAAAATAAATGAGTTTATTTTGTACTTGAAATTAGATTCGTTGTTAATTAAAATAAAGGAGTTTATTTTGATCTCGAAATTTGATTAAAAATAAAGGAGTTTATTTTTATTCAAAATTGGATAAAATAAAATAAAGAAATTTATTATGATTTAAATTTTAATTAAAATAAAGGAGTTTATTTTGTTTTAAAATTGGATTTTCTAATAAATTTTAATTGCCCGTTAAATGATATTAATGCATATATGGAATGGTTTTATTATTTATGAGGTGAATGTTTATTTATTGATGTATATGATGATATGTATGATAATAAATGAGATTGATTATGGATTATTGACCAATATAATTGGATTTTATTTTAGTTGGATGCATGAATATATGGGTTTTATAAATGGGGTCTGCATACCTCGCCTTCTCTAGTTTTTCCTGATATAAATTCTATTTTCCTCCTATGTACTTTCCCTTGACTGTTGATCAAGGTTTCTTTTTAATGTAAATAGTTTATATAATATGATTAGTTAGAATTACTAGAAGAATTGGAGACAAATGAGCAAGAAACGCTTAAAGACCCGTTTGTAATAGAGCCCGAGTTTAAATGTAATAGTATATTTAAATTCAGTTCTTACACCATAGGTTTGACCTCTTGGTTTACTTGGTAGCTCTAGTGAACCAAACTAGAGTAAAGTTCATAATAATTCGGGTAGAATATAGTATTCTATATGTGCATGCTTAAACTATATATATATATATATATGTGTGTGTGTGTGTGTGTGTGTGTGTGTGTGTGTGTGTGTGTGTGTGTGTGTGTGTGTGTGTGTGCGTGCATGCACACAAAATAAGATGAGACAAATGATAATAAACCCCTCAAAGAAATTATATTAAGTCCGAAACGTTCAAAGATATTTGGAATATCAAAAGTCGCCTTCTAGCATGATAAAAATAACAGAGTATCAATAAATTACTATAAGTTTGTTGTTTTACCACAAGGCTTATCTTATTTTTTTGAGATGTTATTTTATCACATTTAATGCTTATAAAGAAATTGAACGATGTTGTTTTGTTGTGTCAGCACAAGGATAATGTTTTCTCTTTGAATATATGAAAGTGCTAGGTTGGACTTAACGGGGATAATATTGATTCAGATGTGTCACCACTTGATCAAAATAATTTAAGAGGAAAAATAAAAGGAGTTACATGATGATGTAATCGACAAGAGTTGTCTACCTATTTATTTATATATAGTTTATTGTGTCACCACAAGACTATATACATTTGAAATGTGATCCTTATTCTCATTAACAAATCTATAACTAGATTTGCTGAACTATATAAGTGAGGGTAATATAGTTTGATTTAGTCTTTGAGGTTGAAGATGATTTATGCATGGGGATCTCAATTAGTTGCATATTCATCATCTTAAGAAAGGGCACAGATTTTAAGCGGATTAAGTATCAATTTTGCTGGGGGTAACCGAATGATTTTCTTAAATGGGAAGCAGTGGAACCAACATAGCATACTGGTGGGAGGAAGCAAGATTGTTCACCAACAGAACTTGCATTGAATTTTACTGAGGGGAGTTCTGTTCTTTTAGAATTGAATCTTAATAAAATATTCAGGCGGTTTGGGCCTTTTGAGGGAATCTGAAACAAAGTTTCATGGGCAGACAAACCATGCTAGGGTGGTTTTTAAGAATCGTTCCAATATAATAAGTGGCTTTCAGTAGATCTGGAAAATTCAGATTTTTTTGGGCAAGGTATAAGGTTGTTATTTGCTCAGTAGACTTCTTTTCTTATTCGGGCTAAATTGACTAGGGGACAGGATAAATAAGCTTGGCATAAGTCTCGACGGTCTAAAATATTCACCCATAACATTTCGGATAATAGCCGTTTGCTTCGTACTATATCGGATTCACTATGTCTTCGATAATCTACATTCGGCGGTAATAAGGTCATACGGTTCTTCGAAACCTCTACATAAAGCCTCCCACATGGGTCAGGATGACTATTATGGCAGTATAAGGTCGAATGGTAGTATAAGGTCGGATCAATGCCTCTCACAGGGGTCAGGAAGACTATTATGGCAGTATAAGGTCGGATGGCATTATGAGGTCGAACGGTTCTCCAGATCAAACCTCTATTTTAAGCCTCCCATAGGGGTCGAGAAGGCTATTATGGTGGTATAAGATCGGATCAATGTCTCCCACAGGGGTCGATAAGGTTATTATGGGGTTATAAGGTCGGATCAATGCCTCCCATAGGGGCCATGAATGCTATTATGGCAGTATAAGGTCAGATCAATGCCACCCACAGGGGTCGGGAAGACTAATACGGGGGTATAAGGTCGAATAAACATCCTTCGGGAAGGACACATTCCTCCTAAAAGGGAAAACATCCTTCGGTAATGACATGTTCCTCCCGAAAGGGTAAGCATCCTTCGAGAAAGACACGTTCCTTTGGAAAGGATAAGCATCCTTTGGGAAGGACACGTTCCTCCCGAAAGGGTAAGCATCCTTCGGGAAGAACACGTTCCTCCCAAAAGGATAAACATCCTCCAAGAAAGACACGTTCCTCTCAAAAGGGTAAGCATCCTCCTGAACGGATAAACATTCTTCGGGACATACTAACATTTATCGGATTAAAAATTCTTTGGCTAACGTCCTCTTGACTAATTGATATACTATCTTATTTTAAGTTCCTTATAATAAAAGATTGGGGGCAATGTTGAAGCGTGATTATTTGTGCCCAAATGATTTGGTGGGTCATATATAATCCACGTGCATGAAATCTTCTCACGTAGGAGTTTGTTTTGGGTAGTTGGAGAATTTTAAGGAAACTAAGATTCTTAGTTATATTTAATTTCTAATTCCCAAGGAAAAAGTTATGACAATTTCGACTTCCTTTCTTTAAGTAGATTAACTTCTATCCCATTATAGTATCCACCATAATGAAGAATTCTATTCCAATTCAAGATGGGGCGTTTAAGGAGGTGTGATCACTATAAACGCAATTATACACCATAATTTTCAAGTACCTCACATATTATTTAATTTTATGCGCTAAAGCAAATTATGTTCCTCTATTGTTGACGTTTCTGGCCGGTACTAATTCTCACACCGAAATTATCTGTTGACGGTCCCAGCCGTCAAGCTTTTTGATGGTCTTTTGTTCCCGGTGCAGACTTCCCGCTAGTTGTTTAATAATTTTGCGGGCGAACAAATTTTGACATTAAGAATCACCCTATGTATACACATACAAATATAGGTATTTTCCTCTTCATTCTCTGTAGTGTGTTGTGTAATCTCATAAAAATATACAATTACTTTTTAATAATGGATGAAAGTGATCAGACATTGAACCAAGAAGGTCAAGTGGGGGGCCGCTGCCTCAAATAATTTTTTTCCTTTGATATATGCACGTTTTTGTTCTTACGCACCACTAAGTTTATATTTTCTCTCAAAAAGTTAAAACTTATAAAATTTATTATCCATTCCATATTTCATTAGCATTTACTCTAATTATGAGAATAAATTTAACCACTTCATATAAACTATAACGAAAATGTTGTTTCTCTTTTGTAATTAATGAATTTATGATAAAAAAATACTCTTATAGTCAAATTTATATTTTTTTATTAAATATATTGTACGAAAGCCGATCCCTAGTCAAAGTGAAAAATCTAGGTGTAATATCAATTCAGCAACTTGCTTGCATATTTATTGCACATCATAAAGCAGGGGTATAAACTCAGTTGTAGAGCATGTGCAAGTCGTAGTTGTATTTTAATTCCTAATTTATCCAACTTAACATTAGTTTGCCAATTTGGCTCATCACCCTACATTGCAAGACATGTAGAATAATTGTAAATACTGGTTCAATTTAACCACCACAACAATCCATAACTTTAAAAAATAGAGTAAATTAAAAAAAATTAGAGAATATCGTGCCTCGCATGGATAACAAAACTAGTATATGCCAATAACTCATTAAGTGGTTAAAGCAATTAAATATATAAATATTATTTCCTTAGTTTTCAAAAAGATAATTAAAGGTAAAAAAAATTTATCCACACAAAAATGAATAAGGTACATAAAGTGAAAGATAACTATATTATTTAAAGGGGTCCATTAATATAAAAAATAAAAATAATAATCATTTTTATGTAGTATTGTGGGGTCTAAGGATAAATTTTTCTTTCTCTTCTCCACTTTATTATTTTTTAATATGTGTGAAAAATATATTTTATTCATTTTAAGAACGAAAAAGTATAAGTTAATACTCTTTCAATATTGAAAAGAGTCGAAACGGTGACTTTTATTAACTTTTACATTCAATTTTACGACCCTTTTCATGTGATTTAATTTCCAAAAATCACAAAATTAATAATTTAATGGCACTATTTACAAAAAGACCAAGCAAAGTTGTGCACATAGTGCTTTAAGGCCAAGCAAAAAGCACCTGCAAGTTCCTTAGATTAGATAACTGGTCAAATTTTAAATGGGATTCAGATCAAATGCGTTACATAAAACCTGCCTAAATTGTCTCAATTTAGTCAAATGTACATTCATATACGCCTATTTCGATTAGACGCAACACAATGGTTGACTTTTGGATTCTATTGTAGTCTGAAATTTTTGGAAAGGATAAAGATTCAACTTAATTAATTAATTAATTTTGCTAAAAGAAGTTATGAGTTTTAGTAACTTGGTTTAACAATTGTCCTAATTTATTAAATAAAAAGGATAGCTTTTAGGATCTCTAAAATTTATAGTTAGTTTCTTCCATTTAATTCTTTATCCCATTTTTTTTTGTTATATAATCACTGAAATTAATTATCCGTCTTAACTATACATGCAATGAGATCTACTACAATAAGATAAGATATCATAAATGGATAATATCTATTTTTGTGGCTACTATTCTAATATTTTTTGTTATATAACTATACATGTAATAGCAATATCTATTTTTTGTTATGGTTGACTACTTGGACTCTATTGCATTGCATAAATAGTAATGGTACAGACATAAATTATTCTATAAACATTTTACAAACGATTGATATGACATACTTTATCTCAACATATTGATCAACAAATTGTTTCAATGTAGTCTTCAGCCCCACACAATATGCTGGGGTAGAGTATGTCACATCAACAATTTATAAAATATTTATTAAATAGTTTGTGTCTATAGCATTATTCTTGCATAAATAGCTTATTCGAACCACTTTAAGAATTCAAATTTTATGTCCCAATTTCCATATCATATGATATATTGTATAATTAAGTACTTATTTACACTTAACTATACATGTAATTAGACGTTGAATGGGGGTAAGAAAAGTGACCCCTGAATTCCCACCTTAAACAACAATGCAAAACCTATCCTAACATTTCCCACTAAACTAGCAAGCCACAAAACGTGATTTACAAGGATGCATTTTTTTCCCCTCAAAAGAGGCGTGAGAAACGCACTCACGCCAAAACTCCAACTCAAACGCACTTGCTTAAGTGCGTGCTTAACTGATAACTCCCAAAAAAAGCCACCCACTTTCCTTACCTTTTCAATCATCATAAACTTAAAAGAACACCAACAATCACACACATTCCAACCTCACAATATGGCCTTAAACAAGTCCAAAAAACCCATTCTCTGTCTTCAATCCAGCCTTTCCACAACTCTTTTCTTTGTTGTTCTCTTCACAATCCCAGCTCTCCTACTCCTCCACACCCCTACCACCTCCACTTGCACCACCTTCGCCACCCACATCAAGACATTTTCCGGGGATCTCCGTATCGCCGAATTTTCATGGAATCGTCTAAAATTCGACAAAAACAACCCCCCACCCATTTCACTTAAAATAGCCGTTTTCTCTAGAAAATGGCCTATTAGTGCTGCCCCAGGCGGTATGGAGCGTCATGCGCAGACGCTACACACCACCCTAGTTCATCGAGGTCATCAAGTTCATGTCTTCACTTCTCCACCTCTAGAAGAGCCCGGGTCCACCTTGTCTCACGAAAGTCCAATAACTAATTTGTCCCCTCTCATCCATTACCACGAGGGCCTACCGGGGAAATGGCGTTACAACAAAGCATGGGAGAAATACAAAGAAGAGAATCAACGCCAACCCTTCGACGTGGTTCATTCAGAGAGTGTGGCGCTTCCTCATTGGTTAGCTCGCGATGTCCCCAACCTCGCTGTTTCATGGCATGGCATAGCCCTAGAAAGCGTCAACTCAAATATTTTCCAAGATTTAGCACGAAGCCCAAATGAGCACATGTCTCCTATTTTCAACAACACCATACACGGGGTGATCCCAAAAGTCTTAAACGAAATTAGGTTCTTCAAAAATTATGCGCATCATGTTGCCATAAGTGATAGTTGTGGGGAAATGCTGAGAGATGTGTACCAAATCCCTACTAAAAGGGTTCATGTAATAGTAAATGGAGTCGATGAAGATGAATATAAACAAGATTCCGAATTAGGACTCGAATTCAAGTCCAAAATCGGAATCCCTAAAAATGCAAGCTTAGTCCTAGGTGTTGCCGGAAGATTAGTCAAGGATAAAGGCCACCCTCTTCTTCATGAAGCATTTTCAAGGCTCATTGAGAACCACCCTAATGTCTACCTAGTTGTGGCAGGGTCCGGACCGTGGCAGAACCGGTACAAGGATTTAGGGTTTCAGGTGATAACTTTAGGGTCTATGAAACCCTATGAGCTTCGCGGTTTTTATAATTCCATTGATATTTTTGTGAACCCTACCTTAAGACCACAAGGGCTCGATCTAACACTTATGGAGGCGATGATGAGTGGAAAACCGGTGATGGCGTCTAGGTTTCCGAGCATAAAAGGTACGATAATTGTTGATAGTGAGTATGGTTTCATGTTTTCTCCGAACGTCGAGTCCTTGACGGAGACATTGGAGTTAGTGGTGGCCGAGGGCCCGGAAAAGCTAGCTCAGAGGGGGAGGGCGTGCCGGGATTATGCAGCCTCCATGTTTACTGCAAGTAAGATGGCATTAGCATATGAGAGGTTATTTCTTTGTATAAAAAATGCAACATTTTGTAGGTATCCTTAATTAGGTTATAGAATTTATTTATTTTTAAAACAATTGTTTAACTTTTGATTGATGTAATTTGTTAAACATAAAATAAGAAATCTATATATAAGCATTTTATTAGCACCTTCTTGGCATGCTTAGTAGCTTTTGATTCCTACTTCATTTAGTATATAGAGAAGTACTGATGATCATTTCAAATTATTGGGTATATGAATTGAGCATTTTGAATGCATATATGGATGGTTATGACTTTGTTCCTAGTGCATCTGCTTAGTCAGATATTTTGGTCAAAGTGATGGAAAAATACCATGTGTTAGTTTTTTTTATAAATAAAATGGTCAAAATGTGACAATAAAATATTTTTTCTTCAACCTCAAGCTGGTCAATCTTATGCCTGGTTACAATTGTCTTATTTTTAAAAATGAAAAGTAACTATTATCACTAAAAAAAATTACACTCCTAAATTCAAGTTGCGCAATTGCCCATCTTAGAGGTTGTTTGCAACTCTTTGTTGATATCCAAAAATGGTCAATGCCACACGGATTATATTTAGTTTGTCAAGACATTTGACTGGCCAAATAGTGATCAAGGTGCCTACATGGCATGATGGAAATGAATGGAACAAGGAGAGGGCAAATGGCTCCAAGCCATAGTTATGAAAAACGTATTCGGCCTAAATAATGTTGCTTGGGCTATGAAAAAAATATGTTTAAGCTACAATAATAATGCCCATGAGTATGAGGCTGGGGCTCCACTTCTAAGACACGAACTGTAATTGTGGGGCTAGTCCCTACAAGTGGGTTAAATATTTTTTTTTATCACTATACTTTATGTCAACTTATAAGTGAATTATTTAACCATTGATTTTTACAGTCAACTCACTATACTTTACTTTACTAACAAAAATTTGAATTTTTGTCAGCGGGGTTAACTTTTTAAACTGAAAAGTGAAGTGGAAAATAATTTTTTTTTACTGAATCCTAGTCATTACACACATAAGTTATAGCCCACCCATCAAAAACACATATATTCATGCCCACCCAGCCCACCCAATCTGACCCAACTTATTTCATCAACGTTAAATAGAAATCAGATATCAAAAGGAGCTTAACTTAGGGTTCTTTGTAAGAGTAAAGAATTCAGTTCAAATTGGCGAATCATTGAAGTAATTGAGAGTAAGAGAGTTATATTAAGGTGCATGTAGAGAAGATGAGTACCTCAAGTGGGGTAGAGAGCTCTTATAGAAGGAAAATGGTGAGTACATCTGTAGATTCGCAACGCGACACTACCTCATTCAATCCCATCGTCTGCAAATGTAGAATTGTTGCACCCATGTGGGAAGCATGGAAATATGGAACCCTAGATACAGGTAGAAGATTTGTTGGTTGTAGCAAGTATATTAAGGTATGTGAATTTGCAATCTTTGTAAAAAAAATGGGATGAAATTAAAAGGGGATTGTTTTAGTCACAAATCTTCACTTGGAACTTTGATTGTCCATCCCATAAAGCTTCACAATGTGCAGAGTCAAGATAGTTGCATCCAATTTCTTCTTAATCCTTGGTCAGATTAATTCATTAGTCTTCAATATTTCATCTCTTTTTTGGTGCAACCTCACCATAATTTGATAATGTATCTCAGCTAGCATGTGTAGCACTAACATATATCTTGCCTTTAAGATCCATGCATTGAAGCACTCAGACATGTTATTGTCCACAATGTCAGGTCTCAAAGAATGCCTTGGACCAAAACTTGGGATCTTGTTCTGCCAGTTAATTGTCATGTGCATGAATTGATAACCTTTTAACCTCTATCATTGCCCTTTTGTGTGCTACAGTATGAGTTACCATAGAAACCTCCCAAAAAACTATTTTAAGAGCTTAGGAAGGACACTTCTTCCTCCAATTTGTATAGATATGCCATGCACATTTTCTATGCTGCATGAGGAAGAAAATCTTGAATAGCTCCTTTCAATCCCTGAAAATATCAACTATTAGATAAATGTACATGACCATAATTTTTAAAAAATAATAATAATATGGATTGTAGTTATTACCAAATATTAACAAAGATGCTAACCTTTTGTTGGCCAGATATTAAAATCAGCCCATAGCCATCTCCCAAAGTAAGATCAAACACCAACAACTGCATGAACCAAGTCCAACTGTCATAATTCTCACTCTTCGCCACCACCATAGCTATAGGAAACATTTGATTATTTACATCCCTGCCAATTAAAGATAGAAGCTATCCACCACATATCGTTTTCAGAAAAACAGCCATCCAAGACAATAACAGGTCTTCACAACATCATAACAAATATAGAATCTCTTAAATCTTGGCACATCTTCAGGATTCAATCTTGTTGTTTTTATGTTAACTGTGTTATTCTTATTACTCTTAACTATCTCAGCCCCAAAGTCTCACACCCCTTGCATAATGATCCTTCATGACCTGTTGAATCCCTTGCAATGCTAACTGTCTAGCCCTCATACACCTAACCTCTGTAACATCCAACTTCAATTTCAACTTTATCTCTTCTTGCATCTCCCTTAATTTATAGCTAGGATTCTTCCTAATCATATTCCCATAGTAATCAGTCAAATACTTGACTATAGCCAACTTATTTTTTAAGATTCTGGTGCAATTGTGAATGTCTAAGATAGACTTAAGCTGCCATGTATCAGTCTTTTTTATGTAACTAGCCCATAATTTCCATGGACATCCTTTCTTACACTTAACTTGGCATCTTTTCGAATCATTGACTAGATACCATAATTTCCTCCCATTTGCAATAGAGTAGTCTCTTATGGCATCTTTAAACTCCCTAATTCTGGAAAATATCATGCACTCCTTCAATTTTATCAACTTCTTTTTATCTTCTTGTTGTAAACCTCAACTGTCTTTCTTTTTTCTTTACTAGGGGGAGGGCCTACATAGCAAACATCCCCATCTTCTTCGCTGCTCTCAGAAAGAGACCTCAACACATCACTATTCTCATATTCACTTTGTCATGATGCATCATCTGAATCACAATTCTCATATTCACTGCCCTTACCATCATTCCCAAATTGTTCTCCCTCTATGTGATTCAATTCTGGGTCATGTCCTGCCACATTTTTAGGCTCATCCTCACCCTCACCCTCTTCATCTCCCTCATCTCCATTGTGACACCCCCAAAATAGGTATACATGACCCATCTTGAGTCACCAAATACATGGTACAAAATACAAATACAAACTTAAATATACAACATGAGCTGTGAGTTTTAAAACAAATATTATCTTCTAGATAGTATTCAAACTCAAAATAAGTCCTTAATATATTTATTATCACACTATTTCACATAATAGTGAGGACTAATAATGCAACCATCTGGACCATCAATCTATTTCCCGACTAGTCCCAGCTATATTCTCAATTCCTGAAGAGAACATTGAAAGAAAGGGTGAGCTCAACTAGCCCAATAAAAAATATTATGACTAAGATAATACATAATAAATTATCCTTAGCCTTCAACAGTATAACAACTGATAGAATATAATAGACAACAAGTTTTAGATCAATAACTGCAGCGGAATAAGCAATCCATTAGAAGAGTCAAGTAGAGCATGATATCTACTATCTTCTATGATTTAAAAAGTTTATCATAAATTTTATCGCTGAGACTCAGCTTAATAAATAATCCACATCATCGAATCATCCCTGCACTACGGCCAATGATATTCTTTAGTATCATGACCAAGAATTATCCATGCACTACGTGTAGGGTTTCGACACAAAAACGCACAGCGGAAATAGAACAATTTAAAGCAATTTCTGAAACCCTAAACAAGATCCATGCGAAAATAATTAATTCAGTGGTTAGAAATTATACCGAATATGAAAATGCTTCTGAAATTGATGCGCTTAAATCTCCAACGCAATCCAAACGAATCGCGCCTCTACGGTATCCACACGAACGCCCCGCGAACCGTCGTACGATCTGCATTAAACGAAACTGCGGTACTATCCACCAAAAGGAATGGATTTTAGAACTGTTTCTCTCTAGTCTCTCTCTAAGAGCGGCTAGGGTTATGATGTTATGATATTACCCTAAGTGGCTACTATATCATATATATAGTAGTTAAAAAGGGATTAATCAAAAACATATTTTAATAAAATCTGAATTTATATATATATATATATATATATATATATATCTTAATTAAGTCTTGCTTAATTAATATACATATATACAAATTATCCTTTTTAATTTAAATTCGTGATTTAAATACTATTAATCATATTAATATATTTAAATCCTTGAAATTTAAATTAATTCCATTTTAAATTACGTTACATGTGTGTGATCCTATAGGTTATTATTACGTTGACAATAATTTTAAAATCATATTATAAAATTATAAATGAAAGAGCTGCATCTAGTAATGCATCACTGCTACCCAAGTAATAATAAGATCGATGATTCGACACAACCTTTTCGTGACCACTGTTTAATGTAATTTAATCCTTTTAACCTAAATATCCTAGATTAAACTCAAGTCATGGAATGTGTCATACTCTTCATAATTTAATCTGAGTTTTCTTGATCAATGAGCAAACTATATGAAACAAATCACTATTTGAGCATTACCATACATTTCATAGTCCTACTCAATCAAGAGGCCTATGGATATCATCCCTAATATATAGGAGGGTTAAATTCCATCTAGATCACTCATATTCCTCACACGATTTATGATGTATCCAATAATCACCTTTATAGTCCACCCTATTAAAGGTGACATTTGATGATATCAAAGTAAATAAATTCCCGTGTAGTAATATAATGATTTCAGGTCGGAGGACCATTACATCATTATCACTATGAGAATTTCTAATGACACTTCGCATAATGCTCCACATAGAATTCTCATGGTGGGTATGTCTAGTACATTGTTCTCTAACATGTACCTATGCATTGACTTTATATCTCATATATTTATGACCAATGAGATTTGGTCATCAGTCAATCCACATACTAGTCTCAATGCATCAATGTTATCCCATCAACAATAATACTCGACTAGGGACATTTAAGAACAATGATACTAATTGTAATTATATAATCTCATGTTCAAGTCACATACTTGAAACTATATAATTTGTATCACTATTCTAAGGAATTTTAATATGTTAACAATTATATAACGCAGTAAATAAAACCATAATAAAATCATTCATTTATTCAATCAAATATAATATCAAAACGTTAAGCAATTATATCAAATAATTGGCCTCTAGGGCATAAACTCTAACACTACGGGCCAAGGATAATCGTGCTTTCATCAACGGTCATGATCACGCCATAAAATAATTCATCTTTGTACCCTTGGCCGAAAAGAACCCATGGTCATAATCATACCAAAAATTGTCCATCAATACACTACGGGCCAATGAGGACTTTTACCACATCATTTGTAACATTACGGTCATGATTATACCGAATAATCCCTGGTCATAATCATACCAAGTCCATCTATGCACTATGAGCAAAGATGACTTCGATAACAATATAAGCATGAGGATGATGACAATGATATAATAATTCAATAAAACAAGTTCAAGGATAAATTTTAAAGATTTATAATCTAATTCCACAATTCAATAACGTTCAAATTGTTAACATGATACTACTTTGTGGAGTAAAATTTAAGAATAATATTGTACCAAAAATGATTTGGACCAAAAACGAATCAATTTTTATCATGAATAGTACCTCGGGTGAATAGTACTCGAGTGAATAGTACATCATGAATAGTAATTCGGGAATAGTACCCCGTGAATAGTACTCCGACATGAAAATGTTAAAACTTATCAAGAATGCTCAGAATAATATTTCTATGAAAAGATACTGGATGAAGCGCAAATATCAACGATATTCTACTAATTTCATGGAGTATCGAAGCCAAAACTTTAACAAAACGAGTATAGAATTCGAAATCTGAAACAAAATAATATTACTTACATACTACAAATTATGAAAGAAAATAGTATTTCTTACGAATACTGAACAAAAATAATATCCCTTACGAATATTAAACGAAAATAATATTCCTTTCGAATATTGAACGAATATAATATTCCTTACGAATATTAAATGAAAATAATATTTCTTGCGAATATTGAACGAAAATAATATTCATACGAATACGAAAAATAATATTTCTTCAAAATATGAAATAAATAATACCCCTTACTTTAAAAAGAAGAGTATTCCGATTGGTAGGACGGATATATTCTTGAAGAAAACTTTCACTATTTTATACACTCAAAGCTTTCTAAGACTCGAAAGAAATACGCTCAATATTATAGAAGAAGACTTCTCTGATTCTGGTGTGATTTTCAATTCTAACTAAGCAACGTATTTATAGGATAATGGAAATGATACTATTTGAATTTAGAAATCATGGACTACACAGTATAAATTCGGACGAACTTCACGGGCGAACAACTAAATTTTTTTTTGATTTTACTATTCATTACTGTGCAATAAAATATTTTAATAAAACAAAATTTTTAAATAAAATATAATATATTCTATTTATAATCTAATAAAACAAAACTTATTATAATATATATATATATATATATATATATATATATATATATAAATAAACCTTCAACCTCCATCCCATCCCATGCCATTCATTTCATTTTCTTTCTTTCCTGTGATTTTTCCCCACCAATTCATCTAATCACCACACACACAACAAATAAACACATGCACATATATATATATATATATATATATATATATATATATATATATATATATATATATATATATATATATCCCCCCCACGTCTCTTATATAATATAGATAAATATATATAACCTAGATAACTTCTTTCACTATTTTGAAAAATGGGTAAATTAGAGGTCCATATAATACGCTAAAATTTACAAAAAATACTTCATAAAAATTCTCTCAATATTTTTAATAACATTTATTCATCATTATTATTATAATTCACAATATTTAACAACCAGATCGTTCCCAAAAAAGATGGGACTTTTCAATAAGGATTTCTCCCTATTGGCGCGCAATTAGGTGACCAAACCTCTCCTCGACAGAACTTTCTAGACATTGTCAATATTACAAATAATAATATGAATAATTGTATCGTCTCAATTATTAATTTAATAATATAAAAATATCGACAATAATTGAATCAAATAACGTGAGATACTATGCAACAATTACTGTAGCAATAATTGAACAAAACTGAGTGACTTCTCACATAAGCATCAATAATCAATACCTTGTGCTACTATGCAACCACGCTTATTACTGTACTTTTACTACCGGATAGTTCAACAGTTTAACGATAAAAACTTCCGCCGTTATTTTCATAAAAAGATATTTCTGTCGTTTTCTCATTCCGACAATAATTCTGTTGTGGGGTGCACCAATGATTGTGCCGTCGTACGAATATTCCCCGACCAATCGAATATTTTATAACCACTTGCTTTCTTTTCAAAATTTATAAATATTACCCACAACTATAACATTATCTCAAATCCACACAATAATATTCAATAAAATATTTCGAGAAAATTAAATCTTTATAAAATTTGGGGTCTTACAATCTCCCCTCCTTATGAAATTTCGCCCTCAAAATTTATGTACGTACCTGGTATGTCAAAGAGGATACCTCATCAGATTCTAACTCTTGAGGTATAACCTTTGAGCGTCGAATATGATCCTTCTTATCTAAGATTTTAACACGTATCTCTTCATATGCTAAATCTTCTGCTATCTCATCTAGTTCTAATTCAATAATGTGGTTTGGGTCGTCCACATATTTACGTCACATCGATACGTGAAAAACTTTATGAACACGCGACATACTTGGCGGTAAAGCGAGTCTATAGGCCACCGTTCCTACTCGATCGAGGATTTCAAATGAGCCAATTAAATCAAGGGTTGAGATTTGCTCTCTTCATCGACTCTTGCTTCTAGAATAACGCTTTCTTGAACCTTCTTCTTTGTATTCATCAGCTTCGGGTCTATAGCTTGAGAGGCTTTAACATTATCGATTTAAAGCCAGTTCTAATCGTATATTTTCTATCTTCACATAGGTTTGTATATTCACACTCATAAACGCATACGAGCTTCTACTCAATGTGTTAGCTACCATGTTCGCTTTTTTAAGATGGTATTGAATGGTATGGTCGTAATCTTCAACAGCTCGAGCCAACGTCTTTGGCGCATAATATGTTCGTTTTAGGTGAAGAAATATTTGAGGGTTTTAGAAATGGGGTTTATACTAGGGTCAATACAAAATTCAATTTCACGCTCTGGGGTAGGCTATGAAGTCTTCAGGGAATACGTCAGGAAATTTATTAACAATAGAAATATCATTCAAAACTGTGACTCTCATCCCAAGACTTAAATAACACGTCACATTGATACCTATCAACTTGCCACCGTTATTCACGGCATCCCCCTACGGAAAGTGTGGCTTCGGTGCATTCCACACAAGGAAGTCACCAGTGAAAGGCTTGGGACTTTTTACTTATGGCTTGATATGACAGTGATTGACTTTAGTGGTTTGGTTGCTTGAATTCATATAACAGGTTGGGTAGGAATATGAAAGCTAACAACCTTACGAAAATAATTAATTTTAACATGATGAATAGTTAAACAGTCAATTCCTAAAATCACATCAAATGCAAGTATTTTCAAAGAGATAAGATCGACAGGTAACGTGAAAGTGTCGATTTGAATCGAACAAGATTTATAAATAGTGGATGTAATGAAGGTTTCTCCTAATGGAGTTTTAACAGATAAGTCAAAGTCTAATTTCTCCAGAGTTAAATTTAAACGTTGAGTGCAAGTAGGAGAAATAAAAGAGTGGGTAGAACCGATATTAAATAAGGTATAGACTTCGCAAGAGTTTATAATTAACTCACCCGTGATAACTTCGTTCAGGTTCCTCGAAAAACGCTCTCATTTAAACTACCGGCTTTGACTTGTCTGGGACATCCTTTGGCATCACTATCCCAGCTGGACTTGACTTCACTACACAACAAAATCGAGCTAGGTGACCTTCTCTTCTGTAATTAAAACACGCTTTGGGTTGCTGCGTACATTTTGGACAGATGTGTCCCTCCTGTTCGCATTTTAAACATACGATCGGTGGTCGTTCTTCTTCCTTCGAAACGGGTGTTGGTGCTGCTGTCTTTCCATCATTATTGAACCTTCTCTTCTTAAAATTTACACTTCTATTATCTTGGTCATGATTACCACCGAAGTGGTTACCATTCTTGGCATTATAATTTCCCCCACGATGGTTATCATTGTTCCAATGGTCGTTGCCACCGGTATGATTATTATCGTGTTGTTGGTCGTTGCCTTTTGGTTGTGCTGACTCATTATCGCGCTCCACTAACTGAGCCCTATTCACAACATCTGAATATAAACAAAGTTTGTGAGAAATGAGGTATTGACGTATTTTGGGTTTCAAACCTCTTAGAAACATTCGCGTCATTCGCTCCTCATTATCGACTAAATGGGATGCAAACCGGGACAACTCGGTAAACTTAGCCTCGTACTGTGCCACAATCATATTATTTTGTTCCAGCTTGATGAATTCTACCTCTTTCATGTGACGAATACTTTCGGGAAAGTACTTATCGTTGATTAGTTCTTGGAACTTCTCCCAAGACATCTTGAGTGCGTCAAGCTGGGTACGTTTTACAAATTCCCACTAATGATCTGCTTCTTCACGCAACATAAAGGTGGAAAATAAAACCTTTTGCTCCTCTGAGCATCCCAAGATATCAAATATCTTGGTGATCTGCTTTATCCATGTCTCCGCCTTAAGTGGTTTTGGCTCTCCCAAAAACTCCGGTGGTCCTAGCTCCTTGAACTTCTTAGCGGTGACCAGCCGTGGGTTGCCAGTGTTTTCACCTGTATTATGAATAGGAGTCTCTCTCGTTTGGTGTTGCATGAACTGCACAAAGCCTCTGAACATCCCATCGTTCATCATTTGGTCAGTGTTGTTGTTTACAGGAGGATTATTATCTTCCTGATGCACATTATCCTAGCTATTGATCAGCGGTGACTCAACGGTCTCATGTGCTACATTGCTTATCTCAACATTTTTAGATGCCATTCTCAAACACTGTCACAAAACAAGGGTTAATTGACATGCAACATATTATCCCTATATTCTGACCGACCAAATAAATACCAAATAAACTTAGGTCATACTGGCGAAGGAATTACTCGACTCTCCCCTCCTAGTTCAAGTCTCACATCTCAGCCAGGGATCATATCCCTAAGCTTTGATACCAACTGTGACGCCCCCAAAATAGGTATACATCACCCATCTTGAGTCGCCAAATATATGGTACAAAATACAAATACAAACTTAAATATACAACATGAGCTGTGAGTTTTAATACAAATTTTGTCTTCTAGACAGTATTCAAACTCAAAACAAGTTCTCAATACATTTATTATCACACTATTTCACAAAATAGTGAGGACTACTAATGCAACCATCTGGACCGTCAATCCATTTCCCGACTAGTCCCATCTATATTCTCAATTCCTGAAGAGAACATTGAAAGAAAGGGTGAGCTCAACTAGCCCAGTAAGAAATATTATGACTAAGATAATGCAGAATAAATTATCATTAGCCTTCAACAGTATAACAACTGATAGAATATAATAGACAACAAGTTTTAGATCAACAACTGCAGCAGAATAAGCAATCCATTAGAAGAGTCAAGTAGAGCATGATGTGAGACCCCAAATTTTATGAATAAAGATTTAAATTTCTCAAAATATTTTTTTGAATATTATGGTGTGGATTTGATATAATGTTATAGTTGTGGGTAATATTTATAAATTTTGCAAAGTATGCAAGTTGTTATAAAATATTCGTTTGGTCGGAGAATATTCTTTTTGTCGGAAATATACATATTTACTTTAACAATCATTGGTAGACCTACAACGAAAAAGTATTGTTGTAGTTAGAAAATGATGTAATTATATTTTATAAAAATAACTACGAAAGTGTTACCGTTAAAACTGTTGAACTACCCGGTAGTAAAACTACAGTAATATGCGTGGTTGCATAGTAGCACACGGTATTGATTATTGATGCTTACGTAAGAAGTCATTCAGTTGTACTCAATTATTGCTATAGTAATTGCTAAATCATATCTCTCATATTATTGATTCAGTTATTGTCACAGTATCATCTGTATAATATGTTATATTATTAAATCAATAATTAAGTAGGCAAAGTTATTTATATTATTATTTGCAATATTGACAATGTCTAGAAGTTCTGTCAAGGAGAGGTTTGGTCACCTAATTGCGCGCCAATAAGGAGAAATCCTTATCAGAAAGCCCCCTCTTTCCTGGGAACGACCTGGTTGTTTAATATTGTGAATTATAATATTAATGATGAATAAGTTCATGTTGATTAAAGATGAAATTGATAGTTCCATTGTGTTGGGATTATTAGTGTTAGTGGAAATCAACATTTATTTAGATAATAATTGATGTCTGGAGGTTATATTGACCAATCGGGTAATTAACCGGATAAATGAGCAATTAATTGCTATTGATTCACATGATTATAACTATTTGTTCACATGTGTGTACTATTGATTCACATTCTTGTACTATTAGGGGAGGTGGTGCAAGTTTGATAATACTTGCAGGACTAAATTAAAAATGAAAGAAAAGTTGGAGGTATTGTACTATAATATTTCGAGCCCCAAAACGTGCAATTATCGAAACTATATTTTCCTATAAATAGAAGCTCATTCCTTCATTATTTCTCACCAATTCACTAAAGCTTTAGAGCAATTATTATAGAGAGAAAGAAGAAGAGAAGTCTACTACCTCACTATTCCAGTATTCAGTCTTCTTTTGAGGTAAAGAGTATTATTTCTTTCGTATTCATGAAGAGAGCCATTGTTATTCCATTCCTTATTATTCTGTTGGAATAACTTTGTATCGCGGACTCTGGTATATACATGGTGAAATTCTTTTGTTATTCCATTCTTTATTATTATGTTGAATAACTTTGCCTATCTGGCATACGCATACATGGTGAAATTCTTCTTTTATTCCATTCTTTATTATTTTGTTGGAATATCCTGTCTGTGCGTTTACGCATGACCTAGTTCTATTATTTATTATTCTGTCGGAATATCCTATTTGTGCGTTTACCCATGACCTTTATTATTCTGTTGGAATATCCTGTCTGTGCATTTACGCATGACCTGGTTCCATTAATTATTATTCTGTAGGAATAACCTGTCTGTGCGGCCTATTGCATGCCTGGTGAATTCTTTTGTTATTCCATTATTTATTATTCTGTTGGAATAACTTGTATAAGCGGTCTATCGCATGCCTGGTGAATTCTTCTGTTATTCCATTCCTTGTTATTCTGTTGGAATAACCTGTCTATGTGGATTACTACATGCTTGGTGAATGACCTTTCGTATTCATTCTTTATTAAATTATGAAAATGATCTGTTTACGTGGATTACCGCATGGCGGATGAAAATCCATTTGCAGTTTTGTATATTCTATTATACTCGTATGAGATATCATTTCTTTTGTACTCATCATGAAATATCATTTTATTTAGTATTTTCTGTTACGAGTTACTATTAACGAGTTACTATTCACCCGGTTACTATTCACTCTAGTATTATTCACTCGGGTATTCGGGGCACTTTTCATGCCGGAATACTATTCACGAATTACTATTCATGGGTTACTATTCACCCAAATTACTATTCACCCGAATATTATTCACTCGGGTATTTGGAGTACTTTTCATGTCGGGGTACTATTCACGAGGTACTATTCCGGAAATCTTATTCACTTCGGTACTATTCATGATTTAAAAATTAATTCTTTTCATCAAAATATTTTGGTGCATGAATATTATTCTTGAATTTTACTCCACAAAGAAGTATTATGTTGACAATTTGGACATTATTGATTTCAGGATAAATTAATTATAGATCTTTAAAATTTATCTTTGAACTTATTTTATTAAATTATTATGTCATTGTCATCATCCTCATGCTTATATTGTGATGAAAGTCATCTTTGGCTTACGTGCATAGATGGACTTGGTATGATTATGACCAGGGATTATTCGGTATAATCATGACCTGTAATTTTATAAATGATGTGGTAAAAGTCCTTAGTGGCCTGTAGTGCATTGATGGACAGTTTTTGGTATGATTATGACCAGGGATTATTCGGTATAGTTATGACCATTGATGATTTAATTAATATCCTTGGCCCGTAGTGCAGGGATGATTCGATGATGTGGTTTATTTGTTAAGCTGAGTCTCAGAGATAAAAATTGATGAAAACATTTTTAAATCATAGAAGATAGTAGATATCATGCTCTACTTGACTCTTCTAATGGATTGCTTATTCCGCTACAGTTAAACTTGATGTCTATCGTATTTTATCAGTTTAACATTGTTGAAGGCTAATGATAATTTATCCTGCATTATCTTAGTCATAATATTTCTTACTGGGCTAGTTGAGCTCACCCTTTCTTTCACTGTTCTCTTCAGGAAATGAGAATATAAATTTGACGTAGCCTCGGGGAGCAGATTGACGGTCCAGATGCTAGTATTAGTAGTCCTCACTATTATGTAAAATAGTATGATAATAATTGTAATGAGGACACCATTGAGTGTGGATATTGTCTAGATGACAATATTCTTGTTTAAACTCTCAGCTATGTTTTGTCGTATTTTACACGACTGTTGTATAATTAAGTTGCATTTGAATTTATGTACCATGTATTTGGCGACTCAAGATGGGTGATGTATACCTATTTTGGGGGCGTCACACATGCTATCTACTATCTTCTATGATTTAAAAAGTTTATCATCAATTTTATCGCTGAGACTCAGCTTAATAAATAATCCACATCATCGAATCATCCCTGCACTACGGCCAAGGATATTCTTTAGTATCACGACCACAAATTATCCATGCACTATGGGCCAAGGATAATCGTGTTTTCATCAACGGTCATGATCACGCCATAAAATAATTCATCTTTGCATCCTTGGTCGAAGAGAACCTATGGTCATGATCATACCAAAAACTGTCCATCAATACACTACGGGCCAATGATGACTTTTACCACATCATTTGTAACATTACGGTCATGATTATACCGAATAATCCCTGATTATAATCATACCAAGTCCATCTATGCACTACGACCAAAAATGATTTTCATAATAATATAAGCATGAGGATGATGACAATGATATAATAATTCAATAAAACAAGTTCAAGGATAAATTTTAAAGATTTATAATCTAATTTATCCAGAATTCAATAACGTTCAAATTATCAACATGATACTGCTTTGTGGAGTAAAATTCAAGAATAATATTGTACCAAAAATGATTTGGACCGAAAATGAATCAATTTTTATCATGAATAGTACCCCGGGTGAATAGTACTTGGGTGAATAGTACCCTGTGAATAGTAATTTGGGAATAGTATCCCGTGAATAGTACTCCGGCATGAAAAAGTTAAAACTTATCGAGAATGCTTAGAATAATATTTTCATGAAAAGATACTAGATGAAGTGCAAATATTAAGGATATTCTACTAATTTCATGGAGTATAGAAGCCAAAACTTTAACAAAACGAGTATAGAATTCTAAAACTGAAACGAAATAATATTACTTACATACTACAGATTATGGAAGAAAATATTATTTCTTACGAATACTGAACAAAAATAATATCCCTTACGAATATTAAACGAAAATAATATTCCTTTCGAATATTGAATGAATATAATATTCCTTACGAATATTAAATGAAAATAATATTTCTTGCGAATATTGCATGAAAATAATATTCATACGAATACGAAAAATAATATCTCTTCAGAATATGAAATAAATAATACCCCTTACCTTAAAAAGAAGAGTATTCCGACTGGTAGGGCGGATATATTCTTGAAGAAAATTTCACTATTTTCTACACTCAAAGCTTTCTAAAACTCGAAAGAAATACGCTCAATATTATAGAAGAAGAATTCTCTGATTCTGGTGTGATTTTTAATTCTAACTAAGCATCCTATTTATAGGAGAATGGAAAGGATACTATTTGAATTTAGAAATCATGGTCCGCACAGTATAAATTCGGACGAACTTCACGGGCGAACAACTGAAGAAAATTTTGATTTTACTATTCATTACTGTGCAATAAAATATTCTAATAAAACAAAAATTTTAAATAAAATATAATATATTCTATTTATAATCTAATAAAACAAAACTTATTATAATATATAATAATAATAATAATAATAATAATAATAATAATAATAATAATAATAATAATAATAATAATAATAATAATAATAATAATAATAATAAACCTTCACCCTTCATCCCACGCCATTCATTTCATTTTCTTTCTTTCTTGTGATTCCCCCCACCAATTCATCTAATCACCACACAAAAACAAATAAACACATGCACATTATATATATATATATATATATATATATATATATATATATATATATATATATATATAAATGAATAACTTCTTTCGACTATTTTGAAAAATGGGTAAATTAGAGGTCCATATAATATGCCAAAATTTACAACAAATACTTCATAAAAATTCTCTCAATATTTTTAACAACATTTATTCATTATTATTATTATTATTATTATTATTATTATTATTATTATTATTATTTTTATTATAATTCACAATATTTAACAACCAGATCGTTCCCAAGAAAGAGGGGGCTTTCCAATAAAGATTTATCCCTATTGGCGCGCAATTAGGTGACCAAACCTCTCATCGACAAAACTTTCTAGACATCGTCAATATTGCAAATAATAATATGAATAATTGTATCGTCTCAATTATTGATTTAATAATATAAAAATATCGACAATAATTGAATCAAATAACGTGAGATACTATGCAGCAATTACTATAGCAATAATTGAACAAAACTGAGTGACTTCTCACGTAAGCATCAATAATCAATACCGTGTGTTACTATGCAACCACGCGTATTACTGTACTTTTACTACCGGGTAGTTCAACAGTTTAATGGTAAAAACTTCCGCCGTTATTTTCATAAAAAGATATTTCTGTCATTTTCTCATTCCGACAATAATTCCGTTGTGGGGTCCACCAATGATTGTGTCGTCGTACGGATATTCCCCGACAAAAAGAATATTCCCCGACCAATCGAATATTTTTTAACCAGTTGCTTACTTTTCAAAATTTAAAAATATTACCCACAACTATAACATTATCTCAAATCCACACCATAATATTCAAAAAAATATTTCGAGAAAATTAAATCTTTATAAAATTTGGGGTCTTACATCTATCATCTACCTAATTTTCTCCTTCCTCTCCTTCATAACATGTGTCATGTCTCTCATCCTCTAACTCTGTGTTCTTGTACATCTCCCTCTTATACTCCCTAGCCATCCTCCTAGCTTATACTAATTCTTCATCACTACAGTCTTCATCAACATCACTATCAAAAGTATCTATCTCAAAACATTCCTCCTCAACAACCCTTTGTTTATCCCTTTTGGACTTCCTTTTAGCACTCTTTTTGACATTTTGACATTTTTTACTCCTTCTATCACTCAACTTCTCCCTAACCACACTTTCCAGATTATCACCATCACCCTCACCAATCACATTTTCATCCACATTACCAGCAACATTATCAGCCACAATTTAAACATTTTCAACCACATTATCAGACACAGTTTCATCAACATTTTTAAGCACATTATCGGTAGCATTAATACTAAAATTCTCATCCTATATGGAGGTTTGATCAGTATTATATGGTAATACATGGTCTACATAGACATCAATTACACCATGTGGCAAGCAAATATTAACCATATCTCTTATACTAGCTTCATTATGAACAAGTCTAACCCTATTTTTAATATATACTCCATCAATTTTAAAATAAACACTTGATTCAAGATGATAACTAAGTTCAGTAGCTAAGTCATTAATAGTACCCATACAAATATAATCAACATCCAACCGTGGAATATGATAAACATTACCTCCCACATAGTCACATAAAGAAGCATAGATGAACTTCCCACCATGGTGTACATTCAATTGTACAATAGTATCCATCTGTAATAAACCACATGCAAAATAGAGCATAAGTTGAAGGGATGAAAATAAATACAGAGCATTCATGTGGGGACAAAAGGGGACCAAATTTTAGTAAAGAAAGATTTTATAAATCTCCCACCCAAGAAGAAGTAAAGAAAAAAAATAAAGAATACTAATTAATCTAGGGTTTAGAAACAAAAGGGCAATACGACAACAAGAAACACAAAAAAAATCATCAAAGTCAGATATGGGGAAAAAAGGTGACCATCAAATGGGACATACCTGTCGACCGTTACTTGATATCGACCATCAAAAGAGTGTAACCAACGTGAATCACACCAAATAATCGATTTTAATTAGAAATAGAGTTCAATCGAACAATTCGTAGTTCTTTTCTGAACTTTTCAATTGATCGATCACTTTAGAAGGGCTAGCTTAGGGATCAGTTTGCTTCATCGATCGAACTTGGAATAAAATGGCAATTCACTTGTTTTTCTTGGCTTCTAATAAATGTGGGTCCATCAACTAGTATTTGAGTGGGAGATTTTCCCTCCATATCCACGTAATAAAAGCCACATGGAATGGGTCCTGCCATATCATAAAATGTTTACATGTTTGTAGCTTATTTGTCTATTTTCGTCTAAAGTCAAACGACTTGATGGATTTTCTAACGTTTTGTTAGTAAAGTAAAGTATAGTGAGTTGACTATAAGAAAAAACGGGTTAGTAACTCACTTATAAGTTGACCTAAATTACAGTGACCAAAAAAGCATCTAACCCCCCTACAAGCGATGGAACTATTACGTCCCCAAATTCGGGTCCTAAATCACCACGGATCTGGTATAATCATTCTATAACTATTTGCGAAAGATATACACATATATTGTTTATACATTAAACATTACACACTATTCCCTAAGGTCGAGTAACCTTAACTTATACACAATTCATTATCCTATCTGACATACAAAGATATTATCATACATTACTGTTACCAATCTATCTGCAAATGTAAACTAAAGCTGGAACTGTCTTTAACCTTTCCTTGTATCCGACGTATTCGTCTTAATCTGCAATGTTTATCATGATATAGCAAGGGTGAGCATAAGTTTTCCCAGCAAGTTTAAGTATATTTGAGGATATATCATGATTGAAAAAATTGGAATAATAAGCTAGCTATAATTCAACAATATAGTTGTGAATTTAGCACGAACAAACTTTTGACTGAACAAAAATTGGACATGAACATATATCTTTATATATATATATATATATATATATATATATATATATATATCCTGAATGGTAATGAAGGTGATCGACCTTTCATACGATACATACATGCGATGCATACGAGTGCAATTTAATAATTCTTAGACATGACAATCAGAAATGATTAACCACAAACATAATTGAATAAACAACTCGAGGTCGAGTCAAAAAAACTTGCACAATAATTAAGAGTTCAAGTTTAGTAACTTGCCTGAACCGTTGATTACCGCTATGCAATTTATAAACTTTGTGAGACCCCGAATTTTATGAAATGAAAGTATTCAATTTTCTTATAATTATTCTATTTAGTAAATGGTTAAATTGATAAAGGTTAAAGTTAAGGGTGATATGTGAAAATTTTGCAAATTAAGCAAGTTGTTATAAAATAATCGGAGGTAAAATACGCATGGTTGCATAGTAGCACACGGTATCGATTATTGATGCTTATTTGAGAAGTCACTCAGTTATACTCAATTATTGCTACAGTAATTGCTGCATCATATCTCTCATATTATTGATTCAATTATTGTCACAGTATCTTTTGTATAATATGTTATATTATTAAATCAATAATTGAGACAACAAAGTTATTCATATTATTAAATTGCAATATTTACAATGTCTAGGAGTTCTGTCAAGGAGAGTTTTGGTCACCTAATTGTGCACCAATAAGGAAAAATTCTTATCGAAAAGCCCCCTCTTTCCTGGGAACGACCTGGTTGTTAAATATTGTGAGTTATAATATTAATGATGAATAAGTTCGTGTTGATTAAAGATGAATTTGATAGTTCCATTGTGTTGGGATTATTAGTGTTAGTGGAAATCGACATCTATTCCGATGATAATTGATGTCTGAGGGTTATATTGATAAATCGGGGAATTTATCGGATAAATGAGCAATTAATTGCTATTAGTTCACATGCTTATATAACTATTTGTTCACATGTGTGTACTATTAAATCACATTCTTATACTATTAGGGGGGTTGGTGCAAGATTTATAATACTTGCATGATTAAATTAAAGATGGATGTATAGATGGAGGTACTATACTGTAATTTATATTTTCACATGATTATAACTATTAATTCATATGATTGAACTATTGAATCACATGATTTACTATTAAGGGAGGTGGTGCAAGTTTGATAATACTTGCAGGACTAAATTAAAAATGAAAGAAAAGTTGGAGGTATTGTACTGTAATTTTTTGAGCCCCAAAATGTGCAATTATCGAAACTATGTTTTCCTATAAATAGAAGCTCATTCTTCCTTCATTTTTCACCAATTCACTAAAGCTTTAAAAGCCATTATTATAGAGAGAAATTATAGAGAGAAAGAAGAAGAGAAGTCTGCTACCTCACTATTCCAGTATCCAGTTTCTTTCTAAGGTAAGGGGTATTATTTTTTTCGTATTCATGAAGAGAACTTTTGATATTCCATTCTTTATTATTATGTTGGAATAACCTGTTTATGCGAAGTACCACATACATGGTGAAATTCTATTATTCCATTCTTTATTATTCTGTCGGAATATCCTGTCGGTGCGTATTACGCTTGACCTGGTTCCGTTCTTTATTATTCTGTTGAGAATAACATGTCTGTGCGGTTTATCACATACATGGTGAATTTTTCTGTTATTCCATTCTTTATTATTCTGGTAGAATAACCTGTCTATGTGGATTACCACATGCATGGTGAATGATCCTTTGTATTCATTCCTTATTAAATTATGGAAATGATCTGTTTATGTGGATTATGATGAAAGTCATAATAAAAGCATTGGACTGATGAAAAATCATGGGTATATGAAGTATTAGTAAGTGTTATGATGAGTTATGTTGGTTATTATGAGAAAACATGAAAGTTCTTAGAAATCACAAAGGGTTGAAAAATCAGATTTTTGTGAAAATAGAACATAAAATTCAATTGACCATATCTTCTATTATATTTCAAATTTTTGAGTGTGGTCAAGTTCTAGAGTTAGATCTATGAGTTTCCTAACTTATCCAAGTGGAATCACTTAAAAAGGATTTACATATTTTCGTGTGGAATGATTTTAGTAAAAGATGAAAAATCTAGAAATGCTTAAAAAGCTACTGTCCATATTTTTAAAAGGGCATTTTGGCCACTTAATTTGTGAGAAAAATTCCGGTCTTTTGGGACATGAAAATATATGGTATAAAGTACCTCCTGTCCAAAAATGAGCTCATTACGACTTAAAATGAGCAAGTTATGACTATTTCAATTTTAGGTTTTTCTAACAAAAAATGCTATAACCGGAGTTCTATAACTCCGATGACCATGAAATTTAAACTGGAGGCTCACGTTAACATGTGTAAGATCCTGCCAAGATTTGGGAATTTCTGGAGTTAAACTTGAGGTAGCTAATTTCTTAAGAAATTAATTAGAAATTGATTTTTGAAAAATAGTAAATGAATTTTAAAAATTTTGAGAAAAATATATGTTCAATATGAGACTATATTCTACTAAATCCCAGAAAAGAAATATTTTTGGGACTGATTTGGTATTTTTCATGAAAATGATCTAGTTATGAGTAAATGAGTTAAATATGTTATGTGAAGTAACAAAGTTGGAAAATAGGATTTTATGGCTTGGGAATCCTATATAGGATATATGCAGATTTTTGATGAGGGATTTGATCATTGGTGATGAAATCTTATGAGTATGTCATTTTTGAATGATTAAATGCATTATTTGGTAAAGTGTAAACAATTGAAATAAATTGGTTATAAGTTTAAGAAGTGATTAAAATATTGTTATAATATTAATAATATTAGATTATGAGTTTATTAAGTGATTGATAATATTTGGATAAATTTAAAGTCTTTAATATTTATCCTTGTTTTCGCGTTGTTTAATGTTTATATCATTGTCATCATTCTCACGCTTTGTTGTTGTGTTGAAAGTCATCTCGTGGCACATGTGGTGCATAGATGGACTTGGTATGATTATAACCAGGGATTATTCGGTATAATCATGACTGTAATGTTATAAATGATGTGGTAAAAGTCATCTTTGGCCCGTAGTGCATAGATGGACTTAGTATGATTATGACCAGGGATTATTCGGTATAATCATGACCGTAATGGAAAACACGAATATCCTTGACCCGTAGTGCATGGATAATTCGTGGCGTAATACTATTAAGTTTGAGTCTCACCATTATTGGTTTTACTGATTGTATATCTTTGGCACAGTGGTGTGCAAGATGAACTGTTGATTATTGGTTATACAGTTGTATATCTTTGGCCGTAGTGCAAAGATGAATTTATTAGTATGATTATGAGCAGGAATTGTGATTTGGCATAACCATGAATTTTGACGTTTCAGGTGAAGATAGGTGATGAAAATGATCTTCATCCTGGGTGCGAAGAGGAATTTAGAATCACAATTATGATTATGAGTTATTCATATGATTGTGAACAGGAATTGTTGATTGATGTTACAGGGATAAAACATTATTGGTGGACTTTTAACATGGAGGAGATAATAGACCTGATGGTCTATTTGACTCTTCTAATGGATTGCTCGTTCCGCTGCAACTATGGTTGAAAAGTTTTATCATCTAGCATATGTTCTAAATCTTTGATTTATTACTGATGAAGGCTATTGATAATTTAATTATCTTTAGTCGTGATATTCTTTACTGGGCTAGCTGTGCTCACCCTTTTGCTTCATAATTCCTTTCAGGTAATAAGAGTATAGCTGGGTCGAGTGGGGATAACAGGGAAATAGTGAGATGGTTCGAGACTGTTGAAGTTTCTCAATACTTTATAAAATGGCATGACATGAAATATATAATTGCATTGAGGACCTAAGATGTGCGTGTCGTATTTTATACGTCACTTAATAATTGATTTTGGTGAACAACAATAGGTTGATGAGAACCCAACTTTGGAAGGGTGTTTTGCCACTATCATACAAGATGTCGAATGACATACAATCTCGTGTTATCTACGAGCACTACCTATATGATCTTGGAGTATATTTGAAATATAATTCTCACTTGGAGACAACTGAGATAATTATATGTCAAGAGAAGACTCATCATTGGAAGGAACATGATAGTAATCTTCTCATTTTTCTTTGGGGTCTATTGGATCAACTAAGGATAATTCTCTGAACATGTGATATCTATCATAACTTAGATTCATGGCCTCCCATGTACGAAGGTTTCGTTGAGCACTTTCCAAAGATTTTAATTTCTAAAACAGTTACTGACTATACTTTTATGTAACGTACCATTGTAAGGTTGTGGCTGAGGCACCATGAGAGTTACATACATTTGTATTGAAACTCACAGCTTATCTGTTGTCGTACTCTGCATGACAGTTCAATAGTTGTATAAATGAAGTTGTATTTAATTTTTATAGAGTGATATCTGGCGACTCAGAATGGGTCGGGTGGACCTATTTTTGGGGGCGTCACAAGCTTTGTCTGAAGACCTATTATTAATAATATTTATTTCTATGTTAGAATAATATCATCACAATTTTCAGAATAACCTAAACACATTATCACATAATCCTATCTGTCTATAACACACATAAGACTTAACCTTTAGTCAAACTTTTACAGTCTGAGTCGAGTTCGGCACAACTCTGACATCCCGACGGCTTAGTTGGATCATTATCGAGTTTAAGCTCAATTAAACTCTGCCTAAACACTAAACACTTAACTTAGATAATTTTATTATCAGTCAAAAATATTTTTCACAAGCTCGTAATAATTTTAAGATAATTATTACCATTTATCATGATTTTTGAATCATTTATATCGTATTTATATTATATAAATACCACATTATTCTATTATAATTAATATTTATTTAATATTAAATATTAATGAAATACATGTCATAATATTATAATATATTTATAATATATCAAAGTATTTTGAATACTTTAATTTCTCATTTCTATGAATTTTAAACCTTTAAATCTATTATCGATAATCGTTATTACAATTAAAATATTAATATTTTCATGGAAAAATATCAAAAGTTATATTTTACAACTTCAAATATTTTTCTAACTCTTAAATCATTTTTATATGATTTTTAAAGCATTAATTTTATTTTTCCATAATTTATTTAATATATTCATTAAATTAATCCATTACCATTAATATTAATATATTAATGATATTCATCACAAAATATCAAAAGTTATTAAAATAACTTAAAATATTTTCTTATACCATAATATAATTTTTCATGTTTTTCAAGCATTAAAATCATTTTTTAAATAATTTATTTAATAATATAATTAAATAAATTAAATACCTTTATATTCCAAAAATATTAAATATATTTGAAATATACTCAAAATAATTAAAAACTAATTTTCGGACTTTAAAATAATTTATTATGTATTTTTAATAATTTAAAACTATTTTTCTCTAATTATTTATTAAAATAATTAATTTTCAAAAAATAGGTGTCACTAAAGGGCCCTATAGCGACAGAACCCTCGCTAAAGGTGTTCTTGGCAAACCCAGAATGTTCATGACAGTTAACCGGATGGCATGTTTGACCATAATTAAAACTTATATCTTGTTGTTATCTAGGTTGTATAATGTGATAATGTTGTAGTACTAATGTAGTACTACAACCCTAAACAAATTCCATAGTCAAAACATAACCAACCTGCAAGATCTATGCTCCAGAAAATGATGTCAGAGCTGTTCTTCATTTCTGGGTTTTCCAGAAATGAAGAACAGTTGCAGGGTATCACTTTTGATGCTCTGTAACTTTACTTATATGGCTTGTTTGTGTGATCTACGAGTTCCAATATGTAATATACATGGCATGGTACAATATCATAACACTAGATCCATCTAACAACATCACATGAACAAGATCTGGCATGGTCAAACCATGTCAGAAAACTTGTTCTTAACTTTTCTGGGTTTTCCAGAAATTGAACAAAACAGGTGGTTAACCCTACTTTGACCTTGCATAACTTTGATCTTGTAATGGTTCTAGGTGTTCTAATGACTTGTATGTGTAGATCACATACCAGTCTACAATATAACAACAATAACTTAGCCAAACAAGCAAATAACAGCAAGATCAGAGGCTTGCAAAAGCTTGTCAGAGCCATCTGGGCAAATCTGGGCTGCCCAGATTCAGTCTCCCATGGTTGGTTAACCATGTTTGACTGCTTATAACTAGAGATCTAGACATGGTATGGATGTGATTCCACTTCCAGTCTACTCTCCCCATGACAAAGAACAAGTCTATAACTTAAAACACAACAAATCATTAACATACAAAGATCTATGAGCCTTGACATATGGCTGTCAGGCCATATTTTTAGGGTTCTTGATCAGTTCTAAAAACTTGATTTCTAGCATCTAGATGTTATGGATCCTTGATGTTACATCTTGGATAACTAAATAACATCCCATAACACAACTTTAACCATCTAACAACAGCATATAACAATAAATCATATGATTTTCAAGTTTTAGGGTTTTATACCTTTCTAGCTTTGATCTTGATTTTGATCTTTGAGTTCTGATCTTGATAAGCTAATAACTGATATTGGCTTATCTTATTTCATTCTCTCACTCTAAATTTTGAAGTTATAGAGTGAGAGAGAGAGAGAGAGAGTCTAGGTTGCTTTAGAAAGTAAGTAAGTTACTTTACTTAGCTTATAAGTTTAATTTTTTGATTCAATGTATCTAAGGTTGCAAGGTGGAAATGAATTGGCTGATAACTTGCTCATATAAAACACATGTGGTGTCTATATAGATGACTCACCAAGATTTCACAAAATCTTTTGCTTAAGTTTTAAGAAAAAGGGTATTTTAGTCATTTTGTATTCACTAAGGGCAATTTGATCTTTTGCCCTATAATTTGAAGGGCAATTTGGACATTTCCCTTTTATCCCATAACATTTTATACTTAGCCAAATAAACTTAACTTTTGAATTCCCAAATTAGGGTTTTAATATCCGAATTAGGGTTTCGAATTCTTAAAACTAAAATTAGGATTTTCGATCCGATCGTTAGGGTTTCTAACAGTTCGTTAGAGTTTTCTAACTTAATAAACATATGTTTAACATAACTTTAGGGTTTACTAAAGTTGCAACTTATCTGATTGATCCTTGATCCTTATATCACAACTGTACACATAAAATCTCTAATTAGGGTTTAATAATTGAACGTTGACGTTCTTAAGATATACTTAGGGTTTAATAACTTGACCTTAACGTTCTCATTATAAATTTAGGGTTTGTAACCTATGTAACTTATCTGATCGAAATTTGATCCTTATACACAAATTATACACATAAAAATTTACTGTTCATATATATGATCACATATACCGACTCGTATCTCAGATACTTAACCTTGATAATTCTTCACAAGAATTTTAAATCCACCAAAATCTTCTACCTCATTACCAGACTATCACTTACAGTCTACCACATTATTTAAGTCTTGTCCAAAAATTTTGAAATCCTTAAAAATTCCTCTACAGAACTATCAATTTCATACACTTATTTTCAGTTTAGGTCCTAATATTGAACCTTAAATCAATCAATTATGATTTTAAAAATTTTCTAAATTCTCGGGTTTTCACAGGAACGACTAGACTTAAACCCAAGACACAAATTTATGGAGCAGTACCTTATAAATGATGGAGCCTAGGGTGGAAGCAGTCCATGAAGCATGATAAACCTTGGGTACTATTCTTTGAAAAAGAATATAAGAAGGCCCATTCATGAATGAAGCAAAGCTCATCCTAGAAAGAAAGAACAAGATCAAAAGAGTCATTAATTTTAGAGTGGCCTTTGAGGATGTGGGAGAAAGGCCTTTACATTTATTGCATGCAGACTTGTCCATTGATGGGTCACTAAATTAATTTGGGTTAAGGGTAGTGACAATGGGTTGACTTGATAATTGAGAAAGAGGGGTGAATTTGAGCTTCATGCATTCTTTCCCAGGTTAAAAGGAAATAACAATTTAGAAGGTGGAGGTGAATAGATTATTATCAATTTTAAATTTCCTTCGTCTTTTTTGAATTATTTAAATTCAATTAATTACTATGTGATAAATTAATATGCGGAGTGATTAAAGAGAAAATTTAATTACATAGTGCGCAAAGATTTAGTTAATTGGTTCAGAATATACAACATGGGTATGTTGTTACGTCAAGTCTCAAGCTCCTCTCTAGGACTTGATGTAACACTCCCTTTCTAAAATAAAAAGAGAGGTTACGCACAAACACAACTTAAATTATACAAAAATACCAAAGCTAAACAACCAAAAGAATAGTCTTAATAACCAATTGTGAGTCCAAGTACAAATTAAGGTTCACATATGACCTAAAAGTTTTGAATGACAAATGGAAAACCCAGAAATAAATGTGTTAAACCCGAGAAAAAGCGTTCATGTGTCCCAAGGCAGAATACTCATGGAGGTGACTCATTTTGAGAATTGATTGAGGGATTAGATTGGTAGCTAGAAGAACTGGATGATCTGGGCATTACTCGGGTAACTAAAGGTATTTCTGGAATTTCTCTTGAGGTCACATGCTAGGCACAAGACCCTGACATGTGCCCACATGACCACTTTCCAGGAAACTCTATAAATACTCTTTCCATTCCATGAAGAAGGGAACTTTTGATTCTCTTTGAACTTTAGACACCCAAGAAGGCTATGTAAATCCTTGATACTCAACAACACTATCGGATCCTAAGAATTATGCCACATGTTACTAGAGTGATTGCTCACCTATTCTTTTCCACTCTTCAACTCATCAATTAGTTCCGTACTCTTCATGGATTTCTCTCCTCCTCAGCTAACACGAAACCCTAACCTTAGCAACGTACGATTTCCTTGTCCACATTTCTTTAGTGACTCTGCTGGGGAGGTGTAGAATTCATGAAGGGTATGCCCACAACTCAAAGTGGGAGAATTACTTGAAGAATTTCACCGACCACAAGTATTACCTCATCGGATCCAGCTCCAAGGAAAGCGAATCAAACTTTTCAAGGTGCAAATTTGGATTTTGACAGGTCAATCTTAGAAGATGTTTCGGAAGGAAGTTCAACCTCACTACAGATGGTTGATCAATAACCAAGTAACACCAGGCAGGCAAGGTGAGAAAGCAGCCGGAGAGCAGACAATTATGAAAGTTGTGCATCTGGAGATGCTCAAAGTGTTGAAGGAGGCACAAGAAAGACAATGAATGATGATGGCCATGATGTCTAAGATGCAGAGGCAGTAGAAGGAAATGGAGAATTTTTTCCAGTAATTGATGCAAATCCCAACCTTCAAGGCCATGTTTCCAGAAAGTTCACACGTAGAATGAGTAGGATTGGATGACAACGACGAGGAAAATTAAAATGTGACTCCAACAACAGAGAGTCGCCTGATTCCAATTGATGTGATAAAAATATGTAACTGCAAGTGCACAATGTCAAATTGAAGAACTAGAAAGTATAGGTCGAACCCATAGAGACTAGATTAAATTTAATGTATCCTTAATATCTATTTTAGGCGAATTAAAAGTAAAGATTGAAAATTTATTAACTAGAATATGAAAACTAATATTGAGAAAACAATCTAGGAATCCGAATTCATTAAACAGTAAACATAATAAGTAATTCAATATTCTTTATTTTTATAATTTAATTATGATTTTGATATCCCTTCCCTTTAATTTAAGCTTTACCATTAACATGAGCTAGCATAGACTATGAAAATTTAAGGATTAACTATAACTCATCAAAACTTCTTCGAGTAAGAATGGATTATGAAAAACTCATATCTTAACAATAATCTATCAAAAACTCTTAATTACTTTAAAATCACATAAAAACTATAAAACGAAGGTATTTTAATAATGAAACATGAAGGCGACATCAATTAAACATAAAATATAAATAATAGAAGAGATGAAAAATATTATCATGAATAATTATTTAATTTCATCTTCATCCTAGATATAAAAAATTAGCTGACATGAAAATATATAAACTAACTAAAATAAAGAAGAGAAGAAAATTAAAAATAAATAAGAAATCCCCCCTTAATTAACGTCAAAGTAAAGTGGAAGCGTAAAAAACAAAATTTAAAATTTTATAAATCATATACCCGGATCATCCTTTATGTACAATTATTACTTAAATGAAAAGATGAAGAACAAAAATTATACCCTTGAAGATTTGAGCTTACTCAGGTATAAGTTCACTTCCAAATCCTTTACGCGTTCAACTTGAATCCACCGGATTTGATTCCTTCCTTTGATAAACGTTATACACCCAAGTGTTTGACCTCTAGAGGTGATCCATCAAGAAAGAATAAATATTTAAGAAGATGGGTGTTTGACAAAATTCTAGATTCTATCTCTATAGAATTATGTGTATTGTCCCAACTCTTGAAATTGTTATTCCCGTGTGTTTTGAAAAACATCAACCCTCACCCATAATAAGACTCCTCTTATTTATAGATGTATAGGCAACCCTCCTATTATAAACAATTTAGAAATTGAGTTTTATTTTAATTAATTAAACACCTTTAATTAATTAGGCTCCTAATCTTATTAGGAATATATGAGAGTACCTTTTATTAATTAATTCCCAAACTCCTTTAAAAATTAAATAATAATAATAGTAATAATAATAATAAGATTCCTCTTATTAATTTATATTTAATATTTTTAAAATATTAAATAATAAATATTAAGTTTTTAATTTCTTACGATTATGTTATTTTGCTTCTTAAATAAATATTTTTCTTTTATAGTGTGACCCTTTAGATTCTCCATATTAAACCGATTTGGGAATAAATCAATTAGAACAATTCTAATCTTATTTAAATAAATAAATTAATCTATTAATTTATTTAAATAAATAATATTTATTCTATAATAAGGATAAGCCTCCTTAGCGATCAACGACTTTCTAGATAATATAGATTTCAACATTAATCATAAAAGAACCCTTAAGTAAATAGTTACCGTACAATTCAATCCTTCCACCATACAATGTTCCAATTAAATATAAGACAAGGAATTATTATCAAGTCTTATTTTATTTAATTATATGTATTTTTGTTTTTAAATGCACAGCTCCAAATAATATAAATTAGAAACTCCTTTCTAATTTCATTCTGCCTTGGCCAAGGACTACTGAGTTGTCATTTATTGAATCACATATGGCATTTCTCTTCTTTTATTAGAAGCAATAGATTCTTTATTGATCATTCATTATCTCCATGTACAACTTATTACACCCAAGCATACCCTTGATATACCCTAAGGGTCTTAAGGAATATGTCAAAGTATAATTTATCATACACAAGATACTATGATGATCTCAAGTCTAAGGAGAATGCATGTCATCATATTAAACCCCACATTTGTAAAGGATATTTACAAACTAAGCTTATGTGTCAACTTTGTTATGAAGCCACATTACTTAATAATCTCCCATATATCTATGTGATGATTAAGGATAGAGGAGATAAGATGTTGGGAGAAATATCTATACTTTTTTTCCAACAAAAATCTAATTCTTTTTCTTTCATCTTTTATGTTAGTTCACTTATCTCTCTTTCTATTTTTATCTAACAAAGAAAAGATAGATAGAGAGAATTCGGTGGGGAAGAGGAGGAGAGGAAGAGGGAGTTTTACCATTGATGCACCCTAGGTTCATCTCATACTTTGGAAGACAAAGAAAATGTGATCATGATCAAAGGTATAATCCTAAACTAATTTATATATTTTAGTTGGATTATTATAAATCAAAACTTGAATCTATGTTTCTAAACTCAAAAAATTTGTATCTTCTTGTTGATGAGTGTTTTATGTTTAGATATACTCATATTGGGTGTTGATTTATTTGGAAATCAAAAGAAAAGTAAAGTAATTTTTCTAGTTTATAAACCATAAATTTTTAGGTACTTTGGATTTCCACCATTTTTGATCTACACCTTCTTTTTGCAATACGTCAAAGAGAGGTGCTAGATATGTAAGTTAACTACTAAACCCAAGTGATAGCAGTCAAAAATATTGAGTACACAGTCCGTAGTGACGGTTTTAGCAAAAATAGTTTTGTGTTCAATAAAGAGAAACACACTGTTTTGGGTCAGTTTAAGCTAGGGGTAGTTTTGTCATTTTTTAACATTAAAAAATTCTAGAAAAATTTGAGACGATAATATGATGAGTTTTCTAACCTCTCCAAGTGGAATCATTGAAAAAAGAGTTGTAGATTTTTGTATGGACTGTTTTTAGCAAAGTATGAAAAACTCATTTTTTTCCAAAAAGCTACTGTTCCAGATTTTGTAAGGGCTGTTTCGGAAACTTAATTAATGTAATAAATTTTGGCCTTTTGGGACATGAAAATATATGGTATAAAATAGCTCATATCCAAAAATGAGCTCATTCTGACTTAAAATGACCAAGTTATGGCAATTTCAATTTTTGGGATTTTCCAACAAAAATTGCTATAATCGGAGTTCTATAACTCCAATAACCAGAAAATTTAAACTAGAGGATCACGTTAACACATATAAGATTATGTAAAGAGATGAGAATTTCTAGAGTTGAGCATGATAGGGCTAATTTCTTAATTACGAACTAAAAATGATTTTTGAAAAATACTAAAGGAAGTTGAAAAATTATGAAAAAATTCTTTTTGTGTATGAAATATATGTATATATGTTTGGACAAAAGATAGAAAAATAATAAGTTGATTTGGTATTTTTGTGAAAAGGATAATGAATCCAGCTTGCTGGATTGAAGGATTTATGAATCTAGGCTAGCTAGATTGAAGGATTTATGAATCCAGGCTTGCTGGATTGAAGGATTATGAATCCATCTTCCTGGATTGAAAGATTGGTGAATCCATGATTGCTGGATTGGAAATCAATAGAATCCAGCCTGCTGGATTGGAATCCAGTTTGCTGGATTGACCATATGGTTGCTGGATTTGGAATCTAGTTTGCTGGATTGCAATTTGGTTTGCTAGATTGCAATCTGGGTTGCTGGATTGGTATGTTTGGATAATCCAGGTTACTAGATTAGTATTTGACTTATTAGATTTTAAAGAAAAAACTTATAATATATAAGATTAAAGTGTTAAATCATAATGTATATGATATAATGATTAAAGAATTATCAAAGGACAATAATAATAATGTTTTAAGAAGTAATCTAATATTTGATTATGTGATAAGTGTTTAAGTTGTATAATGACTGTAACTAACAGTAGTGTCGACGTTAGGATTTTTATTGTCCCTTTTCTGTTCTTTTCTTTTGGTGTTCTCATGTTAGGTGAGATTTGTTTAAAAAAACAAGTTGTGAAAAGGTCCGACATGTATATGTCGATGATTGGACTGTAAGAGTCGTCAGTTGGTATTTTTAAATAGTTGCACCAACTTAACCGAGAAAAGGTTTGCACATTGACCCAGTGGTGTAACAATGCTTAACATGTCTGTGAAACCGAGATTTATTAGGATGCGGGGGTTTGATTATGCGAAGGGAAGGTGTTAGGCACCCCCCGACATTCGTGTTACCACGGTGACTGCCACTTTTCAATTAAATTGTTATCTAAATGTGTGTGTGTGGGGGGGTCAATGTGCAATTATCTGGAAGTAGTGCTATGCCTCATTTGCACCTATATTCAAAGGGTTTGAATTTTGTATAAAAGTTTAGTTTTAACAAGATAAAGCAATGATGTTTTGTAAAAGAGGTTTTTCAAACCCTTATGCTCAATAGTAATTGAGGCCTTTGATACTTCTATTTTATCATGTGTTCGGCTTGATTGTTTTTATTTTCAAGATGCGAGGCATCTTCGAGAAAATAATATACATAGCAGTGTCGAACTCCTTGTGTGCATGAAAGCCATCTAAGGAAATTCAAATACTGTGAATAATTTACAAGCTAGTTACAGCTAAAAATGTCCATCATGGGAACCGAAACTAGATTCAGGAGACTGAATCTGTGATCACATGATTCCTAGGCTCACATGATGTTGCAGTTTGTATGAAAGCTGTAAGCAGTTATATATATATATATAAACGATCAACCACCACAGAGTAAACTCCATGGGGAATTGGAAATATAAATATATAAAAGATGTAAATATATATATAGAAACGATCAACCGCCATGAAGTAAACTCGGTAGTGGATGAATGTAAATATATAAAAGCGATATATATATATATATATATATATATATATATATATATATATATATATATATATAGAAGATCAAGTTGATACATGAAGAGATTTCTTAAGATCATTTACTAAAGTAAAAGACATCTGGTAAGAAGATAATTAAGACATCTGGTAACATTGTCTATGGTAACTTTGCGATTTAACAGATTTAAGGATTTAGAAATTGATTCTTCTTGAATAAATTTTAAATCTCTTTCTTTTGGTTTGATTAAGAATTTAAATGTAATCCTTTTTCCTAAATGTTCGCAACTTAAACCTTTATTACTAGTAGTAAATGAAATATCTAATTTTAAGTTAGAAATTTCTTTCTTAAGTTTATCAACTTCTTGATTTAATTCAGGGAGGGTAATTTCTTTTTCTAGGAGATTTAAATCTTTCAAGAGTTTTATTGAGGCCCTAAAATTGGTTTTCTTTGGCTCTAAGAACCTTATCGATGACTTTTTTATCTTTGGTTAACAAATCTTTTAATTGCTTCAAATCTTGAGTTTTTAATTGAGGTCGGGTTATTTCTTGATTAAATCAACTAATAAAGAACTTTCTTCTTCTTCTTTTGTAATTACACTAACTCTTTTACAACAATTTTTATTGCAATTTTTTGTACATATAGTGACTTCATTTTCACTATCAGATTCATCGTTAGATGTATTATTACTAGAAGATTCTGGAATATCCGAAGCTTCTTCATCACTACCACTATTAATTTCAATTCTCATTAATTCTAATAATTGTTCAGTATCTTCGGCTGAAATATTTAATTGGGCTAGTTTTTGCTTGACTTTACATTCACTTTTATAGTGTCCTTTCTGCCCACAATTGTGACAGACAATTTTACTTTTATCATATTTCTTTGATTTTTTATATGATTTTTTCTTAGATGACTTAGGTTTATTGTAATAGGTATCTTGAATATTACTCCTTTTATCATTATTGTATCTTTTCTTACGACGCTTATGACTTTTAGGTGACTCAATATGTTTACTCTTATGTATGTGCTTTCTTCTAGAGGGAGCAATCAAGCGGTAAACCATCTTGCTCACAAAATGTTCCTAACTTCGTATTTAGCTTTATTTTTATCTTTTAAAGCATTTGTTTAGCTAACTTAAAGTCAATACACATTTTTAATCAGAATTTTTGAATATAACTAATAATATCACCATAAGTTAGATTATCATAATCTATATATCCTAAATTTTTACTTGTTCTTCTCATTTCTTTCTTAAATCGATATTCCATTCATAAATCTTATTAGAGGACACATAGAACTGTTTATCTAGATTTCTCTCTTCGAACTGTAGATCCGGAGGAGTTGGTCTAGAGTACCAATTTTTGGTAATACTTGTGTTATTGACAGTTAATTTATTTAGTTGTTCATTAAGGTTTGAAATGGATGAGTGATTAGAGTGATCCGAAGAACTTTCGTTATCATCATCTGATTCAATATGATCGATAACAGCAATGGTTCCACTTGGACCAGGTTCTGTTTTAAGTTTTTTAAATAACTTTTCAATAGATTGGACCAATTCACTTTCTTTATCAGGTAAACTTAGATTATATCTGTTTTCTGGTAATTTAATTAAAGGTTGTTCAAGTTTTGAATCAGGTTTTTTAATAATTCCTTCTTCAAATTTTTCTTCAATCCTATCTAGCTGTTTTCCTACTGTTGCTAGATATTGATTACTAAAGTTTAATTGTTCAATTAATTTTTTATTATCATTAGTTCCGTCAGGAATCTTGAAGGGACTAGCAATAATGACAAGATGATTAAATGACTTACAAGTTTACTGAAATGAGAACATTAGATGAAGTGGGGTTAAGTAGGCTTAATCAGCGGTTGAGGCTAAAGATTTATTAGAGAAGAAACTCTGAGTCTTTCTAAGTCTGCCTTAACCAAATGAATCCGAATTCCTTTTATAGAACAAGGAAAACGAACTATTACAATGTCATTATTACAACAACTGGGGTAAAGTAAAAGTAAGAAACATTTTACTAAAGTAAAAGTACAAGTAAAAATATTTTACTAAAGTAAAAGTACAGGTAAAAAGGAAAAGAATCTGCTTTCGGTGGAAAAGCAGATGTCTTCTTTAACTAATAATGCACCATGGGGCGATGCTTAAATTAAATGATTCACATCATTTGGCGAAAAGCGTAAGATCTGTCTTGACTAATTTGCTTAGGAAGCAGTCTTTGGTGGACCGAGGTTTGGTGACAGAGGTCGCCAGGCAGTCTTGATGTCACATCACACTTTGATTGATTACTGCAGGAAAGAAAATGGATCTTGAGCATCTTGAAGACCAATTGTGCCATAAGGATCACAATTACCTTCGTCTCAAGCTCTTGACTAGAAGTTTTGGGTGAGAAGAAGCCTTGTCGGACTCTTCATATAACCGATCAAGTCTCAAATGAATAGCATCTGCAAAGACACCTTAATTGAGAATTAGAGTAACTAGAAACATTAGTAACTTCATCGAAATCGGTAGGAACAACTGATTTTCATTTGACTTATCGGTTGTTTCTTGGTGATTCTTCGGGAGATCTGATGGCAAAGCGTAGTAGTGATCAAGGGGTGTTAATCGGAGGAGTCAATAGAGGAGAAGGCGGAAATTCTTTACGAACTTGGCCAACTATTCTATCAACACCGAATTTATCCCACCATTTAATGAAAAAACGGTGAGAGACGCAAGAAATATGGGAAAGGTAAGTCTGAGCAGTCCTAATTCCTATGGACGACGGAGACTGAAATACTGTGACTTCTTGGGTAGCTGAAATGATATATTACCATTTCAGAATCCAAGGGATTTTGTATTTACTATAGAGTATAAGGAAGACTGGAATTTCCTCATATTTTGAATGATAATTACTATAATGACAAAAATGTTCTTGAGTAAGATTATTCCAGGTGAAGATTTAACTGAAGTGTTTTTTAATTACTATAATGACAAAAATGTTCTAACTGGGCAAGGAGAGGTTTGGGGAATATATCATGGCACAAACCGTACCTTGTCCACCAAGGATAAACCATTTGGGAAATAGACTCTTGAATTTGTGGTCAAACTGAAAAAACCACGAATGACTATGATCTTCATTTTGATGAATCATAATTTTATGCCAAGCCTCAATATAATCATAATAGCAAAAAGAGCTAGTATGATTAGAAAGTGACTTGAGATCAGAAGAATGACTACCCCAATCGGACAGATTGATCACTTGTTTGATATACAATGAATGATAAAGGAGTTTTGATTTATCATCGTTGGCATAAATTAGTTTAATGAAGACCCACTCTGTTTGAATAAGAATGTCCTATAGTACACAAGTGACTTGTAAGGAGCAAGAGGGAGGAAATGCCAACGGAAGGGAAAAAAGCTGGCTGACTAAGCGAATTGGATCATTTTTGGGTTTCACTTGTAACTTCGATATGAAATAAGCGTTGATCGAAAATCTGACGATAATCTGACATTTGGTGACTAGATTTTGATGAGGTGGTTGGGGTTTGACTAGCGAAAATATCGAATGGTTTGGGCTGACTAGCAAGGACTGAGGAGTAAGGCTTGGGGACCGTATGCAAGCACACAAATTTATTGTGGGTTTGGGTAGCGGATGAGGAACAACAGTTCCTTTAGATTGATTAATGGACGGTGGAAGCGGCCATGACCACGAGAAGATGAACCTCCTCGTACACTCATAATGCTGTAATAGTACCTGTGTTAATAAATTCACGAGTGAGTGTCTATGGTAGCCAACAGCTACCATAGACACTTGAAAGTCTTTCAACTTGCTGACATTGTAATAGTTAAAGATATCACTAAACACTTCAGTTACCCAATTTTCAGTCTTAATAAAACTCTTGAAAGATTTAAATCTCCGGTAAAAGAAATTACCCTCCCTGAATTAAATCAAGAAGTTAATAAACTTAAGAAAGAAATTTCTAACTTAAAATTAGATATTTCTAACTTAAGAAAAGAGATTGATGATAAAAAATCAGATCTTCAAGTTCATGATTCTTCTTCTAGTGATGAGAGTCACGACGAACCAGAATCATCAGGTGCTAAAGATTCTGATCTCTTTATTCAAGGTCTCTCCCTTAAAAGAATTAAAGATATCACTATTCAAAAATGGTATATCTCTATTAATTTAGTTATCGATAAAACGTTCTCTGTACAGCTCCCTGCCTTAGTTGATACTGGTGCAGATTTGAACTGTATTCAAGAAGGTATTATCCCCACACGATATTATAAGAAGACTAGTGAAAAACTAAATTCAGCTAATGGCAGTCAAATGGAAATAAAATATAAATTACCTAATGTACATATTTGTCAAGACAGTATGTGTTTTAAGACATCATTTGTCTTAGTTCGTAATCTTACTGACAAAATCATTTTTACCTATACTTTTACTTTAGTAAAATGTTTCTTACTTTTACTTTACCCCAGTTGTTATAATAATGACATTGTAATAGTTCGTTTTCCTTGTTATATAAAAGGAATTCGGATTCATTTGGTTAAGGCAGACTTAGAAAGACTTAGAGTTCCTTCTCTGATAAATCTTTAGCCTCAACCGCTGATTAAGCCTACTTAACCCCACTTCATCTAATGTTCTCATTTCAGTAAACTTGTAAGTCATTTAATCATCTTGTATCAAGTTTGAAATATAATAAAATTGTTTAATTTTATTTAGTCATTTAATTGTGTTTGTATGCGCACTTGTTCTTCTCATTTCATTCTTAAATAATCTCCTTCCGCCCTCTCATTATTCATTTGAGACTTGATCAGTTACATGAAGAGTCTGACAAGGCTTCTTCTCAGTCCAAAACTTCTAGTCAAGAGCTTGGAGACGAAGGTAATTGTGATCCTTACGGCACAATCGATCTTCAAGATGCTCAAGATCCATTTTCTTTCCTGCAGTAATCAATCAAAGTGTGATGTGAATTGGTCCAATCTATTGAAAAGTTATTTAAAAAACTTAAAACAGAACCTGGTCCAAGTGGAACCATTGCTGTTATCGATCATATTGAATCAGATGATGATAACGAAAGTTCTTCGGATCACTCTAATCACTCATCCATTTCAAACCATAATGAATGAATATTAAATAAATTAATCAATCGATAACACAAGTATTACCGAAAATTGGTACTCTAAACCAACTCCTCCTGATCTACAGTTCGAAGAGAGAAATCTAGATAAACAGTTCTCTGTGTCCTCTAATAAGATTTATGAATGGAATATAGATGGATTTGGTGAACAAGAAATTCTTAATAAACTTAACCATATGTCTATGGTAGCCAACAGCTATATTACCAAATTCAACTCTTTATCTCAATCAGATATAGTTGAATTAATAGCTAGTGGTTTTACTAGTATTCTTAGGTCTTGGTGGAAAAAACATCTCACTGAAGACATTAGATGTTCCATAGTTCATGTTATCCAAAGAGATAATGAAGGCAATACCATCTTTGATGAAGATGCAGGTATTGGTCTTCCTGATGGAGTTAATACTTTAATATTTACAATAATTAAGCATTTTTTTGGAACCCCTAGTAATATTACCGAAAGAATTCATGATCAATTAAGTAATCTTACATGTCCCACTCTAAGTGATTTTAGATGGTACAAAGATGTATTTACTTCCAGAGTTATGATGAGAAACGACAGTAACAAACTATTTTGGAAAGAAAAATTCGTTAATGGTTTACCATCTTTATTTGCTCACAAGGTTAGAGAAGAATTAAGTAAAAATTTAGGATATATAGATTATGATAATCTAACTTATGGTGATATTATTAGTTATATTCAAAAAATCAGATTAAAAATGTGTATTGACTTTAAGTTAGCTAAACAAGCCAGAAAAGATAAAAATAAAGCTAAATACGAGTTAGGAACATTTTGTGAATAGTATGGTTTACCGCCAGTTGCTCCCTCTAGAAGAAAGCACAGGCATAAGAGTAAACATATTGAGTCACCTAAAAGTCATAAGCGTCGTAAGAAAAGATACAAGTGCTTTGATTAGACATTAGATGTTCCATAGTTCATGCTATCCAAAGAGATAATGAAGGCAATCCCATCTTTGATGAAGATGCTGGTATTGGTCTTCCTGATGGAGTTAATACTTTAATATTTACAATAATTAAACATTTTGTTGGAACCCCTAGTAATATTTACCGATAATCCCATGAGAGGGCGGAAGGAGATTATTTAAGAATGAAATGAGAAGAACAAGTGCGCATACAAACACAATTAAATGACTAAATAAAATTAAACAATTTTATTATATTTCAAACTTGATACAAGATGATTAAATGACTTACAAGTTTACTGAAATGAGAACATTAGATGAAGTGGGGTTAAGTAGGCTTAATCAGCGGTTGAGGCTCTAGATTTATCAGAGAAGGAACTCTGAGTCTTTCTAAGTCTGCCTTAACCAAATGAATCCGAATTCCTTTTATAGAACAAGGAAAATGAACTATTACAATGTCATTATTACAACAACTGGGGTAAAGTAAAAGTAAGAAACATTTTACTAAAGTAAAAGTACAGGTAAAAATATTTTACTAAAGTAAAAGTACAGGTAAAAAGGAAAAGAATCTACTTTCGGTGGAAAAGCAGATGTCTTCTTTTGACTAATGCGGCCATGGGGCCAAATGCTTGAATGATTCTTTGTCATTTGGGGAAAAAGCGAAGATCTTTGCTTGACTAGGGCCCGGAGTAGTCTGTATTTGGTGACTAAAAGGTCAGTGTGAGAGGCTTCAGAGGCAGAGTCTTGATGTCACATCACACTTTGATTGATTACTGCAGGAAAGAAAATGGATCCTGAACATCTTGAAGACCGATTGTGCCGTAAGGATCACAATTACCTTCGTCTCCAAGCTCTTGACTAGAAGTTTTGGACTGAGAAGTAGCCTTGTCAAATTCTTCATGTAACTGATCAAGTCTTAAATGAATAGCATCTGCAAGACGCCTTAATTGAGAATCAGAGTAACTAGAAACATTAGTAACTTCATCAGAATCGGTAGGAACAACTGATTTTTCTTTTAACTTATCAGTTGTTTTACTAACTGATTTCTTGGGAGATCTGTGGCGGTAGTAAGATTCTTGAAGGGTGTGTTAATCGGAGGAGTCGATAGAGGAGAAGGCGAAAATTCTTTACGAACTTGGCCAACTATTCTATCAACAATCGAATTTATCCCACCATTTAATGAAAAAAATGGCGAGACGCAAGAAATAGGGAAAGGTAAGTCCGAGCGGTCCTAATTCCTATGGACGACGGAGATGAAATCTTGTGACTTCTTGGGAAGTGAAGCGATATATTGCCATTTCGTAATCCAAGGGATTTTGTACTTACTACTGAGAATATAAGGAAGATCGGAATTTTCTCATATTTTGAATGATAATTACTATAATGACAAAAATGTTCTAACCGGGCGAGGAGAGGTTTGGGGAATATATCATGGCACAAACCGTATTTTGTCCACCAAAAGGATAAACCATTTGGGAAATTGACTCTTGAATTTGTGGTCAAACTGAAAAAACCACGAATGACTATGATCTTCATTTTGATGAATCATAATTTTATGCCAAGCCTCAATATAATCATAATAGCAAAAAGAGCTAGTATGATTAGAAAGTGACTTGAGATCAGAATGATGACTACCCCAATCGGACAGATTGAGCACTTGTTTGATATACAACGAATGATAAAGGAGTTTTGATTTATCATCGTTGGCATAAATTGGTTTAATGAAGACTGTCTCTATTTGAATAAGAATGTCCCTATAGTACACAAGTGACTTGTAAGGAGCAAGAGGGAGGAAATGCCAACCAGAAGGGAAAAACTGGGCGGCTAACTGAATTGGATCATTTTTGGGTTTCATTTGTAATTCGATATGAAATAAGTGTTGATAAAAAATCTGACGATAATCTGACATTTGGTGACTAGATTTTGATGAGGTGGTTGGGGTTTGACTAGCAAAAATATTGAATGGTTTGGGCTGACTAGCAAGGACTGAGGAGTAGGGCTTGGGGACTGTACCAAGCACCTGGAATTTATTGTGGGTTTGGGTAACTGGATGAGGAACAACAGTTCCTTTAGATTGATTAACTGGATCGGCTGAGCGGCCATGACCACGAGAAGATGAACCTCCTCATACACTCATAATCTTTGTAATAGTACTGTGTTAATAAATTCACGAGTGAGAAAATTTGGGCCCCGAGTTATTACTACCTTTAATATATTCAATATCGAAATCAAAAATACTTAAAATTGCTTGCCATCTAGCGAATGAATGCTTAGAGCGACATTCTCAACATCCTTTTCAAGGATAAATTTTATTTGACTTGCAATCTATTCAAACTAGGAATTTTGGTTCAATAAGTCTCTCCAAAATTTCTTAATACATAAAACTAATGATAAAATTTCTTTTTTAATAGTCTTGTATTTTAAGCGTGTAGGATTCCATGCTTGCCATAATGAAACGAACAATTTGTTCATCAGTAGGAGTTAACTTTTGTTTAAGTATGCCACCGAATCGATGTCGAGGCATCGGTTTCAACAATTTTGAAAGTTTGAATCGTTTGAAATGCCAAGCGAGGCCAAAACCTTAACATATTTTTTAACTTGTTGGACGACAGAAGTATGAATGTCAGTCCAAGGAGGAGGATTACTTTGTAAGCGCTGAAAGAGAGGCTTACAAATCTTCCTGAGGTCCTTGTAAAACTTGCTAATATAATTGAAGCGAGCGAAAACCTCTGTAGCTGAGTTTTGTCGGTAATCTTATCTGGGAACCGGTCGGCGAATTGAATAGCTCTGTTAATTGGCCGCGTGAGTCCATGATAGAGGATTAATCCGAGAAACCTGACTATAGTCAGAAACATACTACATTTGGAAGGAGAAAGAACAAGACCATTGGTTTTAAGCTGCTACGAAGAAGCAATTTAAATGTTTAATATGCTCTTCAATAGTTTTGGAGAATACTGAGGATATCGTCAATGTAAACAATGATAAAATGATGAAAGGATTCAAAATATTATTAAGAATATTCTGAAATTCACTTGGGTGCATTTTAAGTCCAAATGATGAACATTCCATTAAATAGTGTCCGAGCGAATTGGTAAATCGATTTTATTATTTATCATCGGATGAATAGCAACTTGCGAATCGACTTAAGGTCAAATTTACTAAATATAGTAGAGACACTTAACCTACCAAGGAGATCATCCTTGTTGGGCAAAGGTACCTAATCCATTCTAGTACTTTGTTTAACGGTTTATAATTAATGACTAGCAGGGACACCTCTTTTCTTTCTCGACCGTTATTAACATAAAAAATTGGGCAAGACCATGGTGACTTGTTGTGTCTAATTAAACCTTTACTAAGAAGATCATTAATTTCTTTTTACATAACTCCATTTGTTCATGACTCATTTGAATAGGTCTAGCTTTAGTGGGAATTAAATGTTCTTTAAATTCCTTAGCGTATGGTAACCTAATTGTGTGCTTCTTCCTATGCCAAAAGCATTGGGAGAATCGAACATAAGTTTTTAATAAATAATCTTTTAATTCTTTTATCTTTTCTTGGACTCTGTTACTCTTAAGTTGTTCTTCAACTTGCTGATACCTAACTTCTTCTTTAAGGAAATTTAGGTGGGAAACTTTGTAATTTAACAGATTTAATGATTTAGAAATTGATTCTTCTTGAATAAATTTTAAATCTCTTTCTTTTAGTTTGATTAAGAATTTAAATGTAATCCTTTTTCCTAAATGTTACATAACTTAAACCTTTATTACTAGTAGTAAATGGATATAATAAATAGATAAATGGTAAACCTAAAATGATTTTGTCAGTAAGATTGCGAACTAAGACAAATGAGGTCTTAAAACACATACTGTCTTGACAAATATGTACATTAGGTAATTTATATTTTATTTCCATTAGACTGCCATTAGCTGAATTTAGTTTTTCACTAGTCTTCTTATAATATCGTGTGGGGATAATACCTTCTTGAATACAGTTCAAATCTGCACCAGTATTAACTAAGGCAGGGAGCTGCACAGAGAATGTTTTATCGATAACTAAATTAATAGAGATATACCATTTTTGAATAGTGATATCTTTAATTCTTTTAAGGGAGAGACCTTGAATAAAGAGATCAGAATCTTTAGCACCTGATGATTCTGGTTCGTCGTGACTTTCATCACTAGAAGAAGAATCATGAACTTGAAGATCTGATTTTTTATCATCAATCTCTTTTCTTAAGTTAGAAATATCTAATTTTAAGTTAGAAATTTCTTTCTTAAGTTTATTAACTTCTTGATTTAATTCGGGAGGTAATTTCTTTTCTTAGGAGATTTAAATCTTTCAAGAGTTTTATTGAGGCCGAAAATTGGTTTTCTTTGGCTCTAAGAACCTTATCGATGACTTTTTTTTATCTTTGGTTAACAAATCTTTTAATTGCTTCAAATCTTGAGTTTTTAATTGAGGGTCGAGTTATTTCTTGATTAAATCAACTAATAAAGAACTTTCTTCTTCTTCTTTTTTGTAATTACACTAACTCTTTTACAACAATTTTTATTGCAATTTTACGTACATATAGTGACTTCATTTTCACTTTGCTCGATTCATCGTTAGATGTATTATTAATAGAAGATTCTGGAATATCCGAAGATTCTTCATCACTACCACTGTTAATTTCAATTCTCATTAATTCTAATAATTGTTCAGTATCTTCGGCTGAAATATTTAATTAGGCTAGTTTTTACTTGACTTTACATTCACTTTTATAGTGTCCTTTCTGCCCACAATTGTGACAGAAAATTTTACTTTTATCATATTTCTTTGATTTTTTATATGATTTTTTCTTAGATGACTTAGGTTTATTGTAATAGGTATCTTGAATATTACTCCTTTTATCATTATTGTATCTTTTCTTCTGACGCTTATGACTTTTAGGTGACTCGATATGTTTACTCTTATGCATGCTTTCTTACAGAGAGCAATGCGGCGGTAAACCATCTTGTTCACAAAATGTTCCTAACTTCGTATTTAGCTTTATTTTTATCTTTTACGGCTTGTTTAGCTAACTTAAAATCAATACACATTTTTAATCCGATTTTTTGAATATAACTAATAATATCACCATAAGTTAGATTATCATAATCTATATATCCTAAATTTTTACTTAATTCTTCTCTAACCTTGTGAGCAAATAAAGATGGTAAACCATTAACGAATTTTTCTTTCCAAAATGGTTTGTTACTGTCGTTTCTCATCATAACTCTGGAAGTAAATACATCTTTGTACCATCTAAAATCACTTAGAGTGGGACATGTAAGATTACTTAATTGATCATGAATTCTTTCGGTAATATTACTAGGGGTTCCAACAAAATGTTTAATTATTGTAAATATTAAAGTATTAACTCCATCAGGAAGACCAATACCAGCATCTTCATCAAAGATGGGATTGCCTTCATTATCTCTTTGGATAGCATGAACTATGGAACATCTAATGTCTTCAGTGAGATGTTTTTCCCACCAAGACCTAAGAATACCAGTAAAACCACTAGCTATTAATTCAACTATATCTGATTGAGATAAAGAGTTGAATTTGGTAATATAGTTGTTGGCTACCATGAACATATGGTTAAGTTTATTAAAATTTCTTGTTCACCAAATCCATCTATATTCCATTCATAAATCTTATTAGAGGACACGAGAAAATTGTTTATCTAGATTTCTCTCTTGAGCGTAGATCCGGGAGGAGTTGGTCTAGAAGTACCAATTTACGGTAATACTTGTGTTATTGATGATTAATTTATTTAGTTGTTCATTAAGGTTTGAAATGGATGAGTGATTAGAGTGATCAGAAGAACTTTCGTTATCATCATCGATTGAATATGATCGATAATACAATGATGGTTCCACTTGGTCCGAGTTACATTTTAAGTTTTTAAATAACTTTTCAATAGATTGGACCAATTCACTTTCTTTATCGAAGGTAAACTTAGATTATATACATTTTACGGTAATTTAATTAAAGGTTGTTCAAGTTTTGAATCGGGTTTTTTAATAATTCCTTCTTCAAATTTTCTTGATCTATCTAGCTATTTTCCTCTTGTTGCTAGATATTGATTACTAAAGTTTAATTGTTCAATTAATTTTTATTATCATTAGTTAAAATCGAGAATCTTGAAGGACTAGCAATAAGCTGAAGTGTTTTTTAATTGCAATTAGAAGCTGTCTCTAAAGGAGGATGGTAGGGCGATACTTTAGATCTATCTTCTTTAATCCATTGAGTTTTACTAATAACATTACATTTACTTTGAGTGCGATCATACCGATCGTAGAAGCGTGATGTTAATTTCTTCATTTTAATAAATCTTTTCCATCTATTAACTATCTTATCTCTTTCCTTTTCTATGGGGTGAGTAGATCTGAATAGATGCCTCTTTTCTTTGTTAAACTTTGAATTAAAATCTTTTACTAAGTTATCCCAATCTAAAAGCGAAATTCTTTTTAATGACTCTTAATTGATTATTAATTGGGGCATTAAAATCGGTTAATAATGGGATATCTTGAGGATCTTGGGAGAAGAAGATTCTTCATCTTCAATGGTATCATTACGAGTATAGAAAGGATGACTAACTTGTCCTTGATTAAGGATACCTTTAAGTTTGATATCTCTAGCAGAAGGATTACTAAGTACTTGATATCTCTTCTAGTGTGGATAAGCGAAGGAGTGAAGAAGCTGAAATGTCTTTAATGATAAGCGGGGTTCTAAATGCGTTCAAAACTAATTTTAACAGTTCCATCGAGAAAAGCTGTTGAATGTTTTCAATATTTAACAAATTGTTAACTATGAAATTTCTTGTGGTAATTCATTGGTAAAGTCCATTGATTAGGTAAACTTATATCCTTCAAAAGAATTGTTCTTGGGATATGGATATTAGCATCACTAGTTGAACTTTGAATTAAAAGCTGTTTGATCTTTTGGACTTTTATTAAGAGCATGAGCGTTTAAGTTTGATTTCATTGTTTTATAGTAAATTACGTAAATCAAAAGCAATGGGTTGAGATCCTTGATCATTTGAGTAATCTCTCCATCGGTTTTAATATTTAATGATAAAGCTTTGAATAAGTTTTGATCACTAAGACTCGATGTGAAATCGGAAAAGCAATTGAAATGGATAGGTCCATTATGCAAACTTGCTTCCATGGCACCAATAATCTTTGGGATAATAATTTAAAAATCTAGCATCTCTAAAAGGCGGTAGATAGATGAATTAATTCCTTTTTACATTGAGAGGTTTGGTACAACTTGAACAAGACCTATATGAATAAAATTGTAACCTTTCTTTCTATGTTTTTTAATAACTTGGGTGATAAAGACTACAATTTTAAGTATTCTTTGTTAATTGCATAAACTCTTTCAATTGTTTTGACATTATATAATCGATTTTGAACTTATCGGAAAAGGTTGGTGATAAATATCTTTTGGAGATACTCTAGGTATGTTCGAATTGTGTAAAACTTGATTAATGTTTTCATAGCTATGTTCTTCTTAGTTAACTATATATAAGGGACGAGGCAAAAGTTGACACATTACTAAGCGAAGAAGCGGGATCTAAATAACCTACTCATCTTGACGATTTCAAAATAAAATTTTTATCAAGGTTCATCCATGCATACCCCGTTTACCCAAAGTAAACTCATACCTATGTTCTATAACCCGACACTGCTCACACCCTGGAGACTTACAAAGGTTAAACACGAACTAGGTGGACTACAGGCAAGTAAGGTGACTTTAGAACTTTGATGAAGGAGATTATTTTGAAAAAGTAAAGAGAAGTTTGATTAAAAAGATTTACAATTCAGCTACCAACAACAAAACTTGGCTTTGATACCATGAGAGGGCGGAAGGAGATTATTTAAGAATGAAATGAGAAGAACAAGTGCGCATACACAATTAAATAACTAAATAAAATTAAACAATTTTATTATATTTCAAACTTGATACAAGATGATTAAATGACTTACAAGTTTATTGAAATGAGAACATTAGATGAAGTGGGGTTAAGTGGGATTGCTTGTAAATCTTTTTAATCAAACTTCTCTTTACTTTTTCAAAATAATCTCCTTCATCAAAGTTCTAAAGTCACTTTACTTACCTGTAGTCCACCTAGTTCGTGTTTAACCTTTGTAAGTCTCCAGGGTGTGAGCAATGTCGGGTTACAGAACATAGGTATGAGTTTACTTTGGGTAAACGGGGTATGCATGGATGAACCTTGATAAAAATTTTATTTTGAAATCGTCAAGATGAGTAGGTTATTTAGATCCAGTTCTTCAGTAAGTAACAGGTCAACTTTGCCTCCTGTCCCGGACATAGTTAACCAAGAAGAACATAGTTATGAAAACATTAATCAAGTTTTACACAATTGGAACATACCTAGAGTATCTCCAAAAGATATTTATCAGTCAACCTTTTCCGATAAGTTCAAAACTGACTATAATGTCAAAACAATTGAAAGAGTTTATGCAATTAACAAAGAATACGAAAATTATAGTCTTTTATCACCTGAAGTTATTAAAAAAACATAGAAAGAAAGGTTACAATTTTATTCATATAGGTCTTGTTCAAGTTGCAGTCAAACCTCTCAACAGAAAAGGAATTAATTCATCTATCTACCTCTGCCTTAGAGATGCTAGATTTTTAAATTATTATCCCAGCATTATTGGTGCCATGGAAGCAAGTTTGCATAATGGACCTATCAATTTCAATTGCTTTCCTGATTTCACATTGAGTCTTAGTGATCAAAACTTATTCAAAGCTTTATCATTAAATATTAAAACTGATGGAGAGATTACTCAAATGATTGAAGGATCTCAACCCATTGCTTTGATTTACAGAATTTACTATAAAACAATGAAATCAAACTTAAATGTTCATGCTCTTAATAAAAGTCCAAAAGATCAAACAGTTTTAATTTAAAGTTCAACTAGTGATGCTAATATCCAGATCCCAAGAACAATTCTTTGGAAGGATATAAGTTTACCTAATCAATGGACTTTGCCGAATGAATTACCACAGCCGCCCATAGTTAACAATTTGTTAAATATTGAAAACATTCAACAGTTTTCTGATGGAACTGTTAAAATTAGTTTTGAACGTACTAGAACCCCAGTTATCATTGAAGACATTTCCAGTTCTTCAGCTCCTTCAGTTATCCACACTAGAAGAGATACTGAAGTACTTAGTAATCCTTCGGTTAGAGATATCAAACTTAAAGGTATCCTTAACCAAGGACAAGTTAGTCATCCTTGCTATACTCAGAATGATACCATTGAAGATGAAGATTCTTCTTCTCCGGTATCCTCAGTATATCCCACACAATCTGATTTTAATGCCCCAATTAATAATCAATTAAGAGTTATTAAAAAGAATTTCGTTTTAGATTGGGATAACTTGGTAAAAGATTTTAATTCAAAGTTTAACAAAGAAAAGAGGCACCTATTCAGATCTACTCACCCCATAGAAAAAGGAAAGAGATAAGATAGTTAATAGATGGAAAAGATTTATTAAAAATGAAGAAATTAACATCACGTTCTACGACTGTCATGATCAGTACCAAAGTAAATGTAATGTTATTAGCAAAACTCAATGGATTAAAGAAGATATATCTAAAGATCGAGCTTCCTCAGGTACAAGTTCACCTCCAAATCCTTTCGCGTTCAACTTGAATCCACCGGGGTTTTGTTCCTTCCTTTGATCAACGTTAGCCACCCATATGTTTGGCCTCTAGAGGTGATCCACCAAGGAAGAAGAAAATTCAAGAAGAAGGGGTATTGGCTCAAACCCTAGTTTTCTATCTCATAGAAAAAGGACGTACTCTCCAACAAATTGGAATTATGTCGTTGTAAAAGTCAACAACCACATCACCCATAATAAGACTCCTCTTATTTATAGATGTGGGCAACCCACCTTAACAATTAAGGACTTGGGTTTTATTTAATTAATTAAATTCTTTTAATTAATTAAGCTCCCTAATCTTATTAGGGATAATTAATTAAACTCCTTTAATTAATTTTCCTTCCTAATCCAATTAGGAATAAATGAGAGTACTTATATTAAATTAATTCCTAAACTCTTTTAGAAATTAAAATAATAATAATTGTAATAATATTAATAAGACTCCTCTTATTAATTTATATTTAATATTTCTAAAATATTAAATAATAAATATTAAGCTATTTAATTTATTCTATCACCATAGATTAAATTAAATATACTTAACTATATTATTACGATTATGCCATTAACTTCTTAAATAATTATTCTTCCTTTTATGGTGTGACCCTTTAGGTTCTCCATATTAAGCAGGTTGTGAATAAATCAATTAGAACAATTCTAATCTTATTTAAATAAATAAATTAAACAATTAATTTATTTAAATAAATAATATTTATTCTACAATAGGATAAGCCTCCCTAGCGATCAACGACTTTCCGGATAATATAGATTTCAACATTAATCATAAAAGAACCTTTGAGTAAATAGTTCTGCGTACAATTCAATCCTTCCACCATACAATGTCCCAATTAAATATAAGGCATGGAATTCTTGTCAAGTCTTATTTTATTTAATTATATGTATTTCGATCCTTAAATGCACAACTCAAATAATGCAAATTAGAAACTCCTTTCTAATTTCATTACGCCTTAACCAGGACTCTTTGGGTTGTCATTTATCGAATCACATAGGACATTTCTCTTCTTTTATTAGAAGTGGCGATTCTTTATTGATCATACATTATCTCCATATACAACTTATTATACCCAAGCATACCCTTTGATATACCCTAAGGGTCTTAAGGAATAAGTCAAAGTATAACTCATCATATACAAGATACTATGATGATCTCAAGTCCAAGGATCACTTGTCTTACTATCACTCTGAGAATTCCTATTGATGACACAAGTAAAACTCCATTAGGTATTCCTTAGCGAGCCACGTTCGATGTACTTATTCTCTAATAAGCACCTACATACTTGCTTTAGTGTCTCCACACAAATGATCATGAGATCAATCATCCTCATCCAATGAGCAAGCAACGTATGTACCAATCTATCCGGATACACTAATCCCCAATTTAGTAATCCAATGATTGGGAAATATTTTAGTTTTTAGCTTTCTAAGAATTTAGATCTCATTAAAATGATCATCATCATTATTCTAAAAGCATTGCTTAAAACTATGGGTTTATCACATATTATAAAACAGCATCATGTAGATAGTTAAAAGCCTTTAATAAATTAATACTTTTTATTAATAAATGAATAAGATTGTTACAAAGTATATGCTTTATCATCAAACATGATTGGCTTGTGTGCATACTACTTTCAATATACTCCTTCCTAATGAAAGTAGTTTGAATTGCCTCGTAGATCTCGAGTTATTTGATGTAGACTGCAGATGTGACATGACATCCTCTTTATGACTTTCTGACACTACAGTCTACTGTTTCACCAACCCCGTCAGAGATGTCACTTTGATGTCTTAGGCAGGTAATTGACTTTATTTCATCTCTCTGATTTCTATATTAGAGTTTGTCCTTTTGCATCGATGCTCTCAATAAGCTTTGTTCGAATATCAATCTTCAGATTAAACCGTTGCCAATGCTTCAATCTTCAGATGACCAAACTCTACGATTCTGATGCAGATGTTCTTGGACCTGATCGTAGTGTCTTATTGAATGTTGCTCATTGACTAGTTGAGATAACACTACGATGCTAAAGAGTGTTCATTGGATCTTCAATGTAGAACACTTCTTTCTTCATTTATGTAGTGCTTTAGTACTTCTATTTGCCTTTGACTGTTCTTAGGAACTGATAGCTTGACTCCTTGTTCTGGTCTCTTCTGAATAGCAAGACACCTCAGATTTGTGGCATGCCCAGATCGCTTTCTCATTGTGATCTTCCATTCACTTATCATCAATGGACTGACCCATGCTTAATCACTTTAGCCTTGTTCTTCATAAATCGACCAGTATCTCTGTGTACACTTTATCAGTTCTTTCTTTTGCTTGGCAAACACTACGATCTTGGTTGATCCAAAGATTGTTGTCTTATGTTCATTTGACATCAACTGCACTTACTGACTTTTCCTTAGTCAGTCACTTTTGTTGAAGTCTTCTTTTGATCTACTTGTAAGAGACTTCATCTTGAATGGCTTTACAACTCAATCTGGATGCTAATTGGGTTGGTGCTTAGATCTTCTGTTAGCTTGTTAGCCATTCGTTGAGTGCACTCTGGTTCACTTCAGGTGAAATATATCATTGCAGCTCTGACTAGAGGCTTCATCCTTTGGATATTCTAGGAGTGCTCATTTATTGAGAATCATATTTGCTCTACGATTCTGCCTTGGCATTGTGAGCACATCTGTTAAAGCCTTATTTCTGCACTCTACGATTTTGCCTTGGGTTGTGCATACACTATGACTCCGAGATCAGATCTTGACACTCTACGATTTCTGTATTTATGCTCGTTGTCTTCTTCCGATCTTGCTCTATTACGATCTCTGCCTCTGAATTGATCAGTAGACTCTACAACGCCGAGTGTAATCTACGATTCATGACTTGGCTTTGGCAGATGCTCGGTCAGCTCTTAGATAGGCTGTCTCTACGATTCTGAACATGACATCCTCAGTAGACTATGGCTCCAAGGATGTTCTTCTCGACATACTACGATCCTTTCTCGTCTCTCCTGGCAGTCTACGAACTCTGAGATCTACTATCTTGCAGACTACGATTCTGCTTTGATAGCTCTCGAGTTTTCCTTGACTCTCCTTGCAGAGCACGATTTCTAGTGCAGTGCTAGACGATCAGACAAGACTATCTATTACATTTTAAGATCAACCTAACAAGCTTGATCTTTTTATATTTATAGTCCTTGTACATCATTTCTTTGTAAGGACTTTATAAAGCTGTTTTGCTTATGTAGGATTAACCTAACATATTTGATCAATTCATTCTAAGTCCTTGTACATATGTTCCTATTATCTATCAAAGAACTTTACAACTTTTTTTAATGCAAGCATACTTTCATATTCATTCATTTATATCATAATCAAATCATACATAAATAGGAATATCATTTACATGCTTATTCCTAACAATCACCCCCTATTTGATTGTGACAAAAACAATAAGTGCATATGCATGATATGAATGAATCTTATATACAATGAGCAACTATATTTATAAAAATAGATAATCATGAATGTCATTTGATAATGATATGGGACTACATAAACTAAGACACTTTACATCGTAGATCCAGAACATACCTAACTAGTTAGAGATGTACCTCTTTGGCTCTATGTGAGCTTCCAAGATGTCTGTTGATCAGTTATTTATCTGTTTGGTTTCTTTGTTCCTGCTCCCCTTGGGACTCATGCTCTTCTTCTTTTTCTGGCTCCCCCTCAAACTCTGCAATCATAGGATCATCATCCTTTGCTCCTGCCCCCCTTGGGACTCATGCTCTTCTTCTTTTTCTGGCTCCCCCTCAGACTCTGCATTTATAGGATCATCATCCTTTGGCTCTCCCTCAGATGATGATTTTGCTTCTGCTGTTGTTATCTTCTTCTTTGCCTTCTTCTTAGCCTTCTTATCTTCTTTGCTTCTGCTCTCCTTGCTCTTCCTTTAATGCCTCTTTTTATGCCTCTTTTTCTCCCCCTTTTAGTCATTAATCACTTGTGAAAGTTGCTCCATGTTGGACATAAGTTGTTCCATCAAGTAAAATGAGTTACTAACCTCCATCTTAAGTTCTTATTGGCTCAGCTCAATCTGTAGGGAAAGAGACTAATGCAGATTGTCAATCTTGTCAGAGAGGGATAAAATTTGCTCTTCATTGGCCTTCTGTGCTCGTAGAGCTTCGGCTTTCTGATCATATATAGCCGTTAGATAGATTTAATCTCTTTATTTGATTTTGAGAGATATATCAGATATAGTGGCTTGTAGTTTGTTGTTAGCTGCATCGTCTCCTATTTTTGTCAACTTCTCTGACCCTTTAGTGATGATTGATATCTTCTTGGCCATTCATTAGTATTCTTCACTAACTTCAGCTCCATAGGAGTTTGGTCATTTGATTTCACAGCTTCTTGTTGGGCACTGGACTGGACTCCACGATTTCCATTCTTGAACAGATTTTCGAAAGCAGTGAGAATCTGATAAATCGTTGAGTGCGAATCATTGGTGGAGGATGAAGGAATATCAGATAACTGTGCTTGGGCAGAGGGAAGCTTCTCAAACTAAACTTGATCATTTTCAATGGTAGAGTGAAGGGATTCTACGATCATCTCCTTGAGCATACTCCTTCTGCCATCAGACCCCACTCTACAATCATAGGGAATGTAGTGGTTTTCAGCATGTCGGCAGACTTTGTAGTGAGGCTATTCATTGATCATCTTGGTTGCAAACTCCTTTACTCTTGGAAAGTGTTGAGATACCAGCTCCAAGTTCAAAAACGTTGAGTAACACCAGCTGAAGTAGCTCCCATCTCTATCAGTATGTGCTTTTAACCAAGGCATCTATGGGAAGAACCATCTCATCAGAAGATCTTCATAATTATACAGTATTATTGTGCAATCTAACTCCATATTTTTCCAATTGTTAAGCACCTCATCTGTAGTCATTCTTATAACTCGGAGTTGTTCATTTCCATGACTTATCCATCTTGCTGCTGGTTCAGCTGCTAGTTCATCAAAAACTTCTACCACTATTCTTTTGCTAATTCTTGCTAGAGAGAGAACATGATAGTCTGCTGGTTCCTCTGATTCCTGATTTGCAGAACTCGAATCTTTCTCCATTTCTTCACTTTTTGAGCTTGAATCATGCTGACTTCTTTCATCAGATTTATCGGTGAGTTCTTCTTGCTGATTTTTATCACTAGTAACTTCTTCAGCATCTTCTTCCTTGGACTCATATTCATCATCACTCACTTCAATGATTGCAGTAGAGTGTTCACCTTGCTTCTTTGGGACAGATTTAGCAAGTAGTCTGTTGCTCTTTCTTCTCCTTGGAGTTTCAGCTATAGGAGAGTCAGACTTTTCTTCTTCTTCAGAATCTGAAGCCTTTGAATCATAAGATAAGCTTTCTTGATGTTTAGCATTAGCAGGGGCAGGTCCTTCTCCCTTGGACTCAACATCTTTGGAATCATCATGTGGGTTTGTTTGAGCATTTGTAGTAGGAGGTACAATTGTGTTAACTTGCAACCTTTCTTCATCATCAGAGTAGATGCTCTGAGAGTTAGCCATAGGGCTTGCACATTCTTCTTCTTCACCATCAGATTTAGCTCTTCCTTTCTTAGATTCAACTTCTTCCTTATTGCTGGACTTGCTTTTTGAGGGTTCAATCTTAGAGCTTTTAGTTCCCTTCCCATCTTCTAACTCTACGTCCTCTTCTTTGTTGGATGGACTCTCTTGGGGATCTGGGGCTGATTTCTTTATCATCTTTGTTTTCTTTTTGGATGGCTCTTGGAGTTATCTGTTATTCCTTCTCTTTGGGGTTTCTGTAGTTGATGCTCATTCTTCTCCTGCTCTATTTCTCTTGTTGTCAGTGGAGAGATTGCTTGGTGAAGCCTTTATATTCTTCACACTCTTAGACCTTTTCTTTGCTGGTGTGGCTGCTACTGATACAGAGTCATCAGAATGAGATGACTTGCTTTCCACCTCTTGTGCCTTTCTCTTCCTTACGGAGACCTTGCTGCTGCTGCTAAAAGTTATTTACCTCTTATTTTCCTTGGGATTTTTCTTCCAGTTTACAAACAGCTGTGGTGACATTATTTTATGAATATTAAGAATTTCACCCTCATCATCCTTAATTTTATTCTTCAATTTTTCTTCAAGATGATACTTAAAAGCCTTCCATGAAAAACCTTTGTGAGTGGTTTTTCAGTTAACCTTTTCTTTTCTTCCTTATCCAGCCATTTAGACATTTGATCAAGCAGGATAGCTCCAAAGTTGATGTGTTCCTAAAGGACTATAGCAGACATGATCTTCAGTTGTTGGTCAATCACAGTATCATGTGCAGTTTCTTTGCATAAGATATATTTACCCACTATTTCAGCAAGGAACTCAAATTCTTCAGGAAACTCATTTTTCTTCATGTCCTTCATACTAGGGTTTCGTTTGTACTACATAATCTTCTTAGCTTTTTCAGTGTCGATCTCTTCCAGGCTTTTCAGATCTTGGTCAGGAAGGCCTAATTATTGATTGATGTCAGAAGAGTTTAGCTTCAGAATCTGACCTTTGACCTTGGTAGAAAGGATTCTAGAATTTATGGTTGCGTTTGAGTGAAACTCCTTGACCAGGTCACCATATATTCGTGTGTTTGACTCAATACATTCAGAGAATCTTGCCTTTTTCACGAGTTCAAGAACATCTCTGAACTTCTTCTCAGATTTCTCAAAAGTCTTTGTTCCAAGCTGAATGTCGGTGATTACTCGCCAATCTGCCATTTGAATAGTTTGAAGTATGTGGGTATTTAATTTCAGGTGTCTAATGAGAGGTAGCTGAATACACTTAGGACGAAGCTTGAGGATTGATAGATTTAGGCTTTGAAGAGAATTTTAGGGTTTGGACAGGAGAGGTAGAGAAAGGTTCGATAGCTTTTGATAACTTGTTCAGAGATTTTGGCTGTTTAGAGGTAGTTAGGTTTTGCCTTAGGTGTAGATTTGACAGGTTTGCAGATTTTGAGGAGCCCGCTAATATGAAACTGCCAATTATTTGAATTTCCAATCTTATCTCCACATAATCTATGTAGTTGAGCGTGTGTCTAGTTCTTCCAAGCTCCCCATGAGCCAGTGTATCCTCTGGGAAGACTGTGATCATCGAGCCTACTCTACGATCGTTGAGTTCACTTCAGAATCTATTCCCCGATCGTTGTCTGTCCTGGTCCTTGAGATGAACTAGACTAAGCATTCCTTTTGGGTTAAGGTAGCTCAGGAAGGACCAACCTCTTAGAGTAAAATAAGGGTCAGGTTTGTCCCTGAGGCGCTTTCCAGATGAAAGACTTTAGAAGTGATTAGCACTGATATCTCATTTGACCTTTTCTGCTGGGGAGTTCATCAACCAACTCTAGACATTTGCATTGGCTGTAATCGTGGTGTCCTTCTACTCTCACACAGTGATCAGATGGTTGATCACAGGCACTCCACGATTTTGAGTTGGGTAGTAGAAAACGTTATCAGTAGTACATCTTGAGACGTTCCTACTGACTATGGATCTCCATTTGGTTCGTCAGCCACAAAGTTTTGGGACTCTGTAACTGGTATATTACGTTATAGTATTTTTCTGATATTTTTAGTGCTGATGTTCTTTATTAGATCACTCATGCCCCATGGTTGATACTGTCTTCTCAGAGAGGTGTGAGTTCTTCTTCTTTATGTGCATCAGAAGGAAGCCTTGTATATCTCTTTCTGACTGAAGTCATCATTATCAATTCAATCTTCTTGCATCATAGAAATGGATATCTTCAGGACTGTTCACTCTATGATCATTTGACAATACTAGGAACATAGTCTTCTTTTGACAGTTTGTGCTTGCGGAGTTCTGCTTCCATATAGAGATTAACAACCATGTGAGCTTTATTCATGTTAGCTCAGCAATTTTCAAGCACAGACTTTAACAAATAAGAATTTTGTCAGAATCATTTCTGAAATGTCTTAAGCCTTCTGCTGGTTTGAATCCTCTTGACTAAAGTCTTCTGATTCAGCATTCCTTAGTGTGGTTCCATAGACCAAGTACCTGCAGTTTAGATAAATTTCTGTTTTTGGTACCCATGGTTAAATGGGTCCTGCCAGGTTAGCCTTCAAAATCCCTATTCCTCATATGTTTGAACTTTCATCATATCGATCACCACCAATCATATTCATGCATGTATCCAATTTAGATATTACATTTTAAGATACATGATGATGAGTGTGTATAAGATTAACCATTTTAACAAGACACTCTTTTTCTTTGATGGTTTTATCATTTGCTTTGTTATGTTCACAGATTTTAAATGTTCACAAAGTGAGAATCAATTCTAACACTTATTTGTATCTGATTGATTCATGGAGGTGATCAGTTTTTACGAATCTTCAAGATACTCTTATAGAACTGATCATACTCTATGTGTTATCAAAAACTTAGAACATAGGTTTTTGCATACATACTGACCCATCAACAAGGATTTCTCCTCTTAAAAATAATTAAACCTTGGTATGCATATGACCTATTTCAGACTTCTTTCAAGATGTTATCTTCAACCTAAAACTTGAATGGAGAGAAAGTTTGTTAGTATTTGAGTTTCCAACTTCAGTGTACTTTCTCTCTTCTCCTTTTTAGGTAGAGTATGGTCTCTTCATAGAATACAGTTACAGTGCATAAGGTGATGCCATATGATGTACACATTTATACTGATGAGGAACCGTACCTTTACATTGTCAGTTTCTTGACAGTAATTTATCTTGATATACTGAGGTTAGACATTGATGTGCATACATTTTCCTTCACTTCTGACAGCATGCATGTTGCTCCAGTTGTCCTTTGATCAATCAGTCATAGTCTTGAAGATGTAGGCTAAGAAAATTAATCTCGACATCCTTAGTCCTTTGACAACCTTGAGTCCTCAAGATTCACATCTAGCTGTTGGTTGGCCAAATATAGATTTGAGAGATTCTTCTTTCTTCTCTGAATGAGTACTTCTTAGCACATATGGCCTTTTCATCTTTCAGTCTGGTGGATGCTTGATTATTTACTTTACTGTTGATGCCTCTTGAGCTCCCATATCTGTTTTTCAGACTATAAGATTGACTATGTGCAAGGATTGGTCTTGTTGTTATGGCATTTAAGAACATGGACCAATCTGAGCAGCTTCATGTTTATATACACATTTACATGTACACAATATTTTCAACTTGTGAGCTCATCTGTCTTAACATGTGGCTTACTGCTAAACTAATTTTAGAGTTATGTTTGTGCCTATGATCAGACTCAAAGCAATTAGCTTTTGAATATAGCATGAGAACCTGCTCTGATACCAATTGTTAGTTCCCAGTAGGCACACAATAGATCTAGAAAAGGGGGGGGGGGGTTGAATAAATCCTTTTTATTTTCAAATACTTTTCTCGTTTATTTTGTGTAGCTAATGGATTAGCATATGACAAACATAAGAATGTGATAGCCCCAAAATAGGTATACATCACCCATCTTGAGTCGCCAGATACATGGTACAAAATTCAAATACAAACTTAAATATACAACATGAGTTGTGAGTTTTAATACAAATATTGTCTTCTAGACAGTATTCAAACTCAAAAATTCTCATATATACTGTGAGTTTCAATACAAATATTGTTACATATATAATACGACAATATTCATATTTAAATTGTTACAATGCCATATAAAGTACATCAGCAAATATATCAAGTCCCCGAAGGAACACGAGAAGATTTCTGTTCTCCTCATTCTAATGGAGTGCACCTTTGACGCTTCCAAATTCTGATTCACCTCACCTTATTGTTGTTCACAAAAATTAAATATCAAATGATGTATAAAACATGTCACACACATTTTAAGTTCTCAATACGATTATTATGCCACACCGTTTCATAATTTGATTAGGCTTATGACTAATTCGTATCACCACTTTATACCCATGTTCTCTCTGCTAGTCTCAGCTACCCTTTTATTACCTGAAAGGGGTGGTGAAGTAAAATGGTGAGCTTAACTAACCCAGTAAGAAATATTATGACTAAGATAATGCAGAACAAATTATCGTTAGTCTTCAAAAGTATAACAACTAATAGAATATAATAGACAACAAGTTTTAGATCAACAACTGCAGCAGAATAAGCAATCCATTAGAAGAGTCAAGTAGAACATAATGTCTACTATCTCCTCTAGATTAAAAGTCCATCATTAATGTGACACCCGCAAAACAGGTATACATCACCCATCTTGGGTCGCCAGATACATGGTACATAAATTCAAATACAACTTAATTATACAACAATCGTGTAAAATACGACAAAATATAGTTGAGAGTTTAAACAAGAATATTGTCATCTAGACAATATCCACACTCAATGGTGTCCTCATTACAATTATTATCACATTATTCCGTAGAATAGTGAGGACTACTAAATCCATTTATCCTGGACCATCACTCCATTCCCCAGGCTAAGTCCCAACTATATTCTCATTTCCTGAAGAGAACAATGAAAGAAAGGGTGAGCTCAACTAGCCTAGTAAGAAATATTATGACTAAGATAATGCAGAATAAATTATCCTTAGCCTTCAACAGTATAACAACCGATAGAATATAATAGACAACAAGTTTTAGATCAACAAGCTGCGACGAATAAGCAATCCATTAGAAGAGTCAAGTAGAGCATAAAATCTACTATCTTCTATGATTTAAAAGTTTTTCATCAACTTTATCATTTGAGACTCGACAATAAATAAAATTGAATCATCCTCGCACCACAGGTGTGGCGACGCCCCAAAACAATTATACATCACCCATCTTGAGTTGCCGGATACATGGTACATAAATTCAAATACAACTTAATTATACAACAATTAAGTGTAAAATACTCGACAAAATATATAGCCGAGAGTTTTAATAAGAATATTGTCATCTAGACAATATCCACACTCAATGGAGTCCTCATTACATTTATTGTCACACTATTTAACAGAATAATGAGGACTACTAATGCTATCATCTGGACCATCACTCCATTCCCCGACTCGTCCAAGCTATATTCTCATTTCCTGAAGAGAACAGTGAAAGAAAGGGTGAGCTCAACTAGCCTAGTAAGAAATATTATGAGTAAGATAATGCAGAATAAATTATCCTTAGCCTTCAACAGTATAACAACTGATATAATACAATAGATATCAAGTTTTAGATCAACAACTGTAGCGGAATAAGCAATCCATTAGAAGAGTCAAGTAGAGCATAAAATCTACTATCTATGATTTAAAAAGTTTTTCATCAACTTTATCGCTGAGACTCAGCTTAATAAATAAACCACATCATCGAATCATCCCTGCACTATGGGCCAATGATATTTATTAAATCATCAATGGTCATGACTATACCGAATAATCTCTGGTCATAATCATATCAAAAACTGTCCATCAATGCACTATAGGCCACTGAGGACTTTTACCACATCATTTATAACATTACAGGTCATGATTATACCGAATGATCCCTGGTCATAATCATACCAAGTCCATCTATGCACGTAAGCCAAAGATGACTAATTTCATCACAATATAAGCATGATGATGATGACAATGATATAAGCATTAATCAAACGCAATCAAGGATAAATATTAAAGACTTTAAATTTATCCAAATATTATCAATCACTTAATAAACTCATAATCTAATATTATTAATATTATAACAATATTTTAATCACTTCCTAAACTTATAAACAATTTATTTTAATGGTTTACACTTTTCCAAATAATGCATTTAATCATTCAAAAATGCTATACTCATAAGATTTCATCACCAATGATCAAATCCCTCATCAAAAATCTGCATATACCTTATATAGGATTTCCAAGCCATAAAATCCTATTTACCAATTTTTTAACTTCACATAACATATTTAATTCATATGTTCGAAACTAAATCATTTTCATTAAAAATACCAAATCAGTCCCAAAAATATTTCTTTTTTGGGATTTAGCAGAATATAGTCCCATATTGAACATATATTTTTTTTCGAAATTTTTAAAATTCATTTACTATTTTTCATATGGCCAAAGCTGCCGAATATTTAGACATTTATCATAAACTGTACTTTTGTCAAAAAATTCTTAAATTTACAGGGTAGACTCCTGTTATATACATGTACTCCTAATAAAAATTTCACCAATTTTGGAGTTAACCACAAGGAGTTATAATGGTTTACTTTTAAAATCGTGTTTTCCCATAAAATCCATAACTCTTAATCTATACATCCAAAAATCGCTATCTTTGGACACAATATAGAAAACACATCAAATTATCATTTCAAATTTTTCCAGAATTTTTGAGGGTTAGAAAAATTACGAAACTACAAATGGATTTACATCCGCCATGCGGTAATCCACGTAGACAGAGCATTTTCACAATTTAATAAGGAATGAAAACGAAGGATCATTCACCATTCATGTGGTAATCCACATAGACAGGTTATTCCAACAGAACAATAAGGAATGGAATAACAGAAGAATTCACCAGACATGTGATAGACCACACAAACAGGTTATTCGAACAAAATAATAAATGATAGAACCAGTCAATGCGTAGCACGCATACAGGATATTAAACGAATAATAAATAATGGAACCAGTCACGCGCGTGGCATACGCACAAGATATTCTGACATATGAATCAATAGTTCTAGACATGTGAAAATATGAATTATAGTATAGTTCCTCCATCTATACCTCCATTTTTAACTTAGTCATGCAAGTTGTGATACCCCAAATTTTATGAATAAAGATTTAAATTTCTCAAAATATTTTTTTTAATATTATGATGTGGATTTGATATAATATTATAGTTGTGGGTAATATTTAAAATTTTTGAAAAGTATGCAAGTTATTATATAATATTCGATTAGTCGGGGAATATTCATTTTAGCAGGAAATATTCGTACGACGGCACAATCATTGGTGGATCCCACAACGGAATTATTGTCAGATTGAGAAAATAACAAAATTATTTTATGAAATTAACGGTGGAAGTTTTACCGTTAACTGTTGAAACACCCAGTGTTAAAAGTACAGGAATAGGCGTGGTTGCATAGTAGCACACGGTATTTATTATTGATGCTTACATGAGAAGTCACTTAGTTTTGTTCAATTATTGCTTCAGTAATTGTTGCATAGTATCTCACGTTATTTGATTCAATTATTGTCGATATTTTATATATTATTAAATCAATAATTGAGATGACAGAGTTATTAATATTATTATTTGCAATATTAACGATGTCTAGAAGTTCTACCAAGGAGAGTTTTGGTCGCTTAATTGCGCGCCAATAGGGAGAAATCATTATTGGAAAGCCCCCTCTTTCCTAGGAATGACCTGGTCGATTAATATTGTGAATTATAATAATGATGATAAATGTTGTTAAATATATTTAGGTGTCTTTTTATGAAGTCACAAAAGTTTATATATATATATATATTATATAAATTTTGTTTTATTAGTATTATTAATGTAATAAAATGCAGAAAAACTTTTATATAAAATGTAATACTTTTATAAAGTTATTTGTTTTATTAGACTATAAATTGAATATTTTATATTCTATTATGCATAGTATTTTGCATAGTAAAAATCTTTTTATATAAAACAAAATACTTTTATAAAGTTATTTTTTTATTAGACTATAAATAGAATATATTATATTTTATTATGTATAATGTTGCATAATTAGCTTGCATAGTATTTTGCATAGTAAAATCTTTTTATATAAAATAGAATACTTTTATAAAGTTATTTGTTTTATTAGATTTTAGATAATATATATATATATATATATATATATATATATATATATATTTAGAATATATTATATTTTATTGCATAGTATCCTTTCCATTTTCCTATAAATAGGATGCTTAGTTAGAATTGAAATCACACCATAAATTCAAAGAATTCTCTTCTATAATCTTGAGCGTATTTCTTTAGAGTTTAAGAAAGCTTTGAGCGTAGTGCAAGTTTTCTTCAAGTATATCCCCGCCCTACCCGTCGGAGTACTCTTCTTTTACGGTAAGGGGTATTATTTCTTTCGTATTCATGAAGAGAACTTCTGTTATTCCATTCTTTATTATTCTGTTGGAATAACCTGTATACGTGGACTACCCTATACTTGGTGAAATTCTTCATTATTCCATTCTTTATTATTATGTTGGAATAACTTTGTCTGTCTAAGTACCGCATACATGGTGAAATTCTTACATTATTTCATTCTTTATTATTCATTAGAACATCCTGTCGGTCGGCGAATTTACTTTGACTTCGTTCCGTTATTTATTATTACATTGGAATATCCTATCACGTGCGTTTACACACGACTGGTTCCGTTATTTATTATTACATTGGAATAACTTTTATGCATGCGGTCTTCTATCGCATGCCTTGTGATTTCTTTTGTTCTTCCATTCTTTATTATACTCAGTTGGTTAAAGTTTTGGCTTTTATTCTCCACGAAATTAGTGGAATATCCTTGATATTTGCGCTTCATCCAAAGATATCTTTTCATGGAAATATTCTTCCGAGCATTCTTGAGTTTTACCCCACAAAGCAGTATCATGTTGACAATTTGGACGTTATTGGTTCCTGGATAAATTAATTCTCGAACTTATTTTATTGAATTCTTATATTATTGTCATCATCCTCATGTTTATATTATGTTGAAAGTCATATGTGGCCTGTAGTGCATAGATGGACTTGGTATGATTATGACCAGGGATTATTCGGTATAATCATGACCGTAATGTTACAAATGATATGGTAAAAGTCCTCATTGGCCCATAGTGCATTGATGGACAGTTGTTGGCATGATCATGACCATTGATGAATACACGAATATCCTTGGCCCGTAGTGCATGGATAATTTATGGCCGTGATACTAATGAATATCCTTGGCCGTAGTGCAGGGATGACGTGGATTATTTATTAAGCTGAGTCTCAGCGATAAAATTGATGAAAAACCTTTTTAAATCATAAAAGATATGAGATTTTATTCTCTATTTGACTCTTTTCATGGATTGCTTGTTTCGCTGCAGTTAAACTTGATGTTTGTTATATTTATCAGTTTAACCATGCTGAAGGCTAACGATAATTTTTTCTGCATTATCTTAGTCATAATATTTCTTACTGGGCTAGTTGAGCTCACCCTTTTGCTTTCATTGTTCTCTTCAGGAAATGAGAACGTAGCAGGAACTAGTCGGGGAACGGAGTGACGGTCTAGATGATAGCATTAGTAGTCCTCACTATTCTATGAAATAGTGTGATAATAATTGTAATGAGGACTTATTCTGAGAGTGGATATTGTCTAGAAGACAATATTTGTATTAAAACTCACAGCTCTTGTTGTATATTTAAGATTGTATTTGTATTCTATACCATGTATTTGGCGATTCAGAATAGGTGATGTATACCTATTTTGGGGACATCACACAAGTATTATCAAATATTGATACTGTGACAATAATTGAATCAATAATATGAGAGATATGATGCAACAATTACTGTAGCAATAATTGAGTATAACTGAGTGACTTCTTACGTAAGCATCAATAATCAATACCGTGTGCTACTATGCAACCATGCGTATTACTGTACTTTTACTACCGAGTAGTTCAACATTTTTAACGGTAACACTTTCGCCGTTATTTTTATAAAAGATAATTACGTAGTTTTTCTTATTACGACAATACTTGAGTTATTGGGGTCTACCAATGACCTTTGTCAATCGGATATTCCCCGATAAAAATAATTTTCCTCGACCAAATTAATATTTTATAACAACTTGCATACTTTGTAAAAATTTTCACATATCACCCTTAACTTTAACTTTTTATCAATTCAACCATTTACGAAATAAAATAATAATTATAAGAAAATTGAATACTTTCATTTCATAAAATTTGGGGTCTTACAATCTCCCCTCCTTATGAAATTTCGCCCTCGAAATTTACGTACGTACCTGGTATGCCGAAGATGTGAGGATACCTTGACTTCATTTCATATTCCAACTCTTGAGGTATAACCTTTGAGTGTCGAATATGATCCTTCTTATCTAATATTGTAACATGTATCTCCTCATATGTTAAATCTTCTGCTATCTCGTCTAGTTCTAATTCAATAATGTGGTTCGAGTTGTCTACATATTTACGTAACATCGATATATAAAAAACCTTATGAACACGCAACATACTTGGCGGTAAAGCGAGTCTATAAGCCACAGTTCCTACTCGATCGAGGATTTCAAATAGACTAATAAAATCAAGGGTTGAGATTTCCTCTCTTCATCGACTCTTGTTTATAGAATAACGCCCTCTTGAACCTTCTTCGTCACATTCATTAGTTCCGGGTGTGTAGCTTGAACGGCCTTTAACTTTATCGATTAAAGTCGATTCTACTCGTATATTTGTTATCTTCACGTGGGTCCCTAGAGTCTTTAACTCTATCTTTATCATTTGTAAGTTATACGAAATGGGTTTTTGTGTTAACAACATCGCACTCGTAAACGCATACGATCTTTTACTCCACGCGTCAGCTACCACGTTCGCTCTTCCACAATGATATTGAATGGTATAGTCGTAATCTTCAACAGCTCGAGCTAACGTCTTTGGCGCATTATAAGTTCGTTTTGTTGAAGAAATATTTGAGGGTTTTAGAAATGGGTTTTGTACTGGGGTCAATACAAAATTTGATTTCACACTCTAGGGGTAGGCTAGGAAGTCTTTAAGAATACGTCGGGAAATTTATTAATGATAGAAATATCATTCAAAACTATAACTCTCATACCCGACTTGGATAACACGTCACATTGATACCTATCAACTTGCCACTGTCATTCATGGTGTCCCCTACGGATAGTCTGGCTTCGGTGTATTCCAAGACTTAGAAGTCACCAGCGAAAGGCTCGGGGCTCTTTACCTATGGCTTGATATGACAATGATTGACTTTAGTGGTTTGGTTGCTTGAATTCGCAAAACAGGTTGGTTAGGAATATGAAAGCTAACAACCTTACGAAAAGCATGATGAGTAGTTAACCAATCGATTCCTAAAATCGCATCAAAGGCAAGTATTTTCAAAGAGATAAGATCGACAAGTACGTGAAAGTGTCAATTTGAATCAAACAAGACTTATAAACAGTGGAGGTAACGAAGGTTTCTCCTTACCGAGTTTCAACCGATAAGTCAAAGTCTAAGTTCTCCGGAGTCAAATTTAATCATTGAGCGCAAGCAAGAGAGATAAAAGAATGGGTAGAACCGGTATCTAATAAGGTATCTACTAACCCGTGCTAACTTCGTTCGGGTTACTCACTTTTTTGAGAAGTCACGAAAAACACTCTTCCTGAAACCACCGACTTTGTTTTGTCTGTATCCGCCTTTGATGCCACCGTCCCAGCTGGACTTGATTTTGCTACAAGACAAAATCGAGCTATGTGACCGTCTTTTTCACAACTAAAACATACCTTGGAAGGCTGTGAACAGTTTGGACTTATGTGTCCCTCCTCTCCGCATCTATAGCATCTAACTGACGGTCGTTCTCCTTCCTTGAAAACGGTTATCGGTGCTGCTGCCGACGTCTTCCCATCATCGTTAAATCTTCTCTTCTTAAATTTTCCACTTCTATTATCTTGGCCATGATTACCACCGAAGTGGTTACCATTCTTGGCATGATAATTTCCCCCACGATGATTATCATTGTTCCGATGGCCGTTGCCACCGGTACGATTATTATCGTGTTGTTGGTCGTTGCCTTTTGGTTGTGATGACTCATTATCGCGCTCCAATAACTGAGCCCTATTCACAACATCTGAATATAAATAAAGTTTGTGAGAAATGAGGTATTATCGTATATCGGGTTTCAAACCTCTTAGAAACATTCACGTCATTCGCTCCTCATTATCGACCAAATGGGATGCAAACTGGGATAACTCCGCAAATTTAACCTCGTATTGCGACACGGTCATATTGTTTTGCTCCAACTTGATAAACTCTACCTCCTTCATGTGACAAATACTTTCGAGAAAGTACTTGTCGTTGAATAGCTCTTGGAACTTATCCCAAGACATCTTGAGTGCGTCAGGCTGGGTATGTTTTACAGATTCCCACCAGTAATCTACCTCTTCACGCAACATAAAGGAGGCAAAGGGAACCTTTTGCTCCTCGGAGCATCCCAAGACATTAAATATCTTGGTGATCTGCTTTAACCACGTCTCCGACTTAAGTGGTTCTGGCTTTCCCAAAAACTTCGGTGGTCCCAGCTCCTTGAACTGCTTAGCAGTGACCAGCCGTGGATTGCCATTGTTTCCACATGCATTTTGAACAGGAGTCTCTCTCGCTTGATGTTGCATGAATTGTATAAAGCCTCTAAACATCCCATCGTTCATCATTTGATCGGTGTTATTATTTACCTAAGGATTATTGTCTTCCTATTACACATTATCCTGAGTATTGATCTTTGGTGACTCAACGGTCTTATGTGCTTCATTGCTTATCTTAACATTTTCAGATGCCATTTTCAAACACTGTCACAAAACAAGGGTTAATTGACATATCACATATTATCCCTATACTCTGACTGACCAATTAAATACCAAATAAACTTAGGTAGGTCATACTAGCAAAGGAATTCCCCGTCTCTCCCCTCCTAGTTCTTGTCTCACATCTCAGCCAGGAATCAAATCCCTAAGCTTTGATACCAAGTGTGACGCCCCCAAAACAGGTATACATCACCCATCTTGGGTCGCCAGATACATGGTACATAAATTCAAATACAACTTAATTATACAACAGTCGTGTAAAATACGACAAAACATAGTTGAGAATTTAAACAAGAATATTGTCATCTAGACAATATCCACACTCAATGGTGTCCTCATTACAATTATTATCACATTATTCCGTAGAATAGTGAGGACTACTAAAGCCATTTATCTGGACCCATCACTCCATTCCCAGACTAAGTCCCGGCTATATTCTCATTTCACAAGAGAACAATAAAAGAAAGGGTGAGCTCAACTAGCCCGATAAAAATATTATGACTAAGATAATGTAGAATAAATTATCCTTAGCCTTCAACAATAACAACCGATAGAATATAATAGACAACAAGTTTTAGATCAACAATGCGCAGTGAATAAGCAATCCATTAGAAGAGTCAAGTAGAGCATAAAATCTACTATCTTCTATGATTTAAAAAGTTTTTCATCAACTTTACCACTGAGACTCGACAATAAATAAAATCGAATCATCCTGCACCACGACCAAGGATATTCATGTAATCATCAATGGTCATGATTATCTTAAATAATCCTGGTCATAATCATGCCCACAATTGTCCATCGATGAACTACAGGCCAATGAGGACTTTCACCACATCATTAAATCACATTACGATCATGATTATCTTAAATAATCCATGGTCATAATCATACCAAGTTCATCTATGCACGTAAGCTAAAGATGACTTTCATCACAATATAAGCATGAAGATGTTGACAATGACATAATAATTGAATAAAATAAGTTCAAGGATAATTTTTAAAGTTTTATAATTTAATTTATCAAGAAATCAATAACGTCCAAATTGTCAACACGATACTGCTTTGTAGAGTAAAATTCAAGAATAATATTCATGTACCAAAAATAATTTGGACAGAAAAGAAATATATTTTTCGGGTAAATAGTATCCCGTGAATAGTTCTTTGGGAATAGTACCCCGTGAATAGTACCCCGACATGAAAAGTATCCCGAATACCCGAGTGAATAATATTTGGATGAATATTAGTTTGGGTGAATAGTAACCTGTGAATAGTAACTCGTGAATAGTACTCTGACAGGAAAAGTGTCCCGAATACCCGAGTGAATAATACTAGAGTTAATAGTAACTGGGTGAATAGTAACCTATGAATAGTAACTCGCAACAGAAAAATACCAAAGAAAATGATATTTCATAACGAGTACAAAAGAAATGATATCCAAATGAGTATAATAGAATATACGAAACAACAAATGGATTTTCACCCGCTATGCTGTAATCCACGTAGACAGGTCATTTCCACAATTTAATAAAGAATGAATACAAAGGATCATTCACCATGCATGCAGTAATCCACATAGACAGGTTATTCCAATAGAATAATAAAGAATGGAATAACAGAAGAATTCATCATGCATGCGATAGACCGAACATGCAGGTTATTCCCAACAGAATAATAAAGAATGGAACCAGGTCATGCGTAATCCGCACATACATGATATTCCAACAGAATAATAATGAATGGAACTAGGTCATGCGTGAAACGCATAGACATGATATTCCAACAGAATAATAAAGAATGGAACCAGGTCATGCGTAATCCGCACAGACAGGATATTCCAACAGAATAATAACGAATAGAATAACAACAGAATTCACGGGCGTGCGATAGACCATGCAGACGAGTTATTCCAACAGAATAATAAAGAATGGAATAACAGAAGAATTTTACCATGTATGCGGAACTTCGCATAGACAGGTTATTCCAACATAATAATAAAGAATGGAATAACAACCCTTACGAGTATTGAAAGAAAATAACTCTCTTCATGAATACGAAAGAATAATACCCCTTACTTTAGAAGAAACTGGATACTAGAATAGTGAGATAGTAGACTTCTCTTCTTCTTTCTCTCTATAATTTCTCTATAATAATTGCTCGTGTGAGACTTAGTGAATTGCTGAGAAATGAAGGAAGAATGAGCTTCTACTTATAGGAAAATATAGTTTTAATAATTGCACATTTTGGGGCTCGAAATATTACAGTATAATACCTTCCTCTTTTTCTTCATCTTTAATTTAGTCCTGCAAGTATTATCAAACTTGCACCACCTCCCCTAATAGTAAATCATGTGAATTAATAGTTCATTCATGTGACTCAATAGTATAATCAGGTGAAAAAAACTAATTACAGTATAGCACCTTCAACTATACCTCCATCTTTAATTTAGTCATGCTAGTATTATCAATCTTGCACCAACTCCCCTAATAATAAATGAATGTGAATCAATAGTACACACATGTGAACAAATAGTTATAATCATGTGAATCAATAGCAATTAATTGCTCATTTATCCGGTTAATTACCCGATTGTTCAATATAACCCCCAGACATCAATTATTATCGAAATAAATGTCAATTTTCATTAACACTAATAATTCTCACATAATGGAACTATCAATTTCATCTTTAATCAACACGAACTTCTTCATCATTAATATTATAACTCACAATATTTAACAACCAGGTCGTTCCCAGGAAAGAGGGGGCTTTTCGATAAGGATTTCTCCCTATTGGCGCACAATTAGATTATCTAACCTCTCCTTGACAGAACTTCTAGACATTGTCAATAGTTCAAATAATAATATGAATAATTTTGTCGTCTCAATTATTGATTTAATAATATAAAATATTGATACTGTGACAATAATTGAATCAATAATATGAGAGATATGATGCAGCAATTACTGTAGCAATAATTGAGTATAACTGAGTGACTTCTTATGTAATCATCACTAATTAATACCCACACATATTACTGTACTTTTACTACCGAGTAGTTCAACAGTTTTAACGGTAACACTTTCGCCGTTATTTTTATAAAAAGATAATTCTGTCATTTTCTTACTACGACAATACTTGCGTTGTGGGGTCCACCAATGATTGTTCCATAAAATTTGGATATTCCCCGACAAAAAGAATATTCCCCGACCAAATTAATATTTTATAACAACTTGCATACTTTGCAAAAATTTTCACATATCACCCTTAACTTTAACCTTTTATCAATTCAACCATTTATGAAATAAAATAATAATTATAAGAAAATTGAATACTTTCATTTCATAAAATTCGGTGTCTTACAGTTAATACTTCATTCCCGTAATACTCATCAACAGTTCTTTGCTATACTCAAGACAAATAGAACTCTCATCACCTGTCTTCACCTGAACCCCCACAGATTATAATTAAATCACAATTCATATTTATAATCAAATAAATCAACAGTCCAACTTTGCACTACAGGCCAAAGATATACAACTGAAAAACCAATAACCAACAGTCCATCTTTGCATTACAGGCCAAAGATATACAACTGTAAGACCAATAATGCTGAGACTCAACTTAATAGTATCACGACCACGAATTATCCATGCACTACGGGCCAAGGATATTCGTGTTTTCAATTACGGTCATGATTATACCGAATAATTCCTAGTCATAATCATACCAAGTCCATCTATGCACTACGAGCCAAAGATGACTTTTACCACATCATTTGTAACATTATGGTCATGATTATACCGAATAATCCATGGTCATAATCATACCAAGCTCATCTATGCACTACTGACCATTGATGACTTTCAACATAATATAAGCATGAGAATGATGATAATGATATAAAGAATCAATCAAATGAGATAAAAGATAAATATTAAAGACTTTAACAATATAATTTATCCAAAATTCAATAATGTCTAAATTGTCAACATGATCACCAATTGTGGAGTAAAATTCAAGAATAATATTATATCAAAAATGATTTAAATAATATTTCAACAAATATTTAACGAAGATAATAACATTAATCATTATATTATAAACTCCATTTAATATTATTCATTATATAATAATATTAAATTCATTTACTAATATTATTAATCATTAATCGATCTTTTCATAACACCTTAATCCAAATGTTATTAACCACTTAATAATCTCATAATCTAATATTATTAATATTATAACAATATTTTAATCATTTCTTAAACTTATAAATAATTTATCTTAATTGTTTACACTTAACTAATTAATGTATTTAATCATCTTAAAATGTCAAAATCATAAGATTTCATCACTAATAACTAAAACCCTCATCAAAAATCTGCATATACCTTATATACGATTCTCAAGCCATAAAATCCTATATTTCAATTTTTTTTACTTCACATAACATATTTAATTCATTTACTCATAACTAGTCCATTTTCATAAAAAATACCAAATCAGTCCTAGAAAATTTTCTTTTCTGGTATTTAGCAGAATATAGTCTCATATTGAACATATATGTTTCTCGAAATTTTTAAAATTCATTTACTATTTTTCATATGGCTAAAACTGCCGAATATTTAGACATTTATCATAAACCATACTTTTGTCCAAAAATTAAAAAATTTGAGTATATACATTATATACATGTACTCCCAATAAAGATTTCACCAATTTTGGAGTTAACCACAAGGAGTTATAAGGGTTTACTTTTAAAATAGTCTTTTCTCATAAAATTCATAACTCCTAATCTATACATCCAAAAATCGCCATTTGTGGACACAATCTAGAAAACTCATCAAATTATCATTTCAAATATTTCCAGAATTTTTGAAGGTCGAAAAAATTACGAAACTGAAAAACATAATAACCCTTACAATCCCTTACCTCAAAAGAGCAGTATTTCTGACTTGAATATCGGATGTAAAGCCGAAGAAAACTTTCACTGAATAGCAATTCTCAAAGTATCTAAATACTCACAAAAATAAGCTCGATAATATATAGAGAGAGAAAACTTGTTTCTGGTGTGATTTTCAATTCTAACCTAAGCGCCTATTTATAGGAAAATGCTAGAACGCCATTGGAGACTAAATTAATAAAATATTAATATTTCAAAAATTTTCTACGCACACATTTTTGACCCAAATTTCAGCCACCACCAGTGGGGTCTACCAAAATTAGATTTCCACACCAACCAAAAGTGGGTCCCACCCAATTTTAATAAAAAATTATTTTATTTTCTGAAACTTTAATAATTCATAATAAATAGCTCTTTTATCAGAAAAATACGAATTTTATGTCCATTCCACACGAAATCGAATTCTCTACAACTTTGTAGCTTTAAGTTTTTCCAAATTCCAAACAAAAAATATCCGAAATCCTCAAACGGATGATTTTCAACACCTCTTAAAATTCATAACAAATCATACGCTAATTTTTAACGGTTCAAAATTTGTGGACATATACTCAACTTACATATGTATAATATATCCAAAAATCACAACGATCCAATGGTCGGATTAAAATTATAACTCACACAATAGAGCTTTAAGAACACCGATTTGATTTTTAATACCTCCATTTTGACAAAACAACTCAACATTAATTCCTTCATTTATAACCACATAAAATAAATATTTTCCTATCCATCATTTATGTCCACATAAAATAAATATTTCCTTATCATATAAATCAATAATTAATTATTCACAAATAATATTACAAAATCACAATTATGACAACCAGGTCGTTCCCAGGAAAGAGTGGGCTTTCCGATAAGAATTTCTCCTTACTGACGCACAATTAGGTGACCAATCCTCTCTTTGACAGAACTTTCTAGACATTGCCAATAATGCTAGCTAATAATATTATTCAAATAATATGAATTATTGACCTGATAATGGAAAATACTGTGCAGTGATAATTATTGAAACAATAATAATATAAAATATCAACGCAAACAATTATTGAATCAATAAAATAAAATATTGAGCGATAATTACCGTGTAACAATTATTAGTAGTGCCTTCTTACGTAAGGATCAATAATTCAAAAATCTTGTACAATACTGGTAATATTTCGTAATGCGACCACGCGTATTCATCGTATTTTAACCACCGATATTCCAACAAAGGTTAATTGATAACAACTACGCCGTTATTTATAAAACTCAAACTTGTCATTTTCTTGATCCGAAAGTTATTCTGTTATGGGGCACACAAATGGCTGCGCCGTCGTACGAATATTCCCCGATAACAAGAATATTCCACGACCAAACGAATATTCCCCGACATAAATGAGTATTTTATAACCACTTGCGTATTTTGAAAATTTTATATATATCACCCTTAACTTTAAACTTTTATCAATTTAACTATTTACTAAATAGAAAAATTAAATACTTTTATTTCATAAAATTCGGGATCTCACAAAGAATCTTTTCAAGCACAGCAGAATAAGTAAAAGATCTCCTTCATTGATATATTCATAATCATACATACATTGTTCTTATAGTTAGTTAAGTTGTAAGTAGTTAATACTTACATAGCAGTTATAGAAGTTAGATACACAAAGTAAATGACATAAAGTAGATGACACAAGGAATTTTAAGTGGTTCAGAGACATAAGCTCTTAATCCACTCTTCTGCTTTCAACTAGCAGGATTTCCACTAAGGAAGGGCAACACCCTGAATCACTAAGATTCCTTTAAGGCCAGCAGTCTTAGAACTTCAATTCACTAAGAACTCTTTAAGGCCAATAGCCTTGGGACTCCTCTAGTTCCCTAGGAACTCTTCAAATCCAGTAAGCTTGGAACTTCATTTAGTCCCTCCGGACAAGGACCCCTCAGGCCCTGGCTACTTGTTGTAGTTGTTGTTATTTGTGCTTTGCTGCTAAGATGTCTTTAAGCTTGAACATCTTTTGTACTTAGCAGCTTGGCGTGGTCCTCTTTGCATTCTGTTTTGAGTCTAGACCACATCTTCTTTTGTGCAGCTGGTCTTCACTCTTTTCTGCTCATCTTCATATAATGTCAGCTGTGAACCATCACCATCTGGGTTTGCTAAGTGTTTGAGCTTTTGGTAGACTTCGTCTGGAACGAAGAATTCTCTGAACCCTTCTTGAATGGCTTGCAGACATGGTTCTACACTTGTTCTGTTTCATCTTTCGGTTCATGGTGATTCGCAGAGTGGCTCTCCGGATCTTCTTTTTCCTCTGCCACTTTTCTGAATGCTATTTTCTTGGCCTCTCGGCTCTCAGCTTAGCTGCCATCTTCAGTGGCATTCTCATCTTTATTGAGTGAAGCTTTAGTCTATTTAAGTCCTTCTTCAAAACTGCTTCACTTCCACCTTTGTAATCTCACTGTCATTGAGACTTGTTCTGTTTAGCTTTGGTGGAACTCATTGAGTCAATAATATAGCATTCCAACAACTCAAGGATTCTGCAAGAGCATCAACTCTTGATCTTTGAAGCTCTGGCTGATATATACTCCTTCCTAATCTTCCCGTTGGAATATAGTTTGTTGAAAGTAGTTTGAATTGCCTCGTAGATCTCGAGTTATTTGATGTAGATTGCAGATGTGACATGACATCCTCTTTATGACTTTTTGACACTGTAGTCTATTGTTTCACCTACCCCGTCAGAGATGTCACTTTGATGTCTTGGCCAGGTAATCGACTTTATTTCCTCTCTCTGATTTCTAGATCAGAGGTTGTCCTTTTGCATCGATTATCTCAATAAGCTCTATTCAAATATCAATCTTTAGATTAAACCGTTGCCAATGCTTCAATCTTCAGAGAACCAAACTCTACGATTCTGATGCAGATGTTCTTGGACCTGATCGTAGTGTCTTGTTGAATGTTGCTCATTGACTAGTTGAGACAACACTACGATCTTGAAGAGTGTTCTTTGGATCTTCAATGTAGAACACTTCTTTCTTCATTTGTGCAGTGCTTCAATACTTCTGTTTGCCTTTGACTGTTCTTAGGAACTGATAGTGTTGACTTATGTCACACTCCATGTTTTGATGATGACCATATTATTTCACTAATCATGTTATATAACATTTCAGGAACATCAAACAGGAAGGTTCAAAGTCAATATATCCTTGAAGAAAAAAAAGTAGATTTGAGTCCTAGGAATAAATGTAAGATCTTAGCATTTATTACCTTCCAAAATAAGGCTCTAGGACATGTGCATTACATATATACTTGCATTCTCATACTTGATGCTACCTACTAATTCAAATATGCATGGCCGGTATTACTTAGCATAACATGTGAAATCAAATCTTGATAACCAATACATATATGGTAATCTGGAGTAAATGATCGATAGTATTAAATACCATAAAACTATTCATTGTCATCAACTTGATTCACGGTAAGCACATCATATAATCATACTGCATAAATTATGCATCATAAATCAAGGAATTTAATTCTAGGCATTAACTAAGGAAACTAGTTGATTGATTAAATTACCATAAGTTATACATTCTGGAATCATGCACCATAATCTTGTCTCATGATTTAAGAAATCTAATTGGTTGGTTCCAACGGTCCAATGAATGGTAAGAAATATGGAAACCTGCCAGCAGATGTTTATGGTAATACAAGTGGCGACTTCTGGCATTTTTGTAATTGAGATGGTAGAAAGCTATAACAGGCACTATCTTCCATGTGATGGAAATCAACTACCCCAGAATTACTGATAGCATAATATCTCAGCAAATAAAATCTCAGTGATGAACAACGAACCAAATATATCATGATTATAGTAGAACTACAAGATTTATGCAATATGTTTCTAAACGTGCATATTACAGTAGCAAATCTTAGCAACGGTAATATCCTTGAGTGGTCTATATAAACTGAGTTCATTAACAAATAAAGACACGAAAAACATATACGGTATCTCAAAGCATACAAGCTACAAAATTGTTTTTCTTGGCTGATATTGAGTGCATTACGAAAAAGCTTCGAAAATATTCTTCTAACATACTCTGGTAATTTTCTTCTTGCATATCATTTCATACTAGAGCCTTGAGTTGGTAAGTAATATATTTCTTGATCATTAGACCTCTAGTGTGTATCTTAATTTTCATTATCTCGATCAATATTCTGTTGTGAGTAATCCTGTTTATCATTACAGTCAAGTTTGAGGAAAGCATAGGTGCTTAAGAGTGCATAGGTGCACAGGGAACAAAGGTGTTCAAATTGCTAGAACTTATATTGTAATTGAAAATTTTAATAAAAGTGAGTCTCCAATAGTAGTTGGTATTGGACGTAGATTAGGCTACTATTCTAGAGGGTAGTAGTTGAACCACGTAAAAATTCCGGTGTTTATGTGATTACACTTTGTGCTTTATTATCCTACCATCTATCTAGCATCCTGCATTCTATATCTACTCATATCAGTAAATTGGTTGACTCTATTAAAAACAAAATCCTGATTTTATATAACCCAGCTTACTGTATTAAGAATCCAAAAGAATTTTTATAAGTAACAAAAGTTGGACATAGTTTGTGCCTACACTTATTCAACCCCCCCTTCTAAGTGTACCTATTTAAATTTCATTTGGTATCAAAGCTCGGCTCTACTTATCTTGGTCTTAAAGGTGACTTGTAGGGAAAGATTCCGACATGGCATAATTTGGAAATGCTCATCATGAAGGTCAATCAACAAACCGACCTCCACTACTCTTTGGAACAGAGAACTATAATTTCTTGAAATTTCGGATGAGGATATATCTTAAGCGAGACCCATGGGAATGGTGGGTGGTAGAGAATGGACCGGTAATCCCAAGGAAAGATGATGGCACTCCAAAAACTCTACTCGAGATGGACTCAACCGAAACATACATGGTGTCATACGATTCAAAAGCAATGAACACCCTTCTCAGTGGCATGGTGCAATCCAAAATAGATAAAGTCTCCTCATGCAACACATCAAAGGAGATATGGGATACCTTAGTGGTAAGTCATCAAGGAACTTCCAAAGTACGAGAAGTTAAGCTGAGTATGCTCATGCATGACTACGAAATGTTCAAACTGGAACGAGATGAAGCCATCAAAATGGCTCAAGCACAATTTTTAGTACTTATAAACTCTTTGAAGTTGCTCAACAAGTCAATTCCCCAAAGCGAAATCAATCGTAAGTTACTTCGGGCAATGCCCAAAAGGTTTGCATCTAAAATTACTACTCTTCAAGATTCCGTCAATATCTCTTCTATGGATACATTAACTCTCTTTGGTGAACTAGAAGAATATGAACATCAATTAAAAAGATATGACGATGAGGAAGAAGTTCCTTGAAAGAAAGTGGTAGCTCTAAATGCAGGAATTGAAGAAGAACTTGAAAATAACTCGGATGATGAAATAGCCATGATATCAAGGAAACTTAAGGAACTACTTCAAAGAAAGAATCAAAGGAAAAACACATTCAACTCAAACAAACACAAAGCCAAGCAAACCAAAGAAACCTATTTTGAGTGTGGACGACCAGGTCACTTCAAAATGGACTGCTTCCAGCTTAAAAACAAAGGAAAACAAGGCAATAAGGAGTTCAAAAAGTATAAAGCATTCCTAAGATGGAGTGATGATGAAGAATCCGAAGTGGAAATAAATGCAAACAACGATCTGGCTCAAATATGCTTCATGGGACTTGAAGGTGAATCCAGTAAGGTATCTCTTTATGAAGTTATTATTTTTAAACAAGAAAATGAAAAATTAATAGAAAAAAACATGTACTTAAATGATCTAGTAAACACGTTAATGGGTGAGGTAGAAGCACTAATTGATGAAAAGAAAGAATTAGAAAAAGTAACACACACAAATGAGGAAAAAGCATTAGCAGCGAAAAATGATTATTTAGATAATTACAATAAAATACTATTCAACAAGGTAAAACATCTAAATGATGAAGTTGAAAAATTAACAAATGAGATAAAAATGAGAGATGTGTGCATTGATGCATTTGGAAATGAATCGGTAAACAAAATAGCTCCAACTAATGAACTGCAAATGGAAATAGTCATTAAAAATCTCTCTAGCTAAATTTGTTCATGGGGAAGAAAATCTAAATGTCATGCTAGGAAAACAAAGACCCAGTTATGATAAACATGGCATAGGTTATAATCCAACATATAGAAAGGAAGTCGAAATGCTCAAATCTAAATCATCATTTAAACTAAATTATTGCACACCATTTACTACTTGCAAAAATTATGGCATTAAAGGACATCTACAGATAAACTGCTCAAGAAAGAAAAATCGAAGTAAAGCCGCATGGGTAAAGAAAAGTGATTTGATTTCAACTATCACAAGTGGACCCAAAAAGATATGGGTACCAAAAAGATAAATTGTATATCTCTTATACATGTATGTTTCAAAGCCAAAGTATCCTCTTAAAAGTGGATTCTTGACAGCGGATGTTCACGCCACATGACTGGTGACAAATCTAAGTTCGTGGAACTAAATGTCACAAAGAAACATGGAACTGTCACGTTCGGTGATAATCGATCATGCAAAATAATTGGAAAAGGTAAAATCGGTAACGACAAGGTTAACATTAATAGTGTGCATCTTGTGAACGGTCTAGAGTTTAATCTTATCAGTGTTAGTCAATTAATGGATAATGGACATCAAATAAATTTTGAAAAAGATAAATGTACAATTTCACATGGTACTAACAATGCTACCTTAGTCGCCCAAAGAGAAGGAAATATATATACTCTTGACTTTGAGCAATAGGAAGAAGAATTATGTCTTGTAACCATTCAAGATTAAGCATATCTATGGCATAGAAGGATGGGACATGTTCATATGGATCTCATCAAAAAGTTTTCATCAAAGAGCTTAGTAAGAGGATTACCCAAAATGAATTTCGAGAAGAAAGGTATATACGAGCCTTGTCAACTTGGAAAACAAGTAAGAACATCATTCACCACAAAAAACATGGTATCAACTTCTTCTCCCTTACAATTGCTCCATCTCGACTTATTTGGACCTGAAAGGCATGCTAGTTTAAATGGTAAATTTTATGCTTTTGTGATAGTAGATGACTTCACTAGATATACATGGGTACTCTTTCTTAGAACAAAAGATGAGGCATTTAAAGAATTTGAAAAACTGATTAAAAATCTGGAGACGAAATATAGCCTTAATCTTATAAAAATCAGAAGTGACCATGGCACCGAATTTCAAAAGGACTTTATTATATTTTGTAATAAAAAAGGAATCACTCATGAATTTTCAGCACCTAGAACTCCACAACAAAATGGAGTGGTAGAAAGGAAAAATTGAACATTACAAGAAATAGCTAGAACTCTAATTCAAGAAAGTAAACTCCCTAAGAAATGGGCCGAGGCTGTAAACACATCATGCTATGTGCTAAATAGAGTGTTGATCCATCAAATCATTTTAAAAACACCATATGAATTATTAAATAATCATCTTCCTAATATAAGCTATTTTAAAGTATTTGGATCTAAATGTTTTATTCTTAACATTAGTGGGAACTTGGGTAAGTTTGATGCTAGATCATATGAAGGAATATTCATTGGCTACTCTCAAAATAGTAGAGCATATTGAATTTATAATGTACAAAAGATGTGTATCGAAGAATCTATGCATATCAATTTTAACGAGTCTAACCATGATATCCCAAAGGAAAGAGAGGAAGATGTAGGAAATTTAGAGACTGCTGCAAATCCAGCTTACCACATAAAACAAAATAGCAATACCATGGAACCAACCCAGCAAGATGGATTAGACGAACAGCAGGATCAAGACTCTATCCAACAAGCTGAGTACAAAAATTAGGAACATATCCAGCAAGCTGAAATAGACGAACAACAAGACCACGATTCAGAAACGATTGAAGAAGTAATACATGACACTCAACTTCCAAAATCAGCAAGATACATCAAAAATCATCCTCCTGAGAACATCACTAGAAACATAAACGACAAAGTTATTACAAGAAGAAAAGCACAAAATATGTGTGCTTTCTCAGCATTTCTATCCCAAATTGAACCAAAGAACGCCAAAGAAGCCATACTTGATGAAAATTGGCTTCTAGCAATGCAGGAAGAGTTACAACAATTTGAAAGATGTCAAGTGTGGGAGTTGATACCTCCTCCAAAAGACGTATCCATTATTGGAACTAAATGGGTATTCAAAAACAAGCTTGACGAGTACAAAAAAATTACAAGAAACAAAGCTAGACTAGTAGCTCAAGGATATAACCAGCAAGAAGGAATAGACTATGAAGAAACATTTGCCCCAGTAGCTCGTTTGGAATCCATTCGTATATTACTAGCATTTGCCTGTTTCAGAAAGTTCAAGCTACACCAAATGGACGTCAAAAGCGCCTTTCTCAACGGTTACATAAATGAAGAAGTCTATGTAAAATAGCCTCCTGGATTCGAGCATAACAAGTTCCCTCATCACGTATACAAGCTAAAGAAGGCACTTTATGGACTCAAACAAGCCCCAAGGGCTTGGTATGAGAGATTAAGTAAGTACCTCCTATCAAATGGGTTCATATGAGGTAAAATTGACTCTACGTTATTTATTAAACGTCAAAATAAAGATATTATTATTGTACAAATATATGTTGACGATATAATATTTGGTGCTACTAATAATTTTCTTTGTGAGTGGTTTTCCAAATGCATGCACAAGGAATTTGACACGATCTTGATTGGAGAACTAAATTATTTTCTAGGCCTTCAAATCAAACAAAATCATGAAGGTATTTTCATTCATCAAACCAAGTATACAAAAGAGCTACTCAAGAGATTCGGCTTTAACAACTCAAACTCAAAAACCACACCAATGAGTACATCAATAAAACTCACAACAGATGAGAAAGGTATCGATGTAAAAGTAACCAAATATAGAGGTATGATTGGATCCTTACTATATTTAACTGCTTCTAGACCTAATATAATATACAACGTATGACTATGTGCTCGTTTTCAGGCCAAACCGAAAGAATCCCACTTACAGGCTGTTAAACGAATATTTAAATATTTGAGTGGTACTACAAATTTAGGACTATTTTACCCAACACATGACAATTTTGATCTAACTAGTTATTCAGATGCTAACTATGCAGGTTGTTAAATAGATAGAAAAAGCACAAGCGGTGCTTGTACATTTTTGGGACAAAGTCTCGTCTCATGGCATAGCAAGAAACAAACTTCAGTTGCCCTATCCACTACTGAGGGAAAATATTTAGTAGCAGGAAGTTGCTGCTCTCAAATCTTATGGATGCGTCAAACACTGTGCGATTTTGATGTTATGTGTAACAATGTGCCTATATACTGTGATAATACAAGCACCATCAACATCTCTAAAAATCCAGTTCTACACTCTCGCACGAAACACATTGAAGTCCGACACCACTTTCTTAGAGACAATGTGTCCAAAGGACTAATAAGATTAATATTCATTCCCACTGAGCATTAATTAGCAGATATATTTACGAAACCTCTAGGAGAAGAAGGCTTCAGTACTCTAAGAAGAGAACTCGGGATGTGTCTAGTTTAGATATGGACTGCATGTTTTAAAGACATTAGACAGACAAATCACCGACATATCTTCATACCATAATTACGCAAATTAAAATCTACTCAGATTATCCTTCCCGAACATGACTTCACAACTTCCCATATCTTGATAACGTGTTCCCAAAATAAATATAGCTGCTACTTTACTCTTTTGCTCCATCTCTGACTCTCCAGTCTCTGCATATCTCAACCGACTCAACCCTACTTTGCAACAATGAGAACTAGGCGTGCCAAACAGCTCTGTGATGAATCTGAGGATGAGGTCTCACCCCCTTCTCCACCGTTTCAACCTCCGGCCACTCAAAAACTGAAATGAAAGCAATCCTTTGTTACTATCATCTCCGGTGAATCATCCCCTGCTAAATCTGAAGTGAGCTTACCTTCTCCTCCACCAATCGGGACATCGACTGGTACCAAACAGCGAAAGATCAAAGACTCTTCACCTGGCTCACCTCCGATAATGGTAACTCCTCTATCCGTTTCCCTGCATGATGTTCTTGAAGACTTTTTTAGAGGTCATAATTTCGAGCTTCGGTTTAAGTCTTCTATCTATCAAAAATCCTTCCTCTATAAAAAATCAGTTGATATATTTTCCTTCGTCCTTGATTCATGTGGTCTATCCTCTTTAAGTGCTCCTCCCTCGGTAGCTTACCCAAAATTAGTCCAGCAATTTTATACCATCCTTGAAAATAATGGCGATTGCTACACCTCGTTTGTTAAAGGTAAATCTTTGTTCTTTACTGCTATGGATTTAGGGAGTATATTGTCAATTCCATACACCGACGACTGTCCCTTCACACTTAAGGGACCCATTTCTACCCCTTTGTCTCCTCTTGTCCAGCTTCGCATTGTCATGGATGATCCAACCGTGTCCACCATCACCCTCCCTAAAACTAGCGAAGTATTTCCTCTTGCAATAGTCCTTCACAAACTACTAAGGTACAATCTTCTCCCTCCTCTCGGTGGTGGAGCTGACTTCACTTACCAGGATTTGGTCTTGGTGGCCTTAATAATGACAGGCCAACCATTTAATTTTCCCTCATGATGCTCAAACACATGGTTAACTGTATCAAACATTCCAAAAAATGTTTGCCTTACAGCTGCTTCCTCACAAAATTGTTTACTCACTTTCAAATTCCACTTGACAATGAGGGCTCCATCCAATTAACTGATTCCATCGACTCTAACTATCTCAAGGGGGCTCATATCACACTGCTTAAAGGAAAGTTCATACGGGTGGTACCCAAAACTCCAAATCCCACACCTCCTACTTCACTACCTCCCTCCCTTGAGATTCTCAATCTTCTTCATACCATCGCGAACAATCAAGCCACAATCACTGCTGATGTTAAAGATATCCAACTTCGTCTCACCGTACTTGAAAAAGGCAAACTCCCTATTCGTCACAATGATCTTCATTCTGTTCTTTGCAATGTGGATGATGAGTTCATTGACCTCCAAGCTGGATTTGAGTTGCACACTCGGGCTATGGTAGAAGCACTGCAACAGAAGATGAACCGCAATGCCTGTCAATTGAGCACTGAGCTTAAATTCATCAGCAATCAAATTGGGTCTCTTGGACGATTTACCGAGCGACACATGAATGACCTAAGTGAAGAGCTGCAAGCAGACCAAGTCCAATCTCGCATACCTGAATGGCCACAATACAATTGGATGGACGAATATCAAGGCGACTTTCTGGACTTGCCTTTACCACCTTCTACCTTCATTGATCATCCTCCTAGATTTGCCAACACCATGTCCCTGGAAGAGATTGAACACCGCAGGCTCCACTGGCCCTATTTCACCGCTCGCGAAGTCAGCCACGTTAATATTGATGAGGAGGATGATTAGACACCCTTCCCCTTTTGACCTTTTGGACACCTCTTTTTGATAGATGCCAAAGGGGGAGAAGAATTATGCCTGCTTGCTTCCTTTCAAGACAATTTTTTAAATTTTCATTCATGATAACCTCTGGTTTTAAGGCTATGGTTTAAATTGGTTGATGGATGATGGTTTAATAGTCCATTATAATTCTTTGCTTAACATGTTGTGGACTAACTAGAAAATGCAGGGTTACTTTCACTTTTCATATTTGGAATTAGAAAGTGCAAGGTTACTCAAACACTGCATATTTGCAGTCAATCGTTAATTCTAACAAGTATTGATATGCATGAATTGAGGGGGAGTTATAACTCCCTTAAAATGCATGGTTTTAGGGGGAGCCATAATTATTTTGTTGTCATCATCAAAAAGGGGGAGAATGTTGACTTATGTCACACTCCATGTTTTGATGATGACCATATTATTTCACTAATCATGTTATATAACATTTCAGGAACATCAAGGAGGAAGGTTCAAAGTCAATATGTCCTTGAAGAAAGAAAAACAGATTCGAGTCCTAGGAATATATGTAAGATCTTAGCATTTATTACCTTCCAAAATAAGGCTCTAGGACATATGCATTACATATATACTTGCATTCTCATACTTGATGCTACCTACTAATTCAAATATGCATGGCCGGTATTACTTATCATAACATATGAAATCAAATCTTGATAACAAATACATATATTGTAATCTGGAGTAAATGATCGATAGTATTAAATACCATAAAACTATTCATTGTCATCAACTTGATTCATGGTAAGCACATCATATAATCATGCTGCATAAATTATGCGTCATAAATCAAGGAATTTAATTCTAGGCATTAACTAAGGAAACTAGTTGATTGATTAAATTACCACAAGTTATACATTCTGGAATCATGCACCATAATCTTGTCTCATGATTTGAGAAATCTAATTGGTTGGTTCCAACGGTCCAATGATTGGTAAGAAATATGGAAACTTGCCAGCAGATGTTTATGGTAATACAAGTGGTGACTTCTGGCATTTTAGTAAATGAGATGGTAGAAAGCTATAACAGGCACTATCTTCCATGTGATGGAAATCAGCTACCCCAGAATTACTGATAGCATGATATCTCAGCAAATAAAATCTCAGTGATGAACAACAAACCGAGTATATCATGATTATAGTAGAACTACAAGATTTATGCAATAGGTTTCTAAACGTGCATATTACAGTAGAAAATCTTAGCAACGGTAATATCCTTGAGTGGTCTATATAAATTGAGTTCATTAACAAATAAAGACACGAAAAATATATACGGTATCTCAAAGCATACAAGCTACAAAATTGTTTTTCTTGGCTGATATTGAGTGCATTAAGAAAAAGCTTCGGTAATATTCTTCTAACATACTCTGGTAATTTTCTTCTTGCATATCATTTCATACTAGAGCCTTGAGTTGGTAAGTAATATATTGCTTGATCATTAGACCTCTAGTGTGTATCTTAATTTTCCTTATCTCGATCAATATTCTATTGTGAGTAATCTTGTTTATCATTACAGTCAAGTTTGAGGAAAGCATAGGTGCTTAAGAGTGCATAGGTGCACAGGGAACAAAGGTGTTCAAATTGCTAGAACTTGTATTGTAATTGAAAATTTTAATAAAAGTGAGTCTCCAATACTAGTTGGTATTGGACGTGGATTAGGCTACTATTCTAGAGGGTAGTAGTTGAACCACGTAAAAATTCTGGTGTTTATGTGATTACACTTTGTGCTTTACTATCCTACCATCTATCCAGCAGCCTGCATTCTATATCTACTCATATCAGTAAATTGGTTGACTTTATTAAAAATAAAATCTCGATTTTATATAACCCAGCTTGCTGCATTAAGAATCCAAAAGATTTTTTATAAGTAACAAAAGTTGGACATAGTTTGTGCCTACACTTATTCAACCCCCCTTCTAAGTGCACCTATTTAAATTTCAGATAGCTTGACTCTTTGTTCTGGTCTCTTCTTAATAGCAAGACACCTCAGATTTGTGGCATGTCGAACTCGCTTTCTCCTTATGATCTATCGTTCACTTATCATCAATGGACTGACCCATGCTTAATCACTTTAGCCTTGTTCTTCATAAACCGACCAGTATCTCTATGTACACTTCATCAGTTCATTCTTTTTTCTTGGGAAACACAACGATCCTGGATCCTAGTTAACCCCAAGATCGTTGTCTTCTGTTCATTTGACAACAACTGCACTTGCTGACTTTTCCTTAGTCAGTCACTTTTGCTGAAGTCTTCTTTTGATCTACTTGTAAGAGACTTCATCTTGAATGACTTTATAACTTAATCTGGATGCTGATTGGGTTAGTGCTTAGATCTTCTGTTAGCTTGCTAGCCATTCATTGAGTGCACTCTGGTTCACTTCAGGTGAAATATATCTTTGCAGCTCTGACTAGAGGCTTTATCCTTTAGATATTCTGGGAGTGCTCATTTGTTGAGAATCGTGTTTGCTCTACGATTCTGCCTTGGCATTGTGAGCACATTTGTTGAAGCCTTAGTTCTGCACTCTACGATTCTGCCTTGGGTTGTGCAGATACTACGACTCCGAGATCAAATCTTGACACTATACAATTTTTGTCTTTATGCTCGTCTTGTTTTGATCTTTCTCGACTACGATCTCTGCCTCTGAATTGATCAGTAGACTCTACGACTCCGAGTGTAGTCTACGATTCTGAACATGACATCCTCAGCACACTATGGCTCCGAGTTTGTTCTTCTCGACACACTACAATCCTTCCTCGTCTCTCTTGGCAGTCTACGAACTCCGAGATCTACTATCTTGCAGACTACAATTCTGCCTTGATAGCTCTCGAGTTTTTCTTGACTCTCCTGGATGAGTACGATTTCTGGTGTAGTGCTCGACGATCAGACAAGCCTATCTATTACATTTTAATATCAACCTAAAAAGCTTGATCTTTCTATATTTATAGTTCTTATACATCATTTCTTTTTAAGGACTTTACAAAGCTGTTTTGCTTATGCAGGATTAGCCTAACATATTTGATTAATTCATTCTAAGTCCTTGTACACATGTTCCTATTATCTATCAAAGGACTTTATAGCTTTTCTTAATGCAAGCATACTTTCATATTCATTCATTTATATCATAATCAAATCATACATAAATAGGAATATCATTCACATGCTTATTCCTAACAATCTCCCCTATTTGATTATGACAAAAATAATAAGTGAATATGCAAGATATGAATGAATCTTATATACAGTAAGCAGCTGTATTTATAAAAAGAGATAATCATGAATGTCATTAGATAATGATATGGGACTACATAAACTATGACACTTTACATCGTGGATCTAGAACATACCTAACTAGTTAGAGATGTACCTCTTTGACTCCATGTGAGCTTCCAGGATGTCTGTTGATCAGTTATTTATCTGTTTGGTTTCTTTGCTCCTGCTCCCCCTGGGACTCATGCTCTTCTTCTTTTTCTGGCTCCCCCTCAAACTCTGCATTCATAGGATCATCATCCTTTGCTCCTGCCCCCCTGGGACTTATGCTCTTCTTCTTTTTCTGGCTCCCCCTCAAACTTTGCATTCATAGGATCATCATCTTTTGGCTCTCCCTCAGATGATGATTCTGCTTCTACTGCTATTATCTTCTTCTTATCCTTCTTGTCTTCTTTGCTTCTGCTCTCATTGCTCTTCCTTGAATGCCTCTTTCTATGCCTTTTTTTCTCCCCCTTTTAGTCATTAATCACTTGTGAAAGCTGCTCCATGTTGGCCATAAGTTGTTCCATCAAGTAAGATGAGTTACCAACCTCCATCTTAAGTTCTTGTTGGCTCAGCTCAAGTTGTAGGGAAAGAGACTGATGCAGATTGTCAATCTTGTCAAAAAGGGATATAATTTGCTCTTCATTGGCCTTCTGTGCTCGTAGAGCTTTGACTTTCTGATCATACATAGCCTTCATATAGATTTGATCTCTTTCTTTGATTTTGAGAGATATATCAGATATAGTGGCTTGTAGTTTGTTGTGAGCTACACCGTCTCCTGCTTTTGTCAACATCTCTGACGCTTTAGTGATGATTGATATCTTCTTGGCCATTCATCAGTATTCTTCAGTAACTCTTGCTCCATAGGAGTTTGGTCATTTGATTTCACAGTTTCTTCTTGGGCACTAGACTGGACTCCACGATTTCCATTCTTGAACAGATTTTTGAAAGCAGTGAGAATTTAATAAATCATTTTGTGCCAATCATTGGTGGAGGATGAAGGAATATCAAATAACTGTGCTTGGGCAGAGGGAAGCTTCTCAAATTGAACTTGATCATTTTCAATGGTAGAATGAAGGGATTCTACGATCATCTCCTTGAGCATACTCCTTCTGCCATCAGACCCCACTCTACAATCATAGGGAATGTAGTGGTTTTCAGCATGCCGATAGACTTTGTAGTGAGGTTGTTCATTGATCATCTTGGTTGCAAACTCCTTTAGTCTTGGAAAGTTTTGAGATACCAGCTCCAAGTTCAAAAACGTTGAGTAACACCAGCTGAAGTAGCTCCCATCTCTATCAGTATGTGCTTTTAACCAAGGCATTCACTGTGACAACCCAATATTTTCTATATAAATAAATCATAAATTTTGCGTATAAATTTTTTTTTATTTAAAATAAATATGGGTGATATGTGCCAAGGTAATATGTATATGTTTATATGTGTGATAAATAAAATTTATTTATTACATTAATTATTACAGATAATTTTATTTTAGAAATATTGATTATTATAAATGATATTCTTATAATAATTAATTTTATATTAGAAATGTTTTATTAATTATTTTTCCATGAAAATATAAGTATATATTGTTTAAATAATATATGAAATGATTTTAGAATAATTATAATAATTATTTTATTATTTGAATTTTGTGCATTATTAAGTTAATTATTTTAACTTATTTAATAAGGATAATTATGACAGATAAATCAGATATGGAATCCAAACCCTAATTTTGGGTTTTGATCAAGGTATGAGAATAATATTATAATATTAAATATATTTTGATTTTTCAGTGCTATAAATATGTACTGTATGTATGTACTGTTGACAGTTGGTCAATTATGTTGTGTTATGAACAAAACCCTTGTATTACTGTTAAACCCTAATTCTAAAGTCAAATGAGACTTGAAAAGTCTGTCAAGACACCGTATTATGTGTTATACGATTGGTATTGTTGGTCGAGACTTATTATTATGGAAAACCATAATTGTGAATGAAAACCCTAATTTCAGAAATTAGAAACCCTAATTGGAAACCTAAACCGAAGATTTTAATTTGTCAGAAATTGTGTTACTGTGATTAATAACACGTACGATAGACTTTAATTGCTAATTAAGGTAAATCTAATTAGTAAATTAAAACCCTAAAACCTAGAACCCTAATTTGATAATTAGAAAAGCCTAATTATAATTTATAACCCTAATTATTAAAATCATAAACCCTAATTGTTATTTTGGCAAGGTTAATTATGATTAGTGGTAGTAAACCCTAATGTTCATGTATAATATAATTACTAACTTAATCTAATTAACAAATCTTAATTTTCAAATTTTAGAAGCTAAAATAATTTTATTTCTTTATAAACCCTAGTTGCTAAATCTCATTTATGCTATGTGCTAAACCTTATGGTTAAACCCTAAGGGTCAAACCCTAAGGGTTTGGCAAGTTACAAGAATGCCATTAAAATAATTTACCAATTGACCATTTTGCCCCTAGTTGTATTATTGAAGCTATAATAGGTTTTGACAAATATGGAGAGTTGGTGACTAACTCTAACAACTCCATGTGACACAAAATTGACAGCAACAAGCCTTGTAATTATTCAATTCATGCATCTTATGTTCTATAAATAGATTGAGGGAGAGAGAAAGTCATTTTGCTAGCCATTTTTGCACAACACTCAAACTAACTCTCTCAAGCCCCACACCTCTGAAAATATCAAGCTATATCAGTCCTAAATCAAGCTCCACGATCACACTTACCAAATCAGTGGCCAAAAATCAAGAAAATTTTCATTTAAAGGTATAACACCTTATTTGAAAGTCTGACCATGATTTATTGTTAGATGTTATGATTTGATGTTGTATTGTGTTGTTTATAGTCTATTTTGATGATCTGGGTTGGTAGTATACAGATCTATAACATCTAAGTCTTCAAATCGTTGATTTTCAAAAATCTGGGAAAAAAATAAAATTGTGGTCTGACAATAAATGTTAGTGGCCATAGATCCTTGTTCGATCATGATTTTAGTTGTTTTAAAGTTGTTATTGGTAGCCTGTAATATGGTCTTTAATCTGCATCAAGAATCAAGCTTAAAAATGGTCTAGATTTCTTATTATTTATGGTCAAAAGTCGTTGATCGTTGTTGACCGGAGTTTCTGGGTAACCTGAAGCGCCTGAAAACAATCCGACAACACTTTTGGCCATTAGATCTTCTCGTATAATGTTAATTTATGTTGGTTGTTGAATCTAGGTTGTATTAGGTTGTTTTTATTTCAATATCATGCCTTTATATCACCTAACTGATAAATGTATTGGATTTAAAAGCCGGTCAAACCAAATTTCAATCGAAAATTTTTCTGCTTTTCTGGGTAACCCGAAAAAACATTTGAGTACGTGATGAATGACAAGGTTTGGCCAAAGGCGATTTGGTTGATTTGTTGATGTTTTACTTATGTTTTGTAATAGATCTTTAGTGTTACATGTCGGCTACTACACAATGAAGTTTATAGATCACAAAAATAGTACACGATTTGCACGTAGTGGTGGTCCAAAGATGAAGCATCGAATCGTTTTCTTCATTTCGGGTAAACCTGAAATGAAGAACAACTTCGACAAACTTGTTCAAGGCTCCAGATCTCTATTATGTTATACTTTTTGGTCATGTTTGTTATTGAATTTGTAGTATTGCATTAACACTACGCGATCGGATCAACAACAAACTTAGTATCACATCACACACGATTTTAATGTTGGTCGTCGAAAGAAGCTTTAGCTTCGATTCTTGGCTATACATTTACGGGTTTAAGCAAGAACATGAAGAACACCTATATAGCGGACGGTTACGTAAGCTATAGGTGGTCTTTAGCGACGCTTTGAATAAAAATTATATTTTCTTAAAATAATTAGTATTAATTAGTTTTAATTACGAAAATACAAAATAAATTATTAAAAATTATTTTAATGTCCAAAAATTATATTTTAATTATTTTAAATATATTTCATAAATATTTAATATTTTGGAATATTAAAAGTATTTAATTCATTTAATTATAATATTAAATAAATTATTTAAAATGATTTTAATATTTAAAAATCATTTAAAATTATATTATGATATAAGAAAATATTCTAAGTTATTTTAATGACTTTTAATATTATGTGATAATTTTCATTAATAAGTTCAGATTAATGATAATTAAGTTATTTAATAAATGAATTAAATAAATAAATTAAAAATAATTTTATTATATTAAAAATCATTTTTAAATAATAATAAGGTATTTAAAGATATTTTAAGTTATAAAATATAACTTTTAATATTTAAAGGTAAAATTCATTAATTAATGATTATTAATGATATTAGAGTTATTTAATATTTATATTAAATAAATTAGTTTAAAAATGATTTTAATATTATAAAATTATTTTAAATGAAAATAAAGTGTTTAAAGATATTTTAAGTTATAAAATATAACTTTTAATATTTAAATGATAATTTCATTAATAATTTAATATTAATAATATTTAATAATTATGTTAAATAAATAGTTTAAAAATGGTTTTATTAATTTAAAAATCATTTAAAAGGGATATAAGTGAATTAAAAATATTTTAAGTTATAATTAATAACTTTTAATATTTGGATAAATAGTACATTAATATTTAAATATTAATGGTAATTATTTAAAAATGATTTTAAAGGTTTTAAAAATCATTTAAGGGTAATATAAATGTCTTAAAATATTTTGAGTTATTATACATAACTTTAATATTTTGGCAATGGTTTCATTAATAGTTTAATATTAATGATGTTAGAATTGTTAATGTTTAAATCATTTAATAATGATTCTTGTGTTTGAAAATTTATGATAGGTTATAATAATTGTTTTAAAATTATTAGGACTGATACTTACGGATATTAAGATACAGATTAGAGTCTTAGACTCAATAATTACCTGAAAAAGCTGTCGGTAGACCGACGTGTTTTAGAAATTGATCTAGACTTAGATAATTTGATTAGTTATGTATTTGTTTGTGATCCAATGACTGTTGTGTTAGGTTTGTAATATTCATAACGCAATCAAATTGCATAAATTTAGCGGAAGCGTGTAAAATCAGAGTTTAAAAAATTTACAAACCATATACCTGGATCATCCTTTATGCACAATTATTAATTAAACGAAAAGATAAAGAATAAAATCATACCCTTGAAGATCGAGCTTCCTCAGGTACAAGTTCACCTCCAAATCCTTTCGCGTTCAATCTTGAATCCACCGGGTTTTTGTTCCTTCCTTTGATCAACGTTAGCCACCCATATGTTTGGCCTCTAGAGGTGATCCACCAAGGAAGAAGAAAATTCAAGAAGAAGGGTGGTTGGCTAAACCCTAGTTTTTCTATCTCTATAGAAAAGGTGTACTCTCCCAACAATTGGAATTATGTCGTTGTAAAAGTCAACAACCCACACCACCCATAATAAGACTCCTCTTATTTATAGATGTGGGCAAGCCACCTTAACAATTAAGGAATTGGGTTTTAATTAATTAATTCTTTTAATTAATTAAGCTCCCTAATCTTATTAGGGATAATTAATTAAACTCCTTTAATTAATTTTCCTTCCTAATGCAATTAGGAATAAATGAGAGTACTTATATTAAATTAATTCCTAAACTCTTTTAGAAATTAAAATAATAATAATTGTAATAATATTAATAAGACTCTCTTATTAATTTATATTTAATATTTCTAAAATATTAAATAATAAATATTAAGCTATTTAATTTATTCTATCACCATAGATTAAATTAAATATACATAATTATTATTATTACGATTATGCCATTAACTTCTTAAATAATTATTCTTCCTTTTATGGTGTGACCCTTTAGGTTCTCCATATTAAACCTATTTGTGAATAAATCAATTAGAACAATTCTAATCTTATTTAAATAAATAAATTAAACAATTAATTTATTTAAATAAATAATATTTATTCTAAAATAGGGATAAGCCTCCCTAGCGATCAACGACTTTCCGGATAATATAGATTTCAACATTAATCATAAAAGAACCTTTGAGTAAATAGTTACTGCATAATTCAATCCTTCCACCATACAATGTCCCAATTAAATATAAGACATGGAATTACCGTCAAAGTCTTATTTTATTTAATTATATGTATTTCGATCCTTAAATGCACAACTCTAAATAATGCAAATTAGAAACTCCTTTCTAATTTCATTCTCGCCTTAACCAAGGACTCTTTGGGTTGTCATTTATCGAATCACATAGACATTTCTCTTCTTTTATTAGAAGTGGTAGATTCTTTATTGATCATACATTATCTCCATGCAAACTTATTATACCCAAGCATACCCTTTGATATACCCTAAGGGTCTTAAGGAATAAGTCAAAGTATAACTCATCATACACAAGATACTATGATGATCTCAAGTCCAAGGATCACTTGACTACTATCACTACAGAATTCCTATTGACAGCAAATAAAACTCCATTAGGTATTCCTTAGCGAGCCACGCTCAAATGAACTTATTCTCTAATAAGCACCTACATACTTGCTTTAGTATCTCCACACAAATGATCATGAGATCAATCATCCTCATCCAATGAGCAAGCAACGTATGTACCAATCTATCCGGATTCACTAATCCCCAATTTAGTAATCCAATGATTGGGAACTATTTTAGTTTTAAGCTTTCTAAGAATTTAGATCTCGTTAGAATGATCATCATCATTATTCTAAAAGCATTGCTTAAAACTATGGGTTTATCACATATTATAAAAGCAAAGATCATCGTAGATAATTAAAAGCCTTTAATAAATTAATGTTTTTTATTAATAAATGAATAAGATTGTTACAAAGTATATGCTTTATCATCAAACATGATTGGCTTGTGTGTGCATACTACTTTCAATCTCCCACTTGCACTAAAAGCCAATCGTCATGGTATCTTATACTCTTCTTCTCTAAGTGACGATTATCCTGCCGTTGGATAAGCTTTAGTTAATGGATATGTAATGTTGTTCTTGAGAGTCCACTATCTCTATAGTGATTTCCCATCTTTCAATGATTCTAATAATCAAATGAAAGTGCCACAACACATGTTTAGATCCAAGATGAGACTTAGAACTATTCCTAGTTCGAAATGAACTTTTAATCCAAACAATCAACTTACTGCGACTTCATTTATAGTTATATACTTTGTCTTTATCACTAAACCAACAACTCTTTGTTGTTTGGAACCTTTCCAATTCAACGCACCAATTTGTTCAAGGTAACACTTTACCTTAAAGTGGATTTTCGTCGTCTTGAGTGCATCTCGAAAAAACTTGAGTCATTAAGCCCTCTAGTTTTAATTCAGACCCACCATGTATGCTCACATCTTTAGTGTCGGTTAAGAACTTTAAGATGTTTTTCACTGACTCACAGTGAACTTCTCTAGAATATGACTGATCAACATCAGGTCTCGTACATTTCGTTGCATACATGATTATCACTCATGTGACCTCTCTTTTCAGGAGTTTATGGGGACAATTAAGAGAGATACACTCCATAGCTCATCGACATGAGACATCTCTTGGAGTTTGCCATGCTAAACGACTTTAGCATCAAATGAATATACGTTCCTTGGGTTAAGTCGAGCATCCTTTTGTATCTATCTATATAGATTTTATCCCCAATTAAGATACTCTTCCCAAATCATTCATGGAGGAATGTTTAGACAACTTTATCTTTACTGATTGTAGCATTAGTATGTCATTCCTTATCCGTAGTATATCAACATGTAGTACTAGGAATGTCACGATGCTCCCACTGACCCTTTTGTACACACTAGGTTCATTCTTATTTTTGATAAAATCAAACTCTTTTGATTTGTTTCATCAAAACGAATGTTCCATTTTTGAGAATATTGCTTCAATCAATTTCTCTGAGTGTCTACAACTCTTAACTCATCGTATATAACTGGATCATCATCTTCTATGATCGTACCTCATCATCATCATCTATGATGAATTCATACCTCCTAGGTATCTTGGTGCTATTCCGATTCTGATTTATTTATCTTGTGGTACAATAGGTCTATCTACGTGTTCCTCTTATTTGACTTATAGTGTTTTGTGGTTCTTGAACTTTTCAAGATCTATTATCCTCCCACTAGCCCCTTCAATGATAAACGCCTTTATCTTAGAAGGCGCTGTGTTTCGTAACAAACACCTTTTGCTAAGTAGAATTATAGAACATATACCCTAAACTTACTTTAGGATGTCCCACAAATCGACACTTGTCAAATCTTGTCCCAAGCTTATCCTTTTGAAACCTTTTCACATAAGTTGGAACCCCTTATCTTAACATACTTAAGATTAGAATCCTCCCCGGCCCATAACTTTTATGGAGTCTTGGGGTGGGATTTTGAGGTTACCATTTTCGTAGATATGCAGACCATTTCTAGGACATTATCCTGTAAGGATACTTTGGAATGTCAAGAAAATCATTATGGACCGCACCATGTCCAACAAGGTACGATTTTTCATTCGTGATACATCAATCAATTATTGCATATCGGGATGTGTCCATTATGAGAAAACTATTTGAGATGATCTAGAAACTTATTGCACAAGTATTTATCCTCGATCTAATCAAAGAATCTTAATACTTTGCCAATTTGTTTCACTTCAATTCTTTGAACCTTTCAAATAATTCACACTTGTATTTTAGCAAATACACACATTCAACTCTTTGAATGATCATCTCCTTTTCTTATACTAATTTGTTCAATATGCAAAATTATTTTCATGTAAGTCAAGTATACAAAATTTATTAAGTAATATTCCATTTCTATACAAAACATTATTATTATAAATAGAACAACAATTGTTCTTAATTATAATACCAAAGTTTTCATTGTCCAACAATAAAATGGAAATAATATTTTAACAAGAACCTGAATACAATAACAACTTATCGACTTAATAGATTTGTCCGTAGTAAGCGATGCTAAACTATAAGTTTCTATAGCTAATGCAAAGAACCTTTGCTTCATTTTCCACACATAGATTACTTATCTTTGTTTAACTTTCTACTTACGCTTGGTCCCTTCATAAATCTATATTTATGATAACCAAAGTCGGTATCCAATACCCAAGTAGAACCTCGACTTAAAGAAAAATTTATTTCAATCATGAACAAAAAGCGTATTATGTACCAAACTTCACTAAGCTTCTTTGGTTAGCCTCTGCAAAGATACTTCTCAGCTTTCTTTCCAAAGGTCCGGGCTTATTGCAGTGGAAGCAAACTCCTTTGCTATCCATATCAGTTTTGTTCTTATTATCCTTTGTTTATGCCTTTCTATTTACCTTCTTTGAATCGTTCTTTATTTTAGAAGATCCTTTGGCCCCTACCAGTAAGACTTGATCTTTCTTGGTTGGAAAGTGACTCTCAACATTTTTCAACATGTTAAGCAAATCAGCAAAGCTGATATCTAGCTTGTTCATATGAAAAATTCACAACAATTGTGAAAGGAGTCCGGGAGTGAGTGCAAGATCAAATCTTGGCTCAACTCTCCATCCATGACAAAACCAGTTGTCCTAATTGATCAATCAAATTGATTATGTTAAGAACTTTTTATGCATCTATAGTGCCATTGGCCATTCTAGATCGGAAGAGCTCCTTAGATATCTCGATATCTATCGGTCCCCACTTTCCTCACCATCAACTACTTGATGTGCGGAATATAGTAGGAGCATCCATAGTTTCATCTTGACGTTGAAGCTCGTTACTCATGGATACGAGCATGATGCATTGAGCCAACTGTGCATCATCTTGCTACTTTCTAAAAGTAGTAATTTCTTCCTCAGAGGCATTGTCTGCAACCATTGCAGGGATAGGCGTATTAAGGACATAAGATAGCTTTTCAGCTATGAGAACTATTCTCAAATTCCTTAACCAATCCGCTTTAATTGATTCGATTAATTTAGCATCTAATATGCTTCGCGATGATAGTAATTTTAGACATTGTAAAATTTTGTAAATGAATTTGTAATTAACAACATTTTAGCATACATTCTTTTATTAATTACCAAAATAATTTAGGTCTTGTTTTAAATTGGTATCTCCCACTATTTTCTTCAAACTATATTACCTCACTTATATAGTTCGGCAAAATCTAATTAAAGATTTGCTAGTGAGAAGAAGGATCCCATTTCAAATGTATATAGCCTTGTGGTGACACAACAAACTATATATAAATAAATAGGTAGACAACTTTTGTCAATTACATCAACTATGCAACTCCTTGTATTTTGCCTCTTAGATTATTTTGATCAAGTGGTGGCACATCCGAATCAAAATTATCCAAGTTAAGTCCAACCTAGCACTCCATATATTCAAAAAAGAAAAATATCATCCTTGTGGTGACACAACAAAACAATATTGTTCAATTTTCTTTATAAGCATCAAATGTGATAAATTAACATCTTAAATACTTAATACTTGCCTTGTGGTGACACAACAAACTCATATTAAATATTTAATACTCTATTAATTTTATCATGCTAGAAAAGCGACGTTCGATATTCCAAATATCTTTGAACGCTTAGGACTTAATATATAAAAAAAAATTGAGGGTTTGTTATTAATTTGTCTCATCTTGTTTAAGCGCATGCACATATATATATAAAAATACGCGTCATATTAATAAACATGCGAAGCATGTTTGCATAATATATAATATATATAGTACAAGCATGCACATATAGAATACTATATTCTACCCGGATTGATTATGGACTTTTATTCTACTTTGGTTCACTAGAGCCACCAAGTGAACCAAAAGGTCAAACCCTAGGGGTGCAAGAATTAATATTTAAATATAACTATTACATTTAAACTCTAAGCTTCATTACAAATCGGTCTTCAAGCTCTTACTCCTTGATCTCCAATTTTTCAAAATAATTCTAACTATTCCTATTACAAAATTATTTAAAATAAATAGAAACCTTGATCAGCAGTCAAGGGGAAGTACATAGGAGAGAGATAGAATTTACATTAAGAAAAATTAGAAAAGACGAGGTGCGCAGACCCCATTTAATAAAACCCATACATTCATGCATCCAACTAAAATAAAATCCAATCACATTGGTCAATAGTCCATAATCAATCCCATTTATTATCATACACATCATCATATGCATCAATAAATAACATTCATCCTATGAATAATAAACATTTAATATATATATTGATATCATTTAATGGGCAAATTTAGTTAGTATAAAATCTAATTTTGAATCAAAATAAACTCCTTTATTTTAATCCAAATTTAAATCAAAATAAAACTATTTTATTTTAATTTATCCTATTTTGAATAAAATAAACTATTTTATTTTAATCAAAATCTTTAATCAAAATAAACTCCTTTATTTTAATTAATTATGGAATCCAATTCCATGTAATAAAAAAATATTAAAGGAAACACGGATTATCTTTCCTATTCACAAATAAACTCCTTTATTTTGAATAATATGAAATCTTATTTCATATTTAAATAAACTCCTTTATTTAAGGAAACATGGATTCTCTTTCCTATTCACAAATAAACTCTTTTATTTTGAATAATATGAAATCTTATTTCATATCTAAACAAACTCCTTTATTTAAGGAAAGATGGATTTACTTCCCTATTCACAAATAAACTCCTTTATTTTAGGAAAAATAAAATCCAATTTAAACTCCAATTAGTTATTATGGAATCCAATTCCAACTCTAATTAGTTAGCATGAAATTCTAATTTTAAAATTAAAATAAATCTTTTATTTTAATATTAAAATAAACCTTTTCATTTTAATTATAAAATTATTTAAAATTAAAATAAAACTTTATATTTTAATATTAAAATAAACCTTTTATTTTAAAATTAAAATAAACTTTTATTTTAATTATATAATAATTAATAATATATATATATATATATATATATTCGTAATATATATTATATATATATAACCATAATATATATATATATATATATATATATATATATATATACACATCCGTTCTTTTCTTTTCAAAACCGTGCACATGCTTTAACATTATAGTATATATATATATATATAGTATAATTCCGTGCAACCGTTCACGTCAAAAAAAAATTGCATGGAATCCTGACTTCCATTTTAAATTGTGGATCACGTGGGTAAAAAGTAACATGCTTCCAAAAAAAAAAAAAAACTCCTGCCATGCCTTTTTCAAATTTTCGTGCTGCATTTTTTTTTTTTTTTTATTAAATAAATTTTATACAACAAAATTATGCCCAATTAAATTGTTCTAAACACATATCAATATACATATCAAATATGAACAATTAATAATTCGAATAAAGGTTTGGCTCTGATGCCACTGTTAGGTTTGTAATATTCATAACGCAATCAAATTGCATAAATTTAGCGGAAGCGTGTAAAATCAGAGTTTAAAAAAATTTACAAACCATATACCCGGATCATCCTTTATGCACAATTATTAATTAAACGAAAAGATAAAGAATAAAATCATACCCTTGAAGATCGAGCTTCCTCAGGTACAAGTTCACCTCCAAATCCTTTCGCGTTCAATCTTGAATCCACCGGGGTTTTGTTCCTTCCTTTGATCAACGTTAGCCACCCATATGTTTGGCCTCTAGAGGTGATCCACCAAGGAAGAAGAAAATTCAAGAAGAAGGGTGGTTGGCTAAACCCTAGTTTTTCTATCTCTATAGAAAAGGTGTACTCTCCCAACAATTGGAATTATGTCGTTGTAAAAGTCAACAACCCACACCACCCATAATAAGACTCCTCTTATTTATAGATGTGGGCAAGCCACCTTAACAATTAAGGAATTGGGTTTTAATTAATTAATTCTTTTAATTAATTAAGCTCCCTAATCTTATTAGGGATAATTAATTAAACTCCTTTAATTAATTTTCCTTCCTAATGCAATTAGGAATAAATGAGAGTACTTATATTAAATTAATTCCTAAACTCTTTTAGAAATTAAAATAATAATAATTGTAATAATATTAATAAGACTCCTCTTATTAATTTATATTTAATATTTCTAAAATATTAAATAATAAATATTAAGCTATTTAATTTATTCTATCACCATAGATTAAATTAAATATACATAACATATTATTACGATTATGCCATTAACTTCTTAAATAATTATTCTTCCTTTTATGGTGTGACCCTTTAGGTTCTCCATATTAAACCTATTGTGAATAAATCAATTAGAATAATTCTAATCTTATTTAAATAAATAAATTAAACAATTAATTTATTTAAATAAATAATATTTATTCTAAAATAGGATAAGCCTCCCTAGCGATCAACGACTTTCCGATAATATAGATTTCAACATTAATCATAAAAGAACCTTTGAGTAAATAGTTACCGTATAATTCAATCCTTCCACCATACAATGTCCCAATTAAATATAAGACATGGAATTACTTGTCAAGTCTTATTTTATTTAATTATATGTATTTCGATCCTTAAATGCACAACTCTAAATAATGCAAATTAGAAACTCCTTTCTAATTTCATTCTCGCCTTAACCAAGGACTACTCTTGAGGTTGTCATTTATCGAATCACATAGGACATTTCTCTTCTTTTATTAAAGTGATAGATTCTTTATTGATCATACATTATCTCCATGTACAACTTATTATACCCAAGCATACCCTTTGATATACCCTAAGGGTCTTAAGGAATAAGTCAAAGTATAACTCATCATACACAAGATACTATGATGATCTCAAGTCCAAGGATCACTTGTACTACTATCACTACAGAAATTCCTATTGACAGGCAAATAAAACTCCATTAGGTATTCCTTAGCGAGCCAATGCTCAAAGGAACTTATTCTCTAATAAGCACCTACATATTTGCTTTAGTGTCTCCACACAAATGATCATGAGATCAATCATCCTCATCCAATGAGCAAGCAACGTATGTACCAATCTATCCGGATTCACTAATCCCTAATTTAGTAATCCAATGATTGGGAACTATTTTAGTTTTAAGCTTTCTAAGAATTTAGATCTCATTAGAATGATCATCATCATTATTCTAAAAGCATTGCTTAAAACTATGGGTTTATCACATATTATAAAACAGCATCATGTAGATAATTAAAAGCCTTTAATAAATTAATGTTTTTTTATTAATAAATGAATAAGATTGTTACAAAGTATATGCTTTATCATCAAACATGATTGGCTTGTGTGCATACTACTTTCATGTTGAACCTATGTGACAATGTGATTAGGAATGTGCTGACTGCAATAAGCAGTATTATGTGATATGATATAGTTCTAATCAGTAAAATGATCTTATTACTGATAGGTGGATTCATAAAAGATAAAACTAAGTTGAGAAATTGTAAGCAGCGTATCAGGCAAGTATCCTACGTTTGCATTTTCTTTATGCAATGGACATGTGTAAGAATATTTCAGAATTATATTATTACTATACAGGTTATTAACCCTATATTATATACGTCATTGATTATCAACATGTTAGTATATGATAATTCAGATATATATTCTGTTCGTTAATTTCTATAAATGGTTATACAAGTGTCCCCACTTGGATAATCATTGTATTTAATCACATGTTGATACACCTTTGTCAATTACCCGTATATATATATATATATATATGTTGAATTATATATTATTGTTGAACAAGATAAAACCTTTGGTTTGGAACCCCGATAGGTATGAATATCCCGTACATGGGAAAAAATTTTATGTGCCCAAGGCAGACATAGTGAACGATAATATCGTTCTTGAAATGTAGTATTGATCAATGCAGGGCACAACAGGCTGATCACCCCCGTGTCCGTAAGTTATGACGGTTTGTAGATGAATTTCTATTTAACCCTTTCGAAAATGAAAATAATGTTCATAGTATGTCACATAAACCCCATATATAGTCAATATGCAGTTTCAAAAATTTGAAAGAGGGTTGTTATGTTATTATTATCCTTGGTACAGATTACTTCAAACTATTGACTTGTTGTAGAAGGATAGTATAAAGAAAACATTTAAATTCTTTCAGCTTTTATATAATTATTAGTACTTGCTGGGCACTCAAATGCTCATCCTTGCTTAATTTAAATGTTTTCAGTCAAGTGTGAAGAACCGGAAAGCTTATGCCGAAACAAAGGAAAAGAAAAGCTAACCAAATAAGATTTGTGGCAGTTTTTGTAGTAGTTTTATATTATTAAGACAATGATATATATATATATATATATATATATATATATATCATGTTTTGTAATGAATGTATTAAAGGTCTCGTACCTGGGGATTAGACTCCGATGATATGTAAATTAAGTTGAATCTTTATATTATTGTTATTATTATTAGTATTCTTCCGCTCATAGAAATGGTATCGTGAAGCACCGAGTTCGGGTTTCAAGTACCCGAATTTGGGGGCGTCATAGCATGGTATCAGAGCTATAGGGTTAGAAACCTTAGGTGGGTTAGACCTTAGCCTATAACCTTAGAACAGAGGGAAACGTTGAAAATATAAATAACTCATATAGAGTTTAAAAAGGAGATGAATTGAATAAGTTCATCGTCAAATCAAATAGAAGATAACTTATATAAAACTACTATTTGCTGTTTGTATATATTCTTTATTAATCAAAATAGTTTGTGTGTAGATGTCTGGTGGAAAAGACTTGTTGTATGCTTATAGCTTGAAGAAGGATCAGATCCATTCACCCGAGCTAATATCGAAGCCAATAGCTGAAATAGAAGCTCACAATGAAACCAACTCGGATGAGGTGGTTATCATGGAAAATGTAGTACCAGATTCGAAAATGGTGGAACTGACAGATAGTGATTCGGACACTAAAGTTGAAGCTGATCAAGCATCAATAGAAGTGCAGAATCTGAGGAACAAGGTTTCTTCTCTGGAAAGGTTGTGGGAGATAGAAAAGTTATTGAATAGTCAATTGCATCAGGCGTTAATAGAAATAATGGAAGAACAAGATAAGCTTAAAATCCAAATTGATCATATGGGAGCCTCAAGCAACACTTCGTGTGTAGCTTCGAGCAAGAAGGGGAAAAGAAAGATAGAAGACCATGACTTAGGAAAACCTGATAAGAAGAAAGGGAAAAGAATTTGTTATCTTTGCGGCTATGAGGGACATACTACTCTGTATTGTCCCGACTATAAACCAGGTGCATGTTTTGTTTGTGGAAAGGAAGATCATCAGGCGAAGGGTTATCCAAGAAAAAGGCTTAGTGAATAGGTAGTATAGGTTCTGTTGTGTAGGCATGTTTAATATAATATGTGTGCTTAGTATGTCTGTGTAATTTATTATTCTAAAACTTTTGTACAAGTGGTGTAGTAAATCCTGACTTTTGTAGTCACAATGGGATAACTAATGCATAAAGCAATATGAGCTGTGATATGTAATATATTTTGAAATCGATGAATGAATATGAATCTAAGTTTGAAAACTGAAACAATTTTAATATATTAAACTTACATGATAAGGTTTAGAATGTAAGTTAATTTATGGTTTTACTTAACCAGATAATGCCGCCAAGACGTCAAACTCGAAACCAAAGGGCAGAAGAATCTGTCAACAACATTGAGGGATAGCAACAATCAGATCCGATGCAGCAGTTTGCGAATATGGTAGCTCAGGCTATGCAATAAGGAAAAGGAAAGCTAACCAAATAAGATTTGTGGAACTTTTTGTAATAGTTTTATATTATTAAGACAATGATATATATATTTATCTATCATGTTTTGTAATGAATGTATTAAAGGTCTCGTACCTGGGGATTAGACTTTGATGATATGTAAATTAAGTTGAATCTTTATATTATTGTTATTATTATTAGTATTCTTCCGTTCATAGAAATGGTATCGTGAAGCACCGAGTTCGGGTTTCAAGTACCCAAATTTGGGGGCGTCACATCCAGGGGAAGAACCCATCTCATCAGAAGATCTTCAGAATTATACAGTATTATTGTGCAATCTAACTCCATATTTTTCCAATTGTTAAGCACCTCATTTGTAGTCATTCTTATAACTCGGAGTTGTTCATTTCCATGACTTATCCATCTTGCTGCTGGTTCAGCTGGTGGTTCATCAAAAACTTCTACCACTATTCATTTGCTAATTCTTGCTGAACAAAGAACATGATAGTTTGCTCCATTTCTCTTGTTGTCAAAGGAGAGACTGCTTAGTGGAGCCTCTGTATTCATCACACTCTTAAACCTTTTCTTTGCTAGTGTGGCTGCTACTGATACAAAGTCATCAGAATGGGATGACTTACTTTCCACCTCTTGTGCCTTTCTCTTCCTAACGGAGACCTTGCTGCTGCTGCTGCCAGAAGTTATTTGCCTCTTATTTTCCTTAGGATTTTTCTTCCAGTTTACAAACAGCTATGGTGACATTATTTTATGAACATTAAGAATTTCACCCTCATCATCCTTAATTTTATTCTTCAACTTTTTCTTCAAGACAATACTTAAAAACCTTTAATGAAAAACCTTTGTGAGTGGTTTTTCAGTTAATCTTTTCTTTTCTTCCTTATCCAACCATTTAGACATTTGATCAAGCAGGATAGCTCCAAAGTTGATGTGTTCCTTCAGGACTATAGCAGACATGATCTTCAACTGTTGGTCAATCACAATATCATGTGCAGTGTCTTTGCGTAAGATACATTTACCCACTATTAAAGCAAGGAACATGAATTCTTCAGGAAACTCCTTTTTCTTCATGTCCTTCATACTAGGGTTTCGTTTGTACTGCATAATCTTCTTAGCTTTTTCAGTGACAATCTCTTCCAGGCTTTTTAGATCTTGGTCAGGAAGGCCTAAGCATTGATTGATGTCAGAAGAGTTTAGCTTAAGAATCTGACCTTTGACCTTAGTAGAAAGGATTCCAGAATTTATGGTTGCGTTTGAGTGAAACTCCTTGACCAGGTCACCATATATTCGTGTGTTTGCCTCAAGACATTCAGAGAATCCTGCCTTTTTCACAAGTTCAAGAACATCTCTGAACTTTTTCTCAGATTTCTCAAAAGTTTTTGTTTCGAGCTGAATGCCGGTGATTACTCGCCAATCTGCCATTTGAATAGTTTGAAGTATGTGGGTATTTAATTTCAAGTGTTTAATGAGAGGTAGCTGAATACACTTTGATAGATTTAGGCTTTGAAGAGAATATTAGGGTTTGGACAAGAGAAGTAGAGAAAGGTTCAATAGCTTTTGATAACTTGTTTAGAGATTTTGGCTGTTTAGAGGTAGCTAGGTTTTGCCTTAGGTGTAGATTTAACAGGTTTGCAGATTTTGAGGAGCCCGCTAATATGAAACTGCCAATTATTTGAATTTCCCTCTTATAACTGTTCCTTCCATGTTCTTTAGTTGGACAGTTGTAAGTCGCTGATAAGTCATCATCTATAAGTTCTCCATCGTGTCCGTCCTTCAGATTTGACTTTTATGTTATTAACTATTTCAGTACGTAGAGTAGCTTATTGAGGTAGCTATGGACTCTGCGATTTTCTTTATCGACTCAATGATCGTCTTCTGAGAGATGCTTCAGTGGATAATTTGACACTGATCCTCATCTTTGAAGTTGCATAGCTTAACCACTGATGTACCTCATGATAGTTTGGGCACCAAACTTCTGAGGTGAGTCTGTAGGGCATCTTTCCAATCTTATCTCCATATAATCTAAGTAGTTGAGTGTGTGTCTAGTTCTTCCAAGCTTCCCATTACCCAGTGTATCCTCTGGGAAGACTGCGATCATCGAGCCTACTCTACGATCGTTGAGGTTGCACTACGATTGTTGAGTTCACTTCAGAATCTATTCCACGATCGTTGTCCGTCCTGATCCTTGAGATGAACTAGACTAAACATTCCATCTTGGTTAAGGTAGCTCAGGAAGGGCCAACCTCTTAGAGTGAACTAAGGGTCAGGTTTGTCCCTGAGGCACTTTCCAGATGAAAAACTTTAGAAGTGATTAGCACTGATATCTCATTTGACCTTTTTTGCTGGGGAGTTCATCAACCAACTCTAGACATTTGCATTGGCTGTAATCGTGGTGTCCTTTTGCTCTCACACTGCGATAAGATGGTTGATTATAAACACTCCACGATTTTGAGTTTGGTGGTAGACAAGGCTATCAGTAGTACGTTTTGAGACGTTCCTACTGACTATGGATCTCCATTTGGTTCGTCAGCCACAATGTTTTGGGACTCTGTAACTAGTATATTACGTCATAGTATTTTTCTAATATTTTTAGTGCTGATGTTCTTTAGCAGATCACTGCTCCCCCATGGTTGATACTTTCTTCTCATATAGGTATAAGTTCTTCTTTTTCATATGCATCAGAATGAAGCATTGCATATCTCTTTCTGACTGAAGTCATCATTATCAATTAAATCTTCTTGCATCATAGAAATGGATATCTTCAGGACTGCTCACTCTATAAGCATTTGACAGTACTACGAACGTAATCTTCTTTTGACAGTTTATGCTTGCGGAGTTCTGCTTCCATATGGAGATCAACAACCATGTGAGCTTTATTCATGTTAGCTCAGCAATTTTTAAGCACAGGCTTTGATAAATAAGAATTTTTTCAGAATCATTTCTGAAATGTCTTAAGCCTTCTGCTGGTTTAGATTATCTTGACTAAAGTCTTCTGCTTCAGCATTCCTTAGTGTGGTCAGATAGACCAAGTACCTGCAGTTTAGATAAATTTCTATTTTTTGTACCCATGGTTAAATGGGTCCTGCCAGGTTAGCCTTCAAAATCTCTGTTCCTCATATGTTTGAACTTTCATCATATTGATCACCACCAATCATATTCATGCATGTATCCAATTTAGATATTACATTTTAAGATACACGATGATGAATGTGGATAAGATTAACCATTTTAACAAGACACTCTTTTTCTTTGATGGTTTTATCATTTGCTTGGTTATGTTCACATATTTTAAATGTTCACAGAGTGAAAATCAACTCTAACACTTATTTGTATCTGATTGATTCATGGAGGTGATCAGTTTCTACGAGTCTTCAAGATTCTCTTGTAGAACTGATCATACTCTATGTGTTATCAAAAACTTAGAACATAGGTTTGTGCATACATACTGACCCATCAACAAAGATTTCTCCACTTAAGAATAATTAAACCATGGTATGCTTATGACCTATTTCAGACTTCTTTCAAGATGTTATCTTCAACCTAAAACTTGAATGGAGAGAAAGTTTGTTAGCATTTGAGCTTCCAACTTCAGTGTACTTTCTCACTTCTCCTTTTTAGGTAGAGTATGATCTCTTGATAGAATATAGTTATAGTGAATAAGGTGACGCCATATGATGTACACATTTATACCGATGAGTAACCGTACCTTTACATTGTCACTTTCTTGACAGTCATTTATCCTGATATACTGAGGTTAGGCATTTATGTGCATACATTTTCCTTCACTTCTGACAACATGTTGCTCTAGTTGTCCTTTGATCAATCAGTCATAGTCTTGAAGATGTAGGCTAAGAAAATTAATCTCAGTATCCTTAGTCCTTTGACAACCTTGAGTCCTCAAGATTCACATCCAGCTATTGGTTGGCCAAATATAGATTTGTGAGATTCTTCTTTCTTCTCTTAATGAGTACTTTTTAGCACATATGGCCTTTTCATCTTTCAGTCTTGTGGATGCTTGACTCTTTATTGTTGATGCCTCTTGAGCTCCCATATCTTCTCTTCAGACTACAAGATTGATTATGGGCAAGGATTGGTCTTGTTGTTATGGCATTTAAGAACATGGACCAATCTGAGCAGCTTCAGGTGTATATACACATTTACCTGTACACAATATTTCCAACTTGTGAGCTCATCTGCCTTAATAGGTGGCGTACTACTAAACTAAGTTTAGAATTATGTTTGAGCGTAGGATCAGACTAAAAGCGATTAGCTTTTTAATATAGCACGAGAACCTGCTCTAATACCAATTGTTAGTTCCTAGTAGGCACACAATAGATCTAGAAGGGGGGGGGGGGGGTTGAATAGATCTTTTTTATTTTCAAATACGTTTCTCTTTTATTTTGTGTTGCTAATGAATTAGCATATGACAAACATAAGAATCTTTTCAAGCACAACAAAATAAGTAAAAGATCTCCTTCATTGATATATTCATAATCATACATACAGTGTTCTTAGAGTTAGTTAAGTTGTAAGCAGTTAATATATACATAGCAGTTAGATACACAAAGTAAATGACATAAAGTAGATGATACAAGGGATTTTAAGTGGTTCAGAGACTCAAGCTCTTATTCCACTCTTTTGCTTTCAACTACCAGGATTTCCACTAAGAAAGGGCAGCACCTTGAATCACTAAGATTCCTTCAAGGCCAGTAGCCTTGGAACTTCAGTTCACTAAGAACTCTTCAAGGCCAGCAACCTTGGGACTCCTCTAGTTCCCTAGGAACTTTTCAAACCCAACAGGCTTGGAACTTCATTTAGTCCCTCTGGATAAGGACTCCTCAGGCCCTGACTACTTGTTGTAGTTATTGTTGTTGTTTGTACTTTGCTGCTAAGATGTCTTTAAGCTTGAACATCTTTTGTACTTAGCAGCTTGGTGTGGTTCTCATTGCATTCTGCTTTGAGTCTGAACAACATCTTTTTTGGTGCATCTGATCTTCACTCTTTTCTGCTCATCTTCATCTGATGTCAGCTGTGCACCATCACCATTTGGGTTTGCTAAGTGTTTGAGCTTTTGGTAGACTTCGTCTGGCACTTAACATTCCCTGAACCCTTCTTGAATGGCTTGCAGACATGGTTCTGCACTTGTTCTATTTCAGCTTTCAGCTCATGGTGATTCGTAGAGTGGCTCTCTGGATCTTCTTTGTGCTCTGCCACTTTTCTGATTGCTATTTTTTTGGCCTTCTCGGCTCTCAGCTTAGCTGCCATCTTCAGTGGCATTCTCATTATTGTTGAGTGAAGCTTTAGTCTGTTTAGGTCCTTCTTCAAAGCTACTTCACTTCGACCTTTGTAATCTCATGAGACTTGTAATGTTTAGCTCTAGTGGAACTCGTTGAGTCAATAATATAACATTCCAACAACTCAACGATTCTACAAGAGCATCAACTCTTAATCTTTGAAGCTCTAGCTGATATATACTCCTTCTTAATCTTCCCGTTGGAATATAGTCATTGAAAGTAGTTTGAATTGCCTCACAGATCTCGAGTTATTTGATGTAGATTACAAATGTGACATGACATCCTCTTTTTGACTTTTTGACACTATAGTCTACTGTTTCACCTACCCCGTCAGAGATGTCACTTTGATGTCTTGGGCAGGTAATTGACTTTATTTCCTCTATCTGATTTCTAGATCAGAGGTTATCCTTTTGCATCGATGCTCTCAATAAGCTCTGTTCGAATATCAATCTTTAGATTAAACTGTTGCCAATGCTTCAATCTTCAGATGACCAAACTCTACGATTCTGATGCAGATGTTCTTGGACCTGATCGTAGTGTCTTATTGAATGTTGCTCATTGACTAGCTGAGACAACACTACGATCCTGAAGAGTGTTTATTGGATCTTCAATGTAGAACACTTCTTTTTTTATTTTCAGCAGATTTTTAATACTTACTTTTGCCTTTGATTTGTTCTTAGGGCCGATAAAGCTTAACTCATTATTCTGGTCTCTTCTGAATAGCAAGACACCTCAGATTTGTGGCATGCCCAACTCGCTTTCTCCTTGTGATCTCCCGTTCACTTATCATCAATGGACTAACCCCTGCTTAATCACTTTAGCCTCATTCTTCATAAACCGACCAGTATCTTAGTGTACACTTCATCAGTTCCTTCTTTTGCTTGGCAAACAATATGATCCTAGTTGACCCCAAGATCGTTGTCTTCTGTTCATTTGACAACAACTACACTTGCTGACTTTTCCTTAGTCAGTCACTTTTGCTGAAGTCATCTTTTGATCTACTTGTAAGAGACTTTATCTTGAATGGCTTTACAACTCAATTTGGATGCGGATTGGGTTGGTGATTAGATCTTCTATTAGCTTACTAGCCATTCATTGAGTGCACTCTGGTTCACTTCAGGTGAAATATATCTTTGTAGCTCTGAGCAGAGGATTCATCCTTTGGATATTCTGGGAGTGCTCATTTGTTGACAATCGTGTTTCCTCTACAATTCTGCCTTGGCATTATGAGCACATCTGTTGAAGCCTTAGTTCTGCACTCTACGATTCTGCCTTGGTCTGTGCAGACACTACGACTCCGAGATCAGATCTTGACACTCTATGATTTCTGTCTTTATGCTCGTTGTCTTCTTCTGATCTTGCTCGACTACGATCTTTGCCTCTGAATTGATCAATAGACTCTACGACTCCGAGTGTAGTGTACGATTCTTGACTTGGCTTTAGCAGATGCTCGGTCGGCTCTTAGACAAGCTGTCTCTATGATTCTGAACATGACATCCTCAGCAGACTATGGCTCTGAGGATGTTCTTCTCGACACACTACGATCCTTCCTCGTCTCTCCTGGAAGTCTACAAAATCTGAGATCTACTATCTTACAGACTACGATTTTGCCTTGATAGCTCTCGAGTTTTCATTGACTCTCTTGGCAGACTACGATTTTTGGTACAGTGCTCGACGATCAGACAAGCCTATCTATTACATTTTAAGATCAACCTAACAAGCTTGATCTTTCTATATTTATAGTCCTTGTACATCATTTCTTTTTAAGGAATTTACAAAGTTGTTTTGCTTATGTAGGATCAACCTAACATATTTGATCAATTCATTCTAAGTTCTTGTACACATGTTCCTATTATCTATCAAAGGACTTTACAACTGTTCTTAATGCAAGCATACTTTTATATTCATGCATTTATATCATAATCAAATCATACATAAATAGGAATATTGTAAGACCCCAACTTTTTGAATAAAGATGAATTTTTTTATAATTATCATGTTTGAATATTATGGAATGAATTTGATATAATGTTATAGTTGTGGGTAATATTTACAAATTTTGCAAAGTATGCAAGTTGTCATATTATATTCGATTGGTCGGGAAATATTCTTTTTATTAGGGAATATCCGTACGACGATACAATCATTGGTGGACCCCACAACAGAATTATTGTCGGATTGAGAAAACGACAAAAATATTTTATTGAAATAATGGCGAAAGTTTTACCGTTGATACTGTTGAACTACTCGGTAGTAAAAGTACAGTAATATGTGTGGTTGCATAGTAGCACACGGTATTGATTATTGATGCTTATGTGAGAAGTCACTCAGTTTGATTCAATTATTGTCGATATTTTATGTGATGATAAAGTTTTGTTTTATTCGTATTATTAACGTAATAAAATGTAAACATCTTTTATATAAAAATGTAATACTTTATTAAAGTTATTCTATAAATAGAATATATTATATTTTATTATGCATAGTGTTTTTGCATAGTACTGCATAGTGTTTGCGTAGTAAAAAATCTTTTATATAAAATAGAATATATTATATTTTATTTAAAAGATTTTGCTTTAAATATGGACCGTTCATGAGTTAGTTACTATGCATTCCATTTTTCTATAAATAGAAGCTCATTCCTTCATTATTTTCTTACGAATTCACTGAACTCTAGAGAGAGAAATTATAGAGAGAAAGAAGAAGAGTTTTCTGTTACTTTACTACTATAATATCAAGTATTATTTTACGGTAAGGGATATTATTCTTTTGTATTCAAGAAGAGAACTTCTGTTATTCCATTTCTTTATTGTTACATTGGAATATCCTCATCGTGTGTTTTACACCTGGACTGGTTCCGCCTTTATTATTACATTGGAATATCCTGTGCATGTGTTTTTACACCCGGACTGGTTCCGTCTTTATTATTATTCCGTTGGAATAACTCATCATCATGCGCAAGTACCGCATGCATGGTGATTTCTGTTGTTATTCCATTACTTATTATTCTGTTGGAACATCCTGTCGGTGTGAATTTCACCTGACCTGGTTCCGTTATTATTATTTTGTTGGAATAACCTGTCTATGCGAAGTACCGCATGCATGGCGATTTCTTTTGTTATTCCCTAAGTTATTATACTCAGTTGGTTAAAATTTTGACATCTATACTCCATGAAATTAGTGGAATATCCTTGATATTTGCGCTTCATCCAGTATCTTTTCATAGAAATATTCTTTTGAGCATTCTTGAATTTTACTCTACAAAGCAGTATCATGTTGACAATTTAGACGTTATTAGTTCCTGAATAAATTAATTCGTGAACTTGTTTTATTGAATTCTTATATTATTGTCATCATCCTCATGTTTATATTTTTTTAAAAGTCATCTATGGCATGTAGTGCATAGATGGACTTGGTATGATTATGACTAGGGATTATTCGGTGTAATCATGACCGTAATGTTACAAATGATGTGAGAAAAGTTCTCATTGGCCTGTAGTGCATTGATGGACAGTTGTTGGCATGATCATGACCATTGATGAATAAACAAATATCCTTGGCCCGTAGTGCAAGGAATTTATGGTCGTGACCCTTATGAATATCCTTGGCCGTAGTGCAGGGATGATGTGGATTGTTTATTAAGCCGAGTCTCAGCGATAAAAGTGATGAACAACTTTTTAAATCATAAAAGATAGTAGATTTTATTCTCTACTTGACTCTTTTAATGGATTGCTTGATCCGCTGTAGTTAAACTTGATGTCTATTGTATTTTATCAGTTTAACATTGTTGGAGGCTAATGATAATTTATTTTGCATTATCTTAGTCATAATATTTCACTGTTCTTTTCAGGAAATGAGAACGTAGCTGGGACGAGTCGGGGAATGGAGTGATGGTCCGGATGATAGTATTAGCTAGTAGTCCTCACTATTCTGTTAAATAGTGTGACAATAAATGTAATGAGGACTTATTCTGAGAGTGGATATTGTCTAGAAGACAATATTTGTTTTTAAATTCACAGCATATGTTTTGTCGTATTTTACACGACTGCTGTATTATTAGTTTGTATTTGAATTTTATACCATGTATTTGGCGACTCAAGATGGGTGATGTATACCTATTTTGGGGGCGTCACAGATGGTATCAAAGCTTAGGGATATGATCCCTGGCTATGATGTGAGACAAGAACTAGGAGGGGAGAGATGGGGAATTCCTTCGTTAGTATGACCTAACTAAGTTTATTTGGTATTTAATTGGTCAGTCAGAGTATAGGGATAATATGTGACATGATAATTAACCCTTGTTTTGTGGCAGTGTTTGAAAATGGCCTCCGAGAATGTTGAGAACATCAATGGAGCACAGGAGACCGTTGAGTCACAACAGATCAATAATCAGGATAATGTGCATCAGCAAGGAGACATTCCTCACGCAAACAATAACACTGACCAAATGATGAACGATGGAATGTTCAGAGGCTTTATGCAATTCATGCAACATCAGGCGAGAGTGGCTCCTGTCCAAAATGCAGGTGGAAATACTGGCAACTCTCGGATGGTCACCGCCAAGCAGTTTAAGGAACTGGGACCACCAGAGTTTTTTGGAGAGCCAAAACCACTTAAGGCGGAGACGTTGATAAAGCAGATTAACAAGATATTTGATGTCTTGGGATGCTCCGAGGAGCAAAAGGTTCCTTTTGCCACCTTCATGTTGCGTGTACAGGCATATTACTGGTGGGAATCTGTAAAACGTACCCAACCTGCCGCACTGAAGATGACTTGGGAGAAGTTCCAAGAATTATTCAACGACAAGTACTTTCCCGAAAGTATTCGTCACATGAAAGAGGTAGAGTTCATCAAACTGGAACAAAACAACATGACCGTATCGCAGTACGAATCCATGTTTGCCGAGTTGTCCCAGTTTGCGTCCCATTTGGTTGATAATGAAGAGAGAATGATGTGAATGTTTTTAAGAGGTTTGAAACCTGAGATACGTCAATATCTTATCTCTCATAAACCGTGTTTGTATTCAGATGTTGTTAATAGGGCTTAGTTATTGGAGCGTGATAATGAGTTAAACCAACCAAAGGAGAGCAGCCGACAAAATGATAATACCAGTGATAACAGTCATTGAAGCGGTGACAATAAGCGTGGAGGGAATCAACATGCCAGAAATGGTAACCACTTCGGTGGTAATCATGGCCAAAGCAATAAGAACGGATATTTCAAGAAGAGGAGATTCAACAATGATGGAAAGACGTCAGCATCAACACCTGTCGTTAAGGAAGGAGAATGACCACCTATCATATGCTTCAAGTGTAGAGGAGAGGGACACATCAGTCCCAACTGTGCGATGCCATCCAAGGCATGTTACAACTGTGGGAAGAGAAGGTCACCGCCCGATTTTTGTCAGATATCAAAGACAAGTCCAGGTGGGATGGAGGCACCAAAGGCCATCCCGAAAAAGTCAAAAGCCAGATGGTCTGAGGAGAGCGTTTGTTGTGACCTCCCAGAAAGCAAGGAACCCGAACGAGATCATCACGGGTAAGCTAATCATAAACTCTAGCGAAGTTTATACTTTATTTGATACTGGTTCTACCCACTCTTTCATTTCTCATACTTGCGCTCAACGTTTAAATTTGAATCCGGAGAAATTAGACTTTGATTTAACTGTTGAAACTCCGTTGGGAGAAACCTTCATTACATCTACTGTTTATAAGTCTTGCTTGATTTAAATTGGTAACAACGTGTTACCTGTCGATCTTATCTCTTTGAAAATACTTGCATTTGATGTGATTTTAGGGATTGATTGGTTAACTACTCATCATGCTAAAATCGATTGTTTTCGTAAGGTTGATAGCTTTCATATTTCTAACCAACCTATTATGCGAATTCAAGTAACCATACCATTAAAATCAATCACTGTCATCTCAAGCCATAAAACTATTCGTTTATTGAAAAACGGATGTCAAGCTTTCTTAGCTCATGTCACGGATCTAAACAAAAATATGTCAATTTTGAATGATATTTATATTGTTAATGAATTTCTTGACGTATTTCCTGAAGAACTTCCTGGCCTACCCCCAGAGCGTGAAATTGAATTTTGTATCGACCTTGAACCTGGTACAAAACTTATTTTCAAAGCCCCATATCGAATGGCTCCTATTGAACTTCAGGAGTTAAAGACCCAACTGTAGGAATTGTTAGACATTGATTTCATTCATCCTAGTACTTCTCCTTGGGGTGCTCCTATTCTATTCGTGAAGAAAAAAGATGAGTGTATGCGACTTTGTATTGATTATCGGGAGTTGAATCATGTCACCATCAAAAATAGGTACCCATTGCCACGTATTGATGACCTATTTGACTAGTTGCAAGGCACCGAATTCTTTTCAAAGATTGATCTTCGTTTCGGATATCACCAATTGAAGATTAGAATCGATGACATTCCAAAGACGACTTTTCGTAACTTCGATGCGGGCATTATGAATTCCTAGTCATGTCTTTTGGATTGACTAATGCTCCTGCTGCCTTCATGGATATGATGAACCGAGTATTCAAGGAATATTTAGATCACTTTGTGGTCGTCTTTATTGATGACATTCTCATATATTCCAAAAGCCGCGAAGATCATGAGCAACACTTAAGGCTGATACTCCAAAAGCTTCGTGAATATAAGCTTTATGCCAAGTTGAAGAAATGAGAGTTTTGGCTTGAGGAAGTAGCATTCCTTGAGCACGTGGTATCAAGTCATGGAATATCTGTTGACCCAGCAAAGATTGAAGCTATTCAAAGCTGGGAGAAACCTAAATCAGTGACCAAAGTACGTAGTTTTCTCGGTTTAGCTGGTTATTATCAGAGATTCGTGGAAGGATTTTCTTGAATCGCTACTCCACTAACTCAGCTGACTCGGAAAGATACAAAGTTCGGTTGGAGCGAGGAATGTGAGAAGAGTTTTTAAGAACTCAAGAGGAGACTCATTTCAGCACCTGTTTTGACAATACCATCCGACTTTTGAGGGATTTGTCATCTACAAAGTGATGCTTGAGCAAAGGGTTAGGATGTGTTCTCATGCAACATGGGAAAGTCATAGCCTATGTCTCACGACAACTCAAAGAATATGAGAGGAATTATCCTACTCATGATCTAGAGTTGGCAGCTGTTGTCTTCGCACTAAAGATATGGAGGCATTACTTGTATGGGGATCTTTACGGATCATAAAAGCCTCAAATATTTCTTCACTCAAAAAGAACTCAACATGCGACAATGACGTTGGCTTGAACTGTTAAAAGATTATGATCATACCATCCAATACTATCCTGCAAAAGCAAACGTGGTAGCTGACGCATTGAGTAGAAGATCATATGTGGGTACGAGTACGATATTGTCAACGCATAGGCATTTTTGGCCATTTTTGTTGTACTGGCGCCGCAACGCCAGTGTTACACATAGAGGCCGCACCGCAACGCCAGTGTAAGTTGTTACCTACTAGAATTTGGTGCCACAGCGCCAATGATCACATGGAGAGTCGCGCCGCAGCACCATTCTTCACTAAAACACACTGGAAATACGCGCCTTAGCGCTAGACCACAGCGCCCCAGCGCCAAATATCGCGCCCCAGCTCCACTTCCTCATGTCGCAGCACCGAGCTCTTCTCATGGAGTCGCGCCGCAGCGTGACCTCCGGTCTCTTCAGCCATACGTGGCACCACAGCGCCACTTGTTAAGCTTATGTTCGCGCCGTAGCACGAGCTCTGGTGCCGAAACAGGCCTTTAATGACCTAAAGAAAGAAGGGAGTAGTATATAAGGAAAGAGAAGCCGCCTGCATTCAATATCGAAGAATATCAGAGGATATCAGATAGAAATTATTACAGATAGCTTAGACTAGGATTTCTTTTACTGTAATTAATTTCTAGAAGAGAAAGAAGTTGTGTTTAAGGAAGAAGAGTTATTGCATCCGACACAAGCTTAGTAGCCACGCAGTGAAGAGAAGATTTGGAGGAAAAACACTTCAAAACATGGGTTTTCTTATTCCAAATCTCCCATTCATTTGTGTTTCTCTGATAATGTGTAATGTATTGAAAATGTGTATTAGTACCATAGTTATGAACTAACTCCATTTTTGGGATTGCAATGTAACATTTTGTTTAGCTTAATTAACTTTCTCTCCTATTTTATATAATGGATCATTTTGGAATGGGTTGTTGTATTTCTTATTTAATGAGTGATTGCTTGATAAAGAAATTGGTATTGATAGTAATGGAAATTGACAAATAGATGTTATTATCTATCTTTAAATACAACAACACCTGTTATGACCATGCCAATGGAATGTGTTCATAAAATGCTAATAGGATAGACATATCCCTATTTGCCTTGTGTGGCATTGAGACTTAGCTTAATGACCTTAACCTAGTTATTTTCACCAATAGACATATTGTGATTTATCTGGTTAGGGATGTGCATTTGTCCTTCGACAGAAGCTTATGCGTATTTACTGTTCTCGGTCGACCATTCCTTGATTCGTTTATAATTTGGAGAGTTAGGAGATTAGGCGACGCATTAGGGGTGTTGTAATCCTATCTTGACTTCCTAGCACAACTAGTTCCCTCATTCTTACAATCTTAGTAACATAGCTTAACCAACCACTTTGTTTCACTTGTTTAGATAAGATAAGTAATGACTTTACCTTATTAATTATTTTTTCTTTTAAGACTTCGTCCTCGTGGGTTTGACACTCTACTTTCATATATTACTTGTGGATTGCGTATGCTTGCACGTGATTTAGCGATAGCTAAATTGGCCAACACATACCACTCATCAGCTTCAATTTAGAAGTTGAGTCGGTCAGCTTCCATGCCTTAGGGGTGGGCAACACTCACTATCATCCCATAGGGGCGCCACCTCTCACACCCAAGATTTTTGCCGAGGTGATGTCGGCAACTCAAGAGATGATATCATTGGGTTATCAACCTAGACAAGGGTTGGGAAAAGATCATTAGGGCATTAAGCGCCCAATTCAAATTCCCAGTTAAATTGGGACAGCCGGACTAGGCTATTCTGCTAGTTCCAGTCATAGGAATCCTCACAAGCACAAACAGATTCCTTCATCTTTAGCCACACTGCGATTATTTCAACCTACAGATCCTGAGCCTGTACGGTATCCGGTAAAGGTGCCTGCTCATGTAATGGTTATGTTGTTTCCTAAACCGATATCGGTCAAGGGAAAAAAGGTCCTGATGTTAGATCCCGGAGTAGAAGAAAGGGAACAGAGAGTAAACAAGACATTGCCAGGTGGTTGTCAAACATCACATCCTTGTCCATACTAAGGGCATGAATAGAGACATCCCAGACGATGATTGTCCAGATATCATGGTCATCATTCAGGAGAAGAAGGACGATAACAACCCCTTCATCACTGTTGTCCAACCGGACTTCACCCTTGGCAATTGGAGCAGCATTCCATGCATTTATCGACAATGGTAAAAAGGGCAGAAACTCCCTCTACCTTGTAGATAATAATAACTGCTTACTTTTTTGTACAAAATTAGCAGTTTTTTTTTTCATTACATGCTAACACTTTGTATGATTGAATAGTTTCATATATTAAGTGAAAGCATTTTTGTTTCAGGACTCTGAATTTAGATGTGCCTAAACTTGACGATGAGGTGCCTATTCTCCACACGGACTGTAACTTTGATGTAAAGTTGGACTCAAACTTGATGGAAGTACAAGAGGACTATGAGATACCTCAGGAGATCAAAGAATGGGTCAAAGAAAAACCCAAGCCAAATCTTGATCAAACCTCCTCTTTCAACCTCAGAACCTTAGAAAACCCCAAACTAATCCAGATTGGTACGGACCTTACGACATGAACTCCTTTGCTAATTATTTTGCGGGGTACCATCAAATCATGGTTGCTGAAGAGGATCGTGAGAAAATTGCATTCATCACGCCTTGGGGAACCTTTTGTTATAGACGATTGTCATTCGGCCTCATCAATGTCGGAGCTACCTATGAGCGGGCCATGATGGCTCTTTTCCATGACTTAATGCACAAAGAGATAGAGATCTATGTGGATGACATCATTGTCAAGTCTCGAAGGGAAGAAGACCACCTAGACCATCTCAAAAAGCTCTTCAACAGGTTGCGTAAGTATAACTTGAAGTTGAATCCAGCCAAGTGTGCCTTTGGCATTAAATCAGGCAAGTTGTTAGGGTTCCTAGTTAGCCACAAAGGGATTGAGCTGGATCCCACCAAAATCCAGGCCATCACAGAAATGCCCATTCCTCAGACAAAGAAGGAAATGCTGGGATTTTTGGGAAGGATCAACTTCATCAGCCGATTCATCTCCCAAGTCACAGCAACCTGTGAGCCTATCTTTAAGTTGTTATAAAGGAAGAACTCCTACATGAAATGGAATGATGAGTGTCAGAAAGCCTTCCTTACTGTCATAGAGCAGCTAGTCAAAGCTCCTATTTTGGTACCTCCTAGGGATGGTGTTCCACTGTTTATATACCTGTCCATTAATGACAATGCCATGGGATGTATGTTGGGACAAAAGGATAATAGAGGCCAAGAGCAAGCTATCAACTACCTTAGCAAAAGATTTAGCATCAGTGAACACAAGTACACTCTGATTGAGAAGACTTGTTGTGCTTTAGCATGGGCTTCCATGAGGTTACAACATTACCTCCATGGTCATATGACCCATCTCATATCCCGCATAAATCCTTTCAAGTACGTGTTCAGTAAACCCATGTTGAATTGTCGGCTGTCCAGATGGCAGTTGATCCTACAGCAATTTGACATCGTCTACGTGATGCAAAAGTCTATCAAAGGTCAAGGAATTATGGATCAACTGGCTGCCGTACCTTCAGGGGATTTCAAACCCTTGGAAACATACTTCTCCGATGAAAGGGTAATGGCAATTCAACAACACCATCAATACGATACACACCAGACATGGAAAATGTATTTTGATGGAGCTGTAAATATGGAAGGTTCTGGTGCTGGAGCAGTTCTAGTTGCCATTACAGAGGAGCAGTATCCCGTCGCCGTCAAATTGCAGTTTGTCAGCACCAACAACATAACTAAGTATGATGGCTATATCATGGGGCTAAAACTGGCCCAATCAATGGGCATCGGGCAATTAACTTTCTTTGGAGATTTTGAATTTGTAATCAAACAAACAACAGAATATACCACCCCAAAGAGCTATATTTGCTGCCTTACCATCGGCAGGTTATCCAAATGGCTTCGGAGTTTGAAGAAATAAACTTCCTCCACATTCCTCGGAATAGAAATAACTTTGCAGATGCGCTAGCAACTTTAGCCTCCTTGATCAACATACCTGACAAGGAAAACATGCCAAGCATCACATTTGCCCTGCAAAAGGCTCCAACATATGGGAATTACATTGGAGAAGCATCGAATGAGCTACCTCCCATCCAACACCCTTGGTATCATCACATCAAGGAGTATCTACGAGATGGATCTACACCCGCTAATGCGAGTCCTGCTGAGAAAAAGCGGATCCATCGAATGGCTATGAAATTTTACTTGAGCGGAGATGTACTCTATAAAAGAGATGCAGGACTAGGTCTCCTTAGATGTCTGGACAAAGACCAAGCTCAGAGGCTCATAGATAAAATCCATGGTGGAGTATGTTGCCCACACATTAGCGGCCCTCTACTTGCCAAAAGGATCCCCAGAACAAGGCATTACTGGCTCTCTCTCAGAGCTGACTGTGATTATCACGTCAAGAGATGTTATCAATGCCAAATTCATGGGAATGCTATTGACGCCCCTCAAAGGGAGCTCCACAATATGAGTTCACCCTGGCCCTTCTCAATGTGAGGAATGGACGTGATCGGGCCCATCGAGTCCAAAGCCAGTAATGGGCATCAGTTTATCTTTACCATGATTGATTACTTCACCAAGTGGGTAGAAGCAGCCTCCTTCCCAGGGTTATTAAAGAATTCATCATTGAAATAATGTCTTTTGTCGATATGGACAACTAGAGGTAATTGTGTCAGACAATGCTAAGAACCTCAACAACAAAATGATGGAGGAGTTATGCAATAAATACAACATCAAATATCTTAACTCCGTCATCTACCGTGTAAAGATGAATGGTGTTGTTGAAATAGCTAATAAGAACATCAAGAAGATTATGCAAAAGATGTCTGCCAATCATAAAGGATGGCCTGACCTGTTGCCTCTGACTCTATTAGCCTACAGAACCTCAATGCACACTTCCACTAGGGCAACCCTCTACTCATTGACCTATGGGATGGAAGCAGTGCTCCCCATAGAAGTGGAAACGGAATCCCTCAGAGTGTTGATAGACGCTCAGCTGGATGAAGACCAATGGTTATAAGATAGGTATCACCAACTATCTTTGATAGACGAAAGGCGAACCGCTACTATCTTCCATGGTCAGTTATACCAACAAAGGATCGCCAGCTCCTACAACAAAAAAGTCCGACTACGACAGTTTAAACAACATGACTTGGTTTTGAAGAAGATCATTGAAAAACAAGATCAATCCAAGGGAAAATTCACCCCAAACATAGAAGGCCCATTTGTTGTCAAGGAGGTATTGACATGAGGTAATCTCAGATTACAGGAAATGGATGGCAATGAATTTCCACAGCTCATCAACTCAGACACTGTGAAATGGTACTATGTCTGAAGTTACCATCAAGCAAACGTCCTGGTTTTGGATCACCAGATCTCCAGTCACTTCAGGTTTTCTAACCCTTCACTACATACAACCTTTCTTCATACTCATCTGCCCCATAAAGGACAAATACACTTTTCAGACCAACAGCCTGGTTTTGGATCATCAGATCCTTCACTTCACTTCCTTTCAAACCTTTAACTCAATTCAGGTTATCCCACAAGGGATTAAACCTTCACACCTGCAGTTTTATCCCACCAGAGATAAAACTTTTAACACCTGCAGTTTGTCCTGTACATGAGATCAAACTTTTCACCTATAGTTAACTGTCTTTGGAGATTACGAATTGGTAATCAAACAAACCACCGAAGTATACCACACCAAAGAGCTACATTTGCTGCCTTACTGTAATAACCCGATATTTTCTGTATAAATAAATCAGAAATTATGCGTATAATTTTTTTTTAAATATAAATATGGGGAATATGTGTAAGTCAAAGTGTACGTATTTATGTGATAAATAAAAATATATTTATTACACGAATAATTGCAAATAATTTTATTTTTAGATTATTGATCATTATAAATTATATTCTTATAATAATTAATTTTATAGTAGAAATATTTTTATTAATTATTTTCCATGAAAATTTAATTATATATTATTCAAATAATATATGAAATGATTATTAGAATTATTATAATAATTATTTTATTTTATTATATGAATTTATTTTAAATTAGTTAAGTTGATTATTTTAACTTAATTAATAATGTTATATATGAAAGATAAATTAGATATGGAATCGAAACCCTAATTTTGGATTTTGATCAATGTATGAGAATAATAATATAATAATAATTATATTTCAGTGCTATAAATATGCATGATATGTGGGTAATGTTAATTTGTAGAACAGTTATAGTAAAACAGTAAAAAACACCTAACATTGCTTTATTGAACCCTAATTTGAAACTCAAATTAGAGTTCAAGACTGTTATATAACTGTGTTATGTGATTAATGTTAATTATTATAGATTTGATTAGATAAACCCTAATTAAAACTTAGAAACCCTAATTTCTAAAAGTAGAAACCCTAATTAGCTAATTAAGAAACCCTAATTTACTAAATAGGAACCCTAATCACTAATTAGGCAATCTTAATGTTAATTAGTGAATACTTAAATCTAATTTCAAGTCTAAAGTAATTAGAAAACTTAATTAATTAGCAAACCCTAATTTTCTATTTTTAGAAATTAAAATTTTCTATTTTAAACCCTAATTAAAAAATCCTATAATTTTTGTGCTAAACCTTAGGGTTAAACCATGTAAACACTCAAAATTTTCTGCACACCTGTTACTAACATTGTAGGAGGGCAGAATCGTCTTTCGGAGATAACTCAGGAAGACAACTCACAATCCATTCCGGATACTACCGGAAGTTCAGTCTCAACCCTGGAACACACACCGTGAGTATCATTCCCAAACCCAAAACACACACTGGGAACATCATTTCCAACCTCGGAGATAACCCCGAGTTTCGTCCTTGGAGATAACCCCAAGGAATGTTGTTGCAGTTCCGGCGATAACCCCGAAAATGCTTGTTTCAAATGCAATCAGCTTCAATCAGACCTCCTGCTGAGGCACTCATACCGCATACCCGGAGCTAACACCGGGCAGACAGGCACACCCTCACAGATGGCATTGCGGCATTCAAACACTTGCAGCAGCCCAATCTCAGATATAACCCTGAGCAATGTCTGCTTTCAACTCAAATCGACGATAACCCCGATGAGGAGTCAAACGTCATCTTGCTACCTCAACATTTGCGCGTCGTCTCAAAATTTCATACATACATACATACAACAATGTCCTTCAAGAACCAGGGAGTTCCAATCCCGAGTGACTATTGCGTGTGGTAGCACACCGGATAGAATTTGAAGCTTGAAGATCATGGGCATGGTCCCCTCTTCCAGACTTCTTACAACCTCTAATCCCATGTCATTGCGCAACTCTCGACACAAGCAGTCCGAAGATGGTCTTATATAACTCATTCAAATGCTCGAATTGAAGTTCTGCAAGTTCGAGCGGACATCACAGTGCATGAGTTCACGTACTTCGAGACAACAAGACCCGCAGAGCTCGGGGCACCCAGGGTAGCCGCAGGTACACCTGCGGCTCCCCCCTCTATAAATAGAGAGCTTGGGGTAGCCATTTTATAAAAAGAAAAAGGCAAAGAAGCCCTGTCCAATTTGCTTTATACACACCATATATTAAGTTCTTGCTCTTTTTAAACACATGTTAGCTCATATATAGCTATACATTTACCAGCGGGAGCTGAGTGTTTATCCATTTAGAGTCATAGAAGCCTGCATTGGCAGCCCACTGTAAGCCTTTTAACACTCTACAAAGCCTTTCTCTTCATTTTTGCACACACTATTCTACACATTGAGAGTCGTGTTGTGTGCGTTTGCCCGGACTTCGGTCCGTTATATTCATTTTTGTCTGTATATATATATATATATATATATATATATATATATGTATATATTTTATATTCGAACTAACATTATCGAGTTATGCCTCGATTGAGCCTGGACTTATGTCTGGAGCGTTTACTTGCTTTTATATATATATATATATATATATATATATATATATATATATATATATATATATATATATATAATTGTTGTCAGACATATCCGATGAGCCTGGATTTTACATCCGGAGCGTTTACTTGCTTATATATATATATATAAGGCTCATCGGATATGTCTGACAACAATTATATATATATATATATATATATATATATATATATATTTACATTTCTGTGAGGCCTGGAGTTTACTTTGAGGCCTTTTACTACTTTATTTACATTCAGTCCCGCCTGGAGTTTACTTCGTGGAGGTTAATCGCATTTATTGCTTTATTTACATTTCTGATCCCCCATGGAGTTGTTTCGTGGTGGTTGATCATGCACATATATATATTTACCGCTTTTATATATATATAACTGCTTACTGCTTTTTAGACAAACTGCAGTACCATGTGAGCCTATGAATCATGTGATCACATATTCAGTCTACTGAATCTAGATTCGGTTCCCATGATGGACCCTTTTCACCTGTAAGCAGCTTGTATATTATTTATAGTGTACGAATTTCCTTAGATGGCTATCATGTCCATGAGGAGTTCGGCACTACTGTATATTATTTTCTCAAGGATGCCTCGCATCTTGAAAATAAAAGCAAATAAGTCAAACATTTAACAATAAAATGGAAGTATGAAAAGGTCTTAATTCCTATTGAGCACGGGGTTTGAAAAATCTCTTTTTATAAAACTTCATTGCTATATCTTGATAAAACTGAATTTTTCTATAAATTCAAACCCTGCATATATAGGTGCGAACGAGGCCTCGCACTACTTTCAAATAATTGCACATTGATCCACACACACACACACACACATATTCATATAACAGTTTCTTTGGAAAGTGGCGGTCACCGTGGTAACACGGATGTCGGGGGGTGCCTAACACCTTCCCTCCGTATGATCAAGCCCCCGGACCAATAATGAATCTCGGTTTCACAGACCTGTTTAGCAATGTCAAAACACTGGGTCAATGTACAAACCTTTTCGGTTGCGTTGGTACAACCAGTTAAAAACACCAACTGGCGACTCTTAACAGTCCATCGTCGACATTATACATGTCGGACCTTTTTCACTTATTTTTTCAAACAAATCTCACCTAACAATGAGAACACCAAAGAACAAGTAACGAAAAGGGACAACTAAAAATCTCGACGTCGACAGGTGGCAACTCTGCTGGGTACTCCAGTAAGAGGGCTTAATCCGCTATTACAAACTTTTCAAAATTGTTATATGCTTGTGTGTGAATGTTGCATTTTCATTTATAATGAATGTGTACGAATGCATCTTACTTACTGCACTGATAAATATCTATCTCTGATATTAGTGCTTCGCACATGTTATCATTTTTATAAACGGTGAGACACGTTGTATTTGAATTTATGTTGTGTGGTTCCTCCACCAGGAGGCTATCCTGTCGGTGTTTGATTACTGGACTCGTAGGAAGACTAATTCCAATTAGGCTCAGGAAAGGCATCACCCAGATTCGCTCCAGTTGAATGACCGGATTAACTTCCCGTCAAGTAGATTGCGATGATCTGGGGACCTTCATGCCAAAAGGCCGCGAGAGTAACCCTAAGATAGGTCAGCCTCTGATAATCTAAACGCGGAGGGAAGTCTTTTCATGCTTTCCATTTTCAATTACTTGTAAAAGCATTTACTTGTAATTTATTCCATGTTCATCCATATGTAATGGAAAATATGAAGAATATATGTGCATACATGATATGTTATCAATTACCACCCGGTTTTGCAGGACAAAATTCCTAAAACGGACACATTTTGATAACATTTACATTATCCCTAAGACTAAACTATATAAGTCTTTTGTATGGAAGCAATTGGGCTTGTTGCCCGCTCAAAATCTAAAAAGGCCACGAGCCTACAACCAATCATGTCTTCTTGACCACTCTAATCCTGTTTCTCGAGAAGAATTTGACAGATTGAGTAAACAAATTATAGACTTGGATGTTCTGCTTAGAGAACTGCATCAGTCTACTCAGGGTACGAAGATACCTACACATACACAATCCTCTGCACAAGGAGGAGCTCAAGGTTTGGAAAAAACAATTCCAGAACCTCAGTTGGATACAACCAACAAAGACCCTGAAAACACCCATCTCAAAGGAGATCCAAACACCGGTGACATCAGGAAGAAGGTACTCTAAATGGAGGAAACTATCTATGTTCTCAAAGGGATTGGAACACATGGAAGTGTTTCATATGCTGACCTTTGGATATTTCCTGGTGTTCATTATCCAGAGAAATTTATAACCCCTGATTTTGAAAAGTACGATGGACTAGGGGATCCTTACACACATTTAAAAGTGTTCATTGGAGAACATGGATCTTATGCGGAAAATGAGAAGCTCAAAATGCAGCTATTCCAGAAGAGTCTGACTGGAGAGGCCTGTTCGTGGTATACCAGACTAGACAATTCAAAGATCCATAGCTGGAAAGAACTAGCTCATGCCTTCCTCACGCAATACAGTTTTCAATCTCAGATGGCTCCTGACCGGTATCAGATTACCAAGGTTAAGAAATAGTCTAATGATTCTTTTATAGAGTATGCTCAGAGGTGGAGGTACCTGGCTGCTCAAGTTATTCCTTCAATGACAGAATCAGAAATGGCCATTGTGACGTCCCCAAAATAGGTATACATCACCCATCTTGAGTCGCCAAATACATGGTACAGAATACAAATACAAACTTAATTATACAACCGTCGTGTAATATACGACAAAACATAGCTGAGAGTTTAAACAGGAATATTGCCTTCTAGACAATATTCACTCTCAAATAGAGTCCTCGTTAAATTTATTATCACACTATTTTATAGAATAATGAGGACTACTAATACACCATCTCGGACCATCACTCCGTTCCCCGACTAGTCCCGGCTACGTTCTCATTTCCTGAAGAGAACAATGAAAGGAAAAGGGTGAGCTCAACTAGCCCAGTAAGAAATATTATGACTAAGATAATGCTGAATAAATTATCATTAGTCTTCAACAATGTTAAACTGATAAAATACAATAGACATCAAGTTTAACTGCAGAAGAATAAGCAATCCATTAGAAGAGTCAAAGTAGAGCATGATATCTACTATCTTCTACGATTTAAAATGTTTTCATCAATTTTTATCGTTGAGACTCAACTTAATAATTAAACCACATCATCGAATCATCCCTGCACTACGGGCCAGTGATATTCATTAAATCATCAATGGTCATGACTATACCGAATAATCCCTGGTCTTAATCATACCAAAAATTGTCCATCAATGCACTACAGGCCACTGAGGACTTTTACCACATCATTTATAACATTATATGTCATGATTATACCGAATGATCCCTGGTCATAATCATATCGAGTCCATCTATGTACGTAAGCCAAAGATGACTTTCATCACAATATAAGCATGAAGATGATGACAATAACATAATAATTCAATAAAATAAGTTCAAGAATAAATTTTAAAGATTTATAAGTCAATTTATCCAGAAATTAATAACGTCTAAATTGTCAACATGATACTGCTTTGTGGAGTAAAATTCAAGAATGCTCAGAAGAATATTTCCATGAAAAGATACTGGATGAAGCGCAAATATCCAAGATATTCTACTAATTTCATGGAGTATAGAAGTCAAAACTTTAACCAACTGAGTATAATAGAATATATGAAACTGTAAATGGATTTTTTCCCGCCATGTGGTAATCCACGTAGACAGATCATTTCCACAATTTAATAAGGAATGAATATGAAGGATCATTCACTATGCATGTGATAATCCACATCGACAGGTTATTCCAACAGAATATTAAAGAATGGAATTATAGAAGAATTCACTAGGCATGCGATAGACCGCACAGATAGGTTATTCCCAACCGAATAATAAAGAATGGAACCAGCTCATACGTAATCCGCACAGACAGGATATTTCAACAGAATAATAAAGAATGGAATCAGGTCATGCGTACTCCGCAGAGACAGGATATTCCAACAAAATAATAAAGAATGGAATAACAACAGAATTCACCAGGAACACGATAGACCGCACAGACAGGTTATTCCAACAGAATAATAAAGAATGGAATAATATAAGAATTTCACCATGTATGCGGTACTTCGCATAGACAGGTTATTCCAACATAATAATAAAGAATGGAATAACAACCCTTACGAGTATTGAAAGAAAATAACTCTCTTCATTACTACGAAAGAATAATACCCATTACCTTAGAAGAAAACTAGATACTGGAATAGTGAGGTAGCAGACTTCACTTTTTCTTTCTCTCTATAATTTCTCTCTATAATAATTGCTCTAAAGCTTTAGTGAATTGGTGAGAAATGAAGGAAGAATGAGCTTCTATTTATAGGAAAATATTGTTTCGATAATTGCACGTTTTGGGGCTTGAAATATTACAGTACAATACCTTCAACTTTTCTTTCATTTTTAATTTAGTCCTGCAAGTATTATCAAACTTTCACCACCTCCCCTATTAGTAAATCATGTGAATTAATAGTTCATTCATGTGACTCAATAGTATAATCATGTGAAAAAACTAATTATAGTATAGTACCTTCAACTATACCTCCATCTTTAATTTAGTCATGCAAGTATTATCAATCTTGCACCAACTCCCCTAATAGTACACGAATGTGAATCAATAGTACACACATGTGAACAAATAGTTATATACATGTGAATTACTAGCAATTAATTGCTCATTTATCCGATTAATTACCCGATAACTTTCAAACATCAATTATTATCGAAATAAATGTCGATTTCCACTAACACTAATAATTTCCACACAATGGAACTATCAATTTCATCTTTAATTAACATGAACTTATTCATCATTAATATTATAATTCACAATATTTAACAACCAGATCGTTCCTAGGAAAGAGGGGCTTTCCAATAAGAATTTCTCCCTATTGGCGCGTAATTAGGTGACCAAACCTCTCCTTGACAGAACTTCTAGACATTGTCAATATTGCAAAAAATAATATGAATAACTTTGTCGTCTCAATTATTGATTTAATAATATATCATATTATGCAGATGATACTGTGACAATAACTGAATCAATAACATGATATATATGATGCAGCAATTACTGTAGCAATAATTGAGTATAATTGAGTGACTTCTCACGTAAGCATCAATAATCAATACCATGTGCTACTATTGTGAGACCCCAAATTTTACGAATAAAGATTTAAATTTCTCGAAATATTTTTTTTTGAATATTATAGAGTGAATTTGATATAATGTTATAGTTGTGGGTAATATTTATAAATTTTACAAAGTATGCAAGTTGTTGTATAATATTCGATTGGTCGGGGAATATTCTTTTTGTCGGGAAATATCCGTACGACGGTACAATCATTGGTGGACCCCACAACAGAATTATTGTCGGATTGAGAAAATGACAAAAATATTTTATTAAAAATAATGGCGGAAGTTTTAGTGTTAATACTGTTGAACTACTCGGTAGTAAAAATACAGTAATACGCGTGGTTGCATAGTAGTACACGGTATTGATTATTGATGCTTATGTGAGAAGTCACTTAGTTTTGTTCAATTATTGCTACAGTAATTGCTGCATAGCATCTCACGTTATTTGAATCAATTATTGTCAATATTTTATATATTATTAAATCAATAATTGAGATAACAGAGTTGTTAATATTATTATTTGTAATATTAACGATGTCTAGAAGTTCTGCCAATGAGAGGTTTGGTCACCTAATTGCGCGCCAATAGGGAAAAATCCTTATTGGAAAGCCCCCTCTTTCCTGGGAACGACCTGGTCGATTAATAGTGTGAATTATAATGATGATGATGAGTTTTATTTTATTAGTATTATTAATGTAATAAAATAGAAAAGCTTTTTATATAAAACATAATACTTTTATAAAGTTATTTATTTTATTAGACAATAATTAGAATATATTATATTTTATTATGCATAGTGTTTTGCATAGTAAAATCTTTTTATATAAAACAGAATACTTTTATAAAGTTATTTGTTTTATTAGACAATAATTAGAATATATTATATTTTATTATGCATAGTGTTTGCATAGTGCATGTATTGTGTTTGCATAGTAAAATCTTTTTATATAAAATAGAATACTTTTATAAAGTTATTCATTTTATTAGATTATAAATAGAATATATTATATTTTATTAAATCAATCTGAACTGTCCGTTTAAAAGTGAATCAATCTAGACCGTTCATGAATTAGTTACTATTCAATCCATTCTCCTATAAATAGAAGCCCATTCCTTCATTATTTGTTACGAATTCACTGAAACTCTAGAGAGAGAAACTGTAGAGAGAATTCTTCTTCTATAATCTTGAGCGTATTTTTTTAGAGTTTAAGAAAGCTTTGAACGTAGTGCATGTTTTCTTCAAGTATATCCCCGCCCTACCCGTCGGAGTATTCTTCTTATTAAGGTAAAGGATATTATTTGTTGTACCGTAAGGTGTGTTATTTCTTTCGTATTCATGAAGAGAACTTCTGTTATTCCATTCTTTATTATTTTGTTGGAATAACCTGTATACGGGGACTACCCTATACTTGGTGAAATTCTTCTGTTATTCCATTCCTTATTATTTTGTTGGAATAACCTGTATATGCAAAGTACCGCATACATGGTGAAATTCTTCTATTATTTCGTTCTTTATTATTCTGTCGGAATATCCTGTCGGTGCATTTACGCATGACCTGGTTCCATTCTTTATTATTCTTTCGAAATATCATGTATGTGCGTTACGCATGACCTAGTTCCATTATTTATTATTCATTAGAATAACTCATGCATGCGATCTATCGCATGCGGGTGAATTCTCATTGTTATTCCATTCTTTATTATTCTGTTGAAATATCCTATCTGTGTGTTTACGCATAACCTGATTCCATTATTTATTATCCTGTTGGAATAACATGTCTGTGCGGTCTATCGCATGCATGGTGAATTCTGTTGTTATTCCATTATTTATTATTTTGTTGGAATATCCTGTCGGTGCGAATTACTCCTGACCTGGTTCCTTTCTTTATTATTCTGTTGAAAATAACCTGTCTGTGCGGTCTATCACATGCATGGTGAATTCTTCTATTATTCCATTCTTTATTATTCTGTTGGAATAACCTGTCTATGTGGATTACCACATGCATGGTGAATGATCCTTTATATTCATTCCTTATTAAATTGTGTAAATGATCTGTTTACGTTGATTGTGATGAGAGTCATAATAAAGGCATTGGACTGATTAAAATCATGGGTATATGTAGTATTAGTAAGTGCTATGATAAGTTATGTTGGTTATTATGTGAAAACATGAAAGTTTCTTAGAAATCACAAAGTGTTGAAAACCAGATTTTGGTGAAAATAGAACATAAAATTCAATTGACCATATCACTTATTATATTTTGAATTTTTGGGTGTGGTTAAGTCCTAGTGTTAGATCTAGGAGTTTTCTAACTTATCCAAGTGGAATCACTGGAAAAGGTGCTGTAGATTTTCGTGTGGACTGATTTTAGCAAATGATTCAAAAAACTGAAAATACCAAAAAGGCTACTGCCCAAACTTTTGTAAGGTCTATTTTGGCCAGTTAATTTGTGAGAAAAATTCCGGTCTTTTGGGACAGGGAAATATATAGTATAAAGTACCTCCTGTCCAAAAATGAGCTCATTCCGACTTAAAATGAGCAAGTTATGACCATTTCAATATTTAGGTTTTTCCAACGAAAAATGCTATAACCGGAATTCTATAACTTCGATGACCATGAAATTTAAACTGGGAGATCATGTTAACATGTGTAAGATCCTACCAAGATTTAAAAATAGCTGGAGTTAAACTTGAGGTAGCTAATTTCTTAAGGAATTAATGAGAAATTAATTTTTGAAAAATAGTAAATGAATTTTAAAAATTCCGAGAAAAATATATGTTCAATATAGGACTATATTCTGCTATATCCCAGAAAAGAAATTTTTTGGGACTGATTTGGTATTTTTCATAAAAATGCACTAGTTATGAGTAAATGAATTAAATATGTTATGTGAAGTAACAAAATTAGAAAATAGGATTTTATGGCTTGAGAATCCTATATAAGGTATATGCAGATTTTTGATAAGGGATTTGATTATTGGTGATGAAATCTTATGAGTATGGCATTTTTGAATGATTAAATGCATTATTTGGTAAAGTGTAAACAATTGAAATAAATTATTTATAAGTTTAAGAAGTGATTAAAATATTGTTATAATATTAATAAATATTAGATTATGAGTTTATTAAGTGATTGATAATATTTGGATAAATTTAAAGTCTTTAAATATTTATCCTTTTTTCGTTTGATTAATGCTTATGTCATTGTCATCATTCTCATGTTTATATTGTGATAAAAGTCATCTTTGGCTTACGTGCATAGATGGACTTGGTGTGATTATGACCAGGGATTATTCGGTATAGTCATGACCGTAATGTGACGAATGATGTGGTAAAAATCCCTAGTGGTCTGTAGTGCGTTGATGGACAGTTTTTGGTATGATTATGACTAGGGATTATTCGGTATAGTCATGACCATTGATGAATTAATGAATATCCTTGGCCCGTAGTGTAGGGATGATTCGATGATGTGGTTTATTTATTAAGCTGAGTCTCAGCGATAAAGAAATTGATGAAAACATTTTAAATCATAGAAGATAGAAGATTTTATTCCCTACTTGACTTTTCTAATGGATTGCTTGTTCCACTGTTGTTAAACTTGATGTCTATTGTATTTTATTAGTTTAACATTATTGAAGGCTAATGATAATTTATTCTGCATTATCTTAGTCATAATATTTCTTACTGGGCTAGTTGAGCTCACCCTTTCTTTCACTGTTCTCTTCAGGAAATGAGAACGTAGCCAGGACTAGTCGGGGAACGGAGTGATGGTCCGAGATGGTGTATTAGTAGTCCTCACTATTCTGTAAAATAGTGTGATAATAAATATAATGAAGACTCTATTTGAGAGTGGATTTTGTCTAGAAGGCAATATTCTTTTTTAAACTCTCAGTTATGTTTTGTAGTATTTTACACGACAGTTGTATAATTAAGTTTTCAATTGTATTTTGTACCATGTATTTGGCGACTAAAGATGGGTGATATATACCTATTTTGGGGGCATCACAGTTGGTATCAAATCTTAGGGATATGATCCCTAGCTGAGATGTGAGATAAGAACTAGGAGGGGAGAGACAGGGAATTCCTTCGCTAGTATGACCTACCTAAGTTTATGTGATATTTAATTGGTCAGTCAGAGTATAGAGATAATATGTGATATGTCAATTAACCCTTGTTTTGTGACAGTGTTTGAAAATGGCATTTGAAAATGTTGAGATAAGCAATGGAGCAAAATAATATGACCGTATCGCAGTATGAGGCTAAGTTTGCGGAATTATCCCGATTTGCATCCCATTTGGTCGATAATGAGGAGCGAATGACGCGAATGTTTCTGTGAAGTTTGAAACTCGATATACGTCAATACCTCATTTCTCACAAACTTTGTTTATATTCAGATGTTGTGAATAGGGCTCAGTTATTGGAGCGCTATAATGAATTAGCACAACCAAAAGGTAACAACACGATAATAATCGTACCGGTGGCAATGGCCATCGAAAAAATGATGACCATCGTGGGGGAAATTATCATGCCAAAAATGGTAACCACTTCGGTGGTAATCATGGCCAAGATACTAGAAGTGGAAATTTCAAGAAGAGAAGGTCATTTAGCTCGATTTTATCGTATAGTGAAGTCAAGTCCAGCTGGGACGGTGGCACCAAAGGTGGATACGGAGAAAACAAAGTTGGTGGTTTCAGGAAGAGCATTTTTCGTGACTTCTCAAAAAGCGAGTAACTCAAACGAAGTTAGCACGGATTAGTTAATTATAATTTTTTATGAAGTCTATACCTTATTAGATATCGGTTCTACCCATTCTTTTATCTCTCTTGCTTGCGTTCAACGTTTAAATTTGACTCCGAAGAAGTTAGACTTTGACTTATCTGTTGAAACTCCAGAGAAACCTTCATTTCATGTGATATCCAAGTCTTGGATGAGAGTCATAGTTTTGAATGATATTTCTATTGTTAATAAATTTCCTGACGTATTCTTGAAGACTTCTTAGCCTACCCCTAGAGCGTGAAATCAAATTTTGTATTGAACCCAGTACAAAACCCATTTCTAAAACCCCTAAATATTTCTTCAACGAACGTATAATGCGCCAAAGATGTTGGCTCGAGCTGTTGAAGATTACGATCGTACCATTCAATATCATCGTGGAAGAGCGAACGTGATAGCTGACGCGTTGAGTAGAAGATCGTATGCGTTTACGAGTGCGAATATATGAACCTACGTAAAGAAAATGAATATTTGATTAGAATCGACTTTAGTCGATAAAGTTAAAGCCGCTTAAGCTACAGACCCGGAGCTGATGAACACGAAGAAGAATGTGACACCCCTAAAATAGGTATACATCACCCATCTTGAGTCACAAAATATATGGTATAAAATTCAAATACAACTTAATTATACAACAGTCGTGTAAAATACGACAAAACATATGTTGTGAGTTTTAATACAAATATTGGGCTCACCCTTTTACTTTCATTGCTCTCTTCAGGAAATGAGAACGTAGCACGGACTAGTCGAGGAACGGAGTGACGGTCCAGATAATATCATTAGTTATCCTCACTATTCTGTTAAATAGTGTGATAATAAATGTAATGAAGACTCAATTGAGTGTGGATATTTTCTAGATGACAATATTTATATTAAAACTCACAGCATATGTTTTGTCGTATTTTAAGAAAATTAGTGAACTGGCGCTAAAGGTTGGAATGACGTAAAAGCTTGAGTTTGGGGGAATCTATGGGATATATATACTAAAAAAAAATTGATGAAGAGAAAAAAAAATAGAAAATCCAGAAAAAAGAAAAAAAAAGAGAAAAATCGTGGTTAGTTTTGTTTCGGGGCCTTTGTTACTTAAGCAAGTACGCCCGAAAGGGTGTCTTAACACCTAGCGCCCTAAGGACTTATATGGTCTGGGAGTCATTGGTTGAAAGCTCGCTAAGGGGTGACACTGTTAGCCTAATGGAATGAGACATTGCATAGCCATGAAAGAAACAAAAAACACGAGAAAGAGCAAAAATGCCCTCATGGTTGAATAAAAGTATAAATAAATCCTGTATTTACCCTTAGATTTGGTAATTGCTTAGTTTTAACCGGAGTTGTCATGTTCACAAAAGTAATTGAATTGGAACTGAAATTTTCCTTATAAGAAGTTTGTTATGTGATTATCTTGAACTGTGGTTGGTTAGAATGGTTAACAAGTACACACACACAACATGGGTGATGACAGGTTTGGGTTGACTAATTGGTCAAAGTTATGGATTTTGAATTGATTGGATACCATTGTTTGAGTACCAATGGTATCTTTGAGCTCATTCTTCCTCCATTTCTCACCAATTCACTAAAGCTTTAGAGAAATTATTGTAGAGAGAAATTATAGAGAGAAAGAAGAAGAGAAGTCTACTACCTCACTTTTTCAGTATCCAGTTTTCTTCTAAGGTAAGGGGTATTATTCTTTCGTATTCATGAAGAGAGTTATTTTCTTTCAATACTCGTAAGGGTTGTTATTCCATTCTTTATTATTTTGTTGGAATAACCTGTTATGCGAAGTACCGCATACATGGTGAAATTCTTCTGTTATTCCATTCTTTATTATTTTGTTGGAATAACATGTCTGTGCGGTCTATCGCATGCCTGGTGAATTCTGTTGTTATTCCATTCTTTATTATTCTGTTGGAATATCCTGTCTATGCAGATTACGCTTGACCTAGTTCCATTCTTTATTATTCTATTGGAATATCCTGTCTGTGCGAATTACGCATGACCTGGTTCCATTCTTTATTATTATATTGGAATATCCTGTCTGTGCAGATTACGCATGACCTGGTTCCATTCCTTATTGTCTAATATAACAGATAACTTTATAAAAGTATTCTGTTTTATATAAAAAAAATTTACTATGCAAAACACTATGCATAATTGAATATAATATATTCTATTTATAGTCTAATAAAACGAATAACTTTATAAAAGTATTATGTTTTATATAAAAAGCTTTTCTGTTTTATTACATTAATAATACTAATAAATTAAAACTTCATCATCATTATTATAATTCACACTATTAATCGACCAGGTCGTTCCCAGGAAAAAGGGGGCTTTCCAATAAGGATTTCTCCATATTGGCGCGCAATTAGGTGACCAAACCTCTCCTTGGCAGAACTTTTAGACATCGTTAATATTGCAAATAATAATATTAATAACTCTGTCATCTCAATTATTGATTTAATAATATATAAAATATCGACAATAATTGAATCAATTAACGTGAGATACTATGCAACAATTACTGAAGCAATAATTGAACAAAACTGAGTGACTTCTCACGTAAGCATCAATAATCAATACCGTGTGCTACTATGCAACCATGCGTATTACTGTACTTTTACTACCGAGTAGTTCAACAGTATTAATGATAAAACTTCCGCCGTTATTTTCATAAAAATATTTTTGTCGTTTTCTCAGTCCGACAATAATTCCGTTGTGGGGTCCACCAATGATTGTATAACAACTTGCATACTTGCATACTTTGCAAATATAACATTATCTCAAATTTATAAATATTCCCCGACCAATCGAATATTATATAACAACTTGCATACTTTGCAAAATTTATAAATACTACCCATAACTATAACATTATCTCAAATTCACACCATAATATTCAAAAAATATTTTGAGAAAATTAAATCTTTATTCGTAAAATTTGGGATTTTATAGTGGCGTAGTACGAAGCTAAGTTTGCCAAGTTGTCTCGATTTGCGTCCCATTTAGTAGATAATGAGGAGAGAATGACGCGGATGTTTCTAAGAGGTTTGAAACCCGAGATACGTCATTACCTTATCTCTCATAAACTGTGTTTGTATTCAGATGTTGTGAATAGGGCTCAGTTATTGGAGCACGATAATGAGTCAACCTAACCAAGAGAGAGTAGTCGGCAAGTTAATAATACCAGTGGTAGCAGTCATCGAAGCAGTGACAACAAACGTGGAGGGAATTAACATGCCAAAAATGGTAATCACTTCGGTGGTAATCATGGCCATGACAATAAGAGTGGACATTTCAAGAAGAGGAGATTCAATAATGATGGAAAGACGTCAGCACCAAAGACCGTTGTTAAGGAAGGAGAACGAATCATGGGTCAGTATGTTACAAATGTGGAGGGGAAGGACACATAAGTCCAAACTGCACGATGCAGTCCAAAGAATGTTACAATTGTGGAAAAGAAGGTCACCTAGCTTAATTTTGTCGTGCACCAAAGTCAAGTTTAGCTAGGATGGAGGCATCAAAGGGTGTCCCATACAAGACAAAACCGATAGTTCAAGGGAGAGCGTTTGTCGTAACCTCCCAAAAAGTGAGGAATCCGAACGAGGTGATCACAGGTAAGCTAATCATAAACTCTAGAGAAGTTTATACTTTATTTGATACCGGTTCTACCCATTCCTTTATTTCTCCTACTTGCGCTCAACGTTTAAATTTGACTTTGGAGAAATTAGACTTTGACTTATCTGTTGAAACTTCGTTGGGAGAAACCTTCATTACATCCACTGTTTATAAGTCTTATTTGATTCAAATCGATAACCGCACGTTACCTGTCGATCTTATTTCTTTGAAAATACTTGCATTTGATGTGATTTTTGGGATTGATTGGTTAACTACTCATCATGCTAAAATTGATTATTTTCGTAAGGTTGTTAGCTTTCATATTCCTAACCAACCTATTATGCGAATTCAAGCAACCAAACCACTAAAATCAATAAATGTCATATCAAGCCATAAAGCTATTCATTTATTGAAAAATGGATGTCAAGATTTCTTAGCCTATGTCACATATTTAAATAAAAATACGTCAGATTTGAATGATATTTCTATTGTTAATAAATTTCCTGATGTATTCCTTGAAGAACTTCCTGGCCTACCCCCAGAGCGTGAAATTGAATTTTGTATCGACCTTGAATCCGGTGCAAAATCCATTTCCAAAGCCCCATATCGAATGGCTCCTATTGAACTTCAGGAGTAAAAAACCCAACTACAGGAATTGTTAGACATCGGTTTCATTCATCCTAGTACGTCTCCTTGGGGTGCTCCTATTCTATTCGTGAAGAAGAAAGATGGAAGTATGCGACTTTGTATTGATTATTGGGAGTTGAATCATGTCACCATCAAAAATAGGTACCCGTTGCCTCGCATTGATGACCTGTTTAACTAGTTGCAATGAGCCAAATTCTTTTCAAAGATTGATCTTCGTTCCGGATATCATCAGTTGAAGATTAAAACTGATGACATTCCAAAGACTGCTTTCAGAACTTGGTACGGGCATTATGAATTCTTAGTCATATCTTTTGGATTGACTAATGCACCTGTTGCCTTCATGGACATGATGAACCGAGTATTCAAGGAATATTTGGATCACTTTGTGGTCATCTTTATTGATGACATCCTCATATACTCCAAAACCCGTGAAGACCATGAGCAACACTTGAGGCTGATACTCCAAAATCTTCGTGAAAATAAGCTATATGCCAAGTTGAAGAAATTTGAGTTTCTGCTTGAGGAAGTTGCATTCCTTGGGCACGTGATATCAAATCATGGAATATCTGTTGACCCGGTAAATATTGAAGCAATTCAAAGCTGGGAGCAACCTAAGTCAGTGACCGAAGTACGTAGCTTTCTCGGCTTAGCTGGTTATTATCGGAGATTCGTAGAAGGGTTTTCTCGAATCGCTACTCCATTAACGCAGCTGACTCGAAAAGATACAAAGTTCGGTTGGAGCTAGAAATGTGAGAAGAGTTTTCAAGAACTCAAGAGAAGACTCATTTCAGCACTTGTTCTGACAATACCATCTGGCTTGGAGGGATTTGTCATCTACAGTGATGCTTTAGGCAAGGGGTTAGGATGTGTTCTCATGTAACATGGGAAAGTCATAGCCTATACCTCACGACAACTCAAAGAATATGAGAGGAATTATCCTACTCATGATCTAGAGTTAGCGGCCCAATGCTTTTTGCTTAAGATTTGGAGGCATTACCTGTATGGAGAGAAGGTGGAGATCTATACGGATCATAAAAGCCTCAAATATTTCTTCACTCAAAAGGAACTCAACATGCGGCAACGATGATGGCTTGAGCTATTGAAAGATTATGATCATACCATCCAATACCATCCTGGAAAAGCGAATGTAGTAGCTGACGCATTGAGTAGAAGATCATATGCGGGTACGAGTGCAATATTGTCAATGTAAAGACCCATTTTGTATGACTTACGAAGGATGGAGATAGAGTTAAAGACTCTAGGGACCCATGTGATAATGACGAATATACGAGTAGAACCGACTTTAATCGATAAAATTAAAGCTGCTCAAACTAAAGACCTAGAGCTGATGCGTATGAAGAAGAAAGTGCAAGAAGGTGCTATTTCGGAAGCAAGAATCGATGAAGAAGGAATAATTTGAGTCAACTCCAGACTTTGTGTTGCTAACGATTCTAACTTGAAGTATAAAATCATGATGGAGGCGCACAACACACCGTTTGCAATCCATCCTGGGAGTACCAAAATGTATCATGATCTTCGACATACATTTTGGTGGAGGAATATGAAGAGAGAGATAACGGGGTTTATCTCAAGGTGTCTAACTTGCCAACGAGTCAAGGCGGAGCATCAAGTGCCAAAAGGTCCATTGCAACCATTTGAAATTCTAGAATGGAAGTGGGAGCACATTACCATGGATTTTGTTACTAGTCTTCCCAAGCTTTCTCAAGGCATAGATGCAATTTGGGTTATTGTTGATAGATTGACCAAGTCTGCTCATTTCTTACCGATACGAGAAACTTATACACTTGAACGTCTTGCTAGTATGTATATAAACGAGATTGTAAGATTGCATGGTATGCCAGTATCCATAGTTTCTGATCGAGACCCAAGATTCACTTCAAGATTTTGGGTTAGTTTGCAAAAAGATATGGGCACGAATTTACGATTTAGTTCGGCATATCATCCTCGCACGCAACATATTTAAACTCTTGCTATTTAAAATAACGCCCTCTTGAACCTTCTTTGTAAGACCCCAACTTTTATGAATAAAGATGAATTTTCTATAATTATCATTTTTGAATGAATTTGATATAATGTTATAGTTGTGGGTAATAGTTATAAATTTTTCAAAGTACGCATGTTGTTATATAATATTCGATTGGTCGGGAAATATTCGTTTTAACAGGGAATGTTCCTACGACGGCACAATCATTGGTGGACCCCACAATGGAATTATTGTCGAATTGAGAGAACGACAAAAATATTTTATGAAAATAACGGCGGAAGTTTTATCGTTAATCTGTTGAAACACCCTTGTTAAAGTATAGGAATACTGTGGGTCGCATAAGAGCAATACCAGATTAATTATTGATGCTTACGTGAGAAGTCACTTAGTTTTGTTCAATTATTTCTTCAGTAATTGTTGCATAGTATCTCACGTTAATTGATTCAATTATTGTCGATATTTTATATATTATTAAATCAATAATTGAGATGACAAAGTTATTAATATTATTACTTGCAATATTAACGATGTCTAGAAGTTCTGTCAAGGAGAGGTTTGGTCACCTAATTGCGCGTCAATAGGGAGAAATCCTTATTGGAAAGCCCCCTCTTTCTTGGGAACAACCTGGTCGATTAATATTGTGAATTATAATAATGATGATAAATGTTGTTAAAAATATTGAAAGGATTTTTATGAAGTAGTTGTTGTAAAATTTGCTTATTATTTGGATCCCCATTTACCCACTTTTAAATAATCGGTAGAAAGTTGTTTAGTATAAATATAAGGGGACCCACCTGTGATTATGAGATGTTGGTTGGAGGGGAACACGTGGGGCCCACAATTGGAAGAAAAAATGAGGGGGGGAGGAATCTTGCAAAAATTTGTCATGGGTGAGTTTTGTTTTCAAATATAACATGTGTTTATATATATATAATTATTATAGAATTTTGTTTTTCTTTTAATATTATGTTAACATTTGAAAAGTGAGCGCCTGATGAGCAACCCGTGAGTTCCTACTGTTGATCTGTGAAATTTTTCTAAATAGTATCCTTCCATTCTTCTATACATAGAAGCTTATTCCTTCATTATTTCTTACGAATTCACTAAAACTCTAGAGAGAGAAACTATAGAGAGAAAGAAGAAAAGTGTTCTGCTACTTCACCACTTCTATATCCAGTTTCTTCTAAGGTAAGGGGTATTATTTCTTTTGTATTCATGAAGAGAATTTCTGTTATTCCATTCTTTATTATTCTATTGGAATAACCTGTATATGTGGGCTACCCTATAGTTGGTGAAATTCTTCTGTTATTCCATTCTTTATTATTCTGTTGGAATAACCAGTCTATGCGAAGTACCGCATACATGGTGAAATTCATCTATTATTCCATTCTTTATTATTCTGTGGGAATAACCTGTCTATGTGAAGTACCGCATACATGGTGAAATTCTTCTATTATTTCATTCTTTATTATTCTGTTGTAATAACATATCTATGCGATGTACCGCATACATGGTGAAATTCTTCTGTTATTCCATTCATTATTATTATGTTGGAACATCCTGTCGGTGCGAATTTTGCCTGACCTGGTTCCGTTATTTATTATTCTATTGGAACATCCTGTCTGTGCGTTTACGCATGACCTGGTTCTGTTATTTATTATTATGTTGGAACATCCCGCTTGCAAGAATTTCACCCGACCGGTTCCGTTATTTATTATTCTCATTGGAATATCATATCACAAGATTTACGTATGACCTGGTTCCATTGTTTATTATTCTGTTGGAATAACTTGTCTGTGCGGTCTATCACATGCCTGGTGATTTCTTTTGTTATTCTATTCTTTATTATACTCAGTTGGTTAAAGTTTTGACTTCTATACTCTATGAAATTAGTGGAATATCCTTGATATTTGCGCTTCATCCAGTATCATTTCATGGAAATATTCTTCTGAGCATTTTTGAATTTTACTCTACAAAGAAGTATCATGTTGACAATTTGGACGTTATTAGTTCCTGGATAAATTAGTTCTTGAACTTGTTTTATTGAATTCTTATATCATTGTCATCATCCTTATGTTTATATTTTGTTGAAAGTCATCTGTGGCTTGTAGTGCATAGATGGACTTGGTATGATTATGACCAGGGATTATTTGGTATAATCATGACCGTAATGTTACAAATGATGTGGTAAAAGTCCTCATTGGCCGTAGTGCATTGATGGACAGTTGTTGGCATGATCATGACCATCAATGAATACATGAATATCCTTGGCCGTAGTGCATGGATAATTTGTGGTTGTGATAGTAATGAATATCCTTGGCCGTAGTGCAGGGATGATGTGGAATATTTATTAAGCTGAGTCCCAGCGATAAAAGTGATGAAAAACCTTTTAAATCATAAAAGTTAGTAGATTTTATTCTCTACTTGACTCTTTTAATGGATTGATTATTCTGCTGCAGTTAAACTTGATGTTTGTTATATTGTATCAGTTTAACACTGTTGAAGGCTAACGATAATTTATTCTGTATTATCTTAGTCATAATATTTCTTACTGGGCTAGTTGAGCTCACCCTTTTACTTTCATTGTTCTCTTCAGGAAATGAGAACGTAGCACGGACTAGTAGGGGAACGGAGTGACGTTCCAGATAATAGCATTAGTTGTCCTCACTATTCTGTTAAATAGTGTGATAATAAATGTAATGAGGACTCAATTGAGTTTGGATATTATCTAGATGACAATATTTGTATTAAAACTCACAGTATATGTTTTGTCGTATTTTACACGAGTGTTGTATAATTAATTTTTATTTGAATTTTTTACCATGTATTTGGCGACTCAAGATGGGTGATGTATACCTATTTTGGGGGCGTCACAGCCACGGTCATATTTTTTTGCTCAAGCTTAATGAACTCTACCTCCTTCATGTGACGAATACTTTCAGGAAAGTACTTGTCATTGAACAGCTCTTGGAACTTCTCCCAAGACATTTTGAGTGCGGCAGGTTGAGTACACTTTACAGATTCCCACCAAATAATCGCCTCGCTTTCAACATGAAGGCGAAAAAGGAACCTTTTGCTCCTGAGCATCGCAAGACATCAAATATCTTGTTGATCTACTTTATCCACGTGTCCGCCTTTAAGTGGTTTTGCTCTCCAAAAAACTCGTGGTCCCAGCCTTTGAATCGCTTAGCGGTAATCGTCCGAGAGTTGTCGTTGTTTCCACCGCATTTTGGACAGAGCCGCTTCTCACCGATGTTGCATGAATTGCATAAAGCCTCTGAACATCCCATCGTTCACCATTTCATCGGTGTTATTGTTTACATAAGGATTATTGTCTTCCTGTTGCACATTACCCTGGGTATCGATTGTGGGTGACTCAACGGTCTCATGTGCTTCATTACTTATCTCAACATTTTCGAATGCCATTTTCAAATACTGCCACAAAACAAGGGTTAATTAACATATCACATATTATCCCTATACTCTAACCGACCAATTAAATACCAAATAAACTTAGGTAGGTCATACTAGCGAAGGAATTCCTCGTCTCTCCCCTCCTAGTTCTTGTCTCACATCTCTGCCAGGGATCATATCCCTAAGCTTTGATACCAAATATGACGCCCCCAAAATAGGTATACATCACCAATCTTGAGTCACCAAATACATGGTACAGAATACAAATACAAACTTTATTATACAACCGTTGTGTAATATACGACAAAACATAGCTGAGAGTTTAAATAGGAATATTGCCTTCTAGACAATATCCACTCTCAAATAGAGTCCTCATTACATTTATTGTCACACTATTTAATAGAATAGTGAGGACTACTAATACACCATCTCGGACCATCACTCTGTTTCCCGACTAGTCCCGGTTACGTTCTCATTTCCTGAAGAGAACAATGAAAGCAAAAAGGTGAGCTCAACTAGCCCAGTAAGAAATATTATGACTAAGATAATGCAGAATAAATTATCATTAGTCTTCAACAATGTTAAACTGGTAAAATACAATGGACATCAAGTTTAACTGCAGCAGAATAAGAAATCCATTAGAAGAGTTAAGTAGAGCATGATATCTACTATCTTCTATGATTTAAAATGTTTTCATCATTTTTTATCGCTAAGACTCAGCTTAATAATTAAACCACACCATCGAATCATTCCTGCACTACGGGCCAAGGATATTCTTTAAATCGTCAATGGTTATGACTATACCGAATAATCCCTGGTCATAATCATACCAAAAACGATCCATCAATGCACTACAAGCCATTGATGACTTTTATCACATTATTTATAACATTACAGGTCATGATTATACCGAATGATCCCTGGTCATAATTAATGAGTGAGTTTTATACACATGAATTAGATACATTCGGGCTTAATTTATTATTGTTCTCAAGTCTTTTAGATTAGTTTTTAAGTGTTTATGTCTATTCAAGCATGTTTTATGTTGTTTTGTAGGAATTGGGACAAAAGTTACATAGATCGACGTTCGGGGAGGCTAGATTCGCGTTTTCGGCTTGCCATTTACACAACAGTCACTTCAGAGCCAATTTAAGTATTTCTACAGACCTTATTTCGGAACACTCAAAGAATGAAAGTTGTAGATCTATTTTTCCTCTTTTCGGAACATCTTGAATCATCAAAATCGGAGTTCGAACGAAGACGTTATGGCCATTTTCCCAAAGGACGTCAAAGTAGAAAATGTCAGAACTTGTAACAGCGCCGGGGCGCTATTCTTAGTTCATTTCACATCGCCGGGGCGCTATAAGGCAGTGTCTAAGAGTCAAGCCCAGCGCTGGGGCGCTGGGGCGCTGGGGAAGAGGTTGGGTGCGGCCTGGACGCGTTTTGGGCGAATTTTGACACTTTTTTGACTCTAAAATTGATTGAGTTTGTTCCTAAACTAAAAATTGGACTTGTAACATATAAATACATGATGTAAGACATAAAATAAAAGGAGATTACATAGATTAGACTAGATTAAACACTCCTTTAGATTAGAACATAACCCTAGTTCTTATTAGTTTTGGAGATTGAAGCAACTTGGAGACCATTGAAGATTCAAAACAGGAGCGAAAGAGGAGTCTCAAGGCTACTGACAATAGATTATATTCTCTTCTCTTCTCTTCTCTTACTTTTATCTTTTAATGTCTATTCAATTGTGGATTCTTGATTTTAATTCATTAATTCTGAACTAACTCTTTCATTAAGATTTCAATTGAACTTTTTATGATTATGAATTGATTATTTGATTTATTCTATTTATTTATGTTGAAGTGAATTATTCATCTTGCTTTGTGCTTATTGATTAATTATCTGATCAGTAATTACCTTGTTACTCTAGAAGGAATTGAGAAAGGAATTCTAAGGTTAGAACTGGGCATGGTGACATGTGATTTAATTATTTGCACAGTGAATAATTAGGTTTGTGAATAGAATGAGAATATCTATTTTGTCGCATGTAACACATAAGGAATTGGGATTGTAACGAGTTTAATTCAATTGTTTTGCGTAGAGATATAGCAAAATTAATCTGGGTTAAATAGAAGGCAATTGATCACTGGAGAGAGGGCTTTTGGCATTTGAGAATTCCTGTTAACAATTCAGTAGACATAATAATTAGGATAATTGGATAATTGGTTTATAGTTCATAATTGGGGATATTGGAGTCTTAGCCTTTATTTATTTGAATTCATTTATAAAGTAACCTAGTTTTAATTAGTTAATTTAGTTTTCTTAATTAGAAAATTCACAATTTGCTATTGTTTAAATAAAATTGATTTGGTTAAGAGTTAGTAATTGGTAATTTTATTAAATAATTCCTCGTGGGAACGATACTCTACTTTCACTTTATTACTTGTTGACCGTGTATACTTGCACGTATTCATTGATTGCGAAATCGATCAATAAGTTTTTGGCGCCGTTACCGGGGAATTAATTTAATAATTACTTACCAATATTAATTTCAATCAAATTAGTCTTAATTAAAAAAACTTTTTTATTTTTATTTTTCATTCTCTTCCTATATTTCTCTCTTTTCAGGTACCATGGATGACTTTGCGTATCAATGGCCATACACGAACATGACTCAACCAAGGGAAACAGGGATTGATGGACTTAATACATTTTCTGCATTGTTAGCACAGATTGAGACACTTTCGAGGAGTTTAGAAGCTTTTGAAGCTCAAAGTCGTCAAAGTGTGGTGGTTACTTGTTATTATTGTGTTGGAAATCATATGAGTCATCAATGCGCCATCAATTTTGAGCCGGTACAGTATAGTGGTGATTACCCCAATAATTATGTCTATCCCAACAACTATCATCAGGATTGGGGGTATCACACAGATTTTTCATGGAGTAACAATCAAGCTCAAGCGCCGAGACAACAAAATACATCCGAATTTTAAAATCAGACAAAACAACCAGATCAGAAATCAAGTCTTGAAGAAGCCTTGGAAAAACTTATTAGAGCTTCTGAAAAAAAGAATAGAGGAAAATGAGAAAAAATTTAATCAAATAGACCTAAATTTGCAAAGCCAAGGTGCGTCGATAAAGAATCTGGAAAATCAATTGGGGCAGATAGCACATGCGTTGAACAATCGTCCTCAATACACTTGGCTCTATGACATGAATTCTGAGACTGATGGTGAGCCCGAACACAATCTGCAATCGGATGTGCCAAATGATATAGATGTTGAAAGAGAGGAAATACTTGGGGACCAAGAAAAAGAGATCGGCAAAGATCTAACTTTGAGTACCATCGAAGATGTGCCAAATTCATTAGTATCCCATGTGCCTCCTCCACCAAAGTTCAAGAATCCGGGCAGTTTTGCAAAACCATGCCCAATTGGAAGTCATGTCGTCAGCAAAGCTCTTGGTGACGTAAGAGCTAAGATCTGATTAGGAGTCATGGTGGGATGAAAAGGAGATGATAGAGGAAGATTCCATTATGTTTATTAAGCTTTAATGCCCTAATCTGATCATCGACATAATGGAGAAAACACCTAGTGGGTTGCCGTTCTTAATGGGGATCCTATCTACAAAGAGCGTGCTAGGTGACTTTAATTCAAGGGTTTTTGCTAATGGGAACATCCCAAAAGTAACATTGCTTCTGATGGATGGAGGGTTCCTCAATTTTCATAGGGTAATTGGATAGAGAGTTGAAGAATCAGGCTGAGACTATAAAACAAGCGCTTATTGGGAGGCAACCCAAGTTCAATTTTTATTTTTAGTTTTTATTAAGTTTTATATTAGTAGTTTTGAATTTGCATTTATTTAGGATTTAATAAAATTGCTTCTATCATGGTTTTACAAGTTATTAAAGTCAAATTCAAGTGTGGTGCCCAATTTGTTCCATGTGCCTAGCATATTCTCCAAACTTAGCGGACAAGGAGGAAGATTGCTATATTTTCAGGGAAGTCCTCTGCTTTAATTTTTTCTATTTCAGCCATTGAGGACAATGTCTAGTTTAAGTTTGGGGGTACTTTAGTGTCGTACTACATATTGTTAGTTATCTGCATAATAGTTTATTTTTTTTATGTGTTAGCATTATGTTTTTTTTAGGTTGCATATAATACATGGTATGTTTTTTTTTTTGCATCTTCATATATGTGTTCATGTAGTAGAATTGCATTTTTTTTATTTTTGCATGAATCTGTGTGATAGGTTGGTGTGGTCTTAGCTTGGCCTATGATAAGATTAGTTTTGCATGTTAACTTGAACAGTGTTGATAATTGATGATGAGTTCTAATTTTAATCATGATGATAATCAGAGCCTGTCTGAAACTTATGTAACTGGTTAGCACTTAAAGTTTAACTGTTTTAATCCACTTGGTTCAAGGGTTTCATAATTTTTTCTGAGGGAAAATCTTTGTTAAAATTTAAGGAAATTAGTGAACCTGGCGGAAAGGTTGGAATGACGTAAAAGCTTGAGTTTGGGGGAATCTATGGGATATATATACTAAAAAAAAATTGATGAAGAGAAAAAAAAAGAGAAAATCCGTAAAAAGAAAAAAAAAGAAAAAAATCGTGGTTAGTTTTGTTTCTTAGGGCCTTTGTTACTTGAGAAAGTACTCTCAAGGGGTGTCTTAACACCTAGCGCCTAAGGTCTTATATATGGTCCGGGAGTCGTTGGTTGAAAGCTCGCTAAGGGGTGGCACTGTTAGCCTAATGGAATGAGACATTGTATAGCCATGAAAAAAAAAACACGAGAAAGAGCAAAAATGCCCTCGTGGTTGAATAAAATTATAAATAAATCCTGTATTTACCCTTAGATTTGGTAATTGCTTAGTTTTAACCGGAGTTGTCATGTTCACAAAAGTAATTGAATTGGAACTAAAATTTTCCTTATATGAAGTTTGTTATGTGATTATCTTGAACTGTGGTTGGTTAGAATGATTAACAAGCACACACACACAACATGGGTGATGACAGGTTTGGGTTGACTAATTGGTTAGAGTTATGGATTTTGAATTGATTGATATATTGTTTGAGTACCAATGGTATCTTTGAGGCTTGTTGCTATATATCATACCGATTTATTATTCAGTTTCGTAGGTATATTAGGAAGTAGATTATGCATATGCATTCATTTAGTTGAGTTATTTTGTTTATTTTTAGTTCTTTTGTGTTTTTGCTTGAGGACAAGCAAAGGTTTAAGTTTGGGGGTATTTGATGAGTGAGTTTTATACACATGAATTGGATACATTCGGGCTTAATTTATTGTTGTTCTCAAGTCTTTTAGATTAGTTTTTAAGTGTTTATGTCTATTCAAGCATGTTTTATGTTGTTTTGTAGGAATTGGGACAAAAGTTACACGGATCAACGGTTCGGGGTAGCTAGATTCGCGTTTTCGGCTTGCTATTTACAAAGCAGTCACTTCAGAGCCAATTTGAGTATTTCTACAAAACTTATTTCGAAAAACTCAAAGAATGAAAGTTGTAGATCTACTTTTCCTCTTTCCGGAACATCTTTAATCATTGAAATCGGAGTTCGGACAAAGAAGTTATGGTCATTTTCCCAAAGGACGTCGTAGCAGAAAATGTCAGAACTTGTAACAGCGCTGGGGCGCTATTCTTAGTTCATTTCATAGTGCCGGGGCGCTATAAGGCAGTGTCTGAGCGTCAAGCCCAGCGCTAGGGCGCTGGGGAAGAGGTTTGGGGCGGCCTGGACGCGTTTTGGACGAATTTTGACACTTTTTTTACTCCAAATTGGATTGGATTTTTCCTAAACTAAAAATTGGACTTGTAACCTATAAATACATGATGCAAGACATAAAATAAAAGGAGATTACATAGATTAGACTAGATTAAATACTCCTTTAGATTAGAACATAACCCTAGTTCTTATTAGTTTTGGAGATTGAAGCAACTTGGAGACCATTGAAGATTCAAAGCAGGAGCGAAAGAGGAGTCTCAAGGCTACTGACAATAGATTATATTCTCTTCTCTTCTCTTACTTTTATCTTTTAATGTCTATTCAATTGTGGATTCTTGATTTTAATTCATTAATTATGAACTAACTCTTTCATTAAGATTTCAATTGAACTTTTTATGATTATGAATTGATTATTTGATTTATTCTAATTATTTATGTTGAAGTGAATTGTTCATCCTGCTTTGTGCTTATTGATTAATTATCTGATCAGTAATTACCTTGCTACTCTAGAAGGAATTGAGAAAGGAATTCTAGGGTTAGAACTGGGCATGGTGACATGTGACTTAGTTATTTGCACAAAGGAATAATTAGGCTTGTGAATAGAATGAGAATATCTATTTCGCCGCATGTAACACATAAGGAATTGGGATCAGAATGAGTTTAATTCAATTATTTTGCATAGAGATATAGCAAAATTAATCTGGGTTAAATAGAAGGCAATTGATCACTCAAGAGAGGGCTTTTGGCATTTGAGAATTCCTGTTATCAATTCAGTAGACATAATAATTAGGATAATTGGATAATTGGTTTATAGTTCATAATTGGGGATATTGGAGTCTTAGCCTTTATTTATTTGAATTCATTTATAAAGTAACCTAGTTTTAATTAGTTAATTTAGTTTTCTTAATTAGAAAATTCACAATTTTCTATTGTTTAAATAAAATTGATTTGGTTAAGAGTTAGTAATTGGTAATTTTTATTAAATAATTCCTCATGCGAACGATACTCTACTTTCACTTTATTACTTGTTGACCGTGTATACTTGTGCGTATTCATTGATTGCGAAATCGATCAACAAGTTTTTGGTGCCGTTGCCGAGAAATTAATTTAATAATTATATACCAATATTAATTTCAATCAAATTAGTCTTAATTTAAACATTTTTATTTTTATTTTTCATTCTCTTCCTATATTTCTCTCTTTTCATGTACCATGGATGACTTTGCATATCAATGGCCATACACGAACATGACTCAACCAAGGGAAACAGGGATTGATAGACTTAATACATTTTCCGCATTGTCAGCACAGATTGAGACACTTTCGAGGAGTTTAGAAGCTTTTGAAGCTCAACGTCGTCAAAGTGTGGTGGTTACTTGTGATTATTGTGCTGGAAATCATATGAGTCATCAATGCGCCCATCGCTTCGAATGCCTAAGACAAAGATAGTGGTGATTACCCCAACAATTATGTCTATCCCAACAACTATCATCAGGATTGGGGGTATCTCACGGATTTTTCATGGAGTAACAATCAAGCTCAAGCGCCGAGACAACAAAATACATCCGAATTTCAAAATCAGACACAACAACCAGATCAGAAATCAAGTTTTAAAGAAGCCTTGGAAAAACTTATTAGAGCTTCTGAAAAAAAGAACGAGGAAAATGAGAAAAAATTTAATCAAATAGACCTAAATTTGCAAAGCCAAGGTGCATCGATAAAGAATCTGGAAAATCAATTGGGGCAGATAGCACATGCATTGAACAATCGTCCTCAATACACTTGGCTTTATGACATGAATTCTGAGACTGATGGTGAGCCCGAACTAAATCAAGAACCGGATGTGCCAAAATGATATAGATGTTGAAAGAGAGGAAAGACTTGGGGACCAAGAAAAGAGATCTAAGAAAGATCTAACTTTGAGTACCATCAAGATGAGCCAAATTCATTAGTATCCCATGTGCCTCCTCCACCAAAGTTCAAGAATCAAGGGCTTTTGCAAAACCATGCCCAATTGAAAGTCATGTTGTTTCAAGAAAGCTCTTGGTGACGTAAGAGCTAAATACAATTGGGAGTCATGGTGGGATGAAAAGGGAAGATAGAGGAAGATTCCATTATGTTTATTAAGCTTCAATGCCCTAATCTGATCATTGACATAATGGAGGAAACACCTAATGGTTTGTCGTTCTTAATGGGGATCCTATCTACAAAGAGCATGCTAGGTGACTTCAATTCAAGGGTTTTTGCTAATGGGAACCTCCCAAAAGTAACATTGCTTCTGATGGATGGAGGGTTCCTCAATTTTCGTAGGGGAATTGGATAGAGAATTGAAGAATCAGGCTGAGACTATAAAACAAGCGCTTATTGGGAGGCAACCCAAGTTCAATTTTTATTTTTAGTTTTTATTAAGTTTTATATTATTAGTTTTGAATTTGCATTTATTTAGGATTTAATAAAATTGCTTCTATCATGGTTTTACAAGTTATTCAAGTCAAATTCAAGTGTGGTGCCCAATTTGTTCCATGTGCCTAGCATATTCTCCAAACTTAGCGGACAATGAGGAAGATTGCTATATTTTTAGGGAAGTCCTCTGCTTTAATTTTTTCTATTTCAGCCATTGAGGACAATGTCTAGTTTAAATTTGGGGGTACTTTAGTGTCGTACTGCATATAGTTAGTTATCTGCATAATAGTTTTTTTTTTTTATGTGTTAGCATTATGTTTTTTTTAGGTTGCATATAATACATGGTATTTTTTTTTTGCATCTTCATATATGTGTTCATGTAGTATAATTGCATTTTTTATTTTTGCATGAATCGTGTGATAGGTTGGTGTGGTCTTAGCTTTCACTACTATGATAAGATTGGTTTTGCATGTTAACTCAAATGTGTTGATAATTGACGATTTGAGTTCTAATTTTAATCATGATGATAATCTAAGCTCGTCTCTAAAACTTATGTAAATCGGTTAGCACTTAAAGTTTAACTGCTTTTAATCCACTTGGTTCAAGGGTTTCATAATTTATTTCGAGGGAAAATCTTTGTTAAAATTTAAGGAAATTAGTTAATCAAGCAGAAAGGTTGGAATGACGTAAAAGCTTGAGTTTGGGGGAATCTATGGGATATATATACTAAAAAAAATTGTTGAAGAGAAAAAAAATAGAAAATCCAGAAAAAAGAAAAAAAAAGAGAAAAATCGTGGTTAGTTTTGTTTTGGGGCCTTTGTTACTTGAGCAAGTACGCCTGAAGGGGTATCTTAACACCTAGCGCCCTAAGGTCTTATATGGTCTGGGAGTCGTTGGTTGAAAGCTCGCTAAGGGGTGGCACTGTTAGCCTAATGGAATGAGACATTGCATAGCCATGAAAAAAAAACACGAGATAGAGCAAAAATGCCCTCGTGGTTGAATAAAAGTATAAATAAATCCTGTATTTACCCTTAGATTTGGTAATTGCTTAGTTTTAACCGGAGTTGTCATGTTCACAAAAGTAATTGAATTGGAACTAAAATTTTCCTTATAAGAAGTTTGTTATGTGATTATCTTGAACCGTGGTTGGTTAGAATGGTTAACAAGCACACACACACACAACATGCGTGAAGACAGGTTTGGGTTGACTAATTGGTTAGAGTTATGGATTTTGAATTGATTGGATATATTGTTTGAGTACCAATGGTATCTTTGAGGCATGTTGCTATATATCATACTGATTTATTATTCGGTTCGTAGGTATATTAGGAAGTAGATTATGCATATGCATTCATTTAGTTGAGTTATTTTGTTTATTTTTAGTTCTTTTGTGTTTTTGCTTGAGGACAAGCAAAGGTTTAAGTTTGGGGGTATTTGATGAGTGAGTTTTATACACATGAATTGGATACATTCGGGCTTAATGTATTGTTGTTCTCAAGTCTTTTAGATTATTTTTTAAGTGTTTATGTCTATTCAAGCATGTTTTATGTTGTTTTGTAGGAATTGGGACAAAAGTTACATGGATCAACGTTCGGGGTGGCTAGATTCGCGTTTTCGGCTTTCCATTTACACAGCAGTAATCAAAATTGGAGTTCGGACGAAGAAGTTATGGTCATTTTCCCAAAGGACGTTGGAGCAAAAAATGTCAGAACTTGTAACAGCGTCGAGGCGCTATTCTTGGTTCATTTCACAGCGTCGGGGCGCTATAAGGCAGTGTCTGAGCGTCAATCCCAACGCTGGGGCGCTGGGGAAGAGGTTGGGTGCGGCCTAGACGCGTTTTGGGCGAATTTTGACACATTTTCGACTCCAAATTGGATTGGGTTTGTTCCTAAACTAAAAATTGGACTTGTAACCTATAAATACATAATGTAAGACATAAAATAAAAGGAGATTATATAGATTAGACTAGATTAAACACTCCTTTAGATTAGAACATAATCCTAGTTCTTATTAGTTTTGGAGATTGAAGCAACTTGGAGACAATTGAAGATTCAAAGCAGAAGCGAAAGAGGAGTCTCAAGGCTACTGACAATAGATTATATTCTCTTCTCTTCTCTTACTTTTATCTTTTAATGTTTATTCAATTGTGGATTCTTGATTTTAATTCATTAATTATGAACTAACTCTTTCATTAAGATTTCAATTGAACTTTTTATGATTATGAATTGATTATTTGATTTATTCTAATTATTTATGTTGAAGTGAATTGTTCGTCTTGCTTTGTGCTTATTGATTAATTATCTGATCAGTAATTACCTTGTTACTCTAGAAAGAATTGAGAAAGGAATTCTAGGGTTAGAACTGGGCATAATGACATGTGACTTAGTTATTTGCACAGTGAATAATTAGGTTTGTGAATAGAATGAGAATATCTATTTGCCGCATGTAACACATAAGGAATTGGGATTGTAACGAGTTTAATTCAATTATTTTGCATAGAGATATAACAAAATTAATCTGGGTTAAATAGAAGGTAATTGATCACTCGAGAGAGGGCTTTTGGCATTTGAGAATTCCTATTAACAATTCAGTAGACATAATAATTGGGATAATTGGTTTATAGTTCATAATTGGGGATATTGGAGTCTTAGCCTTTATTTATTTGAATTCATTTATAAAGTAACCTAGTTTTAATTAGTTAATTTAGTTTTCTTAATTAGAAAATTCACAATTTGTTATTGTTTAAATAAAATTGATTTGGTTAAGAGTTAGTAATTGGTAATTTTTATTAAATAATTCCTCGTGGGAACGATACTCTACTTTCACTTTATTACTTGTTGACCGTGTATACTTGCACGTATTCATTGATTGCGAAATCGATCAACAATAATCATACCGAGTCCATCTATGCACGTAAGCCAAAGATGACTTTCATCATAATATAAGCATGAGGATGATGACAATGACATAATAATTCAATAAAAAAAGTTTAAGAATAAATTTTAAAGATTTATAAGTCAATTTATCCTAAAATCTATAACGTCCAAATTGTGAACATGATACTGCTTTGTGGAGTAAAATTCAAGAATGCTCAGAAGAATATTTCCATGAGAAGATACTAGATGAAGCGCAAATATCTAGGATATTCTACTAATTTCATAGAGTATAGAAGTCAAAACTTTAACCAAGTAAGTATAATAGAATATATAAAACTGCAAATGAATTTTTGCCCGCCATGCGGTAATCCATGTAGACAGATCATTTCCATAATTTAATAAGGAATAAATACGAAGGATCATTCACCATGCATGTGATAATCCATATAGAGAGGTTATTCCAACAGAATATTAAAGAATGGAATAACAAAAGAATTCACCAGGCATGCGATAGACCGTACAGACAGGTTATTCCCAACCGAATAATAAAGAATGGAACCAGGTCATGCGTAATCCGCACAGACAGGATATTCCAACATTATAATAAAGAATGGAACCAGGTCATGCGTAATTCGTACAAACAGGATATTCCAATAGAATAATAAAGAATGGAACTAGGTCATGCGTAATCCGCACAGACAGGATATTCCAATAGAATAATAAAGAATGGAATAACAACAGAATTCACCAGGCATGCGATAGACCAAGCATGCATGTGTTATTCCAATGAATAATAAAGAATGGAATAATAGAAGAATTTCACCATGTATGCGGTACTTCGTATAAACAGGTTATTCTAACATAATAATAAAGAATGGAATAACAACCCTTACGAGTATTGAAAGAAAATAACTCTCTTCATGAATACGAAAGAATAATACCCCTTACCTTAAAAGAAAACTGGATATTGGAATAGTGTGGTAGTAGACTTCTCTTCTTCTTTCTCTCTATAATTTCTCTCTATAATAATTGCTCTAAATCTTTAGTGAATTGGTGAGAAATGAAGGAAGAATGAGCTTCTATTTATAGGAAAATATAGTATCGATAATTGCACATTTTGGGGCTCAAAATATTACAGTACAATACCTTCAACTTTGCTTTCATTTTTAATTTAGTCCTGCAAGTATTATCAAACTTGCACCACCTCCCCTAATAATAAAGCATGTGAATTAATAGTTCATTCATGTGTCTCAATAGTATAATCATGTGAAAAAACTAATTACAGTATAGTACCTTCAACTATACCTCCATCTTTAATTTAGTCATGCAAGTATTATCAATCTTGCACCAACTCCCCTAATAGTACATGAATGTGAATCAATAGTACACACATGTGAACAAATAGTTATATGCATGTGAATTAATAGTAATTAATTGCTCATTTACGATTAATTACCCGATAACTTCCAGACATCAATTATTATCGAAATAAATGCCGATTTCCACTAACACTAATAATTCCTACACAATGGAACTATCAATTTCATCTTTAATCAACACGAACTTATTCATCATTAATATTATAATTCACAATATTTAACAACCAGGTCATTCCCAGGAAAGAGGGGGCTTTCCAATAAGGATTTCTCCTCATTGGCACGCAATTAGGTGACCAAACCTCTCATTGACAGAACTTCTAGACATTATTAATATTACAAATAATAATATGAATAACTTTGTCGTCTCAATTATTGATTTAATAATATATCATATTTTGCAGATGATACTGTGACAATAACTGAATCAATAATATGAGAGATATGATGCAACAATTACTGTAGCAATAATTGAGTATAACCGAGTGACTTCTCATATAAGCATCAATAATCAATACTGCAGTTACTACTATGCAACCACGATATTATCAGTATTTTTATTACTTGGTAGTTCAACAGTTTAACAAAGAAACTTCCGTCGTTATTTTTATAAAAGATAATTATGTCATTTTCTAACTATGACAATACTTCCGTTAGGGGTCCACTATGATTGATTGTGCCGTCGCATTTAATATTTCCCTCGTTAAAACGAATATTCCCCGACTAATCGAATATTATATAACCACTTGCTTACTTTGCAAAATTTGTAAATATTACCCACAACTATAACATTATATTATATACACACCATAATATTCAAAAATATATGTCAAGAGAAATTAATCTTTATTCATAAAAGTTGGGGTCCTACAGTCATGACTTTCATAGACGTACAGGAAACTCCTTTCTATGAGAGAGTTTTAGCTGGTATTGGCAAACCATTCTCTGAAATGATCAAGCACGGAGAGATGGCTGAGATGGGATTGAAGTCACGTAAGATTCAAGACCTAGCCGCTCTTAAAGCAATTGCTAAACACATCCAGTCCGGATCTTATGGAAACAACCCCCGGAGGGTCCATAAAAAGAAAGAGGAGGATGTTTCCGTGATACTACAAGGTCAGAAAGGTAGTCAGAGCCTGCCTATACAGAGGAGAAACTACTCCCCTTTCCAAGCGCATTCTTCAAACCCTCTATTGCCTAAAAGTGGAGAAGTAAAGCGCCCTCGAACGTTCACACCCTTAGGGGACTCGCTCGAGAATATTCTTGTTCTTCTGACTACTCAGAAGAAAATCATACGTCTTCTTCCACCAGCCAACCCTAATGGGAAGGGTTTTGATGCTACTCGAAAGTGTGCTTATCATGTCAGGGCACCTGGACATGATACTCAAGATTGTTAGGCCTTGAAACACAAGATCCAAGATTTAATAGACAACGGAGAGATCATGGTCACCAAACCAGATCAACCTCATGTGCAAGACAACCCTCTTCCTCAACACAAAGAAGAAGAGGTCAACATGATCAGTTAGAGCGCTGGACAGAGTTCCAATTTTAATGGAGAATCATCCCAGACAATCAAAGATGGTGCTGACAGATGGGATTATGCAAAGTTCCAATTTTTTATGAAACAAAAAATGAAAGCTCTTTGCAAGAAAATTGAGCAATTGGCAGAACTGGTGACTCATCAGCATCAAGTCACACGCCAATTAGTCAGCCATGAGCATGCTTATCTCCTGCCTTTTGTTATGAATGCTCCACCCTTACCTTCAGAAAGCGAAGCTATTGAGGATAAGGTTGCAAAGAGAGCAAATGCTAAAGCCCGTCGGGATTTTACCAATCAAAGGGAATTTACCTATCTTGGCCAATCTATGGAGGAGATATTTCAAATGCTTATCAACGAAGGAAGAATTACCTCCCTTCTGCCTCTAATCAATCCCCATTCAAGACGGTTCAACTCCGATGGAGTATGTCAATATCATTCACATTCTCACGGTCACAGCATAAAAGAATGTTGGGCACTCCACCATCTCATTCAAAATCTCATTGATAGCGGTGTCCTGCAGCTGGTAGACGATGACACTGTATAACTTGAGAGTGGGAATACATGTCCTACCAAATGGAAGGGATCAGTAGAAGTTATATCCGACGAGGATAATGAGACTGTCAAAGCATTTCCCATACAAGCAATTCAACTCAAAGGAGCTGACAATCCTTTGAAAATGGTCGCACTAGAGCCAATTTCTTTACATTGTAGACCATAATATCATGTTGTCAGCTTACACAATGTTCCATGGAATTATGGAAAAGTTGAAGGATCCTCGTCTCATACTACTGCTACAGTGTTGAAGGAAAATCCACTGTCTCTTCCTCAAAGGATGATGAAGCCCGCCATCAGAGCAAAGGGGAAGATTCCCATAGAGACGATTGAAAAATTCCTCCGCACTATGGGCCATAATGAAGCCAAGGTGGTTTTAATCATAAGAGAAGTTCCACATCAGGTATTAATACTGGACTTGGTTTTCTCTTCCGAGGAGCACCGGAAGATCTTATTAAAGGTTTTAGAAGAAGCCTACTTACCAAAATTAGTGGATGTAGAAAACTTTCAACATATGATTGATCACATTTTCAACAACAATGTGATATCCTTCACTGATGACGACATACCTCCCGAAGGGACTGGTCATTACAAGCCACTGCACATCGAAGTGTTGTCCTACGGATATATGTTAGCTGGAGTGTTGATAGATGTAGGCTCATCTCTGAATATCTATCCTTATGCCACCTTGGTAAAGATGAATGTCAATCTCAAAAGGATCCAAAGAAGCCATACGGTGATCAAAGCTTTTGATGGATCCCGACAAAATTCCGTCGGAAAGATTGAGCTGCCAATTGAGATTGGTCCAAATACATTCAATGTATCTTTCCATGTCCTCAAGATAGACTCAAGATACAACCTGCTATTGGGGAGACCATGGATACACATGGCTGGAGTCATTCCCTCTACAATACATCAACAAATCAAATACATTGTCAACAACAGTCTAGTCACTATCAACGCTGAGTCGGAATGTCCTGAGAAAGGCAGTCTACCAATTATCAGCTTCAATTCAGAAGTTGAGCCGGCCAGTTTTCATACTTTGGAAGTGAGTAACACTCAATATCAACCTATTGGAATACCACTTCTCGTACCCAAGATTTCTGCCGAGGTTATGTCGGCTACACAAGAAATGATGTCATTGGGTCATCAGCCTGGACAAGGACTTGGTAAAGATCAACAGGGTATTAAGCACCTATTTCAAATGTCCAGTAAAACTGGGATAGCCGGACTAGGCTATTCTGCTAATTCTCATCATAGGAATCCGCACAAACACAAGCAGGTTCCTCAAGCATCCACCAAACGGCAATTTATTTCATCTGCACCACATGAGCTGATACAGTCTCCAGTGAAGATGCCAGCCCATGTTGTGGCTATGCTGTTTCCCAAGCCAGTACCATTCAAAGAGAAAGAGGTGTTGATTCCTGATCCCGAAGTGGAAGAAAGGGAGCGGAAACGTAAACATGACATCGCCATGATGATGTCAGTCATACGTATTATTGTTCATGATGAGCATACAAACAGATATACCCCAGATGATGATTGCCCAGATGTCATGGTTATCATTTGGGAGAAGGAGGACAATGACAATCCCTCCATCATTGCAGTCCATCAGTATTTTTCCCTCGACAATTGGAATAGCACTACATGCATTGGTCGAAGCGAGTAAAACGAAAGCGTAAAAATCTCTCGCCTCAGAGATAACTTTAATTGCTTACTTTTCTATACAATGATAGCGAGTTATTTTATCAAGACATGCTAACACTTTTGTATGATTAAACAGTTTCATATATTAAGTGAAAGCATCTTTTGATTTCAGGACTCTAAATTTAAATGTGTCTGTACTTGCTGGTGATGTGCCTTCTCTCCACAAGGGCTGTAACTTTGATGCAAAGTTTGACTTAGACTTAATGGAAATACAAGAGGACATTGAGACACCTCAGGAGATTAAGGAATGGGTCACAGACAAACCTAAACTCAACCTTGACCAAACCACTTCTTTCAATCTTGGAACCTTAGAAAACCTTAAACTAATCCAGATTGGTTCAGACCTCACCCTAAACCAACGGAATGACATGGTTGTGCTATTAACCCAATTCCAGGATGTGTTTTCATGGTCTCATGAAGACATGGTGGGTTTGTCCACTGACATTGTTCTTCATCTCCTTCCCATTAAAGAAGGATTCAAGCCAGTTAAGCAGAAGCTCAGGCGATTAAAACCTGAGTGGAGTTTAAAAGTCAAAGAAGAAATTATAAAACAATTTCAAGCTGGCATTATCATGGTGTCTACATATCCGGAGTAGATATCCAATATTATTCCCGTACCTAAACCAGGAGGAAAGGTGCGAGTTTGCGTGGATTATCGGGATCTGAACAAAGCTTGCCTTAAAGATAGCTTTCCCGTACCTTTTATCCACATTCTCATTGACAATACTGCTCAGTACGACATGTACTCCTTTGCGGATTTCTTCGCGGGGTACCATCAAATTATGGTTACCGAGGAAGACTGTGAGAAAACTGCTTTCATCAAGCCTTGGGGAACATTTTGCTACAGACGATTGTCATTCAGCCTCATCAATGCTAGGGCAACCTACCAGCGAGCTATGATGGCTCTTTTCCACGATTTAATGCACAAAGAGATAGAGATCTATATGGATGACATCATCGTCAAATCCCGAAGGGAGGAAGGCCACTTAGACCATCTCAGAAAGTTATTCAACAGGTTGCGTAAGTACAACTTGAAGTTGAATTCAACCAAGTGCGCCTTTGGTGTCAAATTAGGCAAGTTGCTAGGTTTCCTAGTCAGCCACATAGGGATTGAACTGGATCCTACCAAAATCCAGGCCATCAAGGAAATTCCCATTTCTTAGACAGAGAAGGAAATACGGGGATTTTTGGGAAGAATCAACTTCATTAGCAGGTTTATATCTCAACTCACAGCAACCTGTGAGCCCATCTTCAAGCTATTAAGGAAGAACTCCTCTATGAAATGGTACGATGAGTGTCAGAAAGCCTTCCTTACCATTAAAGAGCAGTTGGTTAACGCTCCTATTTTGGTACCTCCCAGGGATGATGTTCCCCTATTCATGTACCTGTCCATTAATGACAATGCCATGGGCTGCATGCTGGGGGCAAAAAGACGATAGAGGCTAAGAACGAGCTATCTATTACCTCAGCAAAAGATTTAGCATCAGTGAACACAAGTACACTCTGATTGAGAAAACTTGTTGTGCTTTGGCATGGGCTTCCATGAGGTTACAACATTACCTCCATGGTCACACAACCCATCTCATATCCCGTGCAAATCCTATCAAGTATATGTTCAATAAGCCCATACTAAATTGTTGATTGTCCAGATGGCAGTTGATCCTACAGCAATTTGACATCTTCTATGTGATGCAAAAGTCTGTCAAAGGTCAAGGAATTGCGGATCAACTAGCCGGCGCACCTGCAGGGGATTACAAACCCTTGGAAACATACTTCCCCGATGAAAGGGTAATGGCAGTTCAGCAACACCATCAGTACGATGCATTCCGCACATGGAAAATATATTTTAATGGAGATGTTAACGTAGAAGACTCGAGTCGAGAAGCGGTTCTAGTATCCCAGACGGGAAGCAATATCCCGTCAGTCACAAAATGCAAATGCGGCGGTTATTAGCACCAACAACACAACTGAGTATGAAAGATGTATCATGGGGCTAAAACTTGATCGTTCAATGGGAATCAGACGGTTAACTGTCTTGTGGGATTTCGAATTGGTAATCAAGCAATCCACAGGAATCTATCAAACCAAAGAATTACATTTGCTGCCTTACCATCGGCAAGTTTTACAAATGGCTTTGGAGTTTGAAGAAATTTCCTTTCTACACATTCCTCGCAATAGGAATGATTTTTTGGATGCACTAGCAATGTTGGCCTCCTTGATTCACATGCCTAACAAGGAAAACATGCCAAGCATCACGTTTTCCCTACAAAAAGCCCCAGCTTATGGGAACTACGTTGGAGAAGTATCGGATGAGCTACCTCCCATCCACAACCCTTGGTATCAGCATATCAAGGAGTATCTGCAAGATGGGTCTACACCAGCTGAGGCGAGCCTAACTGAGAAGAGGCATCCATCGACTTGCTATAAATTTCTACCTGAGCGGAGATGCACTCTATAAGAGAGATGCAGGATTAGGTCTCCTTAGATGTCTGGACAAAGACCAAGCTCAGAGGCTTATGGATGAAATCCATGGTGGAGTATGTGGCCCACACATGACCGGCCCCTTACTTGTCAAGAAAATCCTCAGAACAGGGCATTATTGGCTAACACTCAAAGCTAATTGTGATGATCACGTCAAGAGGTGCTATTAATGCCAAATTCATGGGAATGCTATCCACGCCCCTCCAAGGGAACTCCATAATGAGTTTGCCATGGCCCTTCTAAATGTGCGGAATGGACGTGATCAGGCCCATCGAGCCCAAAACCAATAATGGACATCGATTTATATTCACCATGATCGATTACTTCACCAAGTGGGTAGAAGAAGCCTCCTTCCCCAAGGTTACTAAAGAAATAATCATTGCTTTTATCAAAAATAATGTAGTCTGTCGTTATGGACAACCAGAGGTCATTGTGTCAGATAATGCTACAAACCTCAACAACAAAATGATGGAGGCGTTATGTAGTAAATTCCTCATCAAACACCTTAACTCCGTCATCTATCGTCATATATCATGAAGATCATGCAGAAAATGTCCACCAATCACAAAGGATGGTCTGACCTCTTGCCTTTAACTTTATTAGCCTACAGAACTTCCATGCGTACTTCCACTGGGGCAACCCCCTACTCATTAGCCTATGGGATGGAAGTAGTGCTCCCCATAGAGGTGGAAATGGATTCCCTCAGAGTGTTGATTGATGCTCAGTTGGAGGAAGACCAATGGGTACAAGATAGATATCACCAATTATCTTTGATAGACGAAAGGCGAACCGCGATAATCTTCCATGGTCAATTATATCAGCAAAGGATCGCACGATCCTACAACAGAAAAGTCCGACTACAGAAATTCAAACAACATGACTTGGTTTTGAAGAAGATCATTGACAATCAAGATCAATCTAAGCGAAAATTCGCTCCTAACTGGGAAGGCCTGTTTGTTGTTAATGAGGTATTGACAGGAGGTGCTCTCAGACTACAGGAAATGGATGGCGATGAATTTCCACAGCTTATCAACTCGGACACCGTGAAATGGTACTATGTCTGAAGTTACCATCAAGCAAACATCCTGGTATTTTTAGCCCTCTTTTTACAAACTCTTCTGCCCCTCAGGGGAACATACACTTCAAACAAGCAGCATGGTTTCACCTTACTTCAAACCAGCAGCCTGGTTTCACTTCACTTTGAACTAGCAGCCTGGTTTCACCTCATTTCAAGCCTTCCATACAATTTCGGTTATCCTATACACAGGATTGAACCTTCCACACCTGCAGTTTATCCTAAATACGGGATTAAACGTTTCTACGCTTGCAGTTTATCCTGAAAACAGGATCAAACTTTTTCCACACCTGTAGTTTGTCCCCATTATGGGATCAAACTTTCTTCTCCCTGTAGTATAGCCTGCGCACGGGATTCACACTTCTCTTTGGCTATGATTCATCTTGAGGGGCGAACTACGTCAACCCGATCTCCCTGATACATGGGAGTACGTAGGCAACCATATTCTATATGGCCCAGTCGCAATAAAAAAAGAACAACAAAAAAACATTTCTGCCCTTTCTCTACAAAAATAAAAATAATAAAAATATTTCTACACCCATATGCCTTCACATTCAGCGTTGAACCTCTTACACCAGGTTCGAACTACGCAGACTTGATCTCCTCTTTAATAGGAATACGTAGGCAGCCATTTATGGTTCAGTCTAACCCCTACCAGAACAAAAATATTTGTCACACGGTACTAGGATCAACCTTCAATCCACCACATTTCATCGACTTCAGATCAAGGGGATGGAATTACCCAACCTCTCCTCATAAATAGGAGATTCGGTGACCATCTAAGCTGCGGTTGTGCCTCAAAGAGCAATACCAATCCATAAAAGATGGAATTAACTAGGCTTCTCACAAATAGAAGTATTGGTGACCATCTGTGGTACGGTCAATCTCAGAGAGGAAAAGTCACACTCCTCTCCATATTTCCATACAGAAACCAGTCCCAAGACACCAAAGATGGTAGGGATATATACAGATCAATGATCCGTTCTAAGAGATCCGGCGATGGCTCAATGTCCACATATTAAGGACAAGTTCAGAATGCATCAAGATAACAAGCCTTGAAGAAACAGGCAAATATCAAGCAAATATCCTGGCACAACTGAAAGGGAAGTAAATCAAAATATATTTCTCTGCCATATATAATACTGTTTGATATATACATCTGTGTTGTACATGAAAAAATGGTTGAGCTAGTATATGCAGGAAAATACAAAGCTATCTACGGATCTGTGTCTATGCGGACTATCAAATCTAACATAGCATCCCTCTTCGAAGAAAGAGGTAAAGCTGCAAGCTCCTGCCCAAGGGTATCTACATGAGCTAGCAGATTTAAGGCTGACTGCATGATGGCATGATGCTCATCTATGTATGCACTCATATTGGCAAGAATGTCAGTCGTCTGGGATCTCACGGAAGTACTATCTGCAATGGCCACATCCCTAGCAGATAAGGCAGCATCCCTCTCTACAATCAATGTATCTCTGGCTGATCTACCCCCATCCCTCTCTAACAGAACAGCGTTTCTCCCATTAAGAGCTGTCAACATCGTGACCCTAGCCTGATCTCTCTCATAGGTCATCGATGGAGGCTCGCTCCAAATCTTGTGCTAAATAATCGAGTAACAAAGGGCACTTTTCGGGGTGGAGAATCCATCAAATATGCTGGAAGCCCAGCAGTCAAGTCCCCATCGATGGGAATGTCAGCCTCCTCCATAGGCTCCTCATCGTCGGACTCAATATCCTACATTGTGGATACTACCATAGTCGATGCAGTCTCTGTCTCCATCCATGCTGAATACTCTGCAGAATAACCGGGGTGACTGATAGAAAACTCAGCTAGCTCTCGCTGATCCCAACAGGCATATAACCTGGATCTATTTGCTGATGATAGGTGCCGAGAAGCAAAGCGTTGACTCACTGCCCCATCAAATGGATGGAAATCCTGAAACTGGTCAAACTGACACATCACGGCCAGTGGGTGGTAGGTGTTCATCCCTCTCAAACCAGCTAGAGGAAGATAATCCATGCCCGGAGCATGAGTAATGAAGTTGTAGGGTGAGCTAAGCCATGTTCACGAAGTATAGTGAATGGATCTCCAATCCCTGCAAGGAAAGCTGACCAAGATGAAACATCTGTACACACTTGCAAATCTTGGCAAAATATTGAGTAGGTGACCAACTAATGACCACACTAATAACCAAAATGCCCTTTTTTAATTCTTTAATATGTTGCTTGCAAATCTTTGCAAAATAGTGAGTAGGTGACCAACTAAGATCAGCCATGTGATTGATATAGATACAAGTTAGCCATTTATATCAGCCATATAATTTCATTCAAGTCATATTTATAGATCAGAGAGAGAAAACCCCATTTTCAAGAACATTTATTCACCAACACTTTACCAAGACCCTCTCTCTCTCTAACCTAAGAAATATAGTAGTATATCAGCTCCCAAATCAAGCCCCATGAAATCCACTAACAGATCAGAAGCCTAGAATCCAAATTGTTCAAAGTGAGGTATAAAGCTAATCCTAGAATATGATCTTTGATCTGTTGTTAGATGTTAGTTTTTAGTGTTAAAATATGTGGTTTATGGTGTAAATAGATGATCTGGGTTGCTAGATGTTAGATCCATAACATCTAGAGGCTCGGATTTGAAGTTTTCAAAAATCTAGAAAAATATTTTTTTGTTGTCTGACAACCAAATGTCAGGTCAGGTAGATCTCTTTCTGTTTATGGTTTTTGTGTTTTGAAGGTTGATATATGTAGTATGTCATGAGATCTGTGATCTGGAACTCATAGCAAGACCAGATCATGCATAGATTAATAGATATTGTTGGTCAAAGGTCGTTGATCGACCATGACTGGACAAATCTGGGCAGCGCAGATCGTGTCTGACAAGTTTTTATGGCTCCAGATCTGACAGTGTTTTAATGTTTTGTTATGGTTTTTGAATCTAAGTTGTAGTATGTTATGTGCATTATGGGTACATGCTTTTAGATCCCTTAAATCATAAATATATTGAACACAGTGGAAGGTCAAACCAGACTACTCGTTCACGAAATCTATTTCCTGGAAATTCCAGAAAACTTAAGAACACTACTTTTGTTAGGGTTTGACTGAGCATTAGCTTCTTGATTTGTTGTTGTTATGTGTGTTTTATACAATAGATCTCTTCACCTACATGTTAGCTACACATTAAAACTTTTAGATCACAAAAACATCATATAGAGTGCAAGTTGTAGAAGCCCAAATGTGGCCACTCGAACTGTTCTTCATTTATGGGCAAACCCAGAAATGAAGAACAGCTCTGACAAGCCACTTTGGACGATCAGATCTTCTTGGTTATGTGTTGTATGATCATGTTTCTTATTGGATCATGTAGTCTTACACTAGCACTACAAGATCTGACTAATAGCATGCCCAGAAATTTTAAGATCTAAGATCTACGCTTGGTCAAACATGTTACCTTAATAACTGACATGAATGTTCTAGGTTTGATGAAGAACATGAAGAACACCTATAGCGATTTCAAGTATGTAGCTTTAAGCGCCTCTTTAGCTTAATCGCTTTTTATAAAATTATTATTTTTATTAAATAATTAGAAAAATAGTTTTAATTATGAAAATACATAATAAATTCCTAAAAATTATTTTAAAGCCTAAAAATTAGTTTTAATAATTTTGAATATATTTCATTAATATTTAATATTTTTGGAATATTAATGGTATTTAATTTATTTAATTATAATATTAAATAAATTTTTAAAAATGATTTTAATACTTGAAAAATCATTTGAAATTATATTATGGTATAAGAAAATATTTTAAGTTATTTTTAATATTTTTTAATATTTTGTGATGAATTTCATTAACAAATTAATATTAATAATAATTAATTTATTTAACTAATATATTAAATAAATTGTGGAAAATAGAATTAATGATTTAAAAATCATATAAAATTATTTAAGTATTATAAAATATTTTAAGTTATAAAATATAACTTTTGATATTTTGTCATGAAAAATATTAATATTTAATATTAATGATATTAGACTTATTTAATATTTATATTAAATAAATTAGTTTAAAAATGATTTTAATATTATAAAAATCATTTTAAATGAAAATAAAATGTTTAAAAATATTTTATGTTATAAAATATAACTTTTAATATTTAAAGGATAATTTCATTAATAATTTAATATTAATGATATTAAATTTATTTAATAATTATATTAAATAAATAGTTTAAAATGGTTTTATTAATCATTTAAAAATGATATAAATGAATTAAAAATATTTTAAGTTATAATTAATGACTTTTAATATTTTGATAAATAGTACATTAATATTTAAATATTAATGGTAATTATTTAAAATGATTTTAAATATTTTAAAATCATTTATGGGTAATAGTAGAACTTTAAAAATATGTTAAGTTATTATAAATAACTTTGATATTTTTGCAATGGTTTCATTAATACTTTAATATTAATTAAATATTAATGATAATAAAATTATTTAATATTTAAATCATTTACTAATGTTTCGGTGTTTTAAAAATCATGATAAATTATAATGATTAATTAAAATTATTATAAGTCATTTAAAATAATATGACCGATACTTACATATATCGAACTACGTGACAAAGTCTTAGACTCGATAATTACTTCGATAAAGGCGCTTTTTTTACAATCATATATTTCGTAAATTGATCTCGACTTAGATAGTTTGACTGTATTAGTGTTTGTTTGTGTTCCAATGGCTGTTAAACATGTGTGACAATATGATTAGGTAATGTGCTAACTGCAATAAGCAGTATTATGTGTTATGATATGGTATTCTAATCGGTAAAATGATCTTATTAATGATAGGTTGCTATATAAAAGATAAAACTAAGTCACAAGATTGTAAGCGTGAAAACCAGAAGTATCCTACCTTTGCATTTACTTTTTACGAATGGACATAAGTAAGAAAAAGTTTTAGAATTATATTATTATTCTCGCCATTATTAACCCTATTGTTATATATATTATATCCCATCATTGTTCATCAAAATAGTATTATATTATAATTCAAATATTTATTCTGCTCGTTAATTTCTATATACGGTTACACAAGTGTCCTCACTGGATAATCATTGTATTTAATCAGACCCCGATTTTATCAATAAAGATTTAAATTTTGTCAAAATAATTTTTAATATTATGGTGTGAATTTATAGATAATATTATAGTTATGGGTAGATTTATAAATTTTGCAAAGTATGCAAGTGGTTATATTATATTCGATCGGCTCTGGGAATATTCTATTAAAGCAGGAATATTCGCATAACTACCAATCATCAGTGGACCCCAATATAATGTAATTATCATTTAGTCGAGAAAACGACAAAAATATTTTATCAAATAACTACTGAAGTTTTACCGCTGAGAAAACCGCTACCGTTAGTTCCGCTGAACTACTTTAGTAGTAAAAGTACAAAATAATACGGTGGTCATAGACAAGAAAGACACCAGATTGATTATCGATGCTTATGTGAGAAGTCACCTCACTTTGATTCCATTATCATTTATTAATAATATGAATTATTATAATGATAATGACGCTTTTGTTTTATTCAGTATTATTAACGTAATAAAATGTAAACATCTTTTATATAAAATAGAATACTTTATTAAAGTTATTCTATAAATAGAATATATTATATTTTATTACGATAGCATAGTGTTTTCAGCATAAAGTTTTTGCATAAGATTGCATAAAGTTTTGCATAGTAAAATGTTTTTATATAAATAGAATATATTATATTTTATTTAAAAGATTTTTCTTTAAATATGGACCGCCGATTAAAGTAAATCAACTGACCGCTCATGGATTAGTTACTACGCATTCCATTTTCCTATAAATAAGCTCATTCCTTCATTATTTTCTTACTTAATTCATCAAACTCTGAGAGAGAAATTATAGAGAGAAGCTATAGAGAGAAAATTATAGAAAGAAGAAGAGTATTCTCGCTACTTCACTACTTCTATATTCAGCCTTTTTTACTAGTAGTGGTGTTATTCTTTTCTTCTCAAGAGAACTTCATATTCCATTCATTATTATTCTCATTGAATAACTCGTAAAAGTGGCATACCCTATACATAACCTCGATACGCCAGATACCCTATACTTGGTGAAATCTTATGTTATTCCATCGCTTATTATTCTGTTGAATAACTCAGATACGCTGGCTTACCCTATACTTGGTGACATTCTTCTATTATTCTCGCTTGAACATCCGTCTGTGTTTTTACACCCACCGGTTCCGCTTTTTATTATTCTCGCTGAACATCCTCGCTCGTGGTGTTTTACACCGACCGGTTCCGCTTTTATCATTCTCGCTGAATATCCTATCTGTGTTTTTTACACCGGATCCGGGTTCCATCTTTATTATTCTCGTTGAACATCCCGCTTGCGGAAATTTCACCCGACCGTTCCGTTATTATTATTCTCGCTTGAATAACTCGCCTATGCGGCAAGTACCGCATGCACGGTGATTTCTTTTGTTATTCCATTCTTTATTATACCCAAATGGTTAAAACTTTGACTTCTATACTCCATGAAATTAGTAGAATATCCTCGATATTTGCGCTTTCATCCAAAGATCTTTTCATGGAAATATTCTTCCGATCATTCTTGAATTTTACTCTCACGAAACAAAGATCATGTCGATAATTTGACGTTAATAATTCATGGATTAAATAATTCTTGAACTTGTTTTATTGAATTATTATGTCATTGTCATCATCCTCATGTTATATTATGTTATCTTCGCTTACGCAAGATAGATGAACTTAGTATGATTATGACTGTGGATCATTCTTATAATCACGACTTGATATAAATGATGTGACAAAAGTCCTCAAAGGGTCTCGTAATGCAAAGTGATGGATAGTTTTTGTATGATTATGACTGTGGGTGTTAATCTCAAGATAGTCATGACCATTGATAATTTGATGAAAATCCTCGACCGTGGTACAGTGGATGATTAGATGTGGTGGTTTATTTATTGTCGAGTCTCAAATATAAAAATTGATGAAAACCTTTAAAACCTAAAAGATAGTAGACTTTATTCTCTACTCACTTTTTTAATGGATCGCTTATTCCACCGCAGCTTAAACCGTTGTCTATTGTATTTTATCGCTTAACACTCGTCAAGGCTAATGATAATTTATTCTCGCATTATCTTAGTCATAATATTTCTTATCGGGCTAGTTGAGCTCACCTTTTCTTTCACCGTTTTCTTCGTGAAATGAGAACATAGTTGGGACGAGCCTGGGAAACGGCAATGGTCCGTAGGATAGATTAGTAGTCCCTCACTATTCTGCGTGAAATAAAGGTGATAATAGTTGTAATGAGGACTCCTTTTGAGTTTGTATAAATATCTAGTAGACAATATTTGTATTCAAACTCACGCTTTATGTCGATTGCATACACCTACGCTATATATTAGTAAGTTGTATTTGAATTTATGTACCATGTAAGTGGCGACCCAAGATGGGTGACGATACCTAATTTTGGGGGCGCCACAAATTGGTATCGTGAGCCATAAGTTTGGAAGAGCCCGAGCCTCTCACCGGTGACTTCCTCGCTTGATGGGGAATGCACCGCCGCGCATTCTCCGTAGGGGACGCCGCCTTCTAAGGCAGGATACCAATGAGGTCCATAAGTTGGTGTCCGAGTCACAATCGAGCTTAGGATATGATCCCCGCTAAGATGTGAATAAGAACTAGGAGGGAGAGACGGGAATTCTTTCGCTAGTATGACCTACCTAAGTTTATTTGGTATTTATTTGGCTCACGTAGTATAGGATAATATGTGATATGTTAATTAACCCATGTTTTGGTGACGATTTGAAAATGACATCCGAAAATATTGAGATAAGCAATGAAGCACATGAGAGTTGATTGAGTCACCAAACAAAAGGTAATGAGCAACAACACGATAATAATCATACCGGTGGCAACGGCCATCTAACAATGATAACCATCGTGGGGAAATTATCATGTCAAGAATGGTAACCATTTCGGTGGTAATCATGGCCAAGATAATAAGAATGGACATTTCAAGAAGAGAAGGTTCAACAAGACGAAGACGCTTCAAGATCAAAAACCCGCTTCAAAAGTCAAGAACCACCAAAATCAGATGTTTCAAATGCGACAGAGGGACACATCCGTTCAAACGTGACACGACAAATTGCAAGAAAAGGTCACTTAGCTCGATTTTGTCGTATGGTGAAGTCAAGTCCAATTTAGTGATGCCAAAGGATGTCCTGCAAAAAAGCCAGGTTTAAGAGAGCAGCATTTTTTGGAATCGAACGGGGAACCCGAATTAGCATCGACGTTAGTTAATCATAAGCTCTCGCGCGAAGTCTATACCGTATTCGATACCGGTTCTACCTATTATTTTATCTCTCTTGCTTGCGCTCAACGCTTAAATTTGACTCCTGAGAAATTAGACTTTGATTTATCTATCAAACTTCATTGGAGAAACCTTCACATACTCTCCACTATTTATTAATCTTGTTGTTTCAAATAAACACTTTCACGCTACTCGTCGATCTTATCTCTTTGAAAATACTTGCCTTTGAGGTAATTTTTGAAAACAATTGATTAACTACTCATTATTCTTTTTTAAAGGTTGTTAGCTTTTATATTCCTAACCAACCCGTTATACTAATTCAAAGTAACCAAATCCTAAAGTTAATCATCATTATATCAAGCCATAAGTAAAGAGCCCCGATCCTTTCGTTGTTGACTTCCTTGTGTGGAATGCACCGGGCGCATTCTCAGTAGGCGACGCCGTGATCAAGATGGCAAGTTTATAGGTATCATTGTGAGGTGCTATCTAGTTTAAGGGATGTAAGTCACACAATTGGTATTAATGTGACGACTATCCAAGTCTTGGACGAGAGTAATAGCTTTTTGAATGATATTTCTATCATTAATAAATTTCTTGACGATTCTTGAAGACTTCCTAGCCTACCCCTAGAGCGTGAAATCGAATTTTTGTATCGACCCCAAAGATAAAAACCCATTTCTTAAACCTCAAATATTTCTTCAACTAAAATGAATAGCTTACGTGGTTTATGATGAAAGTCATAATAAAAGCATTGGAATAATGAAAATCATGGGTATATGTGGTATTAGTAAGTTTTATGATGAGTTATGTTGGTTAGTATGTGAAAACATGAAAGTTTCTTAGAAATCACAAAGAGTTGAAAATCGATTTTGGTGAAAAACGAATATGAAATTCAATCGACCATATCTCCTATTATATTTTGAATTTTTGAATGTGGTCAAGTCCTAGAGTTAGATCTATGAGTTACCTAACTAATCCAAGTGGAATTACTGGAAAAGGTGTTGTAGATTTTTGTGTGGACTGATTTTAGCAAAGGAGGCCAAAGCTGTAAATTTCTAAAAGCTGCTACGCCCAGAAACTTTAAGGGACTGTTTCGGCCACTTAAATTATGAGAAAAATTCTGGCCTTTTGGGACATGAAGGTATATGGTATAAAGTACCTCCTGTCCAAAAATGAGCTCATTCTGACTTAAAATGAGCAAGTTATGACTATTTCAATATTTAGGTTTTTCCGATTTAAAAACGCTATAACCGGAGTTCTATAACTCCGATGACCATGAAATTTAAACTAGAAGCTCACGTTAACATGTGTAAGGTCCTGCCAAGATTTGGGAATTTTTGGAGTTAAACTTGAGGTAGCTAATTTCTTAAGGAATTAATTAGAAATTGATTTTTGAAAAATAGTAAATGAATTTTAAAATTCTTAAAAATATATTTTCATTATGGGACTATATTATGCTAAATCCCAGAAAAGAAATATTTTTGGGACTGATTTGGTATTTTTCATGAAAATAGTTTAGTTACTTAACATATGAGTTAAATATGTTATGTGAAGTAACAAAGTTGAAAAATAGATTTTATGGCTAGAGAATCCTATATAGTAGTATATGCATATTTTTTTGATGAGGGATTTGATAATTGGTGATGATATCTTATGAGTATGACATTTTGAATGATTAAATGCATTATATGGTAAAGCGTAAACAATTAAGATAAATTGTTTATAAATTTAAGAAGTGATTAAAATATTGTTATAATATTAATGATATTAGATTATGAGATTATTAAGATTGATAAACATGGGATATTCTTGAATCTCGGATAAATTATATTATAAATGTTTAATATTTATCCTTTATCTCATTCGATTGATTCTTTATATCATTATCCTCATGCTTATATTACGTTGAAAGTCATCTCATGGGTCTCAGAAGCATAGATGGACTTGGTATGATTATGACTGTGGATTGTTCTAAGATAATCATAACCAGAATTGAATACACAATTATCTTCGTCAGTAGTGCATGGATAATTTGTGGTCGTGATACTAATGAATACACAATTATCTTCGGCCGTAGTGCATGGATAATTTGTGGTCGTGATATTAATGAATACACAATTATCTTTCGGGTCGTAGTGCATGGATAATTTGTGGTCGTGATACTAATGAATACACAATTATCTTTGGTCAGTAGTGCATGGATATATTTGTGGTCGTGATACTAATGAATACACAATTATCTTTCGGTCAGAGTGTATGGATAATTTGTGGTCGTGATACTAAATGAATACACAATTATCTTCGTCGTAGTGCATGGATAATTTGTGGTCGTGATACTAATGAATACACAATTATCTTCGCCGTAGTGTATGGATAATTTGTGGTCGTGATACTAATGAATACACAATTATCTTCGGCCGTAGTAGGATATGGATAATTTGTGGTCGTGATACTAATGAATACACAATTATCTTCGGCCGTAGTGCTTGGATAATTTGTGGTCGTGATATTAATGAATACACAATTATCTTTCGCCGTAGTGCATGGATAATTTGTGGTCGTGATACTAATGAATACACAATTATCTTCGTCGTAGTGTATGGATAATTTGTGGTCGGATACTAATGAATACACAATTATCTTCGGTCAGTAGTGCTTGGATAATTTGTGGTCGTGATACTAATGAATAATAATACACAATTATCTTTCGCCGTAGTGCATGGATAATTTGTGGTCGTGATACTAATGAATATCCTCGGCCCAGAAAGGTGGATGATTCGATGATATGGATTAATTATCGAAATGAGTCTCAAAGAATGAAATATTAATTCATGGATGTGGTAAAAGTCATCTTCGTCAGTAGTATATCGATAGACTTGGTATGATTATGACCACTTGGATTATTCTAAGATAATCATAATCAGATTGAAAACACGAATATCCTTAGCCAAAGGTGCATGGATAATTCGTGGTCGTGATACTATTAAGTCGCTAGTCTCAAAGATTATTGGTTTTACAAATATATATCTTTAGCCCAGAAGTGCAAAGATGAATTGTTAATGAATATCTTCGGAAGATTTCAAAGATGAATTTAATATTTTTAAACGATAAAGGTATTCAAGGTATCCTCATCTCTTTATCATACTGTGTATCGCATTCTAATTTCGAGGGCTAAAATTCCATAAGGAGGGAGATCAGAGACCCCGTTTTTATCAATAAAGATTTAAATTTTGTCAAAATAATTTTTAATATTATGGTGTGAATTTAAGATAATATTATAGTTGTGGGTAGTATTTATAAATTTTGCAAAGTATGCAAGTGGTTATATTATATTCGATTGGTCTGTGAATATTCTATTTAAGGTGAATATTCGCATAACTACCAATCATCAGGTGGACCCCACAATGTAATTATCATTTGATCGAGAAAACGACAAAAATATTTTATCAAATAACTATGAAGTTTTACCGTTGGTTACCGCTGAACTACTTCTAGAGTAAAAGTACAAAGAATACGCGTGGTCGCATAAGAAGACACACCTGATTGATTATCGATGCTTATGCGAGAAGTCACCATTTTGATTCCATTATCACGTTTATTAATAATATGAATTATTATAATGATAATGACGCTTTGTTTTATTCAGATTATTAACGTAATAAAATGTAAACATCTTTTTATATAAAATAGAATACTTTATTAAAGTTATTCTATAAATAATAATATATTATATTTTATTACGATAGTGTCAGCATAGTGTTTTGCAGATAAGGTTTTCAGATAGTATTGCATAAAGTTGTTTGCATAGTAAAATGTTTTTATATAAATAGAATATATTATATTTTATTTAAAAGATTTTTCTTTAAATATGGACCGCCGATTAAAAGTAAATCAATCTGGACTGCTCATGGATTAGTTACTATGCATTCCATTTTCCTATAAATAAGCTCATTCCTTCATTATTTTCTTACTTAATTCATCAAAACTCTAGAGAGAGAAATTATAGAGAGAAGCTTATAGAGAGAAAATTATAGAAAGAAGAAGAGTATTCTCGCTACTTCACTACTTCTATATTCATTTTTTTTACTAGTAGGGTGTTATTATTCTTTCTTCTTCAAGAGAACTTCATTATTCCATTCATTATTATTCTGTTGAATAACTCGTAAAAGTGGCATACCCTATACATAACCTCAGATACGCCAGATACCCTATACTTGGTGAAATCTTATGTTATTCCATTGCTTATTATTCTCATTGAATAACTCAGATACGCTGCCATACCCTATACTTGGTGACATTCTTCTATTATTCTCATTGAACATCCTCGTCTCAGTGTTTTTACACCTGACCGGTTCCGCTTTTTATTATTCTCGCTGAACATCCTCGTCGCTGGTGTTTTACACCGACCGGTTCCGCCTTTTTATCATTCTCGCTGAATATCCTATCTCGTGTTTTACACCGATCCGGTTCCATCTTTATTATTCTCGCTTGAACATCCCGCTTGCGCTGAATTTCACCGACCGGTTCCGTTATTATTATTCTCGCTGAATAACTCGCCTATGCGGCACCGCATGCACGGTGATTTCTTTTGTTATTCCATTCTTTATTATACCCAAATGGTTAAAACTTTGACTTCTATACTCCATGAAATTAGTAGAATATCCTCGATATTTCATGCTTCATCCAAAGATCTTTTCATGGAAATATTCTTCCGATCATTCTTGAATTTTACTCTCACGAAACAAAGATCATGTCGACAATTTGACGTTAATAATTCATGGATTAAATAATTCTTGAACTTGTTTTATTGAATTATTATGTCATTGTCATCATCCTCATGTTATATTATGTTATCTTCGCTTACGCATATAGATGAACTTAGTATGATTATGACCAGGATCATTCTAAGATAATCACGACTTGATATAAATGATGTGACAAAAGTCCTCAAAGGGCTCAGTAATGCAAAGTTGATGGATAGTTTTTGGTATGATTATGACCAGGTGATTCTAAGATAGTCACTTAACCATTGATAATTTGATGAAAATCCTCGACCGTGGGTACGTGGATGATTAGATGTGGTGGTTTATTTATTGTCGAGTCTCAAATGATAAAAATTGATGAAAACCTTTAAAACCTAAAAGATAGTAGACTTTATTCTCTACTTGACTTTTTAATGGATCGCTTATTCCACCGCAGCTTAAACCGGTTGTTCATTGTATTTTATCGCTTAACATCGTCAAGGCTAATGATAATTTATTCTCGCATTATCTTAGTCATAATATTTCATCGGCTAGTTGAGCTCACCCTTTCTTTCACCGTTTCTTCAGAAAATGAGAACATAGCCGGGACGAAGCCTGGGAACGGAGTAATGGTCCGTAGGATAGCATTAGTAGTCCTCACTATTCGTGAAATAGTGTGATAATAGTTGTAATGAGGACTCCTTTCGAGTTTGTATAATATCTAGTAGACAATATTTGTATTCAAACTCACGCTTTATGTCGATTGCATACCTACGCTTATATTAGTAAGTTGTATTTGAATTTATGTACCATGTAAGTGTGGTGACGATACCTAATTTTGGGGCGCCACAAAGTTGGTGCCCAAGATGGGTGACGATACCTAATTTTGGGGGCGCCCACTCTACTTTTCAAAAGGATCCCTAGAACAGGGCAATACTGGCTCTCTCAAAGCTGACTGTGATGATCACGTCAAGAGATGTTATCAATGCCAAATTTATGGGAATGTTATCTACGCCCTTCCAAGGGAGCTCCACAATATGAGTTCAGCCTGGCCCTTCTCAATGTGGGGAATGGACGTGATCGGGCCCATCGAACCCAAAGCCAGTAATGGGCATCGGTTTCTCTTTACCATGATTAATTACTTCACCAAGTGGGTAGAAGCAGCCTCCTTCCCCAAGGTTATCAAAGAAGTCATCATTGGTTTCATTAGAAACAATGTCATTTGTCGATATGGACAACTAGAGGTAATTGTGTCAGACAATGCTAAGAACCTCAACAACAAAATGATGGAGGACTTATGCAGTAAATGCCACATCAAACATCTCAACTCCGTCATCTACCGTCTAAAGATGAATGGTGTTATTGAAGCAGCTAATAAGAACATCAAGAATATTATGAAAAAGATGTCCGCCAATCATAAAGGATGGCCTGACCTGTTGCCTCTGAATCTATTAGCCTATAGAACCTCAATGCACACTTCTACTGGGGCAACCCCCTACTCATTGACCTATGGGATGGAAGCAGTGCTCCCCATAGAAGTGGAAATGAAATCCCTCAGAGTGTTGATAGACGCTCAGCTGGATAAAGATCAATGGTTACAAGATAGGTATCACCAACTGTATCTAATAGACGAAAGGCGAACCACTGCTATCTTCCATGGTCAGTTATACCAGCAAAGGATTGTGAGATCCTACAACAAAAAAGTCCGGCTACGACAGTTTAAACAACATGACTTAGTTTTGAAGAAGATCATTGACAACCAAGATTAATCCAAGAGAAAATTTTCCCCAAACTTAGAAGGCCCGTTTGTTGTTAATGAGGTATTGACAGGAGGTACTCTCAGATTACAGGAAATGGATGGCGATGAATTTCCACAGCTCATCAACTTGGACACCGTGAAACGGTACTATGTCTGAAGTTACCATCAAGCAAACGTCCTGGTTTTGGATCACCAGATCCCCAGTCAGTTCAGGTTTTCTAACCCTTCACTGCATACAACATTTCTTCATACTCATCTACCCTATCAAGAACAAACACACTTTTCAGATCAGCAGCCTGGTTTCGGATCATCAGATCCTTTACTCCACTTCTTTTCAAACCTTTCACTCAATTCAGGTTATCCCACCAAGGATTAAATCTTCACACCTGCAGTTTTATCCCACCAGGGATAAAAATTTTCACACCTGCAGTTTGTCCTGTACATGGGATCAAAATTTTCACCTGCAGTTAACTATCTTTGGAGATTTCAAATTGGTAATCAAACAAACCACCGGATTATACCACACCAAAGAGCTACATTTGTTGCCTTACCATTGGCAGGTTATCAAGATGGCTTCGGAGTTTGAAGAAATAAACTTCCTCCATGTTCCTCGGAATAGAAATGATTTTCAGATGCGCTAGCAACTTTGGCCTCCTTGATCAACATACCTGACAAAGAAAACATGCCAAGCATCACATTTGCCCTGCAAACGGCTCCAACATATAGGAATTACATTGGAGAGGTATCGGATGAGCTACCTCTCGTCCAACACCCTTGGTATCAGCACATCAAGGAGTATCTACGAGATGGATCTACACCCGCTGAGGCGAGTCCTGCTGAGAAAAAACGGATCCATCGATTGGCTATGAAATTCTACCTGAGCGGAGACGTACTCTACAAAAGAGATGCAGGACTAGATCTCCTTAGATAACTAGAAAAATACCAAGCTCAGAGGCTCATGGATGAAATCCATGGTGGAGTATGTGGCCCACACATGAGCGGTCCTCTACTTGTCAAAAGGATCCCCAAAACAGGGCATTACTGGCTCTCTCAAAGTTGACTGTGATGATCACGTCAAGAGATGTTATCAATGCCAAATTCATGGGAATTCTATTTTCGCCCCTCCAAGGGAGCTCCACAATATGAGTTCACCCTGGCCCTTCTCAATGTGGGGAATGGACGTGATCGGACCCATCGAGCCCAAAGCCAGTAATGGGCATCGGTTTATCTTTACCAAGATTGATTACTTCACCAAGTGGGTAGAAGCAGCCTCCTTCCCCAGGGTTATCAAAGAATTCATCATTGGTTTCATTACAAACAAGGTCATTTGTCGATATGGACAACTAGAGGTAATTGTGTCAGATAATGCTAAGAACCTCAACAACAAAATGATGGAGGAGTTATGCAGTAAATGCCACATCAAACATCTCAACTCCATCATCTACCATCTAAAGATGAATGGTGTTGTTAAAGCGGCTAATAAGAACATCAAGAAGATTATGCAAAAGATGTTCGCCAATCATAAAGGATGGCCTGACCTATTGCCTCTGACTCTATTAGCCTACAGAACCTCATGCGTACTTCCATTGGGGCAACCCCCTACTCATTGACCTATGGGATGGAAGCAGTGCTCCCCACAGAAGTGGAAATGGAATCCCTCAGTGTTGATAGACGCTCAGCTGGATGAAGACCAATGATTACAAGATAGGTATCACCAACTGTATCTACTAAATGAAAAGTGAACCACTGCTATCTTTCATGGTCAGTTATACCAACAAAGGATCCCCAGATCCAACAACAAAAAAGTTCGGCTACGGCAGTTTAAACAACATGACTTGGTTTTAAAGAAGATCATTAACAACCAAGATCAATCCAAGAGAAAATTTACCCCAAACTTAGAAGGCCCGTTTGTTGTCAAGGAGGTATTGACAGGAGGTACTCTTAGATTACAGGAAATGGATAGCGATGAATTTCCACAGCTCATCAACTCGAACACCGTGAAACGGTACTATGTCTGAAGTTACCATCAAGCAAACATCCTGGTTTTGGATCACTAGATCCCCAATCACTTCAGGTTTTCTAACCCTTCACTACATACAACCGTTCTTCATACTCATCTACCCCATCAAGGACAAACACACTTTTCAAACTAGCAGCCTGGTTTCAGATCATCAGATCCTTCACTCCACTTCCTTTCAAACCTTTCACTCAATTCCGGTTATCCCACCAAAGATTAAACCTTCACACCTGCAGTTTTATCCCACAAGGGATAAAACTTTTCACACATGCAGTTTGTCCTATATATGGGATCAAACTTTTCACCTGCAATTTGTCCTGAACATGGGATCAAACTTTTTGGTTGCAATCCGTCCTGCACATAGGGTGAACTACGTCGACCTGATCTCCCCAATACACGAGAGTATGTAGGCAACCATTTTTATGGCCCGATCACACCACATAAAAAACACTTCTAAACCCTTCTACACCCTTTCACATACAGCGTTGAACCTCTTGCACCAGGTTCGAACTACGCAGACCTGATCTTCTCTTCAATAGGAGTACGTAGGCAGCCATTTATGGTTCGGTCTTACCCCTACCAAAACACAAAACTTATCACATGGTACTGGGATCAACCTTTAATCCACCACACTTCATCATCTTTAGACCAAAGGGATGGAACTACCTGATCTCCCCACACAAATGGGAGAATCGGCGACCATCTAAGTTGTGGTTGAGTCCTCAAAGATATACACCAATCCCTCAAATATAAACACCAATCCACAAGAGATGGAACTACCTGAGGTCCCCCATACAAAGTAGTACCAGCGACCATCTGTGGTGCGGTCAACCTCAGAAAGGAAAGCCACAATCCTCTCCACACCTACATATACATAAACCAGTCCCAAGACACCAAAGGGTAGGGATACACACAGATCCACGATCCATTCTAAAAGATCCTGAGACATCTCAATGTCCACCTATCAAGGATGAGTTCAGAATACATCAAGATCACAAGTCCTGAAAAACATGCAAATATCAAGCAAGTAACAAGGCATAACTAAAAGGAAAATGAATCAAAATATATTTCCCTAGCATATATAATGATGTTTGATATATACAATATGTACTGTACATGACAAAATGGTTAAGCTAGTCTATGCAGAAAAATGCAAGCCCATCTACAAATCAATGTATATTGAGCTATCAAGTCTAACATGGCATCTCTCTCAGAAGAATGAGGTAACGCTATAAGCTCCTGCCCAAGGGTATCAACATGAGCCAACAAATCCACAGCCAACTACATGGTGGCACTGTGCTCATCAATATATGCGCTCATCTTAGAAATAATGCCAGTGGTAAGGGATCTCACTATAGTACTATCTGTAATGGCTACGTCCTGGACAAATATAGCACCATCCCGCTCAATAATTAAAGCATCTCTAGATGATCTAGCCTTATCCCGCTCAGCAATAGCGGTGTCTCTATGAGCTAAAGCATCATCTCTCTCCAATAGAGTGTCATCTCTCCCAGCAAGAGCTGTCAACATCAAGGCCCTAGCTTGATCTCTCTCAAATGTCATCAGATGAAGACTCTGCTCTAAATACTCTGCTAAATGTGGGGTCACAATAGCAGTCACACTAGGAGAATCCATCACAGCTGCTGGCAACCCAACAAATAGCTCCTCCTCGGTAGGAAAATCAACGTCCTCTGTGGGCTCTCCACCATCAGAATCAATCCCCGGCACTGTGGATACAACCGCAACCGATGCAATCTCTGTCTCTATCCATGAAGAATACTCTGCTGATCAGCCCGGATGGCTAACAGAAAACTAAGCTAGCTTACGCTAATCCCAATAGGCATACACCCTAGATCTGTCTTCTATTGACAAATGGCGAGAAGCCAAACGCCAACCTAATGCCCCCTCAAAAGGATAGACGTCTTAAAACAGGTCAAACTCATCACAACCAGTGGGTGGTAAGTAGTCATCCCCCTCAAACCAGCCAGAGGGAGATAATCCATGCCAGATGCATGAGTAATGAAACTGTAGGGTGAATTGAGCCCTGTACACGGAAAAATGTCAAACGGATCTCCGATCCCTGCCAAGAACACCGACCAGGATATAGCGTCTGTACACTTCACTGGTTGAAATGAGTAATACATGGCTATCTCATAGGAAAATCAATACCCATGTCGTCGGAAGGTGCCAATCGGTCTCAAGTGTGACATAAACCACACATACAATATGACCGAACTGCCTATGAACACCCCTATAGGATAGGTATAAAAATACGTGGAGGATCTCAATGTCTCTGTCACAATCATCTGCACAATGGTATAACCCTCCCTAAGAGCTCTCACTGCCATGACAACACCGATGTCCAGCTCATCCATATATAGTGGCATGTACACATAAGCCACTACGCACATCATGAGTACGTCTACCCTAGCCATAAGCCACTGATCCTCCGACGTGGTGAAATCCCCAGAGTGTCGTGCATAACTGTCAACTGAGCCAAATTTGTCATTAAAAAATGTGGGACATCACATGGCCAGATGTAATCTCATCCTATACTACTCTACACCTCAGCCCAGTGAGGATCATAAACTGCCGGCTCATATCGCCGATAGCCATCCGATCACAAGGCCTGTCTAGTGGTAACGCCGTTAATCGCTCGTACTCTTCTAAAATGGGAGTCAACTCCTGGGACCCAAACTAGAAAACCTGCCTCTCCAATACCCAATGCTCTAACATACCATCTACAAAGCCCACATGAACCTGGAACATCAAGAGGGTCATAGAATGTTGTAATAGCTGATCTACGGTCACCCGGTCTGGAGGTGACAAACTATCATACCATAATCTCAGACGGGAGGCTACCAATACTGGTGGGGTGTGATCAATGCGGCTGACTATCGAAGAAGTCATCTGTGCGGGCCGTATCATAAGACCATCCAGGGGTCAATGCTGAATATCTCTAGACATACATATGCATAACATAATATATGCATGATCAATAATAGATGGCAATATGATGTAGGGAATAAAAAATAGTACATACATTCCTAAGTACATCATCATCTAATACATCATCTCTGTACAGCTAAATAAATAAGAAAATGGGGCACAAACGCCCAACAACTAACAGAGGCCTATCAAAAGATATAGCGAGAATGGGGCACAGACACCCAGTATCTAACAGAGGACTATCAAAAGATATAGCAAGAATACACATCAGAAGAAGACAATGGTGTCGATGTCCACATCATCAATCCTGTCCACCTGATGTAACTTCTCTTGAGTCACTGGATCTCTATCAAGAGGGATGTCAGGCCTATACAATGGAGGATCTGCACCAGAAAAATCATATGGGTCAACTGAAGGGCCAGCGCCAGAGCTGGAAGGATCAAAAGTATCTGCCTCTGACGGATCTCTGCCCAAATGTCGGATAAAGAAATGTGCACGATCCAACAACCGGGTAAAACTGTCAATCTGTGTTAAATGAGTCAGATCTCGGACACAGGCCATCCAATCAGTCATCATCACAGATCCAGGAACCATATCCCCCATAAATTGAGTGGCGCGGGTCTGAGGTATGAGGGGACCACCAGCGATGGAACACATCCTGAGTACACGGACCCTCTGACAATGTAAAGCCGTCAACGCCCATCAATGGGATATCACTGACAGGCGACTGCGACACAGGCCAATAACGCCTGGCAGAAGGCAAGATCGGTACACGAATCTCCTAATATCACGATGTCCTAAATAGATCTCCCATCCTCCATCTATAAAGAGAGGAATCCTACGGATGGATATCACATACTCGACACCAATCGGGTACCCCTCCACATCGAACTTTGTTTGTTGAGCCTAGATTCACATCTGGAGCGCTTATTGATTTTATATATATATATATATATATATATATATATTTTACATTTCTGTCAAGCCTGGAGTTTACTTCGTGGCCTTTCACTGCTTTATTTACATTTCGTCCCGCCTGGAGTTTACTTCATGGTGGTTGATCGTTTAAATAAATATATATATATATATATATATATATATATATATACTCTAGACCAACTCCTCCGGATCTACAGTTCGAAGAGAGAAATCTAGATAAACAGTTCTTTGTGTCCTCTAATAAGATTTACGAATGGAATATAGATGGATTTGGTGAACAAGAAATTCTTAATAAACTTAACCATATGTCTATGGTAGCCAACAGCTATATTACCAAATTCAACTCTTTATCTCAATCAGATATAGTTGAATTAATAGCTAGTGGTTTTACTGGTATTCTTAGGTCTTGGTGGGAAAAACATCTCACTGAAGACATTAGATGCTTTCATGGGGCCATGGGGCCGGATGTCTGGTAACATTTACTTTACCCCATGTACACACATGTCTTCTTAATGATCTTCTTACCAGATGTCTTCTTTTGACTAATGCGGCCATGGGGCCAGATGCTTGAATGATTGCTGTTACTGGCGAAAAAGCAGAAGATGCTGCTGACTAGGCTCATCTTCTGCTCATCTTTATGCTGCTGACATAAGATGTCTTCTTCTTAATGATCTCCTTCCGCTTGAATGAAGCGGAATGAGATTATTTAAGAATGAAATGAGAAGAACAAGTGCGCATACAAACACAATTAAATGACTAAATAAAATTAAACAATTTTATTATATTTCAAACTTGATACAAGATGATTAAATGACTTACAAGTTTACTGAAATGAGAACATTAGATGAAGTGGGGTTAAGTAGGCTTAATCAGCGGTTGAGGCTAAAGATTTATCAGAGAAGGAACTCTGAGTCTTTCTAAGTCTGCCTTAACCAAATGAATCCAAATTCCTTTTATAGAACAAGGAAAACGAACTATTACAATGTCATTATTACAACAACTGGGGTAAAGTAAAAGTAAGAAACATTTTACTAAAGTAAAAGTACAGGTAAAAATATTTTACTAAAGTAAAAGTACAGGTAAAAAGGAAAAGAATCTGCTTTCGGTGGAAAAGCAGATGTCTTCTTTTGACTAATGCGGCCATGGGGCCAGATGCTTGAATGATTGCTGTCACTGGTGAAAAGCGTAAGATCTTTGCTTGACCGACTAGTCACGGAGCAGTCTTTGGTGGTGAGACCGAGGTCAGCGACAGAGGTCGCCAGAGCAGGTGTTGATGTCACATCACACTTTGATTGATTACTGCAGGAAAGAAAATGGATCTTGAGCATCTTGAAGACCGATTGTGCCGTAAGGATCACAATTACCTTCATCTCCAAGCTCTTGAATAGAAGTTTTGGACTGAGAAGAAGCCTTGTTAGACTCTTCATGTAACTGATCAAGTCTCAAATGAATAGCATCTGCAAGACGCCTTAATTGAGAATTTAAGTAACTAGAAATATTAGTAACTTCATCGTAATCGGTGGAACAACTCGATTTTCTTTTTGACTTATCGGTTGTTTCTTGATCGATTCTTGGGAGATGCAACGGCAGAGGCCGTAGTGACTGAAGGGGTGTTAACTGGAGGAGTCAATAGAGGAGAAGGCGGAAATTCTTTCTGAACTTCGCCAACTATTCTATCAACACCGAATTTATCCCACCATTTAATGAAAAAACGGCGAGAGACGCAAGAAATAGGGAAAAGGTAAGTCTGAACAGTCCTAATTCCTATGGACGACGGAGACCGAATATCGTGACTTCTTGGGTAAATTAAATGATATATTGCCATTTCGTAATCCAAGGATTTTGTATTTACTACAGAATATAAGGAAGACCAGAATTTCCTCATATTTTGAATGATTATTACTATAATGACAAAAATGTTCTAACTGGGCAAGGAGAGGTTTGGGGAATATATCATGGCACAAATCGTACCTTGTCCACCAAAGGATAAACTATTTGGGAAATTGACTCTTGAATTTGTGGTCAAACTGAAAAAACCACAAATGACTATGATCTTCATTTTGATAAAGCATAATTTTATGCCAAGCCTCAATATAATCATAATAGCAAAAAGAGCTAGTATGATTAAAAAGTGACTTGAGATCAGAAGGATGACTACCCCAATCGGACAGATTGAGCACTTGTTTGATATACAACGAATGATAAAGGAGTTTTGATTTATCATCGTTGGCATAAATTGGTTTAATGAAGACTGACTCTGTTTCAATAAGAATGTCCCAATAGTACACAAGTGACTTGTAAGGAGCAAGTGGGAGGAAATGCCAACCAGAAGGGAAAAACTGGGCGGCTAACTGAATTGGATCATTTTTGGGTTATATTTGTAACTCGATATGAAATAAGTGTTGATCGAAAATCTGACGATAATCTAACATTTGGTGACTAGATTTTGATGAGGTGGTTGGGGTTTGACTAGCGAAAATATCGAATGGTTTGGGCTGACTAGCAAGGACTGAGGAGTAGGGCTTGGGGACTGTACCAAGCACCTGGAATTTATTGTGGGTTTGGGTAACTGGATGAGGAACAACAGTTCCTTTAGATTGATTAATCGGACCTACCGAAGCGGCCATAAACCACGAGAAGATGAACCTCCTCGTACACTCATAATGCTGTAATAGTACCTGTTTTAATAAATTCACGAGTGAGAAAATCTGGAACTGAGTTGTTACTACCTTTAATATATTCAATATCGAAATCAAAAATACTTAAAATTGATTGCCATCTAGCGAATGAATAATTCTTAAAGGCGACATTCTCAACATCCTTTTCAAGGATAAATTTTGCTGACTTGCAATCTATTCTAACTAGGATTTTTTGGTTCAATAAGTCTCTCTGAAATTTCTTAATACATAAAACTAATGATAAAATTTCTTTTTTAATAGTACTGTATTTTAACTGTGTAGGATTCCATGCGCCAGAATGGAAACGAACAATTTGTTCATCAGAAGTAGGAGTTAACTTTTGTTTAAGTATGCCACCGAATCCAATGTCAGAGGCATCGGTTTCAACTATTTTGAAAGCTGAATCGTTTGAAATGCCAAGGCAGGGCAAAACCTTAACATATTTTTTAACTTGTTGGACGACAGAAGTATGAATGTCAGTCCAAGGAGGAGGATTACTTTGTAAGCGCTGAAAGAGAGGCTTACAAATCTTCCTGAGGTCCTTGTAAAACTTGCCAATATAATTGAGCGAGCCAAGAAACCTCTGTAGCTGAGTTTTGTCGGTAATCTTATCTGGGAACCGGTCGGCGAATTGAATAGCTCTGCGTGAGTCCATGATAGAGGATTAATCCGAGAAACCTGACTTTAGTCAGAAATAGACTACATTTGGAAGGAAGAAAGAACAAGACCATTGGTTTTAACTGTTCGAAGAACGAATTTAAATGTTTAATATGCTCTTCAATAGTCTTGGAGAATACAAGGATATCGTCAATGTAAACAATGATAAAATGACTGAAAGGATTCAAAATATTATTAAGAATATTCTGAAATTCACTGGGTGCATTTTTAAGTCCAAATGACTGAACATTCCATTTGTAGTGTCCGAACGGAGTGGTAAATGCAGTTTTGTATTTATCATCCGGATGAATAAAGAACTTGCCGAATCCCCGACTTAAGGTCAAATTTACTAAATATAGTAGAGACACTTAACCTACCAAGGAGATCATCCTTGTTGGGCAAAGGGTACCTAATCCATTCTAGTACTTTGTTTAACGGTTTATAATTAATGACTAACCGAGGGACACCTCTTTCTTTATCAGCTTCGTTATTAACATAGAAAGCTGGGAAAGACCATGGTGACTTGCTGTGTCTAATTAAACCTTTACTAAGAAGATCATTAATTTCCTTTTTACATAACTCCATTTGTTCATGACTCATTTGAATAGGTCTAGCTTTAGTGGAAATTAAATGTTCTTTAAATTCCTTAGCATATGGTAACCTAACTGTGTACTTCTTCCTATGCCAAAAACCATTGGGAGAATCAGAACATAAGTTTTTTAATAAATAATCTTTTAATTCTTTTATCTTTTCTTGGACTCTGTTACTCTTAAGTTGTTCTTCAACTTGCTAATACCAAACTTCTTCTTTAAGGAAATTTAGGTGGGTAACTTTGCAATTTAACAGATTTAATGATTTAGAAATTGATTCTTCTTGAATAAATTTTAAATATCTTTCTTTTGGTTTGATTAAGAATTTAAATGTAATCCTTTTTCTTAAATGTTCGCAACTTAAACCTTTATTACTAGTAGTAAATGGATATAATAAATAGATAAATGGTAAACCTAAAATGATTTTGTCAGTAAGATTGCGAACTAAGATAAATGAGGTCTTAAAACACATACTGTCTTGACAAATATGTACATTAGGTAATTTATATTTTATTTCCATTTGACTGCCATTAGCTGAATTTAGTTTTTCACTAGTCTTCTTATAATATCGTGTGGGGATAATACCTTCTTGAATACAATTCAAATCTGCACCAGTATCAACTAAGGCAGGGAGCTGCACAGAGAACGTTTTATCGATAACTAAATTAATAGAGATATACCATTTTTGAATAGTGATATCTTTAATTCTTTTAAGGGAGAGACCTTGAATAAAGAGATCAGAATCTTTAGCACCTGATGATTCTGGTTCGTCGTGACTCTCATCACTAGAAGAAGAATCATGAACTTGAAGATCTGATTTTTTTATCATCAATCCCTTTTCTTAAGTTAGAAATATCTAATTTTAAGTTAGAAATTTCTTTCTTAAGTTTATTTACTTCTTGATTTAATTCAGGGTGACTTTAGAACTTTGATGAAGGAGATTATTTTGAAAAAGTAAAGAGAAGTTTGATTAAAAAGATTTACAATTCAGCTACCAACAACAAAACTTGGCTCTGATACCATGAGAGGGCGGAAGAAGATTTAAATCTTTCAAGAGTTTTATTGAGACTGAAAATTGGTTTTTCTTTGGCTCTAAGAACCTTATCAGTGACTTTTTTATCTTTGGTTAACAAATCTTTTAATTGCTTCAAATACTGAGTTTTTAATTCGAGGTCGGCTTATTTTACTTGCTTAAATCAACTAATAAAGAACTTTCTTCTTCTTCTTTTGTAATTACACTAACTCTTTTACAACAATTTTTATTGCAATTTTCTGTACATATAGTGACTTCATTTTCGCTATCAGATTCATCGTTAGATGTATTATTACTAGAAGATTCTGGAATATCCGAAGCTTCTTCATCACTACCACTGTTAATTTCAATTCTCATTAATTCTAATAATTGTTCAGTATCTTCGGCTGAAATATTTAATTGGGCTAGTTTTTGCTTGACTTTACATTCACTTTTATAGTGTCCTTTCTGCCCACAATTGTGACAGACAATTTTACTTTAATCATATTTCTTTGATTTTTTATATGATTTTTTCTTAGATGACTTAGGTTTATTGTAATAGGTATCTTGAATATTACTCCTTTTATCATTATTGTATCTTTTCTTACGACGCTTATGACTTTTAGGTGACTCAATATGTTTACTCTTATGCCTGTGCTTTCTTCTAGAGGGAGCAACTGGCGGTAAACCATACTGTTCACAAAATGTTCCTAACTCGTATTTAGCTTTATTTTTATCCTTTCTGGCTTGTTTAGCTAACTTAAAGTCAATACACATTTTTAATGTGATTTTTTGAATATAACTAATAATATCACCATAAGTTAGATTATCATAATCTATATATCCTAAATTTTTACTTAATTCTTCTCTAACCTTGTGAGCAAATAAAGATGGTAAACCATTAACGAATTTTTCTTTCCAAAATGGTTTATTCTTTCTGCTTCTCATCATAACTCTGGAAGTAAATACATCTTTGTACCATCTAAAATCACTTTGAGTGGGACATGTAAGATTACTTAATTGATCATGAATTCTTTCTGTAATATTACTAGGGGTTCCAACAAAATGTTTAATTATTGTAAATATTAAAGTATTAACTCCATCAGGAAGACCAATACCAGCATCTTCATCAAAGAAGAGATTGCCTTCATTATCTCTTTTGGATAGCATGAACTATGGAACATCTAATGTCTTCAGTGAGATGTTTTTCCCACCAAGACCTAAGAATACCAGTAAAACCACTAGCTATTAATTCAACTATATCTGATTGAGATAAAGAGTTGAATTTGGTAATATAGTTGTTGGCTACTATAGACATATGGTTAAGTTTATTAAGAATTTCTTGTTCACCAAATCCATCTATATTCCATTCATAAATCTTATTAGAGGACACAGAGAACTGTTTATCTAGATTTCTCTCTTCGAACTGTAGATCCGAAGGAGTTGGTCTAGAGTACCAATTTCTGGTAATACTTGTGTTATTGACAGTTAATTTATTTAGCTGTTCATTAAGGTTTGAAATGCATGAGTGATTAGAGTGATCCGAAGAACTTTCGTTATCATCATCTGATTCAATATGATCGATAACAGCAATGGTTCCACTTGGACCAGGTTCTGTTTTAAGTTTTTTAAATAACTTTTCAATAGATTGGACCAATTCACTTTCTTTATCAGGTAAACTTAGATTATATCTGTTTTCTGGTAATTTAATTAAAGGTTGTTCAAGTTTTGAATCAGGTTTTTTAATAATTCCTTCTTAAAATTTTTCTTCAATCCTATCTAGCTGTTTTCCTACTGTTGCTAGATATTGATTACTAAAGTTTAATTGCAATTAATTTTTTATTATCATTAGTTCCATCAGGAATCTTGAAGGGACTAGCAATAACTGAAATGTTTTTAACTGGAATTAGAACTATCTCTAAAGGAGGATGACTGGACGGTATATGGTTTGTAAATTTTTTAAACTCTGATTTTACACGTTTCCGCTAATTTATGCAATTTGATTGCGTTCATGAATATTACAAACCTAACATATATATCAGTCAGAGCTTTAAAGATCAAGAGTTGCTGCTCTTGCAGAATCGTTGAGTTGTAGGAATGCTATATTATTGACTCAACAAGTTCTACAAGAGTTAAACAGAACAAGTCTCAGTGACAGTGAGATTACAAAGGTGGAAGTGAAGCAGCTTTGAAAAAGGACTTAAACATAATAATGCTTCACTCAACAAATATGAGAATGCCACTGAAGATAGTAGCTAAGTTGAGAGCCGAGAAGGATAAGAAAATAGCATTTAGAAAAGTGGCAGAGCACAAAGAAGATCCGGAGAGCCACTCTGCAAATCACTATGAACCGAAAGCTGAAATAGAACAAGTGCAGAACCATGTCTACAAGCCATTCAAGAAGGGTTCAAGGAATGCTAAGTGCCAGACGAAGTCTACCAAAAGCTCAAACACTTAGTAAACCCAAATGGTGATGGTGCACAGCTGACATCAGATGAATATGAGCAGAAAAGAGTGAAGATCAGTTGCACCAAAGAAGATATGGTCTAGACTCAAAGCAGAATGCAAAGAGGACCACGCCAAGCTGCTAAGTACAAAAGATGTTCAAGCTTAAAGACATCTTAGCAGCAAACACAAACAACAACAACAACTACAATAAATAGCCAGGGCCTGAGGGGTCCTTGTCCAGAGGGACTAAATGAAGTTCCAAGCCTGCTGTGTTTGAAAAGTTCCTAGGGAACTAGAGGAGTCCCAAGGCTACTGGCCTTGAAGAGTTCTTAGTGAACTGAAGTTCCAAGGCTGCTGGCCTTGAAGGAATCTTAGTGATTCAGGGTGCTTCCCTTCCTTAGTGAAAATCCTACTAGTTGAAAGCAGAAGAGTAGATTTGGAGCTTGAGTCTCTGAACCACTTAAAATCCCTTGTGTCATCTACTTTATTTCATTTACTTTGTGTATCTAACTGTTATAACTGCTATGTATGTATTAACTGCTTACAACTTAACTAACTCTAAGAACAATGTAAGTATGACTATGAATATATCAATGAAGAGAATATTTTACTTATTCCGTTGTGCTTGAAAAGATTCTTATGTTTGTCATATGCTAATTCATTAGCAACACAAAATAAAAGAGAAAAGCATTTGAAAATAAAAAGGATCTATTCAACCCCCCCTTCTAGATCTATTGTGTGCCTACTGGGAACTAACACATAGTATTATACCCGAAGTACTATTTACAATATACTATTCATGGGTTACTATTCACTCAGATACTATTCACCTGAGCTACTATTCATGACAAAAATTGATTTTTTTTCTGTCCAAATCATTTTTGATACAATATTATTCTTGAATTTTATTCCACAAAGCAGTATCATGTTGACAATTTGGACATTATTAAATTCTGGATAAATTACATTATAAATTTTAAAAAATTTATCCTTTGCTTTCTTTTAATTGAATTCTTATATCATTGTCATCATCTTCATGCTTATATTGCGATGAAAGTCATATTTGGGTTACTTGCATAGATGGACTGTTGATTGGTATGATTATGACCAGGGATTATTCGGTGTAATCTTAACCTATAATGTTACAAATGATGTGGTAAAAGTCCTTATTGGCCCGTAGTGCATTGATGGACAATTGTTGGCATGATCATGACCATTGGTGATTACACGAATATCCTTGGCCCGTAGTGCATAGATAATTCGTGGACGTGATACTAATGAATATCCTTAGCCCGTAGTGCATGGATAATTTAGTGATGTGGATTATTTATTGAGCTGAGTCTCAGCAATAAAATTGATGATAAACTTTTTAAATCATAGAAGATAGTAGATATCATGCTCTACTTGACTCTTCTAATGGATTGCTTGTTCCGCTGCAGTTAAACTTGTTGTTTATTAGTTTAACACTGTTGAAGGCTAACGATAATATATTCTGCATTATCTTAGTCATAATATTTCTTACTAGGTTAGTTAAGCTCACCCTTTTGCTTTCATTGTTCTCGTCAGAAAATGAGAACGTAGTCGGGACTAGTCGGGGAATGAAGTAATGGTCCGAGATGGTGGCTATAGTTGTCCTCACTATTCTATGAAATAGTGTGATAATAAATGTAATGAGGACTCCATTTAAGTTTGAATATTGTCTAGAAGACTATTTGTGTAAAAACTCTCAGCTACGCTTTGTTGTATTGTATAAAAGAAGCTTGTATTTGATTTCTGTACCAAGTTTTTGGCAACTCAGAATGGGTGATGTATACCTATTTTGGGGGCATCACAATTATTGCATGTTTTCTATTGCGTTACAATTTGATTGTATACTTTGATATTGTTTCTGCAAACCTACACTAACTTATTAGGTAGATCCAAAATCGTATGGTATAGCTTTATAATTTTTGTAATGGTTGAAGTTGTTCAAGGTAGATTGGTATTGCATAGTGTAGAAGATGAGATCGTAAAATGAAGGACCAGATCATAGAGTCATATTGCAGAGCCATTGGAAATCGTAAGGTAGATATTGTTGAGTAAAGTCACTCAATGATCTGAAGAATGACTCTACATTTATACATTGAATGCCAAGATGATCAAAATAGAGCAAAGTCTGACAAGGCGTGTGGCAGGTTTTTGACAAGGGTCATATAAACTTAAATTCACATATTTCTAAAATGATATTCAATAAGAGTTAGTGATAAGGATCAAGACAATGCAGCTTTTACAACAGCTATATAAACAAGGACAAGGATATGTATCTGTTGTTGCACCAAACATAGTACCATTGATAGAAACAACATATGGTCCAATAAACAAGGTTTTGAAGTCAAATAAGTGATCATTTGACAAATGTCCTAGACCATTTGAAGCAACGGTAACAATCTAACGAACAAATACCAATGATAGACTATAAAAGGATTGATGCTACAACAATGAGTAAGAGTTGATCCTCAAGCATTCATCGCCTAATAAGTTCAAGTCTTAAAAGCTCTCCGCCCTACGATCCAAAGATTAAATCACTGCTGCTAAAATATTTGAAGAGGGACTTAAAGCATATTAACAACACCTCAAACAAACATTACTCTTTATGATTGTAACAAGATCTAAGTGATTTGTTATATAAAGGATTATTGACTTGCTAGATTCTAAGTGAATCATAGTTGTACTGGTTCTAAGTGAGCATTGGTTTGTGTAACCACCCATCCTTAGTGAATCATCCCTACTCTCAAAGTACGTAGAAGAGATGATTAAGATACTTTTGTACTCTGAACATATTAAAATCTATGTGTTTTTACTTTTCAGTCTTTACATTTCTACAAATTACTCTTTTGCTACTCTACGATTTCATTCTGTGAATAATTTCCACAACTGCACTAAATTCTAAACTTTGACTTTTTAATTAATCTTTGAAGGGAGTTTTCAAAACATATTTCGTTGTGCATAAATCAATAAATTAACTTGCTTAAATTATTTGGTAATCAATTATTTAAAAAAAAATAAAAAAATCTAGTCAACACTCCTCTAGATCTCTTTTGTACCTTTAAGAATAACAATATACATATATATATATATGTACATATATGTATATATATTGAAATTACATATACAAAAATTACAGATACAAATATTACGAATAATATTCGCTTTGACATTGATACAGATAATATATGTTTTGACACAAATATAGACATAAATTTTCAGAGCGAATATCGAATATTTTGAACTCCGTTTATAGCCTACCTTATATGCCGTGTTTCTACAAACCTACCATAATCCTTAACCTGCAAATATATATAGGGTGATCTCCCGTTGTTTATTTCAAACAAGAATGGCCCAGATTAAAGAGGTTGAATAAGTACTTGCGGATACTAATTAGTATTCACAATAATTTTTTGCGAATAGCTTTTTACGGAAAAAAAAAACACAGAAAGGTTCAAAGCACTCATTCTCTAACATAACCCAACTTTTTCTCTTTGTTCAATCAAATTTTAAAATTCAATCTTTTTATTACAAATCCAAAATTGTTAATCCGTATATGTTGAAAAGCTCTCGTTAAAATCTTCAAAACAAGTTCCGTTATTGATATATATATTTTTAGTTAAAATGATCAAAGTTAAGGTTAAAATTTTGTATTTTGAAATGCACCATTATAGGCTTTGGTTGTAACTTTTGATATTTTAACTTACATCAAAACATATCAAAAATAGATCTTGTTTTGTAGATCTGTTCGAGACCTTTCTAACAATATATAGATTGATAATTTTAAATTTGTAATAAAAAAGATATTTAATTTTGAAGTTTGATTGAAGAAATAAAAACTTTTATTCTAGAAGAGGAGTGTACTGACAATTTTAGGTTTTTTTGCAAGAAATTGTTGTGGATACTAATTAGCATCCTCAAGAAAGACTTGTGAATACGTATTAAACCTTATTAATCTAGGTTGTTCCTATTTGAAATAAATATTGGGAGATTAGCTAGCCGACAAAAGACCCCACAACCAATGGTGGCTGTGTATCATTACTCCCAACATTTTGGTAATTCTATTAGGGAAGGTGAAGCTTTGTGTAAATGGTAAAATGATGAAAGTTGCAAGTGTTGAAATGGAACAAACCCAATCTAGACTGTCAGCTCTACCCAACTAGGCAATGGTCAATTCCTAGTGCACCCTCCCTTGCATGTTGATCATCCTAGCCAAGTTATGATGGATGATATAGAGAATGAAGGATCAGGTATGCCTCACGAAGAGCAAGTTGTACATTCCCTCAATCTGAGGCTCGTCAATCACCTCATGGTTGAAACCAGCGAGTAGTTGGTATCATATTCCAAATATTAGCTTCATTGGTAACGCGAATTTAAAAATCCCATTCAGATATGGCCAGACCCATAGGCAAGAAATGGATCGAGGAAGGGAGGTATTACTTTTGTTTTGGATGTAACCATGGAGGAATGATGATAAATGACCTTCTCATACATTGTAGTACACATAATGTAGAGCTCCAAACATATATACATATATATATAAAAGAATCATTCATAGCATGTACAGATCTTTATAGAGTCACCATCTTTAGAATCAATGTTAAATATCAACAGACGAGATTAAGAAAGTCCAATCCATCGTCCACTACTAATAATAGTAGACGGTTTAAAAAACACAATACATCTACTGCTATTAGTGGCGGACAATGACCAAAACCCTAAATAAAGTTAATAAATCTTAAATCCTAGTTAATAAACCCCATTTAATAAATTCTAAACCCTAGTTAATAACTAATAAATCCTAAATTCTAGTTAATAAAGTTAAATCCTAACTCACGTGGAAGGGATGAATAAACTCTAAATCCTAGTTAATAAACCTTAAATCCTAGTTAATAAATCTTAAACCCTAATTAATAAACCCTAAATTATAATTTATAAACCCTAAACCCTAATTAATAAACTCCAAACTCTAGTTAATAAAGTCAAATTCTAACTCACGTGGAAGGGATGAAAAATTCTGATTAGTGTCCACTACTAACAGTAGCGGATCGCTATATATATATATATATATATATATATATATATATATATATATATATATATATATATAGATCTCAGATCCATGGCAACCTATTTGTTTGAGCAACTAAAAAATTCATGGCACAATAGCTTGTTGCGATTAGGACAATTAAAAGGGGAAATGTCTCATTTTAATTGTCTCAACCACTACAAATTGTAGCAATTGGTTACTATTCATATTAATAGTTTGTAATATTATTAATACTATTGTATGTGAGCAAAAGTGCAAATTAGGGTTCACTTGTCCTCATTAAATTAAATGCACAAATTAAGGTTCGTATTATGATTAAATGAAAAGACGAAAGAGCTGGAAATAAAGAAGCAAGACCTGAGAGAATCTTTCACGTGTCCCGAGACAGAAGACACGTGGAGACGACTCATTTTGGGAATTGATTGAGGAATTGGATTAGTGGCTAGAAGGGCAGGACGATTTGGGCATTATTCTGATGACTAAGGGTAAATTTGGAATTTCTCCGTGGTCATGTCTCTAGAAAACCCTATAAATACTCTTTCCACTCTATTGGGAAGGGGACCTCATTTTGGACTCTTGGACCTTTTGGAAGACTAAGAGACCTGGAGATTCTCTCTCAACCCAAAGCACTCAAGAAGGCTCTCTGAATCATTGCTACCCTAACAAGGTTCTCGGATTCTAAGAGTTCTGCCACGTGTTGTTGGAGTAATCGCTTACCTGTTCTTCTCCCCTCTTCAATCAATCAATTAATTCCGTACTTTTCATGGATTTCTGTCCTTCTCAGCCAACACAAAACCCTAACCCTAGCAAGGTACGATTTCCCACATTTCTTTGGCGACTCTGCTGGAGAGGTGTAGAATTCGTGAAGGGTATGCCCACAACTCGAACTGGGAGAACTACAGGAAGAGTTTCACCAACAAATAGCATTACCTCACCGGATCCAATTCCAAGGTAAGCAACTCACAAATCCGGATTTTAACCAACCAATTATTGAAGACGCTTCGGAAGGGAGTTCAACATCACCATACATGGCCAATCAATAACAAACCAACGCAGGAAGGCAAGGCGAGGATGTAAGTGGAGAGCAGACGAATGTTGTGCAACTAGAGATGCTAAAGGCATTGAAGGAAGCACGGGAAGGACAAGGGATGATGATGTCCATGATGCTGGAGATGCAAAGGAAGCAAGAGGAAATGGGGAATTTCTGCCAGCAGTTGATGCAGATTCCCTCCTTCAAGGCCATGTTCCCAGGCAGTTCACAGGGGGGACAAGTAGGAGTGGAAGACAATAATAATGGCAGCAACAACAAAGAGAACCAGATTGTACCTCCATTGACGGAGAATCAGTCAGTTCTAATCATCAACTTGGAGCCCCAGAACAGTGGTGACACACCACAACCCAGGTTGGAAGCAAGCAAATCTCAGACACACATCATCCCAACCGCTCTTTCAGCATTTTCACAGGTGCAGATGCCAACCATTCCAAGCCAAGTCCAGCGAGTAAGCCAACAATCGCCACACGCGTCGACTTTGCACGATGCAAGTGTGCATCAACCAATTTCTTTACCATACACACCGCCGATACATCAGTATATCACAACACCCCAGAGGGTTCACGCCATGAGCCAGTACGTGACGAAGGATTATATGATCGATGTGATCAATCAACTTCGCAGAAAGACATCCTGTTTCTCAGAGTTAGACTTTACTCCACCTTACCCGGCACACATTCAGAGGCAACCTTACACGACAGGGTATATTGAGCATCCCCCGCAGTTTCCAAAATATAACGGGGAAAAAGGAAATGCGAGGGAACATATTACCAGGTTCGTAGAGTTGATATCTCTGTGGCTAGGATATGATGAAGTAAACAACCACAACTTGTTGATGTGGGAATTTAACAAGACTTTGACGGATAATGCCTTCAGATGGTACTACAACTTGGAGAAGGGATCAGTCCATGATTGGGATGATCTAAAATTGTAATTTCTTAAGAAATTTTTCTATGTGCAGAAACAGGTAACCATCGTAGAGCTCATGAGATTCAAGCAGAAGCTAAACGAGGAGTTGTCAGATTATGTGGATAGGTTCAAGGCCCAAGCACAGAAGTGTTCAGAGCCAATTGAAGAAAAGAATTTGGTTAGCATATGCAATAATGATGCTTTAGACGCCTTCAAGCCCCACCTCATTACCAAGGCTTATGATTCATTTGCGACCCTCTCATTTTTTGCACAAGACTTGGGAGGAATCATGACATTATCCACCAGCCATGTGATGGTTACATGGAAGGGCAAGAGGACAGCAACTGTGGCTTTTGCTGATTCTCAGTCAAAACCACAAGGGGGGCAAGAGGGAGAAGAATGAGAAATTTGAGCGAAGCAAAGAAAAGCATGGGGACAAGTATACCAGAATGCCAGTTCCGGAGGCTATCACATGCAGTGAGAAGGCATTCAGGGGCCTGTACGAATAATGGGTCGAGCACGGAGTGGTGAAGCCTCCAAGGCCCCGGTTGGTTGTAACGGAAGAGATGAAAAGAAGGTTGGACTCCTGTGTATACCATCAATACGCATGACACTCCACTATGGACTGTTATAGTCTGTGGAGGATATACCATGAGAAGTTGGCGACCGGAGAGATTGAACTAGGAAAAGAAACGTGCAACACTATAACCCATGGTGCAGTCTCGAAAGTCAAGATGATGGGCAACCCAAATACTGGCTCTACCATCGAAAAAACTCTGAACTATAGATACAAGAATTGACCAATTAAAAATCCACCCAAGATGGTGGTCCACAAAAAATGGTGGTTTAAGTCCTCGAGAATATCCCTTACCAAGTAATTGGATGATCAAGGGAGGAGGCACAAGAATTGACGAAAAAAAAATCCACCCAAGATGGTGGTCCACTCTAAATGGTGGCCAAGTCCTCGTAGACCACACTTAATTGCCAAGACATTGGACGGCCCAAGTGACGAGGCACCCGAGTGTTAAACGTTATCATCAAAAGTGAATGAGGCACCTGACTATAAGTCCTCAGATCTGAAAAATTATTCTTTCAACTTCAAAAGTAATTGAGGCACCTGACTATAAGTCCTCGTAAGTTATACTTTTAATTTTAAAAGTAATCGAGGCACCTGACTATAAGTCCTCGGAAGTTACACTTTCAACTTTAAAAGTGATTGAGGCACCCGAGTATAAGCCCTCAACCCCGAAAAAAAATTACACTTTATCTCTAAAAGAGGTGAACATTATGCTTTCTCCGACAAAAGCAAGATTCATTATCTGAAACGTTATGTTTTTCGTTAAAAGCCACTTAATTATCAATAAATTTTCAAACTTTCACTTATATTTGATAAAAAAAATATATAGATTTAAGTGTTGGTTTGAATGAAATCGAAAAAAAAAAACATGTTTTCTCTTTAACAAAATTTATGAGGCCTATTGTTGTCTTGAAGTATTAATTTGGACAACTCAAGATCCAATGTTAAATATTGAGTTTTAAGAAATCTTTCAAATTAAAGGCAATCACTAAGGATAAAAGAAACTACAATTTGATGAATGAAATATATGTACATGAATTTTCTGATACAGAAAATGGGAAAAACTAAGAAAGTTCATGATCTAAAGGACATGAACTACGAAACTGAAGAGAGGGGAATAACTAAAGCCTCCAAGTCAACAATGGTGGTAGCCCGAGCCTTCGTATTTGCGGTTATCAGGCCTTCAAGGTCTTGGGCAGCTAACTCAATTTCCCAAAAGCTTGGTCTTCAATTTATCCATGGCATCTTGAAGCTCCCAAAGCTCTACATAAATTAAGTCATTCTTGTGACACCCCCAAAGTAGGTATACATCACCCATTCTGAGTCGCCAGATATCATACTATAAAAATCAAATACAAACTTCATTTATACAACCGCTGAATCGTCGTAAGTGTAATACAACCACAGCTTAAACCGTGAGTTTTAATACAAATGTATGTAACTCTCATGGTGCCTCAACCACAACCTTACAATGGTACTTTTACATAAAAGTACAATCAAAACCTGCTTTTAGAAATTAAAATCTTTGGGAAGTGCTCAAGGAAACCTTCGACATGGGGAGGTCATGCGTCAGGTTATAATAGATATCATATGTTCACGTAATTATCATTGGTCAATCTAATAGACCCCAATGAAAAATGAGAAGATTACTATCATGTTCTTTCTAATGGTGAGTCTTCTCGACATATAACTATCTCCATTGCTTGCAATTGAAAATTATATTTCAACCAAACTCTAAGATCATATAGGTAGTGCTCGTAGATATACTCAAAGAAGTGGATGTGCACAACCCCGCCTTTATGACAACACGAGGTTGTATGTCATTAGACATCTTGTATGATAGTGGCAAAACACCCTTCCAAAGTCAGGTTCACCTCACCCTATTCGATTCACCAAAATTAAATATCAAATGACGATACTATACGGCTACACACACTTATCTAAAGTTCTCAATAAAATTATTTACACACTATTTAGGGAGAACCTCAACAAATATAGACCACCGCTTCTATTCTCCTCATTACCCCATTTCGACCCAAATTACACTCTTATTACCCGAAAGGAATGGTGAAGCAAAAAGGGTGAGCACAACTAGCCCAAGAAAGAATATCATGACTAAAGATAATTTACATCATCAATAGCCTTCATCGTAAATAAATCGTAGATTTAGAACATATGGTAGATGATAAAACTTTTCAACCATAGTCATAGTGAACGAAGCAATCCATTAGAAGAGTAAAATAGACCATCAAGTCTATTATCTTCTCCATGTTAAAAGTCCACCAATAATGTTTTATCCCTGTAACATCAATCAACAATTCTTGTCCACAATCATATGAATAACTCATAATCATAATTGTGATTTTAAATTCCTCTTCGCACCCAGGACGAAGATAATTTTCATCACCTATCTTCACCTGAAACATCAAAATCATGGTTATACCAAATCACAATTCCTGCTTATAATCATACTAATAAATTCATCTTTGCACTACGGCCAAAGATATTCATTAAGAATTCATCTTTGCACTACAGGCCAAAGACATACAACTGTATTTTAGAAGAGTCAAGTAGAGCATGATATCTACTATCTTTTATGAATTAAAAGTGTATAATCAATATGTTATCGCTGAGACTCAGCTTAATAAATAATCCACATCATCGAATCATCCATGCACTACGGCCAAAAATATTCATGTAATCATCAATGGTCATGATTATACCGAATAATCCCTGGTTATAATCATACCAATAACTGTCCATCAATGCACTACGGGCAAATGAGGACTTTTACCACATCATCTATAACATTACGGGTCATGATTATACCGAATGATCCCTGGTCATAATTATACCAATAAACAGTTCATCTATGCACATAAGCCAAAGATACTCATCAATCAATAGTTCAACTTTGTACGTAAGCCAAAGATATACAACTGTAAATCCAATAATCACCAGTCCATCTTTGCACGTTAACCAAAAATATACAACTATAAAACCAATAATCGACAATCCATCTTTGCACGTGAGCCAAAGATGACTTTTATCATAATATAAGCATGAGGATGATGACAATGATATAAGCATTAATCAAACAAAATCAAGGGTAAATATTAAAAACTTTAAATTTATCCAGAGTTTAAAAATATCCAAATTATGAACATGATATTGCTTTGTGGAGTAAAATTCAAGAATAATATTCATGTACCAAAAATAATTTGGAAAGAAAAGAAATATATTTTTCGGGTAAATAGTATCCTGCAATAGTACCCTATGAATAGTACTTCGGGAATAATACCTCGTGAATAGTACTTCGGCATGAAAAAGTACCCCAAATACCTGAGTGAATAATATTCAGGTGAATAGTAATTTGGGTGAATAGTAACTCATGAATAGTAACTCGTGAATAGTACTCTGACACGAAAAGTGCCCCGAATACCCGAGTGAATAATACTAGAGTGAATAGTAACCGGGTGAATAGTAACCCATAAATAGTAACTCATAAAAAAAATACCAAAGAAAATGATATTCCATGACGAGAAATAATATCTCATACGAGTATAATAGAATATAAGAAACTGAAAATGGAACCCTCCATGCGGTAATCCACGTAGACATATCATTTCCACAATTTAATAAAGAATGAATACGAAGGATCATTCACCATGCCTGCGGTAATCCACATAGATAGGTTATTCTAATAGAATAATAAAGAATGGAATAACAGAAGAATTCACCATGCATGCGATAGACCGCACAGATAGGTTATTCCAACCGAATAATAAAGAATAGAACCAGGTCATGCGTAATCCACACAGATAGGATATTCCAACAGAATAATAAATAATGGAACCAGGTCGTGCGTAATCCGTATAGACAGAATATTCTAACAGAATAATAAAGAATGGAATAACAACAGAATTCACCAGGCATGCGATAGACCGCATGCATAAAGTTATTCCAACAAAATAATAAAGAATAAAACCAATGTCATGCGTAAAATGCAGGCGTGATATATTCCAACATAATAATAAAGAATGGAATAACAACATAATTCACCAGGCGTGCGATAGACCTCACAGACAGGTTATTCCAACAGAATAATAAAGAATGGAATAATAGAAGAATTTCACCATGTATGCGGTACTTCGCATAGATAGGTTATTCCAACATAATAATAAATAATGGAATAATAACCCTTACGAGTATAGAAAGAAAATAACTCTCTTCATGAATAAGAAAGAATAATACCCCTTACCTAAGAAACTGGATATTGGAATAGTAAGGTAGCATACTTCTCTTATTCTTTCTCTCTATAATTTCTCTCTATAATAATTGCTCTAAAGTTTTAGTGAATTAGTGAAAAATATTGAAGGAATGAACTTCTATTTATAGGAAAATATAGTTTCCATAATTGCACATTTTGGGGCTCGAAATATTACAGTATAATACCTTCATCTTTTCTTTCATTTTTAATCATGTGAATTAATAGTAAATCATGTGACTCAATAGTTCTAAACATGTGAAAAAATTAATTATAGTATAGTACCTTCATCTATACCTCCATTTTTAACTTAGTCATGCAAGTATTATCAAACTTGTACCAACTCCCCTAATAGTAAATGAATGTGATTCAATAGTACACACGTGTGAACAAATAGTTATAATCATGTGAATTAATAGCAATTAATTGGTCATTTATCCGATTAATTACCCGATTGGTCAATATAACTTCCAGACATCAATTATTATCGAAATAAATGTCAATTTTCACTAACACTAATAATCCCAACACAATGGAACTATCAATTTCATCTTTAATCAACACGAACTTATTCATTATTAATATTATAACTCATAATATTTAACAACCAGGTCGTTCTCAGGAAAGAGAGGGCTTTCCAATAAGGATTTCTCCTTATTGGCGCGTAATTAGGTGACCAAACCTCTCCTTGACAGAACTTCTAGATATTTTCAATATTGCAAATAATAATATGAATAACTTTTCCATTTTAATTATTGATTTAATAATATATCATATTATGCAGGTGATACTGTGATAATAATTGAATCAATAATATGAGAGATATGATGCATCAATTACTATAGCAATAATTGAGTATAACTGAGTGACTTCTCACGTAAGCATCAATAATCAATATCGTGTGCTACTATGTAATCACGCGTATTACTATACTTTTACTACCGAGTAGTTCAACAGTTTTAACGGTAACACTTTCGCTGTTATTTTTATAAAAAGATAATTATGTCATTTTCTTATTACGACAATACTTCCGTTGTGGGGTCCACCAATGATTGTGCCATCCTACGGATATTCCCCGATAAAAAGAATATTCTCCGACCAAACGAATATTTTATAACAACTTGCATACTTTGAAAAAAATTCACATATCACCCTTAACTTTGACCTTTTATCAATTTAACCATTTACTAAATAGAATAATTATAAGAAAATTGAATACTTTCATTTCATAAAATTCGGGGTCTCACAATCTCCCCTCCTTATGAAATTTTGCCCTCGAAATTTACGTACCTGGTAGTTCGAAGAGATGAGAATACCTTGCTTTCTTTTCGGATTGTACCTTCCCGATTATTTCCTCTGTATCATGATTTTCCCATTGCTCATCTCCTGTATTTCAGATATCATTCTAGAATATACCTTCAAAATAAAGGTTAATTGACATATCACATTTTGTCAACTTATCAAGTAAACAATTTCAGCTTAGGTAAGTCACACACTAGCAAAGTATATTACTCGTCTCTCCCCTCCTAGTTCTAGACTCATATCTCCGCCAGCGACCATATCCTTAAGCTCTGATACCATTTGTGACGCCCCCAAAATAGGTCCACACGACCCATTCTGAGTCTCTAGATATCATACTATAAAAATTAAATACAAACTTCATTTATACAACTGCTGAATCGTCGTATGCGAGACTCGACCACGCTTAAATTGTGAGTTTTAATACAAATGTATGTAACTCTCATGGTGCCTCGACCACAACCTTACAATGGTACTTTACATAAAAGTACAGTCAAAAACTATTTTAGAAATTAAAATCTTTGAGAAGTGATCAAAGAAGCCTTCGTACATGGGAGGCCATGCGTCTAGGTTATGATAGATATCATATGTCCACAGAATTATCCTTGGTTGACCCAATAGACCCCAAAAAAAATGAGAAGATTACTATCATGTTCTTTCCAATGGTGAGTCTTCTCTTGACATATAACTATCTCCACTGTCTGCAATTGAAAATTATATTTCAACCAAACTCCAAGATCATATAGGTAGTGCTTGTAGATATACTCAGCAAGTGGATGTGCACAACCCTATCTTATGATAACACGAGGTTGTATGTCATTAAACATCTTGTATGATAGTGGCAAAACACCCTTCCAAAGTTGGGTTCACCTCACCCTATTTGGTTCACCAAAATTAAATATCAAATGTTGTATACTATATGACACACTTATCTAAAGTTCTCAATAAAATTATTTCCATACTATTTGTAGCGCCCCAAAATTCGGTCTATCTTCACACCCGGATTCCGTACGTCACGATCCCATCTTCTTCCAAACATACATCATTATATACTGAAATATAATAATATACATTCTAAATTCCCAGGTTCTAAAACCTTATAACTCCTTTCATTACAAATAACGATAATTACATTATCCTTTACATCTTACACGAGTGACTTTCATCCGCCACTAAGGATATATAACAGTTCATTAAACTAATCTAGAGTTCATTTAACTTATTTTACATCACAAGTCTTCACTTGATCTTCTCTCTCATTCTCATTCTGAATGGCACTCCATCTGGATACCGTCAGCTTGATCTTTACAGGATCCTTAAGTTCTTCTAATATCGTTCGCTGAAAATATTTTTCATTTAAAGCAAGTGTGAGCATTCAATTGCCCAGCAGGTCATGACAGTTGAACAAACATCTTCAAGAATTCAAACATTATTTTAAGACTTCAATAACCGAACAAAGGTTATGAAGTAGCTTAAATAATAGGAATAATCTCGATTCCTATCATTTTAAAATAATATTCACTTTTATTTTAAAATACTTTTATTCTTCAACCTTTTTCATACACATTCTGTCTGGCTAGAATCATTAGCACAGACTTAACAATAACGGATCATGTATGAACAGAGCATTCTCTTATTGAACAGTTAAATCACACAACAGTTCATCTCATAGAAACACCGAAGTGTTCACATTGTGGCACAAGGCCTCATATGTTCTACCACCTCGCACAAATATCGCATTATTAGCACTTTATCTGAGAACTTCTCAAGTTCAACATCCGAGAAGTTTAAGAAACTAACATTCATTTGAAATATGAATGAAGTTAGGAAACTTGCCTTCGCGACATGCTTCTACATCTACCACGCCGAATCGCGCCATTCCAATTCCTATGTAGCACATAAGAAAAACAACACATACACTAATTAGTCATGTATATTTGACTTATGCATTAGTTTGCTTAACTTTACTTCTTAAGGTTCGCGTTCTTGTAACCTAAGTTTATGCGACCACTTTCATTACCGTTCTACGACTTCATGACATATGGAGATGTCTTACTTTTATGTTCATCATCTTTGATGTTTTACATCTTATCTTCTTCTTATAGCTTCTCTAGGACTCAGCACACATCATTTCTCTGCTAGTAGTCCATATGGTACTCTGAGTGGTTTTCCACAAACAACCAACAAACAAGTTCCTATTTCGTCTACGCTGCCCATAACAGTGAGTTAGATCGGTTGCCAATTTTGTATATACCTTCGCTCTCTAAAGGAATTGTTTAGCCCAGCTCCCATATGTCAACCATCAAAGGTTACGATTGTACTACAACTTAACTTATCTTAACTTATTCGAACTATTAAACTATAATCTTCGTTAAGTCAATTTCTTATTCCTTACGATTTTCTGGCAACTAAATGTCATACCCCGGGATTCATTCTTTATCGTCTAAGTCATACAGTCTTTTGTATACTCAGAGCAATCATTCCATCTAATCCTTAACTTGGCTTTGTTACGTTAAACGTTATTGTCTTTAATTCAACTTCTTTACAGTTCACGATTTTAACTATTGATCTTCATCATCTTACGGTCAAACCATACATAGGGTGTAGGTTCTATTTGTTTAATATTTTCGTACCCTCAACCTTCACGTCGGTTAAAGTGTTCATCGCTTACATTTTATTCTAACATTCTCATCTGACACACATTCGGCTTCCATTAATCTTTTTATCGTTCATTACGGCTTTCTTGTTACCATTTTTATCTTATTTAATACTTTCGTTATCTATTACCTGAACCCCATGTTCATTACCCTTTCTTAATGTCAAAGCCATACTGTTCGTTGTATGCTAAGACTGCTTGCAACTGCGTTACATTTATATTTACGTTTATTCTCTTCTTGATCTTTTATTCTCTTTCGACCATTTCGTTCAACCTGTACTAAAGGTTTAATTCACTTGTTTAAGTGTTATATTAGTTGAACATTATGTTCTTTATCTTCCCGTACGTTTCCCGCAAGAGTTGAGCAGTTAAAAGCTCTTCTCTGGCTTTTTCCCTACATTGGCGCTGCGGCGCCACTCTCTTCTTTATCTCTCACGCCATGGCATGAGTTTGCAGTACTCGGCTCCCTGGTCTGGCATTGCAGTGCCACCTTACAAGGCATGGCTGGCGCCCCGGCGCCAAGCCCTAACCCTAGAAAATTTCTCTAAGTGTTTGATCGTTCTAAGACGCTTACTTCCCGCTTTCATAACTTATTTGCTATAAATCAAAACGAGGTCGTTCCAAAGCCATTCTCTTCCTTATCTTACGTACTTCAATACCCTCTGGATAGAACTTCATTTTGAATTCATTAGCGTGCCATTCGATTGGCTTGATCTTCACCATTCGTTCATTTTATATTTTTAACGCTCTTTGTTCGTTCATCCGTAAATCGGTCATCCGAACTCGAAATTCGTTCATTCTTGAATCCACGACTCATGTTTTCTATGTTCTCTTACATTCTTATGAAACCCTAAATGTTCGGGTTCATTTACTAACTTTCTAATTCTCATTTGTCTTTTACAAAATTTTAGTCATAACTTCGTTATAGCTAAGTTTTAATCCATTCTTCATGAACGTTTCTACCATTCCTAACCAAGCAATATGCATCTAACTTATACGCGATGGTTTTAAACTTGTCCATCAACAACAATTATCCTACAATGGTTTTAAATTTGTCCATCAACAACGTTCTTCGTGTTCTTTGCGTGTTCTTCGTGTTCTTCGTATGTTCTTCGTTCGTTCTTCATTTTAATCGATATTTTGGATTAAGATTTCATTTTTTATTGGAATTTGATGTTATAGAACATCATTCCTTACTTATTACACCTACTTAATGATATAATCCACTCGGATCGTTCTAATTCATTACGAATCTTATACTTCCTTAAGAAATTTATAAACTAAACTTTTAATTCTTATTTCTTCATTTTCTCATGATTTCAACCATATGAAATCATCCCTAAAATCATCTACTTCTTATCTTCATTAAGTTATATTTTAAACATATAAAACTTACAGAAAATCTAACATAGAAGTTAGGTTTTAATACCTTTCCTCTTTATTTTTCTTCCGCTAGACAAAACCGGCGATTCGCAAGCTTTTCTATTTCACGCTCACCTTCGATTCGATCATTCATGCTCACTCTCTTCCTTCCCCTCTCTTCATCCGAACTCTCTCTCTCTCTCTAAGGTGTAGGATTTTCAAAATCCCATTTAAATGAAATAAGCTTACTATTTATAGAATTTCCAAGCTAAGGGTATTTTAGTCATTTCACCCCCTAACCTCGTTACTATTCATGCCTCCTTACTATTCATGACTTAAGTGTTAAGTTAACTTAGCCCTTAAGTCTACTTAGCCTTTAAGTTTTGTGGTTCCGTCTTTCGGGTTTTCGTCCGATAATTTTAAAAACTGCGATTCTCGAAATCCAAATATTTTTGGATATTTCGTCTTTCCTTTACCGATTAACTTTTACGTATTCTTCGGATTTCTGAAAAACTAAAAAACACTTTTTGGTGTTAAGCGTTTTCCTTCACGTTTTACCCTAACGTAGCTAAATAAATGAAAAGTACATAACAGTACTTTTCGTCATTTTTATTTTATCCGATTTTTGCACGTTTTTCGAGAAAAACTTTTATTGACTTACTTAACTTTTCATGATATATTATCGTCAAATCTTTTCACGGAATGTTATTTTGACATACCGAACTCTCAGAAAGGCTTAGGTTATTCAAACCCTAACCCTTAGGTTTCGTCGGGTGAATAGTGCATATTTTGTCTTTTTCCTCGAAAATATTTTTGTTCCCAAAATTTTTTTATTTTTGTCTTGAAAATTCTTAATCGCTTAGTCTAGCTCGTAGCCAGAATCCTCCCGACTTATAATCATCCTAGGTTCTAGAACGATTATTAAACACATAGCACATAATATTATTAATAAAAATTCATTTTATTAATAACATTCTTTAAACTTAAATTCTGGACGATCCGAATTTTCGGGTCGTTACACTCTTTCCTCCTTATAAAAATTCCATCCTTGGAATTTCTTAAAACCACACCCTTACCCGGGTCATCACATTCACCCATTCTTCACAGAATTTCGTCCTCGAAATTTTAGCCTACCCATCTTCTCAACTTCTCTTCAAAGAAGTAGAATGAACAACGAGGAATATAAGAATTCCTTTAAAATATTTCATACTTTTGCTGAGGGGTCAAATCGACCATGAACTCTTACTAGGTTTAACAGCATGACGTTGTAACCTTTCTTCCACGATCAGTTTACAATCACAAAGAAAGCAAACTACCTCTTACCCATCGTATACCCCATTTCAGGATATGTTCACCTCAGACTTAATCATTAGATTTCGCACCAAAACAATTTGGTTTAGCACAACATCTTCAAAGAAAGCTCGATTTTCTGTTAAACAAGACATACCATTTGTCTAGCCGAATCAAGTAGCTTAGACCATACCAATAAATTGGATATCAACGTGAAACATTCATCTAGTCAACTCAATTAACATTGACTACTTCTTTAAATTCTTTTTCAATACATCAAAACGTTTTATGACGTCATGATACCATACTTTTCACAGTATGTTGAGGACTTCGTCAGTTAATGACTTCGTCATTATACATCATACCATAGCGAGTTGTTGATCCTAAGATCACATCCAACACCAAGTTCAATTGCATTAATAACTCCATCTTTTTACCATCCTTGCATCAAATGTAGTGACGATATAAAATTCATTTTGATATTTTAAATCAATTTTTGTCTAGCTGAAAAAATTAGCATAGACATACCAAGAATAGTTCTTTTAAAAATTTATTGGTTCCAAAAGTTGAACCAATTCTTTCATTTTCAAAATACGAACACATAAGCACGATTTCAATAAAGTTCAAAATCTAGCATAGCTAGATGACTTGGAATATCCTATTCTCCATCTTCCTTCATTGTCTTATTGCGACAATACTTAATCTTCTCTAGCACCTTCAATACTAAGCCTACTGAAAATAACTTATTTTCACCTAAACATCCTCTACCTTAAATACAGTCCATCAACTTACCACACATTATGAGTTCAGAACTTTTCACAATAATATGAGTTTAAGAACTATCTCGCATGACTATGACCATAGCGTCCATTCACGAGAAGTTCAAAACCTACCATATCATTATGAGTCACGAACGTACCATAAGTATGAGTTTCAAGAACTCGCACCTACCTTATCGTTCTCTACCTACCAAGTATATACATGAGAAAAGATTCACCTTCTCGTCATATACATCTTGACAGCGACAACCAATTCCAATGCTTATCACTATAATAAGCTAAGCAGTTGTTACACCAAGCACAAACCTCTGCCCATAACAAAGGTATATACAACTCAGCTATCACATGAGTTCTCAATTGAAATTTTTACAACTTCTAAATCTCTCTTTACTTAATACGAATTATCTTTAATTCATATACTATCATTCACAACTCAATCTGAGTTCTTCTTCCCGTACTTCTTCGTAGTACTATAAATCATTCATCGTTTAACAGCTCATCTGTTACTACGATTCACTATGATCACGTGGTGATCTTCTTATGTAACAATCCAAGATTTTATTTGTAATTTAAAATATTTATTAAATTAAATAAATATTTTATTGATGAAGCTGTTGTTTTGTAATTTAAAATATTTCTTAAATTAAATAAGTGTTCTATTTATGTGGTTGTTATTAGTAGTAGGTATGTGTGAATTAAATTTATTAGATAACACTCTAATAAATATTTTATTGATGTGATTGTTGTTATTAAATATGTATGAATTAAATTTGTTGGATAATATTCTAAATTAATTTAGTTTATAATTTAGAGAGTTGTAATGTAGCATGAGATGTTATATTGTTGTTTTAATTTAATAATTATAGTGATATGTTAATTTATTAAATAAAATTATTATGAGATTATAATTTTGAGATATTTGGATTAAGTGGGAAAATTTGTTTAGTATGTTGTAATTGGTTATTTAACTAATGTTGAATATGGAGGTATAAATATGAGATTTTAAACTATAGTGTAAGTGGTTTATTAAAATAAAATTAAAGTAATTTTTTTAATTGATTTAACCAAACAAGGCTTAAAATATTAAGTCTTTATTTTAAAGACTTTTTGCCAAACAAAGCCTTATGGCTTTTGGATTTTTGATTTTTGAATTTCAATTAAATAAATAAAATAAATTAAAATAATAAATATAATATATACGTTTATTTTTGGTAACTGTCATAACAATTAGTATGCGTATTTAGATTTTAGCAGTTTTATGTTTACACTTGGCCATATAAGTTTTCTTTACGCATACTTGACTAAGTCTGAGAGTTCAGAGAATTGAGAATTGAGAGAAATTGAGAGAAAGCCTAAGGATTACTAGCAGTTTCAGTGGTTTAGCAAGGATTTCTTAAGCAACAAAAAGGTATGTTACATAACCTTAACGTATATATTTTACAAGCCTATAATCTCTAAGTCTCTGTGTTCATGAGGTGCACTCACTGTGTATAAAGTTTTACAAATTTTTCTGTAAATTGTGTGTTATAATTGGTTATGATAATATGTGTAATTGTAATTGTTATCACCAGCATGTCTATATGTATATAGGTGTTGTATGCTAGATTACGTTCAAAAAGAAAGGAATTGTTTTTTCAGTAAACATCCATGTATGAACGTAATTTATAGAAATATCAAAATTAGTATATGTTAATTATGAAATTATGAAATTGAACCTTATGTATGTTAATTGGGTAAGAACTTAAAGAGAACTTAGTTCAAAAGAATTAAATTGGTGTATCATTATGATTACAGTGTTCACTGTGTCAAGAAATATCAAAATGGAGTTTTGGTTTTAAAATATGCTATTCCAGTATTTAATTTTTCTAGAATTATGGTTTATGTTGTGTTAATTTAGTATTTGTATGCTTGGTGAAGTTTATGTGTAATTTACATAAGTTATACATGTTAATTGGTGTTAAAAATTAAGACATAGCTTTGTTCTGTGTTTTGTTTTGGGGTGTTACGTAATTGAAGCCTCAACATGTATGTTTCACGCCTATTTCTGAATTTTACTTGTTTACCAATATTTGCCGTGATGCCAAAAATTGCCCAAAAGTTCACGCCTCATTGATTTGAATTCATTGCCTATGCACAATTGCGCTCCTTAATAAAAAGTAGTATGGGTCAGATAGTTTTGACCTCCTGTAGTAAAATGGCCATAACATTTTTATACGAACTCCGATTGAGGTGATTCAAGATGATTCGGAAAGAGGACGAATAGGCCTATAACTTTTATTCTTTAAGGTTTTCAATTTGAAATCGTTATGAAGGGTCAAAATGGCCATCTTTAGGACTATTGTGTATTTGGAGCCAATCGGAGGGCGTCGGGATGCGCGAATGCAAGTGCAATTCTTTGTGTATTAGTATAACTTAATGATAACATGTTAGACATGTAATAGAATGTTGTATCAAGTTGTTAATGTGTATGTGGTGCAATGACATGATCACTTAAGTAGTTGTAAGAAAGCTAAAAAGTAATGTTTAAGAAAGCAACTCATGACGGTAATGTTAGTGTAACTAATGTGTATTGTCAATACATATGGTATGTGTAGGACTTGGGGTGAACGTGAATAGTGATTGTTTAACCTACGCACGAGGCAAGTTCCCTAACTTTTGCTACTTTATTATTCAGCAAGGTTACTTTTCGCTGTTATGTTATACTTATGCAAATTCACTATTTCTAATCTCTTATTTAACGATTTATTGTCATGCAAGTTCTTTAACCCTCATTTATTGTTGAGCAAGTTAGTTAATCTTTGTTTCTTTATTCCAATCAAGATTACCTTGGTTATTCAAAGTTTGTACTCATTTATTGTTGAGCAAGTTAGTTAATCTTTATCTCTTTATTCAAAGTCTGTATTATTATTGTAAGAAGTGTGTTTATTCAAATTACTAATAACCGTTGTTTGATCTTCGTTCTTCAATATCATTGTACTATCTTACGTTATTATGCATCAACTCTAAGTTACTTAGCGATTCTTTACCAATTCAACTAAACCTTAGTTGATGAATGTTCTAAACTCTAAATTACCCTTGAAGTCAACCCAAACCAAACTTCCTTTGGTTTGTTTATGTACTCACACACAACTTTGAAAGCATGTTGTCAATGATAACATTTGTTCAACTTAGAAATTGTTAATACTCTAGCCTTATTCATTCATCGATATACCTTGTTCATGAAGATATTATAATCAAACCCTTGAATAGTTATTGGTTCCTATCTGATTCAACCAGTACTTGGTTGATGAGCATTCTAAAAATCTAGACTTCCTTTGAAGTTAATTCCCAACCAAACTTCTTTTGGTTCGGAACCTGATAATCTAAGCTGAGATGAACAACCCTATATCAGGGGATTATTTTAGAGCTACTCAATAAGCGTTAAAATGTTTACTTGTAATACATAAAATCTGAAAGGGTGATCACCGAGTACGAAATAATGGTCCATATAGTCGTTTAGACAGTTAAAGGTTACAGTAGAAACACCTATGAACCTAGGACATAGATGATGATTATAGTCTTTTAGACTGTTAAAGGTTAAAGTAGAAATACTTGAAAACCTATAATAGAGTTCGTGGTCTTGTGACCCTCAGTGTATTCTTTGATGTTGATATCTATTGTTAACTTAAACGTTCATTATTCCTTTGAACTCATAGCTGTTGAATTAAAGTTTATTGTTCCGGTAAGAATACTTTACCATTGAAAGCTTGGTTAATTGTCATTTATAAAACGTTATTGCATATTATCCTTCTTATGGGCAATTGTTTGCTCACTCTTGCACAAAACAATGCAGATGAAGTTAAGAAGTTTGAAGAGCTTTCTACAAGAAAAGACAAGGACAAAGTGCTTGATTAGACGACAACGTTTAACTTATATTTTATTATGAAGCTTATATAACATGTTTAATTATGATTATGTTTTAGTTTTCTGCTGATGATTGTAATAAAGGTTAGATGACGGGATTTATTTGAGATTATGTAACCCTTTGATGGGAGATTTATTGTTTAAGCTTTTGAGTTTAATTATAACCTTTGTTTATGGGTAGTTAGTTATGATTTAATTGGACAGTGAACACCAAATCAGTAGGATTGAAGTAACCGGATTTGGGGGTGTCACATCTTATCCCTCTCTCTATAATTATAGTCTTAGATACTCTTACCTAAGATTTATAACCTATCAGCTCTGATACCAATCTGTAACGCCCCGAAATTCGGTCTATCTTCAAACCCGGATTCCGTACGTCACGATCCCATCTTCTTCCAAACATACATCATTATATACTGAAATATAACAATATACATTCTAAATTCTCATGTTCTAAAACCTTATAACTCCTTTCATTACAAATAACGATAATTACATTATCCTTTACATCTTACGCGAGTGACTTTCATCCGCCACTAAGGATACATAACAGTTCATTAAACTAATCTAGAGTTCATTTAACTTATTTTACATCACAAGTCTTCACTTGATCTTCTCTCTCATTCTCATTCTGAATGGCACTCCATCTGGATACCGTCAGCTTGATCTTTACGGGATCCTTAAGTTCTTCTAACATCGTTCGCTGAAAAAGTTTTTTATTTAAAGAAAGTGTGAGCATTCAATTGCCCAGCAGGTCATAACAGTTGAACAAACATCTTCAAGAATTCAAACATTCTTTTAAGACTTCAATAACCGAACAAAGGTTATGTAGCAGCTTGAATAATAGGAATAATCTCAATTCCTATCATTTTAAAACAATATTCACTTTCATTTTAAAATACTTTCATTCTTCTACCTTTTTTATACACATTCTGTCTAGCTAGAATCATTAGCACAGACTTAACAATAACGGATCATGTATGAATAGAGCATTCTCTTATTGAACAATTAAATCACAGAACAGTTCATCTCATAGAAACACCGAAGTGTTCACATTGTGGCACAAGGCCTCATATGTTCTACCACCTTGCACAAATATCGCACATTAGCACATACACATAACTTCTCAAGTTCAACATCTAAGAAGTTTAAGAAACTAGCATTCATTTGAAATATGAATGAAGTTAGGAAACTTGCCTTCTTCGCATACCATACTACGACTTTACGTTGAATCGCTCATTCCAGCCTTCTATGTAGCACATAAGAAAAATAACACATACATTGATTAGTCATGTATATTTGACTTATGCATTAGTTTGCTTAACTTTACTTCTTAGGGTTCGTGTTCTTGTAACCTAAGTTTACGCAACCACTTTCATTACTGTTCTACGGCTTCATGGCATACGGAGATGTCTTACTTTTACGTTCATCATCTTTGATGTTTTACATCTTATCTTCTTCTTATAACTTCTCTAGGACTCAGCACACATCGCTTCTCTGCTAGTAGTCCATATGGTACTCTGAGTGGTTTCCCACAAACAACCAACAAACAAGTTCCCGTCTCGTCTACACTACCCATAACAGTGAGTTAGATCGGTTGCCAGTTTTGTATATACCTTCGCTCTCTGAAGGAATTGTTTAGCCCAGCTCCCATATGTCAACCATCAAAGGTTACGATTATACTACAATTTAACTTATCTTAACTTATCCGAACTATTAAACTATAATCTTCGTTAAGTCAATTTCTTATTCCTTACGATTTTCTGGCAACTAAATGTCATACCTCGGGATTCATTCTTTATCGTCTAAGTCATACAGTCTTTTGTATACTCAAAGATATCATTCCATCTAATCCTTAACTTGGCTTCGTTACGTTAAACGTTATTGTCTTTAATTCAACTTCTTTACCGTTCACGGTTTTAATCATTGATCTTCATCATCTTACGGTCAAACCATACATGGGGTGTAGGATCTATCCGTTTTAAATTTTGTAATTATGTGTTTTAATGGGTTAAATCACTCTATAAATGTTAGGTAATAATTATGTATAAATTCTAGCATGTGGGTGTGTTTGATTTGGTGAAATTAATGATCATGTAGTGTTTAATTCGCTGAACTCTATGTTCTTCGCGAACTGGGAATCAAAATCTAAAGTTTCGCTCGTCATGCAATGAACTCCGTAATCGAAGTCCCATGTCATGCGCAGGCCATTGCACCGCATAGCCACCGCACCATGAACACCAAGTATTAAGGTAATGGCCAGCAAATACTAAAACCAAAGATAATAGTGGCGCGTTAATACGCCCACTTTGCGTAATGTCCGTAAAATATTTTTTTAAAGTGTTCAAGTATAGAAATGTGATAGCAACTTAATCTAATGATTATAAAAACTCATTAGACATACAATGAGATATTAAAATAGGTTCTTATCATGTCATTAAGACATTTACATGTTAATTGAGTTGTTGATTATGTAATTAGCTTGTTTTTTTGTATAGTGTAATATTACGTGAAAACAAGTGTGGTAATTTGACTAAGTATAGTCATGAATTCAAGTGATGGTTAGCACGTTATAATTGACTGGTATTGTGAACGTAAATGATATGTAGGATTTAAATCAAAGAACGAGTTTTATTAACGTGTAATCTATGCTCGAGGCAAGTTTCCTAACTCTACTTGTTATCGTTTTATAAGTTGATAAATTCACCTTTCTACATTGAGCAAGTTCTCATTATTATTGATCAAGTCTGTTTTGTTATATCAAAGCTTATTAATCTTTCAAGCATGATGTTGTTATACAATACTCATTCTATTGTATACCTCTTGAGATTGTTATTCAAATTAAATTATCAGTTATTGTTAAACCTTGTTAGACTAGCGATCCCATAATGATACGACTAGTCCATAGTTGATGAGCGTTCTAAATTTCAGAACCCTTGATGATTTATCCAAACCAAACTTCCTTTGGTGTGGACTCGAATGTCAAACTGAGATGAACAACCCTATAAAGGGGATTACTTATGCGTTAGCGTTAAGATATTGTGCACAGTATGGTACTAAGGGCTGATCCCCTTAAGTACGAGAAGAAGAGTCCATAGTCTTATGACTGTTAAAGGTTTCAAGTTTAAACACTTGACAACCTAGGATATAGTTCAAGGTCTTATGACCCTCAGAATTTCTTTTTGATTCTTGTTATTCATTCTTGATTCAAAAGTTAAGCTTTTATATCAGAAGTTGTTAATTCATTCGCATGTTATTATTCAATGTTATATTGTTATACTTGTGGGCAATCGTACTCACTCTTGCATAATAATAACATTGCAGTTAAGAACGAAAAAGCAGACGAGCCTTCCACTAGTAAAGGCAAGGGCAAGATTAGCAAGTAATGAAGACTGTTTATTATTGTGGTTATGTAATGATAATTAGACTTGATGTTACTTAAGACTTATTATTTGTTTATGATTTTGAATAGATGTTTTAAGGTTAGAGCAACCGGGAATTTTATTTATTTTGCTGTTGATGTAACCCCATAAGGGGAGATTTATTTATTATTTCTATCTATTGCATAGTTTGCATTTATTTATGGGTAGATAGATAGATGATATTTGTATAGTGAACACCAAATCCTGTGGAAATGGAAGTACCAGATTTGGGGGTGTCACAGTTGGTATCAAAGTCAGACGTTATGAACCTTAGGTGGGGAACAACCTTAGGTAGTAGCCTCAGGAGAGATTGAGAACATAGTAGTGGTAAACTCTTATCGAGTTATAAGAAATGAATTTCTAAATTCATTGAAGATAATAAAAGACTTTATGTGCTTATGTTTTAATTATGTATTCGCTAGCACGGATTAGTAACTAAAATTTAAAATTTTATTGTCAGGATGTCTGATGTTGGAGGAGCTAGTCGAGCTGGGGAGGAGGAACCCCGAGTACCTATAGAGGAGGAGCCCCGAGACATTCATGTTGTCAGGGAACAGTTGATACAGAGAGAGCCATCTCCGTTGATCACTGTTGTTGGTCGGGAGCATAAGCCTGAGACTGATCCAGAGGAGGATTCTGATGAGGAAGAGGAGGAAGAGGAGTTCCCACCGAACTCTATTGATGCTGAGATGTATGATGCACTTTATGATCGTAACATAGAGTTGTAGGACACTATTCAGGAGCTGAGGGAGAGGACTGTTATGCAGCAGAGTACCATCGAGCAGAAGGATGGGGAAATTGTGACTCTTCACACACGTTTAGAAAACGTGGAGTGGGATTTGGTTCACGAGAAGGGTCAAACTGAGGAGAAGACCGAAGAAATAGAGAAGTTGAAGAAATATCTGAAAGAGAGCTCAGAAAGACTGGCATTAGCAGAGGAGGGCTGGGTAAGAGAGTCGTGTCATGCTGATCTCGCAGAAGAGGATTGCCGTGCAAAGAAGACTAGAATTGGGGAGACGTACTCTACACTTCACAATGCAATGGATGCGTCCCAGGATCGAGTTATGAAGTACCCAATCCAGTTTAAAGTTCTACCATCATATATGTTAGATCGCAGGATGATGTCTCGTATTATGGAAGAAGAACGTGGCAAGGCTATCCAACGCCTTAATAGGCAGTGATAGTATTAGTTTAATTATGTGAAAACTATTTGGTAGTTAATGATGTAAATTCCGATGTGTTTATAAACAAAGGAATATTTTGATATTTTAAATCCTGTAGATTCTTTATCTCAGGATAGTGGATGTAAATAGTAGTGATGTTATCTTATGATGTTAAAACTTTTGAATTTAATAAAAATGTCAGAGTTTATTTGAATTGATGTGTTAAGTGAGTTATAATTAAATGTTTTAGTTAAGTCTTAAATTTTTAAGAGATTGAATAAAGACCTAATAAGCGTATATTCTTAACAGAAATATGCCGCCTAGAAGAAGACAAAACTGTCATCAAGCACAAGAGGAACTAATGACTAACAACGATGCCAATGCTAAACCTATTCAGCAATTGGTGAACCTTTTAGTTGGGGCAATTAACAATCAACCACAAGCTCCACCGAATACCTCGTTCAAGGACTTCAAGGCGGTGGAACCGCCAGAGTTTAAGGGTTCCATAAACCCAATCGAAGCTCAAACTTGGGTAATGGAGATGGAGAAGGTGTTCGACGTCGCTCGAGTAAGGGAAGATCGTAAAAATCGCGTATGCAATGTTTATGTCAAGTCCGCCCGCTTATTGGTGGCAGGCAAACAAAGTGAGGGGAGGTGAAGGTGTAGTACCTTGGGAAAGATTCAAAGAGATGTTCTTCGAGATGTACTTTCTGACCAGTTCAAAAAATCAAATGGAAGTTCAATTTCTAGAGTTGAAACAGGGAAGTATGTCAGTAGCTGATTATGCGGAAAGGTTTAACGAGTTGGCTAGGTTCGCCACATACCAAGTGCATACCGATGAGAGGAAGGCAAGACGATTCGAGCAGGGAATGAAGCCCTGGTTGTATAGCAAAGTGTCAATGTTCCAATTGAACACTTTTACTGGAGTGTTAGAGAAGGCCATACTCGCTGAGGGTGGAAGCGATGCGAAGAATCGAAATATAATCGTGATCAAGAAGAAAAAAGAGTGAGAATGAAGGTAATAACAAGACCGTGGGAGTAGTAATCTGGGGTAATCACAATCGAAGAGGAAGTGGTCTCGATAACTCGTCACCGAAGTCAACATGGAGGGCAGAAGAATAAAATCAAAGCGCGCCCAACTCGCGGAAAACTCATCTCGGAGTTTGTATGAAAGGGAAGTGAGTGTGCTACAATTGTGGTCGAAGGCCACATAGCACCAAACCGTCTCAAACCAAAGAAGGGTGCATGTTTCACTTGTGGCTCAAAGGACCATCTTGCAAGGGATTGTCCTAAGAAGGGATCTGGAGGGACGGGTTCAGGAGGAAATAGAGGAAGTACCGGTGGAAGCACTCTGACTATCGCAGGACCAACTGTAACCAATGATCGAATGCCCGTAACATTCAACACGACAAAGACAGATGCAATGCGCCTCACGATGTGTGTGTCAAGTATCATTCCGATCAATAAAGTTAATGCTTATATATTATTTGATTCAAAAGCTACTTGTTCATTTATATCCGGCGACTTTGCTAAGAACTTAGAATTGCTTAAGGACGAAGTTAGAATACCCCATGAACATAGAAATTGCGAATAGAGAAATAATCCTCATTAAGTATGTGCATAAGAACTATAGAGTGGATATTAAGGGTAATATCATGAACGAGATCTTATCCCTATTCGACTTGGAGAATTCGATGTTATTTTGGGTATGGATCGGTTATCCAATTATGGGGCTATAATCGATCGCCGTAAGAAGCGATAACCTTACGACTCAATCCAAAGGTTGTGTTTTATGGTAGCAAGTCGCCTATATGCAAGTTGTCTCGACGATGATGCAGCAGCCGTGAGGTTGTTAAGGCAAGGTCGTGTAGGATATCTAGCTTATATAGTCGATAGTAATGAAAGAGAATCCAAAATAGATGAGATACCAATAGTGAGAGATTTTCAGACGATTTTCTGGATGATTTGCCAGGACTTCCTCCAGATAGAGCAGTTGAATTTGTGATCGATTTGGCTCCAGGAACGGCTCCAATATCGAAGGCACCGTACCAAATGACACCGGTAGAGATGAAAGAACTGATAGTCCAACTACAAGAATTACTGGACAAAAAGTATATTCAACCAAGCGTATCACCATGGGGAGCGCCGATTTTATTTGTGAAGAAGAAGGATTGCACAATGCGAGTCTACATCGACTACAGAGAACTAAATAAGGTCACGATTAAGAATAGATATCTATTACCTCGAATCAATGACTTGTTCGATCAGTTAAAGAGAGCAAGATATTTTTCAAAGATAGATTTGAGGAGTGGTTATCATCAACTGAAGGTGAGACCAGAGGATGTACCGAAGACAGTGTTCAGAACACGATATGGTCACTACGAATTTCTGGTAATGTCATTTGGTCTAATAAATGCTCCTGCAGCATTTATGGGCTTAATGAATAGAGTGTTCAAACCATTTTTGGACAAATTTGTAGTGGTATTCATAGACGACATTTTGGTGTATTCGGAAACCAAGGAAGAACACGAAGAGCATTTAAAGATGACATTGGAGATATTGAGAATGGAGAAGTTATATGCCAAGTTTTCAAAATGTGAATTTTGGATCGAAAGAGTACAATTTCTAGGACATGTGATCGATAGGATGAATTTCGGTGGATCCTCCAAAGTCGAAGTCGTGATTAATTGGGATCACCAAGACGCCATTTCAAGTAAGAAGTTTTCTTGATCGGCGGTGTTATTACGTAAGATTCATTCGTGATTTTTCCAAGATCGCAACTCCGCTGACAAATTTGACTAGAAAATCGGTGAAATTTGTTTGACGGAGAAGTGTGAGGAAAGCTTTCAAGAATTAAAGAAGAGGTTGAGTACAACACCGTGTTATCTCTTCCAGATGACACAGAAATTTTGTGGTATATAGTGATGCATCGCATAAAGGATTAGGTTATGTGCTTATGCAAAATGGCGAGTCATCACATGACGCCACCACGACAACCGAAAGATTATGAGAAGGGTATCCCACCCATGACTTGGAGTTAGTCAGCAATGGTTTTCGCTTTGAAAACTGGAGGCACTATCTTTACGGGGAGAAGTGTGAAATATATACGCATCACAAGAGTCCAAAATATATTTTACACGTAAAGACCCTGAACATGCGCCAAAGAAGGTGGTTGAGTTAATTAAGGATTACGATTGTGAGATTCTATACCATCCGTAAGGCAAATGTGGTCACGCCGCGCCTTAAGTAGAAAGGGCCTGGAGACACCGATGATGTCGACCGAACAGAGGAGTTAATTTCAAAGAATGGAGAAGTCGGAATTAGAAGTAAAGTGTTCTATGGAGATCGATGAGAAGTCGCTCCGATGATGCAAGTCGGTACAACTTTACTAGATAAAGTTAAGGAGGCTCAACTTCGACGAAGAATGTGAGAAAGTGAAAAGAAGATATTTGAAGGGACCGAACCGAGATTCAAAATATGCGGTGAGGACTACTAAGATTTGAGAGCGTAATTTGGGTACCGCCAAGATTGCAGAGATTAAGGAAGAAATTTTGAGAGAGGCTCACAACTCAAGATATTTGATTCACCCTGGTAGCACCAAGATGTACCAAGATCTTCGATAACATTTTTGGTGGCCAAATTTGAAACGAGAGGTTGCGAATGTGTTGCCAAATGCCCCGATATGTCGAAAAGTTAAAGCGTAACATCGAGGCCGAGTGGGTTACTACAACCTTTAGAGATTCCGAATGGAAATGGGAACATATTACAATGGATTTTGTGGTCGGGCCTACCGACAACTCGTAAAGGCTACGACGCAAAGATGGGTTATTGTTAACCGATCGACGAAAATCCGCACACTTTCCTTTCCGATCAAAATCGATTCAACTTAGATCACCGGCAAGGTTATATGTGAAAGAGATTATTTCAAGGCACGGAGTTCCGATGTCAATTGTTTCGATAGAGATCCGCGCTTTTACGCCAAACTTCCGAAACGCTCTACAAGAATGCATGGGTACACAATTATGAATGAGCACGGCATATCACCCTCGCATGTATGGATAGAGTGAAAGAATAATTCGTACATTGGAAGATATGTTAAGAGCTTGATAATGGACTTTAAAGGAAATTGGGATGACCATCTACCGCTCAGAGAGTTCTGCCACAACAACAAGCTACTACGCTAGTATTGGCATGCCACCCTATGAAGCGCTATACGGCGAGAAAGTGCGAACTCCACTATACTAGGATGAAGTTGGCAAAGACAATTACTAGGCCCTAATTGGTATAACAAACAAAGAAAAAATAGTCAAAGTGATCCAAACAAGATTGACAAAGATCTCAAGATAGATAGAAGAAATACGCCGATCCACACCGTAAAAAATGTTGAGTTCGAGCCGTAGTTATGTGTTTTTAAAGGTCTCTCCTCGAAAGGGAAAGATTAGATTCGAAAAGAAAGGGAAATTAAGCCCAAGATTCATCGACCTTTCAAGTTCTACGAAGGGTCGGAGAAGTTGCCTATGAGGTAGCCTTACCTCCAGCTCTAGAGAATGTCCACAACGTTTTCCATGTCTTAGTCCTACGACCATACAAACTCGATTACAAGCACGTGATTGAATATGAACCCCTACATTTCAACAAAGACTTATCTTACGAAGAAATTCCTGTTCAAATTGTCGACCGAAAAGAACAAGTTCTGAGAAATAAAGTAATATCTTCTATTAAGGTAATTTGGAGGAACCACAACGCTGAAGAAGATACGTGGGAACTCAAAGAGAATATGATGCAAAATTATCCTCATTTATTTACTTAGATTATATAAGCGATTCTGAGAACAGAATCTTTGTAAGGGGGGAGAATGTAACGGGACGAATTGTTGAGTTGTGATTCTGAGGACAGAATCCTTTTAAGAGGGCAAAGATGTGACAACCGAGATTTTGTAATTTAATTTTAATATTTATTGGATCGAATAAATATTTTTTCGATGAATTAATTGTTAGATTAAATAATTAATTGATGAAGTTGTGGAAGATTAATGTAATTATATGTGTTATATTTATTAAATTATGTGGAGAATTTTTATTATACAAAGTATGTAATTATGTGAGCTTATCAGATTAAAAGAAAAATATTTAATAAGCCTATCGTTATTTTAATTAATTTAATTATTAATTAGAGATTTAATAATTTAATATTATTATTAAATGAGAAATTTAATTATGTGACTATGTGAATCAATGAGAAATTATTATATTTTATTTAAAATAAATTAAACTATATATTTGATTTATAAAGGGTGTGACATTTTTTAAACTATATTATAAAGGTTTTATTAAATTAAATGGTTTTTGAAACCTTTTATTGCATCACCAAACGAGGCCTTAAGAGGAGTTGAGGGCGCTTAACCCACGATCGGGTAATCGACCACCAACGCGCCGCTTCAATTCTATATTATTATATGCCTTTCCTTCCTTTTCATTATTTATTATTGCTTAAGTCTAAAAAAAATAAAAATAGAGAGAGAGATTGAGAAATTTTGAGGAGAATTGTTAAGTGATTAGTGATCAAGAACAAGTTGAGAAGGAGTCCATCTCTTGCAAATTACATTCTACGCTTGGGTAATCTCTTCAACCCAATTCATATATTTTACGCCATTTAGTTTTTTATATGAATACGGCTCTTAAGACTTCTATTAAATCTCTATAAATGGGAAATTTTGTTGTTATATGGATATATGTAATAATATGATTAGCATAACATGTTTTATTATATATTATATAGGTTTCCATATCATCAATTTCATGAAATTATACAGTAAAAGATTTCAAAGTATGTTATATGGCCATATGGCCTTATACGTGATTTTAATATGTCAAACATAAAGTGTTCTGCAAAATTTCCACTTGTATATGATTATGCATGCTAAAACGAACAAAACGAAACTTGAATGGTTGGATTTGGTCTTATAACGAATCTGTAGTATTAAATTCTATGTTTTTGTTCAAGAACATCAAGAACAGTACAATTTTGCATAAATTAATTCTGTAATTATGTGTTTTAATGGGTTAAATCACTCTATAAATGTTGGGTAATAATTATGTATAAATTCTAGCATGTGGGTATATTTGATTTGGTGAAATTAATGATCATGTAGTGTTTAATTCGCTGAACTCTGTGTTCTTCGCGAATCGAATCAAAATCGAGAGTTTCAGCCATGCACGCCAACTCCTGTAATCAAGTCCCAAGACCACCGCCAAAAGCACCAATATCAAGCACCAGCCTACGCCAAAAGCAACTAAGCCCAAGAAAATAGTATAGTAAATATAATACCACTTAGCAAAATGTCCAGAAAATATTTTTTTTTAAGTGTTCAAGTATAGAAATGTGATAGCAACTTAATCTAATGATTATAAAAACTCATTAGACATACAATGAGATATTAAAATAGGTTCTTATCATGCCATTAAGACATTTACATGTTAATTGAGTTGTTGATTATGTAATTAGCTTGTTTTTTTTGTATAGTGTAATATTACGTGAAAACAAGGGTGGTAATTTGACTAAGTATAGTCATGAATTCAAGTGATGGTTAGCACGATATAATTGACTGGTATTGTGAACTTAAATGATATGTAGGATTTAAATCAAATAATGAGTTTTATTAACGTGTAATCTACGCTCGAGGCAAGTTTCCTAACTCTACTTGTTATCGTTATATAAGTTGATAAATTCACCTTTCTACATCGAGCAAGTTCTCATTATTATCGATCAAGTCTGCTTTTGTTATATTAAAGCTTATTAATCTTTCAAGCATGATGTCATTATACAATACTTATTCTATCAGATACCTCTTAAGATTGTTATTCAAATTAAATTATCGCTTATTGTTAAACCTTGTTAGACTAGCTAACCCATAATGATTCGACTAGTCCATAGTTGATGAGCGCTCTAAATTTCGTAACCCTCGATGATTTATCCAAACCAAACTTCCTTTGGTGTGGACTCGAATGTCAAACCGAGATGAACAACCCCAGAAAGGGATTTACTTATGCGTTAGCGCGTTAAGATATTGTGCACAAGATGGTACTAAGGGTCGATCCCCTAAGTACGAAGAAGAAGAGTCCATAGTCTTATGATCATTAAAGGTTTCAAGTTTAAACACTTGACAACCTAGGACATAGTTCAAGGTCTTATGACCCTCAGAATTTCTTTTGATTCTTGTTATTCATTCTTGATTCAAAAGTTGAGCTTTTATATCAGAAGTTGTTAATTCATTCGCATGTTATTATTCATTGTTATATTGTTATAATTGTGGGCAATCGTGCTCACTCTTGCGTAATAATAACATTGAAGTTAAGAACGAAAAAGTAGACGAGCCTTCCACTAGTAAAGGCAAGGGCAAGATTAGCAAGTAATGAAGACTGTTTATTATTGTGGTTATGTAATGATAATTAGACTTGATGTTACTTAAGACTTATTATTTGTTTATGATTCTCGCATAGATGTTTTAAGGTTAGATGTTTTATTTATTTTGCGATTGATGTAACCCCATAAGGGAGATTTATTTATTATTACTATCGAATTTGGGGGTTTCATCTGCGCGCCACTCTCTTCTTTATCTCTCACGATGCTGGCGAGTTTTAGTTTACGGTGCCTTCGGTCCACAGTGCAGCAGTTGCTTTTTCACCTTAAGGCATGGCTGGTGGCGCCCGTGAGTGACCTAACCCTAGAAAATTTCTCTAAGTGTTTCATCGTTCTGAGACGCTTACTTCCCGCTTTCATAACTTATTCGCTATAAATCGAAACGAGGTCATTCCAAAGTCATTCTCTTCCTTATCTTACGTACTTCAATACCCTCTAGATAGAACTTCATTCTGAATCCATTAGTGTGCCATTTTATTGGCTTGATCTTCACCCTTCGTTCATTTTATGTTTTTAACGCTCTTTGTTCGTTCATCCGTAATTCGGTCATCCGAACTCGAAATTTGTTCGTTCTTGAATCCATGACTCATGTTTTCTATGTTCTCTTACATTCTTATGAAACCCTACACGTTCGGATTCATTTACTAACTTTCTAATTCTCATTTGTCTTTTACGAAATTATCGCCATAACTTCGTTATAGCTAAGTTTTAATCCGTTCTTCATGAACGTTTCTACCATTCCTAACCAAGAAATATGCATCTAACTTATACGCGATGGTTTTAAACTTGTCCATCAACAACAATTATCCTACGATGGTTTTAAATTTGTCTATCAACAACGTTCTTCGTGTTCTTCGCATGTTCTTCGTATGTTCTTCTTGTTCTTCGTTCGTTCTTCATTTTAATCGATATTTTGGATTACGATTTCACTTTTTATTGGAATTTGATGTTATAGAACATCATTCCTTACTTATTACACCTACTTAATGATATAATCCACTCGGATCGTTCTAATTCATTACGAATCTTATACTTCCTTAAGAAATTTATAAACTAAACTTTTAATTCTTATTTCGTCATTTTCTCATTATTTCAACCATATGAAATCATCCCTAACATCATCTACTTCTTATCTTCATTAAGTTATGTTTTAAACATATAAAACTTACAGAAAATCTAACATAGAAGTTAGGTTTTAATACCTTTCCTCTTTATTTTTCTTCCGCTAGACAAAACCGGCGATTCGCAAGCTTTTCTATTTCACGCTCACCTTTGATCCGATCATTCATGCTCACTCTCTTCTTTCTCCTCTCTTCATCCGAACTTTCTCTCTCTCTAAGGTGTAGGATTTTCAAAATCCCATTTAAATGATATAAGCTTACTATTTATAGAATTTTCAAGCTAAGGCTATTTTAGTCATTTCACCCCCTAACCTCGTTACTATTCATGCCTCCTTACTATTCATGACTTAAGTGTTAAGTTAACTTAGCCCTTAAGTCTACTTAGCCTTTAATTTCGTGGTTCTATCTTTCGATTTTTCGTCCGACAGTTTTAAAAACTGCGATTCTCGAAATCCAAATATTTTTGGATATTTCGTCTTTCCTTTACCGATTAACTTTTAAGTATTCTTTGGATTTCTGAAAAACTGAAATACACTTTTTGGTGTTAAGCATTTTCCTTCACGTTTTACCCTAACGTAGCTAAATAAATGAAAAGTACATAACAGTACTTTTCGTCGTTTTTATTTTGTTAGATTTCTACACGTTTTTCGAGAAAAACTTTTATCGGCTTACTTAACTTTTCATGATATATTATCGTCAAATCTTTCGACGGAATGTCATTTTGACATACCGAACTCTCAGAAAGGCTTAGGTTATTCAAACCCTAACCCTTACGTTTCGTCGGGTGAATAGTGCCTATTTCATCTTTTTCCTCGAAAATATTTTTGTTCCTGAAAAATTTTCATTTTTGTCTTGAAAATTCTTAATCGCTTAGTCTAGCTCGTAGCCAGAATCCTCCCGACTTATAATCATCCTAGGTTCTAGAACGATTATTAAACACATAGCACATAATATTATTAATAAAAATTCATTTTATTAATAACTAATTCTTTAAACTTAAATTCTGGACGATCCGAATTTCCGGGTCGTTACACTATTTAGGGAGAACCTCAACAGCTATAGACCACCGTTCTTTTCTCCACTAGTAACCCATGAATAGTAACTCGTAAAAAAATACCAAATAAAATGATATTCCATGACGAGAAATGATATCTCATACGAGTATAATAGAATATACGAAACTGCAAATGGATTTTCACCCGCCATGCGGTAAACCACATAGACAGATCATTTCCATAATTTAATAAAGAATGAATACGAAGGATCATTCACCATGCATGCGGTAATCCACAAAGGCAGGTTATTCCAACAGAATAATAAAGAATGGAATAACAGAAGAATTCACCATGCATGCGATGTAATCCATGTGCATGTGTTATTCCAACCGAATAATAAAGAATGGAACCGTGTCACGTAATCCGCATGCATGTGATATTCCAATAGAATAATAAAGAATGGAACTAGGTCATGTACGTAATCCACCTGACGCATGGATATTCCAACCAATAATAATAAAGAATGGAATAACAACAGAATTCACCGTAATGCGATGAGCCCGCATGCATGTGTTATTCCAATGAATAATAAAAAAAATGGAACTGTGTCACGCGAATCCGCATGCATGTGATATTCCAATGAATAATAAAGAATGGAATAACAACGAATTCACCGGGCATACGATAGATCGCATGCATAAAGTTATTCCAATGTAATAATAAAGAATGGAATAATGTAAGAATTTCACCATGTATGCGGGTACTTCACATGTATGTGTTATTCCAATATAATAATAAAGAATGGAATAACAACCACTTACGAGTATTGCAAGAAAATAACCCTCTTCATGAATACGAAAGAATAATACCCCTTATCTTAGAAGAAACTGGATATTGGAATAGTAAGGTAGCAGACTTATCTTCTTCTTTCTCTCTATAATTTCTCTCTATAATAATTGCTCTAAAGCTTTAGTGAATTGGTGAAAAATAATGAAAGAATGAGCTTCTATTTATAGGAAAATATAGTTTCCATAATTGCACATTTTGGGGCTCAAAATATTACAGTATAATACCATCATCTTTTCATTCATTTTTAATTTAGTCATGCAAGTATTATCAAACTTGCACCACCTCCCCTAATAGTAAACCATGTGAATCAATAGTAAATCATGTGACTCAATAGTTCTAAACATGTGAAAAAATTAATTATAGTATAGTACCTTCATCTATACCTCTATTTTTAACTTAGTCATGCAAGTATTATCAATCTTGCACCAACTCCCCTAATAGTAAATGAATGTGATTCAATAGTACACACATGTGAACAAATAGTTATAATCACGTGAATTAATAGCAATTAATTTTTTATTTATCCAATTAATTACCCGATTGGTCAATATAACTTCCAGACATCAATTATTATCAAAATAAATGTCGATTTCCACTAACACTAATAATCCCAACACAATGGAACTATCAATTTCATCTTTAATCAACACGAACTTATTCATCATTAATATTATAACTCACAATATTTAACAACCAGGTAGTTCTCAAAAAAAAGGGGGCTATCCAATAAGGATTTCTCCTTATTGGCGCTCAATTAGGTGACCAAACCTCTCCTTGACAGAACTTCTAGACATTGTCAATATTGCAAATAATAATATGAATAACTTTGTCATCTCAATTATTAATTTAATAATATATCATATTATGCAGATGATACTGTGACAATAATTGAATCAATAATATGAGAGATATGATGTAGCAATTATTGTAGCAATAATTGAGTATAACTGAGTGACTTCTCACGTAAGCATTAATAATCAATACCGCGTGCTACTATGCAACCACGCATATTACTGTACTTTTAGTACCGAGTAGTTCAACTGTTTTAATGGTAACACTTTCGCTGTTATTTTTATAAAAAGATAATTTTGTATTTTTCTTACTATGACAATACTTCCGTTGTGGGGTCCACCAATGATTGTGCCGTCCTACGGATATTCCCCAACAAAAAGAATATTCCCCGACCAAACGAATATTTTATAACAACTTGCATACTTTGAAAAAATTTCACATATCACCCTTAACTTTAACCTTTTATCAATTTAACCATTTACTAAATATAATAATTATAAGAAAATTAAATACTTTCATTTCATAAAATTTGGGGTCTCACAATTCTCATGGTGACGTGAAGTGACTTCTGAACGAAGTGTAACAACATGATGATTGGAAATAAAGAGATCCAACTAAGCATGGAAGGGAGACATGTCCAAGGAGAATTAGGAGATGAGACAGAAGGTCATTCAACCCACCCAAAGTGTTATCCATAATTCCCTCCTAAGCAATCGCCAACTCGACGATCCTCCTTGGGAGGATGAACATCAACAATAGTCTCAGAAGGATTCCTCTTCAAAGAAGCATAAGTCTCATCGGTACTCTCAAAATTGTCATGCAGAGAAGTTGTAGAGAAAGGCGTGAAAAGCGCTGCACCATCCACAGCAGGCCATCCAAGCTGACATTAGATAAAGAATCCTTAGCATCAAGATGGACACAATCATCATATGTTAAAGAAGACTTGATACAAATAATGATATGCCGTGACATATCACAAGTAATGGAAGCCACCATCGCTGCCCCATTTGCGGTACTCACAAAGAGCCCAATGGGAGCATCATCATCCTCTTTATCAGCATTGGTCTTTTCGATGACTTCTTGATTCTAAAGAAAAGAGAAATTTCGAGAGAGGATAAGAAGGATTAGATTGAAGATTTTCCAAGATATCCTAAGGGAACTCCTTTAAGGCTCGCCCTCCTAAGGTTTTCTCCCCTAGAGGTTTCCTCTCTTGGAAATTTCGTTTTCGAGGCTTGTAAAACACCAAGCCCCATAAAGTGTTCAAAAACTGGAATCAAGACTTCAATACTTAAAATATTTTGCATGATCATCTCACCAAAAGCATGACTCACGCGCAGGGGGAAAATGCTTACTAGTAGATGGCATAGACATCCTCTAGAGTAGAGGTGCATTTCCCCAAGCAGTGACAAATATGCATGTAGAGGAGCACCATGGTCTTGTTGGATACGAAAGTCCCTGCATAGTTGAATGCAATGAAGAATGTTAGTCCTATTTTTAGTATATTCACAAAATCACATTCCCAAGTATCTCGTCAGTCCAATGATGCCATCCCTGAAGACGGCTAGATGAATCGGACAAAAAGCGAAGGGGGTTGAAAGGGTACTTGTGCTCCTCTATACATATGCGGGGAATGTGATCGGAATGGGGAAAGTCATTCTAATATTTACAAGTTGTTGCATATAGAAACAAGTCTTCCTTCTATAGCGAAAAAAATATAAATAAATAAATAAAAATTGGACGGTCATAAGCCTGAACTTGCTCCCAAAAGACGTCAAAAGGACCAAAAGAGGGGATTCCTTCCCCAATCACTAAGGAACGGGGCCTCCTTGGTAGTTTTCAGGTCTGCAAAATGTTCAATGGAGATCAAAGGCTTGCAAGCAAGAATAATTTAGCATAAGGGTTCTAAAGAGCAAAGAAATGATGGCAAGAAAAGCATTTGAACTTGGGTGCTTATCATAGCAAAGAAGGAAGTTTGAGATTTAAGTTAAAAAATACCTGAAAGAAGAAGCAAAAAAGAGCACGAACATTAGAAGCCATTCAAATAAAAATAGGGTAGAGGAAGAATGAAAAAATATGAAGGAGGAGGCCACTAGGTCGGTCCCCCTAGGGGTTGGTGTAAGACCCCAAAATTTTTAAATAAAAAGGAATTTCCTTTATTTATTATTTTGAAATAGTAAGGGTTGATTTGATTAATGTGGATAGTTAAGGGTTAAATACGCAAATATTTCAAAATAAGCAAGTGGTTATAAAATATTCATTATCGTCGGGGAATATTCGTTTGGTCGTGGAATATTAAATCTTTGTGAGAATATTAAATATTGACGGCCAGCAGCCATGTGTGGGCCCCATAACGAAAAGCGATTGGATGAAGAAAACGACAAATATAAGTTGTTTTTAAATAACGGCGTAGTTGTTACCACTGTTGGAATACCCGGTGGTTAAAACACACTAATACGCGTTGTTGAACAGTAGCACCAGATATTGCACCAATTATTGATTCTTACGTAAGAAGGCACTACTCAATAATGGTTACAGTAATTACTGTTCAGTATTTTATTGAGTTAATAATTGCTTTGCGTTGATATTTTATATTCTTTGTTGTTTGATAATTGTCATTACACAAGATTTTCATTATCGAAGCAATAATTCATATTATCCGAATAATATTATTAGATAACATTATTGGCAATGTCTAGAAAGTTCGTTAAGGAGAGGTTTGGTCACCTAATTGCGCACTTGAAGAAGAAATTCTTATTGAAAGCCCCTCTTTCTGAACCCGCGCACGGTTGTCAATATTGTGATTACGTAATATTATTTGTGAATAATTAATTATTGATTTATATGATGAGGAAAATATTGATTTTATGTGGATATAGATGGAGAAAATTTTAAAATGACAATTGTTGAAAATTAATATTTTATCTTTTTACGATAAAATAATTCATTTAAATATATTATTTTAATAATATATTAACGGTGATATTTTACAACGAATGTGGGATATATGAGTATACTGAGGAGGAAGAGTATTTTTTTGCAATAAATGTTTAAAACATGTTAAACATGCTTGCGGACCCCATTTATTGACTGAAATTTGATTATAGCCTGTAAAATCGCCCGTTTGTGGATTTCGGTCAATTTCTATTTGGAATTTGGAAAAACTTTCTTCTGTAAAGTTGTAGAGAATTGAAATTCCTATAAAAACTCGCGAGATTCAAATTTTCTGATGAAAGGGCTATTTATTATGAATTATTGAAGTTCCGAAGCTCCGAAATAATTGATTTTTGGGAGTTTAAAATATTTTTGTAAGAAAAACATTTTTGTTGTAATTGAGTGGCTCACATGTGTTATAAATGATCTGAAATCAGATTTCTAAGGTGGGCTTGAATATTTTAAGAAATATTATTATTTTATTAAATTTTACCTTTGGTGTTCTAAGCATTTTCCTATAAATAGGGTGCTTGGGTTAGAATTGAAAATCACACCGTAAATCAAGTTTTCTCTCTATATTATCGGCGTATTCTTGTGAGTATTTTGAGTATACTTTGAGTATTGCTAGACGGTGCAAGTTCCTTCAAAGACTATACCCTAGATTCTAGCTAAATCTTGATCTTCGAGGTAAGAGATATTATTTTTTTTCAGTAATGATATTATTTCTTCAATATCATTATCTTTGAAATGTTGATCTGAAGTTTTTATCAAATTTGGAACTTTTTATGTCTCTGGTTACTATTCATGAGTTACTATTCACGAGTTACTATTCATGAGTTACTATTCACGAAGTTACTATTCACGAGTACTATTCATGAAGCGTGAAGATGTTTTGTGGAATTTCTATCTTTTGGTGTTTGAGTTACTATTCACGTATACTGACTATTCACGATATCTGACTATTCAATTTAAAAATAAAATTTCTTCTTTTAAATCTAAAACATCTATTCGGATACTAACTCTGATTGTATCCATGTTTTGATCATTCTTGAATTTTACACCACTATGATTATTTTTGAGGTATTTTTGGACGTGGATAAAACCAAGTACGAATCCTTAATCCTTAATCCTTGTCATTTTGTTTCACTGGATTCGTTTCTTTAAAAAAAATATTTTTCATCATCTTCAGTCTTAAATGATGATATTATGGAATATCTTTGGCCTGTAGTGCAAAGATGAATGATTTCTTAAGAATATCTTTGGCCTGTAGTGCAAAGATGAATGATTTCTGAAGAATATCTTTGGCCCGTAGTGCAAAGATGAATAGGTGTTTAAATGAACATGACCAACTGATGAATATCTTTGGCCCGTAGTGCAAAGATGAATATTTGATTCCAGATGTATATTGATTGATGTTACAGGATAAAAGATGAGACGATGAACTTTTAAATTCATACATAGAAGATAGTAGTTTGCATTCTCTACTTAACTCTTCTAATGAATTATTATTTCATTGCGAATATTGATTTAAAATTTGTTGTCTATTGTATTCTATTATATTTTTCCCTCGTTGAAGACTAACGATAATTTGTTGTATATTATCTTAGTCATAATATTCTTCTACCGAGCTAGTTGAGCTCACCCTTTTCCTTTTGTTCCATTTTTCTCGGAGGCGAGAATATAGCGAGTACAGTCGGGGTATGGAATGAAGGTTTTAGAAAGGATTGTTTAGTAGTCCTCACCATTTTGTAAAATAATGTATCAATAAATGTGATGAGGATTTATTTGAGTATAGATATTGTCTAGAAGATAATATTTGTATTCAAACTCACAGTTTCTTTGTTGTAATAATAAAGTTGTAGTTGTTTTCGTACCATGTATTGACAACTCGAATAGGTGATGTATACCTATTTTGGGGGCGCCACAGTTTGGTATCGAGAGCTTAGGGATATGATCTCTAGCGGAGATCGGGGAATAGAACTAGGAGGGAGAGATGAGTAAATCCTTCGCTAGTGTGTCCTACCTAAGCTTATTTGTTAGTTGGTCGATATAGGGATATTATGTGATATATTGATTTCCTTAATTAACCCTTGTTTTATGACAAGATTTGAGAATGTCGATTGAGAATATTAACAATGGAAATGAGACCGTGGAGATGCTCAGACTCACCAACGAGGAGAACGCGTAACAGCAATACGGCAATGTTCCTCCCGTGAACAACACCATTATTGAGCGATGATGAATGAGGGGATGTTTAGAAGTATTTTGCGCTTCATGCAAAATCGACGAGGAAACTCGTGTTCAAAATACGGAGGAAATGATAGCAATTCACTTGGTTGTCACAAACCAAGCAAAGATCAAAGAGTTGGGACCACCGTAATTTAAGGGAAAGCGATCCGATCATGGTGGAAACATGGGTCAAACAAATTACCAAGATATTCGATGTCTTGGGATGCACGGAGGAACAGAAGGTTCCATTCGCCACCTTTATGTTCCGTGGCGAAGCGGACTCTCGGTGGAGTCGCGTGAAGCGTACCCATCCAAATACTTTTCGGCATGTCTTGGGAGACGTTTGAAGCTATTTAATGACAAATACTTTCCTAAAAGTGTTCGTCATATGAAGGAAGTGGAGTTCATCGATTGGAACAAAACAACATGACGGTGTCTCGAAGACGAGGCAAAGTTTGCGAGTTATCCAGTTTGCACCTCATTTGGTGGAGAATGAGGAACGTGTGACGCGGGATGTTTCTTAGAGGTTTGAAACCCGGATACATCAAGATCTCATTTCTCATAAATTTTTCTTTATTCGAGATGTTGTAAATGGGCTCAATTATTAGAGCGAGATAACGAGTACGGCCAACCGAGGGACCACAACCAGGATCGTATCGAGAGATAGCGAATCAATGAATAATGATAACTGCGGAGAAAGAAACAGACGGACGAAATGGTAACCACTCTGGTGGTAATCATGGCCATGAAAATAGAAGAAGCGAAATCGGAGGAGATTTTAAAAAGAGGAGATTTAACAACGACCATGTGAAGATGATGCAGTCTGGCAAGAATCGATTCTAAGGGAGGAGAACGACCACCCCATATATGCTACAAATGCGGAAAAGAGGGACATATCACCAAACCGCCTGACAACAGTTCAAGGTATGCTATAATTGTGGAAAGGAAGGACATATCGCCGAGATTATCAGATGTAGAGAACCTAGTTCAATGGGGACGGTGACTCAAAAGATCGTCCCGAAAAAGTCAAAGTCAACGATTCCGGAAGAGCGTTTGTTGTGATCGTCATAATGCGAGGAACCCAAACGAGGTGATCACGGGTAAGCTATTTATAAATTCTTGCGAAGTTTATACCTTACTTGATACCGGTGCTACCCATTCATTTATCTCTCCCGCATGTGCTCAACGTTTAAACTTGACTCAGGAGAAATTAGACTTTGACCTATCTCGGAAACTCAGTTAGGAGAAACTTTCATCACATCCATTGTTTATAAATCTTGTTTGATTCAAGTTGGCACCATTACCTTACCTCGTTGACCTTATCTCTTTAAAGATACTTGCTTTTGATGTGATTTTAGGGATTGATTGGGTAACTACTCATCATGCCAAAATTGATTGTTTTCGTAAGGTTGTTAGTTTTCATATTCCTAACCAACCTGTTGTATGCAATTCAAGCAACTAAACCATTAAAATCGATCACCGTATATCTAATCATAAAGCTATTCGCTTTATTAAAAAAGGATGTCAAGCTTTCTTAGCCCATGTTATGGATTTGAATAAAGACACGTCAAATTTGAATAATATTCTGTTGTTATTGACTTTCTGACGTATTTCTCAAGAACTTCCCTGGTCTACCCCGAACATGAAGTTGAATTCTTTATTGATCTTGAACCCGGTACAAAGCCCATTTCTAAAACCCCATATCGAATGGCTCTATTGAACTTCAGAGTTAAAGGTCCAACTACAGAAATTGTTGGACATCGGTTTCATTCGTCCCTAGTACATCTCCTTGGGGTGCTCCTGTTTTATTTGTAAAGAAGAAAGAGCGGAGTATGCGACTTTGTATTGACTATCTGGAATTGAACTATGTCACCATCAAGAATAGGTATCCTCTACCTCGTATTGATGACTTGTTTGACCAATTCTGCAAGGGGCACATTCTTTTCAAAAATGATCTTAGATTCGGATATCATCACCAAAGATTAGAATCGAGGATATTCCAAAGACGCGCCTTGAAACCCGGTATGGGCATTATGAATTCTTAGTCATGTCTTTCGGACTAACTAATGCTCCTGCGGCTTTCATGGATATGATGAACCGAGTATTCAAGGAATATTTGGATCAATTCGTTGTTGTCTTTATTGATGACATCCTCATATATTCTAAAAGCCGTGAAGATCATGAGCACCATTTGAAGCCGGGTACTCCAAAGGCTTCGTGAAAACCAACTATATGCCAAATTGAAGAAATGCGAGTTCGGCTTGAGGAAGTAGCATTCCTTGGGCACGTGGTGTCGAAACATGGAGTATCTGTTGATCCGGCGAAGATTGAAGCAATACAAAGTTGGGAGCAACCAAGTCGGTGGTCAAGTACGTAGCTTTTGGGGCTTATTTGGTTATTATCGAGATTCGTGGAAGGGTTTTCTCGAATCGCTACTCCATTAACTCAAATTTAACTCTAAGGATACAAAATTCGCTTGGAGCGAAGAATGCGAGAAAAGTTTCCAAGAGCTTAAGAGGAGACTTATTTCGCACCTATTCTAACAATACCATCCGGTTCTATGAATTTGTTATCTATAAAGGATGCTTCGTGCAAAGGGTTAGGATGTGTTCTCATGCAACGTGGGAAAGTCATAGCCTATGCCTCATGACAACTTAAAGAGTATGAGAGGAATTATCCTACTCATGATCTAGAGTTAGCGTGAGCCATTTTCGCGCTAAAATATGGAGGCACTATCTATATGGGGAGAAAGTGGAGATATATTCGCACCATAAAAGCCTTAAATATTTCTTCACTCAAAAAGAACTCAACATGCGGCTGCTGACGTTGGCTCGAGCTATTGAAAGACTACGACCACACTATTCAATACCATCTTGTAAAGTTTAACGTGGTAGATTTATCGAGTTGAGTAGAAGATCATATGCGGAACGAAAGTGCGATGATGTCAAGTATACGACAGAGCCAACTTTAATAGAAAAAGTTAAGGTCGTTGCTCAAGCCACCGAAGGCAGAGTGATGCGTATGAAGAAGAAAAAGTACAAGAAGGAGCTATTCCTAAGCGAGAATTGATGAAGAAGGAATACTTGAGTCCACTCTAGACTTTGTGTTCCTAACGACTCGATTTGAAGTACAAGATTATGATGGAGGCACACAATACGCCATTTGCAATCCATCTCGAAGTACTAAAATGTATTGTGATCTTCGACATACATTTTGGTGGAACAATATGAAGAGAGATTGCAAAGTTTATCTCGATGTGTTTAACTTACCAACGTGTAAAGGCGGAACATCTTGTACCTAAGGGTCCGCTGCAACCACTTGAGATTCCTGAATGGAAGTGGGAACACATTACTATGGATTTCACATTCTTGGTCTTCCTACGGTTTCTCAAGGCATCAATGCTATTTGGGTTATTGTTGATAAACAACCAAGTCTCCGCTCATTTCTTGCCGATACGGAGACTTATTCCCTTGAACGCCTTGCTAGTATGTGCACGTGAATGAGATTGTGAGGTTGCATGGCATGCCCAGATCCATAGTTTCGGATCGTGACCCAAGATTCACTTCAAGATTTTGGGTTAGCTTGCAAAAAGCTATGGGCACAGATTTGCGATTTAGTTCGGCATACCATCCCCAAACGGACGGACAATCAGAGAGGACTATTCAAACTCTTGAAGATCTATTAAGACTCTGTGTCCTAGACTTCAAGGGTAGTTGGGATAAGTATTTACCATTGGTGGAATTCTCCCACAACAACAGCTTATCGTGCAAGTATAGGTGTGGCTCCATTCAAGCATTATATGGACGAAAATGTCGCTTCTCCAATATGTTGGGATGAGGTGGGTGAAGCAACATTGTTGGGACCCGAAAGTTAAGTACGTATGACACCGAAAAAAGATCCAAATGATTCGACAACGTATACAAACGGCACAAGATCGACAAAAGAGTTATGCGGATCTTCATCGAAAGGACGTGGAATTTAATGTAGGGGATCATGTATTGTTGCGAGTTGCTCCATGGAAGGGAGTTACAAGATTTGGGAAGAGAGGAAAGCTCAATCCACGATTTATTGGTCCATTTCAAATTCTTGACCGAGTAGGAAATGTAGCCTATAGACTTACGTTACCTCCGAGTATGTCTCGTGTTCATAATGTGTTTCACATATCTGTACTTCGTAAATATGTGAAAGACCCGAACCACGTTATTGAGTTAGAACCGACGAGATAGCCAAGACTTAACGTATGAGGAGGTACCATCAAGATCTTGGATAGGAAGGAGCATGTCCTACGCTAAGAAAAGGTCATACCACAAGTTAAAGTTTTGTGGAGGAATCATGCTATAGAGGAAATGACCTGGGAATTGGAAATGGAAATGAAAGCGAGGTATCCTCACCTTTTCGAAACACCAGGTACGTACGTCAATTTCGAGGACGAAATTTCATAAGGAGGGGAGGTTGTAAGACCCCGAAATTTTTAAATAAAAAGGAATTTCCTTTATTTATTATTTTGAAATAGTAAGGGTTGATTTGATTAATGTGGATAGTTAAGGGTTAAATACGCAAATATTTCAAAATAAGCAAGTGGTTATAAAATATTCATTATCGTTGGGAATATTCGTTTGGTCGTGGAATATTCAGAATCGCTTCGGGAATATTCGTATGACGACGCCAAACCATGTGTGGGCCCCATAAAGGGAAAGCGATTGGATGAAGAAAACGACAAATATAAGTTGTTTTTTAAATAACTGCAGTAGTTATTCTGAATTATCATTGTTGGAATACCCGTTGGTTAAAACACACACTAATACGCTTGGCGTTGTTGAACAAAGAGTACTACACCAGTATTACACCAATTATTGATTCTTACGTAGAAGGCACTACTCAATAATGGTTACGATAATTATCGCTCAAAGATTTTTATTGAGTTAATAATTCTTTGCGTTGATATTTTATATTCTCATTGTTTCAATAATTGTCATTACACGATTTTTTCATTATCGAAGCAATAATTCATATTATCCTCAATAATATTATTAGATAACATTATTGGCAATGTCTAGAAAGTTCTCGCTTAAGGAGAGGTTTGGTCACCTAATCATACCCAAAGTGAAGAAATTCTTATTGAAAGCCCCTCTTCCTGAACCGCCTCGGTTGTCAATATTGTGATTCTGTAATATTATTTGTGAATAATTAATTATTGATTTATATGATGAGGAAAATATTGATTTTATGTGGATATAGATGGAGAAAATTTTAAAATGACAATTGTTGAAAATTAATATTTTATCTTTTCTCGATAAAATAATTCATTTAAATATATTATTTTAATAATATATTAACGGTGATATTTTTACAACGAATGTGGGATATATGAGTATACGAGGAGGAAGAGTATTTTTGTTGCAATAAATGTTTAAAACATGTTAAACATGTCGGTGGACCCCATTTATTGACTGAAATTTGATTATAGCCTGTAAAATCGCCTGTTTGTGGATTTCGGTCAATTTCTATTTGGAATTTGGAAAAACTTTCTTCTGTAAAGTTGTAGAGAATTGAAATTCCTATAAAAACTCATGAGATTCAAATTTTCTGATGAAAGGGCTATTTATTATGAATTATTGAAGTTCCGAAGTTCCGAAATAATTGATTTTTGGGAGTTTAAAATATTTTTTGTAAGAAAAACGTTTTTTGTTGTAATTGAGTGGCTCACATGTGTTATAAATGATCTGAAATCAGATTTCTAAGGTGGGCTTGAATATTTTTAAGAAATATTATTATTTTATTAAATTTTCTGCTTTGGTGTTCTAAACATTTTCCTATAAATAGGGTGCTTAGGTTAGAATTGAAAATCACACCAGAAACTGAAGTTTTCTCTCTATATTATCGAGCGTATTCTTGTGAGTATTTTGAGTATACTTTGAGTATTGCTAGACGGTGCAAGTTCCCTTCAGCACTATACCCGGTATTCTAGCTAGAAGTACTGATCTTTCGAGGTAAGGGATATTATTTTTTTTCATAATGATATTATTTCTTCAATATCATTATACTGAAATGTTGATCTGAAGTTTTTATCAAATTTGGAACTTTTTCATGTCGGGGTTACTATTCATGAGTTACTATTCACGAGTTACTATTCATGAGTTACTATTCACGAGTTACTATTCACGAGTACTATTCATGAAGCGTGAAGATGTTTTTGTGGAATTTCTATCTTTTGGTGTCGGAGTTACTATTCACGATATCTCGGCACTATTCACGATATCTGATACTATTCAATCAAAAATAAAATTTCTTCTTTTCGTCTAAAACATCTATTCGGATACTAACTCCGATTGATCCATGTTTTGATCATTCTTGAATTTTACACCACTATGATTATTTTTGAGGTATTTTTGGACGTGGATAAAACCAAGTACTGAATCCTTAATCCTTAATCCTTGTCATTTTGTTTCACCGGATTCGCTTTCTTTAAAAAAAATATTTTCATCATCTTCATCTTAAATGATGATATTATGGAATATCTTTGGCTGTAGAGTGCAAGATGAATGATTTCTTAAGAATATCTTTGGCCTCAGAGTGCAAAGATGAATGATTTCTGAAGAATATCTTTGGCCCGTAGTGCAAAGATGAACAGTGTTTAAATGAACATGACCAATCAATGAATATCTTTTCGCCCGTAGTGTAAAGATGAATATTTGATTCCGGATGTATATTGATTGATGTTACAGTGGATAAAAGATGATTTATTTGAACTTTTAAATTCATACATAGAAGATAGTAGTTTGCATTCTCTACTTAACTCTTCTAATGAATTATTATTTCATCATGCGAATATTGATTTAAAATTTGTTGTCTATTGATTCTATTATATTTTTCCCTCGTGAAGACTAACGATAATTTGTTGTATATTATCTTAGTCATAATATTCTTTATCGAAAGCTAGTTGAGCTCACCCTTTTCCTTTTTGTTCCATTTTTCTCGGAGGCGAGAATATAAAGTAGTACGAGCCTGGGTATGGAATGAAGGTTTTAGAAAGGATTGTTTAGTAGTCCTCACCATTTTTGTAAAATAATGTATCAATAAATGTGATGAGGATTTATTTGAGTATAGATATTGTCTAGAAGATAATATTTGTATTCAAACTCACGCTTTCTTGTTGTAATAATAAAGTTGTAGTTGTTTACATGCATCATGTATTGACAACTCGTAATAGGTGATGTATACCTATTTTGGGGGCGTCGCATAGTTGGCCCATAGGGTTTAGCCACCTAAGGAGCTCTCCCCTCTTACATTTAACTTCTCATTGCTCGTTAAATCAACTGATTGAAATAAGTGCTACTTCGCCAGAATATCTGAGCTAAGATCCTTGTTAAGGTGAAATGGCTCGGAATGGATACTTCCTCGTTATGGTGTTACTTTCAGAATATCCGAGCCAAGATCCTTGTTAAGGTGAAATGACTCGGAATAAATTCTTCCTCCTTATGGTGCCTCTTTTCTTTGTCAATATCTGAGCCAAGATCCTTGTTAAGGTGAAATGGCCCGGAATGGATGCTTCCTCATTGTGGTGTTGTGGTCCGAAAAAGAAATACTACAGTTACCTGAAAAAAGAAGTTGATGAAGCAATCACAAAGAATTAACCAAACGGAAAATTAACATAACTAGAGGTACCTAATATCATTTTTTTTATCAAATAAGTATATGATAGTTGTTCTCTAGTATTAAAGATTCATGAACAAGTCCCAACATTTAGCTACTATAGTTGAAAAGCATTGCATTCATCCCTGGTTCACATGTTATATAAGCATATTCTGAGATGAGATTATGCAGGGTCTCTACATACTTCACCTCATTGTAATCTTAATCACTCACCTATGCCTTTACACAATTTTTTTTTTTCTGAAATTCTACCACAGAAAAATGGGCTAAATAGTAGAGTTCTGCTCATTAATTAGCATTTTCCTTCTACTCGATAAGCACTTACTTATTATTAATGCATGAATTGAGTTTCATTCGCATCATGAAGATCTTGAACGCTTAATAAAAAGGTAGTATAGAATACTTAGATTCTTAGCTCTTAGAAATGGAAATTACATCTGCTATGGTGTTTGAATATTCCAGATGATGACATTGTCCTATAGTAATGCTTTAATTAAAAAAACTTGTATCCCTCGTCCTTAATAAAAAAAATTAAATTAAAGCATTATGGCCTGTATACATAATGCTACAAGATAAGGAATTGGGATGAGTCTTATCTAGAAAGAAAGAAATATTTTTTTACAAACTTTGCCCTGAATTACCCAAGAGTTGAAGTACCTAACCTATGACACATGTATCTTGGTAGGAGAACAGGGAATTTGCTCCACCCTTTCATACCACACCAACAAATTAATCTTTTTTTTATCTATATATATATATATATATATATTTCTCCTATTGCTATTAATAATCTCACATGTGCCTTTATATTATATTTAAATTCTAAGGGGTGGTTAGATGCAACTTATATATTCTATAATAATAATAAAAAAAATAGGAGAAGGTTATTACCCCTTAGGACATGCATAGACCCTCAATGCCCATAGGTTGTCGCTCCCTGCAAGGCCTTTCAATGGCAACCTTATGAATACTAGAGCACCACAAAACCAATTCAGTTCTCTCAATCCCCCACAATCATATAATATATCACCTATATTATTTTATACATGGATATATGATATTAATCTAATTAGCTGTTGTTGTAGACTTGTAGGATAGCAATTCCTTCCAATCAACCGTGAATGAATACTACGGTATCACCAATTAAGGAAAAAAGGATCTTGCGTTTAAAAAAATATATATTATTATTATTATACAAAAATAAATTATTCCTATTATAAACTGATAGTTTGTAGCCTACCAATAATTTGAGATTTAACTTTTTGAGTATATATATAATTATCTTTAAAAAAAGAGGCGAATTTGATTTAATTTAATTTATCATGATTTAGTTTTCGAATATATATTATGGAAACAAATATTCTATTTCTAAATAAAAAAGATTTGATCTTGTTTCCAAATAAAAAGATGATTTGATCTTATTTACAAAATAAAATAAGATTTAATATTATTTAGTAATATTATTTATTTGGGTCCATGCATGAGAAATTAATGGTTTCCTTCATTGCAATTCTATAGCAAAATTGGTCTCTCAATCTGTTACGTAATTCTTGCTTTGAAAACAGGAAGGCAATCACTTAATCAGTGTCGGAGATGAGTAACATGATATCCAAATTTATATAGAGGAAATGTGTTGATACCATGCATACTACCTAGCTTATATAATCATGTATATATAGACTTGAAACGTGATTCAAACCTGAACTGCTTTGACAACTAGATGTGGGATATCCCATTACTGTTTCTTTTAATTAGGTACTAATGTATATATATGTATACATACATATATATATATATATATATATATATATATATATATATATATATATAAAAAGATTTGATGTTTGATTTCAAAATAAAATAAGATCTTATTTTATTTTGTAATATATAATTTGATTTGTCTTGATTCAATTTCCCAAATTATATATATATATATATATAAAGATTTGACTTTGTTTTCAAGATTTTCAAAATAAAATTAGATTTTTATTTTATTTGGTAATATATAATGTATCTTGATTTAGTTTCAATATATGTATAGATATACATATAAAAAATTAATTCGAGAAGTAAAGATTGTGTAAGGTTTTGGAAAGATTTGATAAGAGATTTGTCCAAAGATATCTTTGGGAGACCTCCCCTGGAGTTGCATTTCCTAAGATTTTTCGTTTTCGAGACTTGCAAGATTAAACTAAGCGGATTGTTCAGAAAATTTGAAACAGGACTCAAAAGACTCGAAGTAATTTGCACGATCGCCACTCCAAAGATGTGACTCACGTGCAGGGGGAAAATGTGAGCCCAAGTGCAAATTAGGGTTCACTTGTCCTAATTAAATTAAATGCACAAATTAAGGTTCGCATTATGATTAAATAAAAAGATGAAAGAGCTAAAAATAAAAAAGCAAGACCTGAGAGAATCTTTCACGTGTCCCGAGGTAGAAGACACGTGGAGACGACTCATTTTGGAAATTGATTGAGGGATTGGATTGGTGGCTAGAAGGGCAGGATGATTTGGGCATTATTCTGATGACTAAGGGTAAATTTGGAATTTTCTCGAGATCATGTGCTAGCCACATGACCACTCTCCAGAAAACCCTATAAATACCCCTTCCACTCTATTAGGAATGTGACACCCCCAAATCTGGGTACTTCATTTCCACCAAATTTGGTGTTCACTTGATAAAAATATTCATGTCTAACTACTCAATCATAATAAAATTTAATAATAAACATTCCCATTACAGGATTACATCAATAAGTTCAATAAAATCTCCTAGGTTATCTAACCTTTAAATACAAACATCATGTGATACCCCGAATTTTATGAAATAAAAGTATTCAATTTTTCTATTTTGGTGAATAGTTAAATTGATAAAAGTTTAAAGTTAAGGGTGAAATTTGAAAAATTTTCAAAGTAAGCAAGTTGTCATAAAATAATCGGTGGTAAAATACGCGTGGTTGCATAGTAGCACACGGTATTGATTATTAATGCTTACGTGAGAAGTCACTCAGTTTGATTCAATTATTGTCGATATTTTATATATTATTAAATCAATAATTGAGATAACAAAGTTATTAATATTATTATTTACAATATTAACGATATCTAGAAGTTCATCACAAGGAGAGGTTTGGTCACCTAATTGCGCCGCCAATAGGGAGAAATCCTTATTGAAAGCCCCCCATTCCCGGAGGAACGACGATTAATTAATAGTGAATTATAATAATAATGATGAAGTTTTGTTTTATTAGTATTATTAATGTAATAAAATAGAAAATCTTTTATATAAAAAATGAATACTTTTATAAAGTTATTTGTTTTATTAAACAATAATTAGAATATATATATTTTATTATGATAGTGCTCAGATAAGTGTTTGCATAGTAAAATATTTTTATATAAAACAAAATACTTTTATAAAGTTATTCATTTTATTATATTATAAATAGAATATATTATATTTTATTTAAAAGATTTTGTTTTATTAGAATATTTTATAGTAAACCAATCTGGACCGTCAGTTTAAAAGTAAATCAATCTGGACTGTTCAGAAATTAGTTAATATTCAGTCCATTCTCCTATAAATAGAATCTCATTCCTTCATTATTTCTTATGAATTCACTGAAACTCTAGAGAGAGAAACTATAGAGAGAAAGAAGAAAAGTATTCTGCTACTTCACTACTCCTATATCCAGTTTGTTCTAAGGTAAGGGATATTATTTCTTTCGTATTCATGAAGAGAACTTTTGTTATTCCATTCTTTATTATTCTGTTGGAATAATCTGTATACGCGGACTACCCTATACATGGTGAAATTCTACTATTATTCCATTCCTTATTATTATTTTGGAATAACCTGTCTATGCGAAGTACTTCATACATGGTGAAATTCTTCTATTATTCCATTCTTTATTCTGCCAGAATTTCCTGTCTGTGCGTTTACGCATGACCTAGTTCCATTATTTATTATTCTGTTGGAATATCCATGCTTGGTGCAATTACTTACGACTGGTTCCGCTTCTTTATTATTCTGTTAAGAATAACCTGTATGTGTGATCTATCGCATGCATGGTGAATTCTTCAGTTATTCTATTCTTTATTATTCTGTTGGAATAACCTGTCTATGTGGATTACCACATGCATGGTGAATGATCCTTTGTATTCATTCTTTATTAAATTGTGGAAATGATCTGTTTACGTGGATTATGATAAAAGTCATAATAAAAGCATTGGACTGATGAAAATCATGGGTATATGTAGTATTAGTAAGTGTTATGATGAGTTATGTTGGTTATTATGTGAAAACATGAAAGTTTCTTAGAAATCACAAAGGGTTGAAAATCAGATTTTGGTGAAAATGGAATATGAAATTCAATTGACCATATCTCCTATTATATTTCGAATTTTTGAGTGTGGTCAAATTTTAGAGTTAGATCTATGAGTTTTCTAACTTATCCAAGTGGAATCACTAGAAAAGGTGTTATAGATTTTCGTGTGGACTGATTTTAGCAAAGGAGTCAAAAATTGCAAAACACCAAAAAGGCTACTGCCCAGAAGTTTAAAAGGGTTGTTTTGGCCACTTAATTTATGAGAAAAATTCCGACTTTTTGGGACATGAAAATACATGGTATAAAGTACCTCCTGTCCAAAAATGAGCTCATTCCGACTTAAAATGAGCAAGTTATAACCATTTCAATATTTAGGTTTTTCCGACGAAAAACGCTATAACTGGAGTTTTATAACTCCGATGACCATGAAATTTAAACTGGAAGATCATGTTAACATGTGTAAGATCCTGCCAAGATTTGGGAATTTATAAAGTTAAACTTGAGGTAGCTAATTTCTTAAGGAATTAATTAGAAATTGATTTATGAAAAATAGTAAATGAATTTTAAAAATTCCGAGAAAAATATATGTTCAATATGGGACTGTATTTTGCTCTATCCCAGAAAAGAAATATTTTTGGGACTGATTTGGTATTTTTCATGAAAATGCACTAGTTATGAGTATATGAGTTAAATATGTTATGTGAAGTTGAAAATTGGTAAATAGGATTTTATGGCTTGGGAATCCTATATAGGGTATATACAGATTTTTGATAAGAGATTTGATCATTGGTGCTGAAATCTTATGAGTATGGCATTTTTGAATGATTAAATGCATTATTTGGTAAAGTGTAAACAATTAAAATAAATTATTTATAAGTTTAAGAAATAAATAAATTATTTTTATAATATTAATGATATTAGATTATGAGATTATTAAGTGATTGATAACATTGGGATATTCTTGAACCCTGGATAATTTATATTATAAATGTTTAATATTTATCCTTTATCTCATTTGATTGATTCTTTATATCATTGTCATGATCCTCATGCTTATATTGTGTTGAAAGTCATCTGTGACTTACGTGCATAGATGGACTTGGTATAATTATGACTAGGGATTATTCGGTATAATCATGACCGTAATGTTACAAATGATGTGGTAAAAGTCATCTTTGGCCCGTAGTGCATAGATGGACTTGGTATGATTATGACCACAGATTATTCGGTATAATCATGGTAGTAATTAAAACACGAATATCCTCTACCGTAATGCATGGATAATTCGTGGTAGTGATACTATTAAGTCGAGTCTCAAGATATTATTGGTTTCTAGCTTGTATATCTTTGGCCTGTAGTGCAAAGATGAACTGTTGATTATTGGTTTTACAGTTGTATATCTTTGGCTTGTAGTGCAAAGATGAACTGTTGATTATTGGTTATACAGTTGTATGTCTTTGGCCGTAGTGCAAAGATGAATTTATTAGTATGATTATGAGCAGGAATTATGATTTGCTATAACCATGATTTTTGATGTTTCAGGTGAAGATAGGTGATGAAAATTATCTTCGTCCTGGGTGCGAAAAAGAATTCAGGATAACAATTATGATTATGAGTTATTCATATGATTGTGGATAGGAATTGTTGATTGATGTTACAGGGATAAAACATCATTGGCGAACTTTTAACATAGAGAAGATAATAGACCTGATGGTCTATTTGACTCTTTTAATGGATTGTTCATTCCGCTGCAACTATGGTTGAAAAGTTTTATCATCTACCATATGTTCTAAATCTCTAATTTATTATTGACGAAAGCTATTGATAATTTAATTATCTTTAGTTATGATATTCTTTACTGAGCTAGTTGTGCTCATCCTTTTGCTTCACAATTCCTTTCAGGTAATAAGAATGTTTCCGAGTCGAGCGGGGATAATAGGGGAATAGAACGGTGGTCTATAGCTGTTGAGGTTCTCCCTAAATAGTATGGAAATAATTTTATTAAGAACTTTAGATAAGTGTGTCGTATTGTATACGTCATTTGATATTTAATTTTGGTGAACCGAATAGGGTGAGGTGAACCCAACTTTGGAAGGGTGTTTTTCCACTATCATACAAGATGTCTAATGACATACAACCTCGTGTTATTATAAAGACAGGGTTGTGCACATCCACTTCTTTGAGTATATCTACTGAGCACTACCTATATGATCTTGGAGTTTATTTGAAATATAATTTTCACTTGGAGACAAAGTGGAGATAGTTATATGTCAAGAGAAGACTCACCATTGGAAAGAAGATGATAGTAATCTTCTCATTTTCTTTTGGGGTCTATCATTCAACCAAGGATAATTATGTGGACATATGATATCTATCATAATTTAGACGCATGGCCTCCCATGTACGAAGGTTTCCTTGAGCACTTCTATAAGACCCCAAATTATTAATAAATAAAATTTATTTTCCTCTATTTATTATTTTGAAATAGTAAGGGTTGATTTGATTAATGTGGATAGTTATGGGTAAAATACGCAAATATTTTGAATAAGCAAGTGGTTATAAAATATTCATTATCGCTTGGGAATATTCGTTTGTCGTGGAATATTCAGATCGTTTGGGGAATATTCGTACGACGACACAGTCTTTTGTGGGCCCCATAACGAAAAGCGATTGGATGAAGAAAACGACAAATATAAGTTGTTTATAAATAACTGCGTAGTTGTTACAAGTTAAGTATCATCGTTGGAATACCCGTGGTTAAAACACACTAATACGCTGTTGTTGAACAAAGAAGCACACCTGTATTACACCAATTATTGATTCTTACGTAAGAAGACACTACTCAATAATTGTTACAGATAATTATCGCTCAAAGATTTTATTTTATCGATTCAATAATTGTCATATTGATATTTTATATTGTTGTTGTTTCAATAATTGTCATTACACAAGATTTTTTATTATCGAAGCAATAATTCATATTATCCTAATAATATTATTAGATAACATTATTGGCAATGTCTAGAAAGTTCTCATCTAAGGAGAGGTTTGGTCACCTAATCATGCGCCCAAGAAGGAGAAATTCTTATCGAAAGCCCCTCTTCCTGAAACCGCCGTCATTAATATATTGTGATTCTCAATAATATTATTTGTGAATAATTAATTATTGATTCATATGATGAGGAAAATATTGATTTTATGTGGATATAGATGGAGAAAAATTTTAAAATGACAATTGTTGAAAATTAATATTTTATCTTTTTCTCGATAAAATAATTCATTTAAATATATTATTTTAATAATATATTAACTATGATATTTTTAAAATGAATGTGGATATACGAGTATATGAGGAGGAAGAGTATTTTGTTGCATTAAATGATTAACACATGTTTTGTGTGTCGGTGGACCCCATTTCTTCGATCGAAATTTGATTATAAACAGTAAAATCGCCTGCTTGAGGATTTCGGTCAATTTTTCGCTTGGAATTTGGAAAACTTTCTTCTGTAAAGTTGTAGAGAATTGAATTTCCTATAAAACTCGCGAGATTTGAATTTTCTGATGAAAGGGCTATTTATTATAAATTATTGAAGTTCAAGTTCAAAATAATTGATTTTTGGAAGTTTTAATTATTTATATCAACAAAAACGTTTTTATTGTTTTAGTTGGCCCCCATGTGTTGTAAACATGCTGATTTCAGGAGTCTTGGTTGGCGAGGAATATATATAATATATTATTATTATATTAAATTTTCTCGCTTTGGGTTCTAAGCAATTTCCTATAAATAGGTGCTTAGGTTAGAATTGAAAATCACACCGTAAACTCAAGTTTTCTCTCTATATATTATCGAGCGTATTCTTGTGAGTATTTTGAGTATACTTTGAGTATTGCTATACTTTGCAAGTTCAAGTCATAGCCTATATCCTGTTTCAACTAGAAGTACTGCCTTTTCGAGGTAAGGATGTTAATTTCTTCTCAAATGATATTATTTCTTCAATATCATTATGTCAAATATTGGTTGGAACTTTTTATCAAATTTGGAACTTTTTCATGTCTCTAGGTTACTATTCATGAGTTACTATTCATGAGTTACTATTCACGAGTTACTATTCACGAGTTACTTATTCACGAAGTTACTATTCACGAGTAGTATTATTCATGAAGCGTGAAGATGTTTTTTTGTGAAATTTCTATCTTTTGGTGTCGGTTACTATTCACGATACTACGGCACTATTCACGATACTACACTATTCACGACTATTATTCAATTTAAAAATGAAATTTCTTCTTTTCGTCTAAAATATCTATTATGGATACTAGCTTTGATTGTATCCATGTTTTGATCATTCTTGAATTTTACTTCAAGATGATTATTTATGAAGTATTTTTGAACTTGATTGTTTAAAGTACGAATCCATAATACTTGTTCTTTTGTTTCACCGGATTCGCTTTTCTTTGAAATATTTTTCATCATCCTCATCCTAAATGATGATATTATCGAATATCTTTGGCCAGTAGTGCAAAGATGAATGATTTCTTGATGAATATCTTTCGGCCCATAGTGCAGATGAATGCAGTGTTGAGATGAACATACGACCGATCGATGAATATCTTTGGCCCAGTAGTGCAAAGATGAATGTGTGTTTAGATGAACATGACTAATCGATGAATATCTTCGGCTCAGTAGTGCAAAGATGAATATTTGATTCCGTATATATATTGATTGATGTTACAGGATAAAATATCGACGATGAACTTTTAAATTCATATATAAAAGATAGTAGTTTGCATTCTCTACTTAACTCTTCTAATGAATTATTATTTCCGCCGCAAGCGAATATTGATTTAAAATTTGTTGTCTATCAGTATTCTATTAGATTTTTCCTCATTGAAGACTAACGATAATTTGTTGTATATTATCTTAGTCATAATATTCTTTACTCGGGCTAGTTGAGCTCACCCTTTTCCTTGTTGTTCCATTTTTCTTCTCGTGAGGCGAGAAATGTAGCGAGTACTAGTCAAAATATGGAATGAAGGTTCTAGAGAGAGTTGTTTAGTAGTCCTCACCATTTTGTAAAATAATGTATCAATAATTATGATGGGGATTTATTTGCGTGTGGATATTGTCTAGATGGCAATATCTCAGATTTAAACTCACAGCTTATATGTTGTAATAATAAAGTTGTAGTTATTTCATACATCATATATTTGGCGACTCGAATGGGTTGGATGGAATGGACCTATTTTGGGGGCGCCACAACTTGGTATCGAGCTTAGGATATGATCTCTGGCGAGATCTGGAATAGAACTAGGAGGGGAGAGACGAGTAAATCCTTCGCTAGTGTGTCCTACCTAAGCTTATTTGTTGGTTGGTCATAATATAGGGGTATTATGTGATTTGTTAATTTATTTAATTAACCCTTGTTTTATGATAGTTTTTAAGAATGGCTGTTGAGAACGTTAACAATGGAGTGAATGAGATCGTGGAGACACCTCTAATCGCCAACCAGGATAATGTGATGTCAGGCGAAGAAGGAATTAGAGATATCCATGTGGTGAGTGAAGAATTGATAGTTGCACCCGAGATAATCGCAGAGGTAACAGCTGAGAGCGAGGAAGAAGAGGAAGAAGAGGAAGAAGAGGTACCTGAAGAGAGTTTATTAGAGGTATTTTATGATCAAAATATAGAATTGCAAAATCGTATTCATGAGTTAGAAGAGCAGTCAAGAATTTGCAGCAAATGTGGAGCAAAAGGATGCAACGATTCAAGCTTATGTTACCCGATATGTGATGCTTGAATGTAAGCACTTTTCGCGTAGTATAAGATGATAAAGTCGAATCGAAAATGAAAGAAGAAATAATTGAACGAGTGAGAATGAGTGATGCATGGGTAAAAGCCGCATCGACGCGTTGATATTATGGAAAGAGATGTCCAATCTAAAAAGAGAAGATTTAACGATGACGGAAGACGCTTTGAAGCAGATCAAAGACCAAAGAACAAATTCTAGGGAAGAAAACGATCGCCAGCTAGATGCTACAAATGCGAGAGACTCGACATATAAGGTCAAACTGCTCAAAGCCTTCCAAGGTATGTTTTAGTTGTGGAAAAGATGGTCACATAGCTCGATTTTGTCCTATAAATAAATCAAGTCCGGTTGGGACGCTGGCACCAGAAAGGATATGAGTAAAAGTCAAAGTCAACGACATCGAAAGAGCGCTTTTCGTGACTTCTCAAAAAGTGAGTAACCCGAACGGTTAGCACGGTTAGTTAATTATAAATTCTTGCGAAGTTTATACCTTACTAGATATCTGCTTCTACCCATTCTTTTATCTCTCTTGCTTACGCTCAACGCTTGAACTTGACTCGGAGAAATTAGACTTTGACCTTATCTGTGGAGACTCCATTAGGAGAAACTTTCATTACATCCGTTGTTTAGAAATCTTGCTTGATTCAGTCAAGCACTATCACATTACCGTTAACCTTATTTCTATAGAGATATTTGCTTTTGATGTGATTTTAAGGTTAACTACTCATCATGCCAAAATTGATTACTTTCGTAAGGTTGTTAGTTTTCATATTCCTAAGCAACTCATTATTCAATTCAAGCAATCAAACCATGGTAATCAAACATTTTCATATCAAGCCATGAAGTCATTCGCTTATTATGGATGTCAAGTTTTCTTAGTCCATGTTATGGATTTGAATAAAGACACGCCGATTTGAATAATATTCTCGTTGTTATTGATTTTTCCCGATGTATTTCAAGAATTTCTCGCTTACTCCCAAAGATCGATATTAAATTTTGTATCGACTTTGAACCCTAGACAAAACTCATTTCTAAAATCTCATATCGAATGGCTCTATTGAACTTCGTGGAGTTAAAATTCAACTATAGAATTTGGTACCGAGCCTTTATCCGGTGACTTCCTTTGTGGAATGCACCGCCGCATTCTCCGTAGGGGACACCATATTCGTGCGATAGTAAAAACGATAGGTGTCATTGTAACGTGTTATCCAAGGTTGATATGAGTCACAATTGAGAACAACCTAAGTAGGTAATCGAAATACGTAGCTTTCTAGGCTTAGTTGGTTATTATCGGAGATTCGTTGAAGGATATTCTCGAATCGCTATTCCATTAACGCAAATTTACTCGTAGAGATACAAAATTCGAATGGAGCAAAGAATGTGGGAAGAGCTTCAAGAACTCAAGAGGAGACTCATTTCAAAGACATGTTCGACCATGCCATCCTCGAAAAGCGAACGTGGTAGCCGACGTGTTGAGTAGAAGATCGATATAAGTACGAAAGTACGATATTGTCAAAGACTAATTTCAGATAATTTACAAATAATAGAGATGGAGATGAAAACTCTAGGTACCCACGTGATGATATATACGAGTATAATCGACTTTAATCGATAAAGTTAAAGTTGTTTCAAGCTATACACCGAGTCGATGAATTTGAAGAAGGAGGTGCAAGAAGTTGTTATTTCAAAAGCGAGAGAATCGGTGAGGTGAGGAAAGCTCAAACCTTCGATTTATTAATCCATTTAAAATTCTCGATCGAATAGGAACTCATGGCCTATAGACTCGCTTTTATCGCCAAGTACGACGCGTGTTCATAACGCTTTTCTCAGATCGATGTTACGTAAATATGTGGACGAATTCAACTACGCTATTGAAAGTTAGAACCGACGAGATAGCCAAGACTTAACGTGACGAGGAGGTACCACAAGATCTTGTAGAGGAAAGAACATGTCCTATGTACAGAGGTTATACCACAAGTTAAAGTTTTGTGGAGAAACCATGCTATTGAGGAAATGACCTGGGAGTTGGAAACGGAAATGAAAGCGAGGTATTCTCATCTTTTTGAAACACCAGTTACGTACGTCAATTTCGAGGACGAAATTTCATAAGGAGGGAGGTTGAAGACCCCAAATTATTAATAAATGAAATTTATTTTCCTCTATTTATTATTTTGAAATAGTAAGGGTTGATTTGATTAATGTGGATAGTTATGGGTAAAATACGCAAATATTTTGAATAAGCAAGTGGTTATAAAATATTCATTATCGTCGGGGAATATTCGTTTGGTCGTGGAATATTCGTATCGCTTGTGGAATATTCGCATTTACCACAAGCAGCCTTTTGGGGCCCCATAACGAAAGCGATTGGATGAAGAAAACGAAAAATATAAGTTGTTTATAAATAATCTGGCGTAGAAGTTGTTACCAAGTATTATCGCTTGAATACCCTATTAGTTAAAACACACTAATACGCCGTTGTTGAACAAAGAAGATACCCAGTATTGCACCAATTATTGATTCTTACGTAAGAAGACACTACTCAATAATTGTTACAAAGAATTATCGCTCAAAGATTTTATTTTATTGATTCAATAATTGTCGTTGATATTTTATATTCTTTGTTGTTTTAATAATTGTCATTACACAAAGATTTTTTATTATCGGCTAATAATTCATATTATCCTAATAATATTATTAGATAACATTATTGGCAATGTCTAGAAAGTTCTGCTCTAAGGAGAGGTTTGGTCACCTAATCAAGCTACCAAGAAGTGAGAAATTCTTATTGAAAGCCCTCTTTCCTCGAACCGCCTCGTCATCGATATTGTGATTCTCAGAATATTATTTGTGAATAATTAATTATTGATTCATATGATGAGGAAAATATTGATTTTATGTGGATATAGATGGAGAAAAATTTTAAAATGACAATTGTTGAAAATTAATATTTTATCTTTTCCGATAAAATAATTCATTTAAATATATTATTTTAATAATATATTAACTATGATATTTTTAAAATGAATGTGGGATATACGAGTATATGAGGAGGAAGAGTATTTTGTTGCATTAAATGATTAACACATGTTTTGTGTGTGTCGGTGGACCCCATTTCTTGACCGAAATTTGATTATACCGTAGAAAATCGCCTCGCTTTGAGGATTTCGGTTAATTTCGCTTTGGAATTTGGAAAACCTTTCTTCTCAGAAAGTTGTAGAGAATTGAATTTCCTATAAAAACTCATGAGATTAAATTTTCTGATGAAAGAGCTATTTATTATGAATTATTGAAGTTCAAGTTCAAATAATTGATTTTTGGAAGTTTTAATTATTTATATCAACAAAAACGTTTTTATTGTTTTAGTTGGCCCCCATGTGTTGTAAACATGCTGATTTCAGAGTCTTGGTTGGCGTGAGGAATATATATATATAATATATTATTATTATATTAAATTTTCTCGCTTTGGTGTTCTAAGCAATTTCCTATAAATAAGGTGCTTAGGTTAGAATTGAAAATCACACCGTAAATCAAGTTTTCTCTCTATATTATCGAGCGATTCTTGTGAGTATTTTGAGTATACTTTGAGTATTGCTACTAGGCAAGTTCAAGTTCATAGACTATATCCTGTGATTCAACTAGAAGTACTCGATCTTTCGAGGTAAGGGATATTATTTTTTTCAAATGATATTATTTCTTCAATATCATTATACCAAATATTGATCTGAAGTTTTTATCAAATTTGGAACTTTTTCATGCTCTGGGTTACTATTCATGAGTTACTATTCATGAGTTACTATTCACGAGTTACTATTCACGAGTTACTATTCACGAAAGTTACTATTCACGAGTTACTATTCATATTATTCATGAAGCGTGAAGATGTTTTTTGTGAAATTTCTATCTTTTGGTGTCTGAGTTACTATTCACGATATACGGCACTATTCACGATATTAATACACTATTCAATTTAAAATGAAATTTCTTCTTTTCGTCTAAAATATCTATTATGGATACTAGCTTTGATTGTATCCATGTTTTGATCATTCTTGAATTTTACTTGATGATGATTATTTATGAAGTATTTTTGACTCTGGATTGTTTAAAGTACGAATCCATAATACTTGTTCTTTTGTTTCACCGGATTCGCTTTTCTTTGAAATATTTTTCATCATCCTCGACCCTAAATGATGATATTATTATCGAATATCTTTGGCCGTAGTGCAAAGATGAATGATTTCTTGATGAATATCTTTGGCCCATAGTGCAAAGATGAACAGTGTTGAGATGAAATACGACCGATCGATGAATATCTTTGGCCCGTGGTGCAAAAGATGAACAGTGTTTAGATGAACATGACCAATCGATGAATATCTTTGGCCAGTAGTGCAAAGATGAATATTTGATTCCGTATATATATTGATTGATGTTACAGGATAAAATATCGACGATGAACTTTTAAATTCATATATAGAAGATAGTAGTTTGCATTCTCTACTTAACTCTTCTAATGAATTATTATTTCATTGCGAATATTGATTTAAAATTTGTTGTCTATTGTATTCTATTAGATTTTTCCCTCGTTGAAGACTAACGATAATTTGTTGTATATTATCTTAGTCATAATATTCTTTATCGGGCTAGTTGAGCTCACCCTTTTCCTTGTTGTTCCATTTTTCTTCTCGTGAGGCGAGAATGTAAATAAGTACTAGCTCTGGGGTATGGAATGAAGGTTCTAGAGAGAGTTGTTTAGTAGTCCTCACCATTTTGTAAAATAATGTATCAATAATTATGATGGGAATTTATTTGCGTGTGGATATTGTCTAGATGGCAATATCTCGTATTTAAACTCACAGCTTATATGTTGTAATAATAAAGTTGTAGTTATTTCGCATGCATGTATTTGGCGACTCGTAATGGGTTGGATGGAATGGACCTTTTTTGGGCGTCCACAACTTCCCAAAGATTTTAATTTCTAAAATAGTTTTTTTGACCGTGCACTTTTATGTAAAGTACCATTGTAAGGTTAATGGTCTAGGCACCATGAGAGTTACATACATTTATATTAAAACTCATAGTTTAACTCATGGTCGTATTATCGCATTTACGGTTTCAACGATTATATAAATGAAGTTTGTAATTGATTTTTATAGTGTGATATCTGGCGACTCAGAATGGGTGATGTATACCTATTTTGGGGGCGTCACACATCATATGCAGAAAATTAAATAATTACATCACAAGATTTAAAATAAAGTCTGACAGTACAAAAGTCAACAGGTTTACAAGTCTTCAACACTTGCTTATCTTCCCTTTCCCTTTGCTGGTTGTAGGTTAATCGACCTTCTCAATTTTAGCTGTAATATTTATATAAGCAAGAGTGAGCAAACAATGCTCACTTGAAATGATAATGAATAAACATCATATCAACTACCAAATGAATAGGTTCCATAGAATTGAATAATGTGCTTCTTCAATAATAATCAGGAACTAAATTTGAAATGTATAAGTGAGGGTCAAAAGACCACGAACTATGTCCATAGTTATAAGTATTCTTTCAACTTAAACTTTAACAGTCATAAGACTATAGGGACTCCACGTACTTAGGGGGATCAGCCCTTCGTACAATGTATTGTGCATAAACATTTCAACGCTATGCGTAAATTATTCCCTGTAATAGGATTGTTCATCTCAGTATTTAAAATAAAAGTCTGCACCAAAGTAAGTTTGGTTTGTATAAGTTTCTAGGTAATTTAGGTTTAACGAACATCAAATAAGGATTAGTTGAATAAAATGTAGTAACAATGTGCTATGGAATAAATCATAAATGAATCAACATTATATATTAAGGTTATGCTTTAGGAATAATCTAAGAGCATAAGCATTGAATAACATAACATACCTTACTTGAACAATATTAAGCTAAGGTTAAAATCTTATTTAGAATTGAGTATTTGAGCATGCATAATAGTGAATTGAATGATAAAACTTGTTCAACGTAAGTGTATCATAATTTAGAAACTTACATGCTAAATAACAGGTTTAAGATTAGAAAAACTTGCTCAATATCAAGAGGTAAGGTTTAGGAGCTTGCACGAAAGTTTAGAGTTAGAAAACTTGTCTTGCGTGTAAGCTAAACCGTAATAATTTGATTCACAATATCCTATACACATATCATCATGACATAATTAGTCATTACAAATACTCTATATATAAATAAGTATCTATTTCATGTATGGTTTGATTTTTAACTACATAGTCAAGTTACATTAGTAATAAAACTCGTTAATTATTAATAATATGCTCATTCTTAGCACTATAATACCACAATAACAAAAATTATATTTTTAACAGTCATAATATTGCATCATATCACCATTTACAGACTTCGTGTAAAGAAAAATAATTTTCTGGCCATTCTACTAATCTTGCTTACTGGCCACGCCATATATATAATATGAGGCCTTACCGCATACGGCAGGTCAAGCTGGCTATGATGCCTAAGCTAAGCGAGCAAAGGTCTTTCTACATGAGGTTGAGCTATCATGCACGTCTTGACTTTGAGTCATGCATAATGACTTTTAACCTCGAGGCGCCAAAATTACGTAATCCGAGCACGAAGAACATAACAAAGCTAATTTTTTTTGCTGTATCTTAATTTCTAACACAAATTTATCATGTATAACATACATAAATTACAAATAAACGTTACCCATCATATATATACTGATTTAAAACAACTAAACAACAACTTTACAAAAATTAAATCCTTGAATGCCATGTTTTAAACCAAAACTCCATTTTTTGACATTGTTTGACAACGTTAACACTGTAACCACAATTATACACCAAATTAATTCATTCAAACCGTGTTCTCTTTATTTCTTACCAAATTAACATATTCAAGGTTCAATTTCACAATTAGCTCACAAACAAATATTAATTTTGGTACTCCTACAAGCCATGTTTATACATATATTCACTGTAAAACCATTTCTTTTCTTTTGATTTAATTCAAAGATACAATATATATATATATATATATATATATATATATATATATATATATATATATATATATATGTTCACACACACACACACACACACATATATATATATATATATATATATATATATGCTAGTTATACATTACAATTACATATACACATAATTTCATAACCAATTATAAAAATTTGGATTACGTAAAATTTTATAAAGACTTTATACTACAGTGAAACTCAAGAACACATAGACTTAGGAATTATGCCGTAAAACATATATACGTACATATATATATATATAATATTAAGGTTATGTAAAATACCTTCAACTGCTTGGATAATCCTTGCTAATTCATAGACAACTACTAGGAATCATAACACCCTCTCACCAGTCTCTCTCAAACTCTCACAAGTCTTTCTCAAACTCTCTGAATTTTCTTCTTAGGCTTATCAAATAACTCAAATGCGTAACAAAACTGATAATCAAGCCAACTAACAGTATACGTAAAATAAAACTGATAGGTAATAATACGCACAATTAATATATCAGTTACAACATATAAACGTATAGGTTATAAATATATTTTATTTATTATTTGATTTATTTTATTTATTATAATAAAATTCAAAATTTAAAATCCAAAAGCCATAAGGCTTTGTTTGGCAAAAACTCTTTAAAAATTAAAGACTTAATATCTTTAAGCCTTGTTTGGCAAAACTAAATTAAACTCTTTTAATTTATTTTAATATCCCTTTTATAACATAGTTTATTGTCACACTTTTATTACCAAATTAAATTAAAATATTATAATAATCCATTTAATCCCTATCAACTCTCTAATTTAATTTTTAATTTAAATTAGAATATTATCTTATAATAATTAATTTCCTTCACTCATTAATTATTTATTTAATAAATAAATAATCAAATCAAATCAAATTAAACAAATATTTATTCAACAATAAACACACCAATTAAATATTTATATAATTCAATAAATATTTAAAAATTACGATTTAAAATTCTGGATTGTTACATCATTCCCTCCTTACAAGGATTCTGTCCGCAGAATCACAACTCAAACAAATCATTCATCACATTCTTCCCTCCTTACAAGGATTTTGTCCCCAGAATCACAACTCAAACAAATCATTCGTCACATTCTTCCCTCCTTACAAAGATTCTGTTCCCATAATCGAAGACATAGATTAAACAAATAACTCAGGGTAATTCTTCATCATTTTAGCTTCGAATTCCCATGTAGCCTCTTCGACATTGTGGTTCCTCCATATTACCTTCACAGAAGGTATCACCTTATTCTTGAGCACTTGTTCTTTCTTGTCAACTATCTAGATAGGAACCTCTTCATGAGACAAGTCTTTATCAAACTGTAATGGTTCGTACTCAATCACATGCTTGTAATCAGGTTTATACGGTCGTAATACCAAAACATGAAAAACATTATGAACGTGTTCCAACTTTGGAGGTAGGGCTACCTCATAAGCCACTTTTCCTACTCTTTGCTGCACTTCAAAGGGTCCAATAAACCTCGAGCATAGCTTTCCCTTTTTACCGAAATGAGTTTCTCCCTTCCAAGGAGAAACTTTTAAGAACACGAAATTTCCTACGTTGAATTCACGATCTTGTCTGTGTTGATCATCATACTTCTTCTATCTGTCTTGAGCAGCTATCAATCTAGTCCTGATGAGTTTAACAACCTCAGCAGTTTGATGTATAAGTTCCGGTCCTAACAGTTGGCGTTCACCGACTTCATCCCAGCACAATGGAGTTTTGCACTTCCTGCCATATAATGCTTCGTAAGGCGACATGTCGATGCTTGCGTGGTAACTGTTGTTGTAGGCAAATTACACCAATGGTAAATGTTCATCCCAGCTCCCTTTAAAATCCATGATACATGCTCTGAGAATATCTTCCAACTTCTGGATTGTTCGTTCGCTTTGGCCATCTGTTTGTGGATGATATGTTATACTCATTCTCAACTGTGTTCCCATGCATTCTTGTAGTCTCTTCCAGAAGTTTGACGTGAATCGCGGATCTCTATCTAATACAATTGACACTGGAACTCCATGTCTCGAAATGATTTCTTTAACGTACAACTTTACCAATTGATCAAAATTGAATCTAATCTTTATTGGCAAAAAGTGTGTTGATTTTGTCAGTCTGTCCACTATCACCCAAATCGCACCGTATTCTATCTGAGTATTTGGAAGACCCACCACAAAATCCATTGTGATGTGTTCCCACTTCCATTTTGGTATTTGCAATGGTTGAAGTAATCTGCTTAGCCTTTGATGCTCAGCCTTGACTCTTTGACATGTCAAGCATTTTGCAACACATTCTGCGATATCTCCTTTCATGTTTGGCCACCAAAAGTGTTGTCATAAATCTTGATACATCTTCGTACTTCCCAGGTGTATCGAATATCTTGAGTTATGAGCTTCGATCAAGATTTCTTCTTTAATATCTAGTACTGCTGGAACCTAAATTCTTCCCTCGAATCTTAGTAACCCTTCGGCATTGATCTTGTATTTCACTTCACCACTCTCAACCACTTTCTCTTTGATCTTTCCACATTCTTCATCTTGTAGTTGAGCATTCCTTACATTGTCCATCAAAGTTGGACTAGCTTCTATTTGGAATAGTCGTTCATCGAATTCCTTTGGAAATTTTATTTCCAACTCTAGCTTTATCATTGCTGAAATAAGCTCATCCTGAGTGGTTATCAACATCAACCTTTCCTGACCTTTCCTGCTTAAAGCATCTGCAACCACATTCGATTTGCCTGGATGATAAAAGATCTCACAATCGTAATATTTTATCAATTCCACCCATCTTCTTTGACGCATGTTCAGGTCCTTCTGAGTGAAAATATACTTCAGACTTATGGTCTGTGTAGATCTCACATTTTTCTCCATAGAGATAGTGTCTCCATATCTTTAAAGCAAATACCACCGCAGCCAACTCTAAATCATGAGTCGGATATCCTTTCTCATAGTCCTTCAGTTGTCTAGATGCATATGTAATAACTTTGTCGTTCTGCATAAGAACACAACCCAATCCTTTATGTGAGGCATCACTATACACCACAAAGTTTCCTGTATTATCTGGTAATGACAACACAGGTGCCACACTTAACTTCTTTTTCAAGTCTTGAAAACTCTCTTCACACTTCTCTGTCCATACAAATTTTACAGATTTCCTTGTCAAATTTGTTAACGGAGTGGCCATCTTGGAAAAGTCATGAATAAATCATCTATAATAGCCGGCCAGTCCCAAGAAACTCCTCATCTCTGAAGGTGTTCTTGGTTGTTCCCAATTGATTACGGCTTTAACTTTTGATGGATCCGCTAAAATCCCATCTTTGTCAATCACATGCCCAAGAAATTATACACGTTCTAGCCAGAATTCACACTTAGAGAATTTTGCGTACAACCTTTCCTTTCTTAGTGTCTCCAACATCAAACGTAAATGGTCCTCGTGTTCTTCTTGAGATTTGGAATACACCAGGATGTCATCAATGAATACCACCACAAACTTGTCTAAAAATGGTTTAAACACCCTATTCATCAGATCCATGAATGCAGCAGGGGCATTGGTCAATTCGAAAGACATCACCAGAAAATTTTAATGTCCATACCAAGTTCTGAATGTCGTCTTTGGTACATCCTCATTTCTTACTTTCAATTGGTGATACCCACTTCTCAAATCTATTTTTGAGAAATATTTAGCACCCTTCAATTGATCAAACAAGTCATCTATTCTTGGCAATGCATATTTATTCTTAATAGTGACTTTGTTTAATTCCCTATAATCAATGCAAAGACGCATTGACCCATCCTTCTTCACGAATAACACTGGTGCTCCACACGATGACACACTCGGCTGAATGTACTTCTTGTCTAACAGCTCCTGCAATTGTACCATCAGTTCCTTTATTTCTACCGGAGCCATCCAGTACGGGGCCTTCGATATCGAAGCAGTTTTTGGTGCTAAGTTAATCACGAACTCAATCTCTCAGTCAGGCAGAAGTCCTGGAAAATCCTCCAGAAACACATCTACAAATTCTCTCCACTGGTATCTCTTCCAGTTTCACCCCCTTCCTCTGAGTATCGACTATGTAAGCTAAATAACCCACACAGCCTTGACTCAACAACTTCTTGGCCTGCATAATCGTTAGACATCTCACATGTCTAGGCGATTTTCTACCATAGAAAACTACCTTTAACGGATTCATAAGGTTTACACATTTCTTTTGGCAATCAATTATTGCTCCATAATTGAACAGCTAATCCATTCCCATAATAACATCAAACTCTCCAAGTTTTATCAGAATTAAATCTACCATCATGACATTTTCCTTTATGTTCACACTACAATTCTTATATACGAACCTAACAGGAATCACCTCCCTATTTGCAATTTCTATGTTTAAAGGGAAATTCAATTCTTCACTAGGTAATCCTAACCTCTTAGCAAATTCATCAGATATAAATGAGCAAGTAGCACCCGAATCAAATAATACATAAGCATCAATATCATTGATTGGGATAATACCTGACACAACATCTTTTGATTGTACTACATCCTGCACTGTCATGTTGAAGGTTATGGTTGTGAGTCTGTTTGATGACGTTGGTCCCGCAATGGTCAATGTGCCTCCACTGCTACCTCCCTTGTTTCCCGTTGTCTATTCAGCTTTCTTCTTAGGGAACTCACGAGCAAAATGATCCTTTGACCTACACGTGTAGCAAACATTCTTCTTGGGTTGATTACAATTTGGGGCAATGTGACCCTCCTGGCCACAGTTAAAGCATACACGCTTCCTCCTTAAGCACACACCCATGTGAAACTTCACGTATATAGCACATGCTTCGAACTTTTTCTTTTGATGGTTACCCTGCAGGTTTCCAGAACCCACATTTTCATTCCATTTTCTCTTCAGGTTATTGTTACCATTTCTGCCACTCCCATCACCATTCTTACCTTCACCCTCGTTCTTCTTCTTTCTTTGTTCTTGATTGTACTTTGTCACAGCCTCGCCTCCACCCTCAGCGAGAATTGCCTTCTCAAGCACCGCTGCGAATATCTTCAGTTGGAACAGGGAGACCCTACTGTACAACCAGGGTTTCAGTCCCTACTCAAACCTCCTATCTTTGCGCTCATCTGTGTTGACTTGATATGGCGCAAACCTCGCCAATTCGTTAAATTTTGAGGCATACTCCGTCATTAATCTCTGCTTCAGTTCTAGAAACTGTACCTCTATCTGATTCTTCGAACTTTTCGGGAAATAAGTCTCGAAGAATATCTCCTTAAACCTATCACAAGTCATCACCCCTTGTCCTCCTTGAGTTTTATTGGCTTGCCACCAATAACCAGCCTCTGCTTTCAACATGAATGTTGCAAAAGCAGTCTTCTGATTCTCATCTACTCTAGCTACATCAAATACTTTCTCTATCTCCATAATCCAAGTTTGTGCCTCAACCGGATTCATGGACCCACAAAATTTTGGTGGTCCAACCGTCTTGAAGTCCTTAAATGTCACAACTTGATTTTACGGTTGATTCTGTAATTTTGCCGTCGAAGAACGCCACTAATCTTCTTCGAATCGTTAGCTTCAATGTTGTTATTATTGGTAGATCCCTCAGGGGTTCTTTGTCGAGGCTGGCGTCTTCTTGGAGGCATTTTCTGTTAAAATACACCCATTAGATTGTTACTCAATTCCTTTAAGTATTTACTACTTAATTTGTACACCATAAAAGATTATCACGTAACCCATAACACTTTGAATAAAATAATAACTTTTATACATTCATAATCTTTTAGAAACATAAGAACAATAGCATTACTGCTTTTTACATTACTTTCCTGAACTACTAAAGTTCCAGGATAACATCAACATCATATCCCATATGTTACATAACACTTAGGATTTACATATTATTTATCATATCATTAATCACATATCAAGTACATTTATGACAACCTACTAAAATACTACATAGCCTTACGATGCTCTTTTTCCATAATACGGAACATTATTCGGTGATCTAATATGTACGATGGCAGCGTCTCGAACTGAATCGGATAACCCATGACCCGGTCTTGAGCTCGATTGATCACAGTGTTGAAAACACTATCCATCTCTTCCATCTTTATCTTATTCACTTGTACATCTCTCTCTACTACTCTGGCTCATTTAGAAACTTCTCCGTACGCGTCTTTGGCTCTTGCCCTCTTAGTAGATTCTTCCTTCAGCTTGTTCTTCAGTTCTGCGATCTCCTCTGTCAGTTGCTCATTTCCTCCTTCAGTGTGGACCAGCTTCCCTTCGACATTACTCAGACATTCCTCTAGATCCTGGATCTCGTTGTCCTTCTGCGCCATTGAGGTCTGTTGTTCAACTACTATCTCTCTTAACTCCTCGACTACTAGTACAAAATAGTAAATAGACAACACTTAAACAACAACATTTTTTAACGTTGTGGTATTTTCTTATATAACGTTTTTTAACAAAACGTTGTAAATACATATGAAAAAACGTTATCTATATATAAGGGCAATTTTTGATTTAAATAGATAACATATTTTTTTAAAATAAACGTTATCTATATTAAAAACACGGAGCTTTAAAGTTTAAATTAAAAACCCTCCCTTCCCAATCTTCCAACAAAAGCTCTCCCAAATCCCGATCTACACCCTCCCGTCTCTCACACATCTTCACTCTCTCACCTCAATCAAATCGGAAAACCAACATGGTAGGCTTTGAAATCGACGCCGTCCCCTTCAACCCCGACGGCTGGGGACCGGTTAAACCCTCCGTCGGAACCAACACTTCTCTCCTCCCCAACCACCCCGTCAACGTTCCCTTCGCTCCCTTTTCTCGGTCCGACAAGCTGGGTCGGATCGTCGACGGCAAACCACCTCGTCGCCTCAAATTTTGGACCCTAGTGGTGCGTCAATCAGCACTACCACTGGCTTCTATATTTATAAGTGTATGCCTCTTTCTCTCTGACGATTATTATTTGTTTATGTATTTCTATATTTATAAGTGTATGCAAGAATGATTATTATTTATACACAGGCTTATTGTGTAGCATTTTTTAGAAATGATGATGATTTAGGTAATTTTGCATAGGGTGTTTTTTCTTTTTAAAGTTTGTTCAAACAAAAGTTTTTGGGAAATTGAAAAGTTGTGTTGATTGGGAATTTTGTTGCCTTTTGTCAATCTGCTTCCTGAAGTATCAATATTGCAATTATATTTGGGGGTGGGGGTGGGAGTGGGGGTGGGGGTGGGGGTGGGGGGAGGGAGGTAGGGGGGGCGTATCTCCGTTTGTAATATTTTTGGTATGCAAATGTATCTAAATATTTGCAGATTTTATGTGCTTAACTACTGTGGCTTATAAATCTTATAGTTCTGTCCTGACATTATTTTGGAAAAAAAAATTAAACAGTAAACTTCAGAGTGAATCCCTGAGAGAAGCTATCTCTCAGATTACTAATGAGTCCAAAGAGAAAAAGGGTAATTTTACGGAGACCATTGAACTCCAGATTGGTCTGAAGAATTATGATCCCCATAAGGATAAGCATTTCAGTGGTTCTGTAAAGTTACCTCACATCCCTCATCCTAAGATGAAGGTTTGCATGCTTGGTGATGCTCAGTATGTGGAAGAGATAACTCAGCTCTTTCTTGTTGACGACTTAGGGATTTAAAGAGATTAGAAAAATCATAGTAGTCATTCGTGGCAATTTATATTTGCCTAGTAGGACTGTAGGAGTATGATTTGCTAGTCCTCATATATTAAGAAGCTCTATAATGTAGAGCTGATTATGTTTCCATCGCAATTGTTAGAACCTTAGTATATTGATCATATCCAACTATGAAATGAATATTTAACATGCAAGTACACACTTATATGTTCTGATATTATTCAGGAGTTATGACAAGTTCTATCATGAGGCACTATAGTGATAGCAACTATCAATATTAAGATGTCATGTCCTCTAAAGTTACAATGTAGTGCTCATGATCTTACTTATCTATTTATTTATCATTTTTACATTTCATCTTGATCCTAATTTACTTGAATAAAGTGTAGATATTCAGAATGACTAGGCTTTTTTTAAAGTGTTTTGTGTATGATATAACTACAGGCAGAGAAAATTGGTTTGGAATACATGGATGTGGAAGGCCTGAAGAAGCTTAACAAGAACAAGAAATTAGTTAAGAAACTCGCAAAGAAATACCATACTTTCTTAGCTTCTGAAGCTGTCATTAAGCAGATTCCCTGTCTTTTGGGCCCAGGGCTCAACAAAGCAGGTAGATGTATATTGATTAATGTAAAATGTCATTATTGTTTTACCTTTGCTTTTGGGATAATAATTTATTTGGTTGGCTTATGTAGATAGTGGGATGCGTCTGACAATTTATATACAATATTTTTAAATTTGTCTTTCCTATTTGTGGTGTTCAATGTTTCTCGTCTTTGTCTTTTGAGTATGAACATCTAATATTTATTTATGCACATTGAAATCTTTTGTACATTTTCTTAAACTAAGTTGGTACAAACTTGGTGATTGTCTTTCAGTGCATGTGTTATAGTTGATGAGCAATTATAGAATAGCTTCACATATTCTGCTTTCATCATGAACTGATGATTGAATGAAAACTCGATGTTTGGTTATGTTCTTTGTTCTAAACATATTTCTCATATCTTTTAGAATCTGTCATAATATGACCTTGTATTTTCCCCATCTTTCTGGGTATGACTAGGACTTAAAAGTCGATCCTTTCTATACTGTTGTTATGTTTCTACTTTTCTTTTCCATGCCATGAAATGAATCAGGTAAGCAAAATTCAAGAATAGTGAAAGCTTTCCATTAGACATATTTTGTGAAGATTGCTAAATTAGCGAGAATCTCGTGTATATGGAAATTTGTTTGGTGTTACTGTTGGTGTTAGAACTTAGAATTTCTACGAATCCTCAAATTTTGTTGTTGTGGTGTCCTTTGCTATATATCGCAGGTAAGTTTCCTACACTTGTTACTCACCAGGAGTCCCTTGAGTCTAAAGTTAATGAGACCAAGGCCATAGTAAAATTTCAACTGAAGAAGGTACTCTGCATGGGGGTTGCTGTGGGGAACTTGAGTATGGAGGAGAAACAAATTTTTCAAAATGTGCAGATGAGCGTGAATTTCCTAGTTTCATTATTGAAGAACTGGTAAAATGTAAGTTCTTTCACCTCTCTTTCGAAATCAAATCATAGATTGTAAGACTACCAGTCTACGGTAAATTATTTTTGCTTAATGATGCATGTTTGTGCTTTGCAATAACTATTTTATCTTCTTTTAGGCCTTAGGTCAGTGGAACAGTTAGAGATATGGTACCTCACTGTATCAGATCTTTATATTACCTAGTATTAACTTTTTTCTTGTTTGTTTGTTATGGTACGAGTGACTTGTGTTCTGTCTATATATGTTGGAATGTACGTATGAATAGATAAAGTAAAGAATATTAGCAAACTATTTTGGATCTTAGACTCGAAGAGTTTTAACTAGCTATTCAGGATCTTAAACTCGAAGACTTTTAAGTTTATTCAGGATAAAAATCATGATAAGTTTAACTGTTCAGGGTAAAAATCATGATAAATTATAATAATAATTGTTATTCTCTGAAAACTTTTGACTTGCATATTTTACTATAATAATAGAGGGTGACTGCAGGTTGTGGCAAAACTCCATGCTATATTGCGTCCTTTTCTCCTTCGAAGAATGAAAGAAGATGTTGAGCAGATGCTCCCTAGAAAGAAAGAGATTATTTTGATCAAGTGCGTGCATTGGAGAGTGAAATGCTTCTCAAATCAGTATGTGCTTTTGTAATTTTTCCTTTTTTTCCCCTTTAATTGATGTACATGTTTCTTACCATACATCTGACTCATTGTCTAAGGTCACCCGGTTAATACCAGATGAGAAAGGTACCACATGCAACCAGCGGCTGGAAAGAGTTAGCAGAACAGAATACACATATTTTACGTGTTCCTTTCAGAACTGAGAATGGAATTCTTCACAAGTGGATCTCAAGGTTTGATGTATGGCCCTATCTGGAGAAATTTACAGAGGTAATTACTAGCAATTTTCAGTTTAAACCAGCCCATGTCATCATAATGTATATTCCTGTGTACCGTTCTGCATTCCTTTCCTTTTGGCTTTTGTAATTCCTTTACTGTGTCATTGAGAAAGACATTTCAATTATGAAAATAACTTCTCTTAAATTAGATGAGACTGCTTTACCAGATAATAATGGTATATGGGCCTGACATTAGCTGATATTAATTCTCATCTGACTGACATCTGACTGAACATTTTTATTTCCCCAAGTCTTTATTGCTGATGCTTTAATGGTACTGAACTTTTATGATGTTATAAAGTAAACTAAGATATTTGGTGCAGCCATATGTCTCTTACTGTTTTATATCAAATTTTGAAGACCTGTGAAACTCAATAATACTTTTAAGAAAATCTTGTTGATAGATGTATTAATCTTAGTTGAATCGTCATTTGTGTTTCGTTTCTAAAATGAAAAATTGATGATGAATGGCATTACTGTCTGAAAGGCTTTGTGGTGTTGTCTTCTATCAGGTGCATGATGAGCACTTCCAGTATTAAATCTGGATTCTTCATTTCTGTATAAGAACTTATGCTAATAGTGCATAATCATAAGTTTGTGATATGACTTATACTTTTAGATATGTTTGGAAATGCTCTATTTTTCAACTAGATTTGCAACTAGTTGTCTGTTTCTTTTAATGCACAACCTTGATTATGCAGGACAGATGAGGATGTTGTGGGGGAGGAATTATTTCTTTGATTAGCTAGATATTGTGGTGACTGACTGAAGGAGAAAAATGAATTGGTACCTATTGGAGGTCTGGGAAATTTAGATTAGAAACCAGAGTACTGTACTCAGATCTTACCAAAGTATTGTACTCAGGTCTCAGTACTAGCTTAATTTTATGGATAGTTTGGTTTATTTTGTGGATGTAATCAAATTCATAATTCAATATAGTAGTAATTTATATTGAAAAGTGAATTTGAGATGTATATATGGATAGTTAGGTATATATGTTGTGCATGTAGTAATTTGAAACTGTAAACGAATTGTATTATTGGGATGTATTTGAATGGTTGATATATTTTTGCTTTAAATTTAAATGAGAATTTAGACCTTTTAGCTATATATCATGGCATTAGCATATTGTAGGTGCATTGGTAATATAGGTGAATCATAACTTTTTTTTTTCTTTTTTTTATCTTCAATATTTTAAAAATGTTGTATATTTGTATAAATAAATGACACCTTCTAAATAGATGACACATTATAAACGTTATGTAAATGTGCTTAAACGTTGTCTGATATATTAAATTATAACATTTTTAGTCAGAAAATTTTGTGGAATCATACCTTCTGCAACGTTTTCAAGCATCTACTAATTTATGAAAAACAAATCTACAACATTTTTTCTTAAAAAACGTTGTAAAATGTGTTTAACTACAACGCTTTAAAAATATTGTGTAAGGGTGTCAAATAGATGACTCTTAACCACGACGTTTTTCTGATTGAAACCACAACGTTTTTTTCGCGTTATCTATTTACTGTTTTGTAGTAGTGGACGTTATCCTGAAGTTCCACATTGCGGTCGTATACTTCGTCGTACATACGGGCAGCGATCAAGTTTAGTGGAATCACTTCCTCCCCGTCCTCCTCATCCTCATTCGATTGTGACAGCTCCTCAGGGTTCTCCTCGTCCGTTTCTATCTCATCATCCTTGTCGACATCGAGATTTTAGTTGTCCATTTTCGTTACTTGTTCTTTGGTGTTCTCATGTTAGGTGAAATTTGTTTGAAAAAATAAGTGAAAAAGGTCCGACATGTATAATGTCGACGATTTGACTTTAAGAGTCGCCAGTTGGTGTTTTTAACTGGTTGCACCAACGCAACCGAAAAGATTTTTACATTGACCCAGTGATTTGACACTGCTAAACGGGTCTGTGAAACCGAGATTCATTTGAGTTTGGGGGTTTGTTATACGGAGGGAAGGTGTTAGACACCCCCCGACATTTGTGTTGCCACGGTGACCGCCATTTTTCAAGAAACTGTTATATGAATGTGTGTGTGTGTGTGTATGTGTGTGTGTGTGGATCAATGTGCAATTATTTGAAAGTAGTGCGAGGCCTCATTCGCACCTATATACACAGGCTTTGAATTTATAGAAAAATTCAGTTTTAACAAGATATAGCAATGAATTTTTGTAAAAAGAGATTTTTCAAACCCTGTGCTCAATAGGAATTAAGACCTTTTCATACTTTCATTTTATTGTTAAATGTTCGACTTGTTTACTTTTATTTTTGAGATGCGAGACATCTTCGAGAAAATAATATACAGCAGTGCCGAACTCCTCATGGGCATGACAGCCATCCAAGGAAATTCGTACACTGTAAATAATGTACAAATTGTTTACAGCTGAAAATGTTCATCACGGGAACCGAATCTAGATTCAGTAGACTGAATTTGTGATCACATGATTCCTAAGCTCACATGATACCGCAGTTTGCATGAAAAGCAATAAGCAGCTTATATATATAAAAGTCAGATATATATATATATATATATATATATATATATATATATATATATATATAGATCAATCAACCACCACGAAGCAACTCCATGGGGATCGAAAATGTAAATATATAAAAGCTAGTAATATATATATATATATATATATATATATATATATATATATATATATATATATATATATATATATACCAACCACCACGGGTTACTCCATGGGGGATCGAAATGTAAATAAAGCAAAGAAAAGGCCTCAAGTAAACTCAGTGCCCCATGTAAATATGAATATATATATATATATATATATATATATATATATATATATATATAAGAAAGAAACACACCCGATGTAAATTCCAGCTCATCGACATATTCTCGACAACATGCTATATATATAAGTATATATATAAAAGTAGGTAAACAATCCTGATATAAAATTGGGCTCATCAAATATGTCCGACAATGATTATATATATATATATATATATATATATATATATATATAATATATAAAGCAAGTAAACGCCTCGCATATAAGTATAGGCTCAATCGAGGCATAACTCGATAATGTTAGTCCATATATAAAATATATACATATATAAGTATATATATACATGTGAACGAAAACCACTTGATCAAGTCCGGGCATACGCACACAACACGACTCTTAATGTGTAGAATAGTGTGTGCAAAGATGAAGAGAAAGGCTTTATAGAGTGTGAGAAGACTTACAGTGGGCTGCCAATGCAGGCTTCTATGACTCTAAATGGATAAACACTCGGCTCTCGCCGGTAAAAAGATAGCTATATGTGAGCTAACATGTGTTTAAAATAAGGAAACATGACTCAATATAGGGTGTGTACAAAATAAATTTGACAGGGCTTCCTTGCCTTTTTCTTTTTTTTAAATGGCCACCCCAAGCTCTATATTTATAGAGCTGGGAGCCGTAGGTGCACCTGCGGCTGCCCGGGGTGCCCCGGGTTCTGCGGGTCCTATCATCTCAAAGTACGTGCACTCGTGCATTGTGATGTCCGCTCGAACTTGCAGAACTTCAATCCGAGCATCCGAACGAGGTATATAAGACCTTCTTCGGACCGCTTGTGTCGAGAGTTACGCAATGACATGGGATTAGAGGTTGTAAGAAGTCAGGAAGAGGGGACCATGCCCATGGTCTTCAAGCTTCAAATTCTATCTGGTGTGCTGCCACGCGTAATAGTCACTCGGGATTGGAACTCCTTGGTTCTTGAAGGACACTGTTGTATGTATGTATAAAGTGTTGAGACGACGCGCAGGTGTTGAGGTGGCAAGATGGCGTTTGACTCCTCACCGGGGTTATCACCGGTTTGAGTTGAAAGCAGACGTTGCTCAGGGTTATATCTGAGATTGGACTGCTGCAAGTGTTTGAATGCCGCAAGGTCATCTGTAAGTGTGCCTGTCTTCCCGATGTTAGCTCCGGGTCTAAGGAATGAGTGCCTCGGCAGGAGGTCTGAGATTGAAGTTGATCGCATTTGAAACAAGCATTTCTGGGGTTATCGCCGGAAGTGCAATAGCATTCCTTGGGGTTATCTCCAAGGACGAAACTTGGGGTTATCTCCAAGGTTGGAAATTATACTTCCGGTGTGTGTTTCGGTGTTGAGACTGAACTTCCGGTAGTATCCGGAATGGATGTGAGCTGTCTTCCAGGGTTATCTCCGAAAGATGAATCTGCCCTCCTGCAATGTTAGTAACAAGTATGCAGAAAATTTCTAGTGTCTACAGATGCCCCTCTTTACATATTCATACAATACAAGGCATGAATAGGATAAAGAATCCTAGACACTTGAAATGCAACAGATAAACATGATGCTATGTGCAGCAACATGATGCAAATGTATGATGCATGAATGATTGATTGTCGGTTCCCTATTAATCCTATTGGGATGACAATCAGTGATGTCTTGGACATGCGATCCAAGTCTTCAAGGATGTTGACGTTGGGGCTATTACAAAAGTCGTGAATCCTAGACACAGACTTCTATTCCATAGAGGTGCCTCTTGTGTACAAGAGATCTGTGGGGAGAAAGCTTTGTCTGTTTGAGGATGTGTATAACATATTCCATCATCGGTCCTCTCCGATGAGGATGGTCTTCTCTGGCTTGGATCACCAGCATCTAACACGGTCTTGTTGGAGTTACTGCCAACAGTATGTATCGTTAGGGTTGCCTGACCTTCGCTGATGTATGTATCACCGGATAGATCCATGCTGGGTGCATTGTCAAGGCTGCTTGACCTTCATTGATGTGTGTATCACTGGTTGTATCAAGTTGTGACCCTTGTTGGGGAGTGTGTCAAGGCTGCTTGACCTTTGTTGACGCGTATATCAACGGTTGCATCCCGTTGTAACCCTCATCGAGGATACGTAGACATGAGTATGTTGCTTCGATGGGTTTACTTGCCACCGGCTGAGATAACGTCAAGGTTGCTTGACCTTCATTGATGTGTGTATCGATGGTTGAGAATGCGCTGTAACCCCCGTGGGGGATACGTGGATGCTTGAATTTTTGCGTTGTAACCCCCGTCAGGGATACGTAGATGTTTGTAGTTTCGGCGTTGTAACCCTCGCCAGGGATACGTCTTTAATTCGTGACTTCAGCGTTGTAACCTCCGCTGGGGATACGTCTTAGGGCTATGACCCTGCACTGACGGCATCGGACCTTTGTGAGGTATTGCCGAGCATGATTTGTAAAAGTTGAGGCCACTGGTATAGTATACCTTGTCTGCAGGCGAATACCAATGTGTGACATGTGGAGCTAGAGTTTGACCCATGAAAACCAGGATTTCAGGCTACACTGCTCAATCGTGTAGCGTTTTTATTCCTGATTTGGCATTTTCAGCTTGCGAGACCTCCTTTGCAACTCTAACTGGATCGAGCCGGAGGTGTGGGACCCATGTAGGGGTGCCGCAGGTACACCTGCAGCAGCCGCAGGTGGACCTACGGCCAACCGTGGGTATGAAAGGCTTGCGAGTTGCTTTCACAAGTCACTTTCAAGCTGCGCTGCGAAGAAAATCTGAGAGCTCTTCTTCAGACTTGTTGAGTTCGGGCGACTTTCTGCACATTCTGCTACCGTACAAGCGTTCTTCACTGTCCTGGTAACATATGCATGTATTCTTTTCCAGTTACTATCCGTCGAAAAATGACTTATCACATGAAATTCATTTAGACACATAGTAGTGAATATGCATGCTGATATGACTTGATAAAAAATATTCAACATAGTAAATGTTAGTATTAAACCATGCTGAACATAATGATGTGAAAAAATTTAACTTTTTAAACAGTCAAATTGGCACCTTTTGTGATGTCCCCAAAACAGGTATATATCACACATCTTGAGTCGCCAGATACATGGTACATAAATTCAAATACAACAGTCGTGTAAAATACGATAAAACATAGCTGAGAGTTTAAACAAGAATATTGTCATCTAGACAATATCCACACTCAATGGTGTCCTCATTATAATTATTATCACATTATTCCGTAGAATAGTGAGGACTATTAAAGCCATTTATCCTGGACCATCACCCCATTCCCCGACTCGTCCCAACAATATTCTCATTTCCTGAAAAGATCAATGAAAGAAAGGGTGAGCTCAACTAGCCCAGTAAGAAATATTATGACTAAGATAATGCAGAATAAATTATCATTAGTCTTCAACAATGTTAAACTGATAAAATACAATAGACGTTTAACTGCAGCGGAATAAGCAATCCATTAGAAGAGTTAAGTAGAGAATGATATTTACTATCTTCTATGATTTAAAAATGTTTTCATCAATTTTTATCGGTGAGACTCAGCTTAATAAATAAACCACATCATCGAATCATCCCTGCACTATGGGCCAAGGATATTCATTAAATCATCAATGGTCATGACTATACCGAATAATCCCTGGTCATAATCATACCAAAAACTGTCCATCAATGCACTACATGCCACTGAGGACTTTTACCACATCATTTATAACATTACAGGTCATGATTATACCGAATGATCCCTGGTCATAATCATACTGAGTCCATCTATGCACGTAAGCCAAAGATGACCTTCATCACAATATAAGCACAAGGATGATGACAATGATATAAGCATTAATCAAACGAAACCAAGGAAAAATATTAAAGATTTTAAATTTATCCAAATATTATCAATCACTTAATAAACTCATAACCTAATATTATTAATATTATAGCAATATTTTAATCACTTCCTAAACTTATAAATAATTTATTTTAATTGTTTACATTTTACCAAATAATGCATTTAATCATTCAAAAATGCCATACTCCTAAGATTTCATCACCAATGATCAAATCCCTCATCAAAAATCTGCATATACCTTATACAGGATTTCCAAGCCATAAAATCGTATTTTCCAATTTTGTTACTTCACATAACGTATTTAATTCATTTACTCATAACTAGTTCATTTTCATGAAAAATACCAAATCAGTCCCAAAAATATTTCTTTTCTAGGATTTAGCAGAGTATAGTCCCATATTGAACATATATTTTTCTCAGAATTTTTAAAATTCATTTACTATTTTTCATATGGCCAAAACTGCCGAATATTTAAACATTTATCATAAACTGTACTTTTGTCCAAAAATTCAAAAATTTACAGAGTATACTTCTGTTATATATATGTACTCTCAATAAAAATATCACTAATTTTGGAGTTAACCAGAAGTAGTTATAAGGGTTTACTTTTAAAATAGTCTTTTCCCATAAAATTCATAAATCCTAATCTATACATCAAAAAATCGTCATTTTTGGACACAATCTAAAAAACTCAACAAACCATCATTTCAAATTTTTCCAGAATTTTTGAGTGTCAGAAAAATTATGAAACTGAAAATGGATTTTCACCCGCCATGCGGTAATCCACATAGACAGATCATTTTTATAATTTAATAAGGAATGAATACGAAGGATCATTCACCATGCATGTGGTAATCCACAGAGACATGTTATTCCAACAGAATAATAAAGAATGGAATAACGTAAGAATTCACCATGCATGCGATAGATCCAGCATGCATAAAAGTTATTCCAATGTAATAATAAATAATGGAATAATGAAGAATTCACTAGGCATGCGATGTAGATCGCACTTGACACGAGTTATTCCAATGTAATAATAAATAATGGAACCAGTCATGCGTAAATGCACAAAAGTGATATTCAAAATGTAATAATAAATAATGGAATAATAGAAGAATTCACTAGTATGCGATTGATCAAGATGACGAGTTATTCCAATGTAATAATAAATAATGGAACCAGTCATGCGTAAATGCACAAAATGTGGATATTTCGGCGAATAATAAAGAATGAAATAATAGAAGAATTTCACCACGTATGCGATTGTAGCATGTATATATTATTTTAACATAATAATAAAGAATGGAATAATGTAAGAATTTCACCATGTATGCGGTATTACATATACAAAGTTATTCCAATGTAATAATAAGGAATGGAATAACAATAGCTCTCTTTATGAATAATGAAAGAAATAATACCCCTTTACCTCAAAAGAAGATCGGATAATCGGAATAGTGAGGTAGCGGACTTCTCTTCTTCTTTCTCTCTATAATTTCTCTCTATAATAATTGCTCTATAGCTTTAGTGAATTGGTGAGAAATGAAGGAAGAATGAGTTTCTATTTATAGAAAAATATATTTTCAATAATTGCACGTTTTGGGGCTCAAAATATTACAGTATAATACCTCCAACTTTTCTTTCATTTTTAATTTAGTCCTGCAAGTATTATCAAACTTGCACCACCTCCCCTAATAGTAAATAATGTGAATCAATAGTTCAATCATGTGAATCAATAGTTATAATCATGTGAAAATATGAATTACAGTATAGTACCTCTATCTATACCTCTATTTTTAACTTAGTCATGCAAGTATTATCAATCTTGCACCAACTCCCCTAATAGTACAAGAATGTGATTCAATTGTACACACATGTGAACAAATAGTTATATAAGCATGTGAATTAGTAGCAATTAATTGCTCATTTATCCGATTAATTACCCGATTTATCAATATAACCCCCAGACATAAATTATCATCGGAATAGATGTCGATTTCCACTAACACTAATAATCCCAACATAATGGAACTATCAAATTCATCTTTAATCAACACGAACTTATTTATCATTAATATTATAACTCGCAATATTTAACAACCAGGTCATTCCTAGTAAAGAGGGGGCTTTCTGATAAGGATTTCTCCTTATTGGCGCGCAATTAGATGACCAAACCTCTCCTTGACAGAACTTCTAGACATTGTAAATATTGCAATTTAATAATATGAATAACTTTATCGTCTCAATTATTGATTTAATAATATATCATATTATGCAGATAATACTATGACAATAATCGAATCAATAATATGAGAGATATGATGCAACAATTACTGTAGCAATAATTGAGTATAATTGAGTGACTTCTCACGTAAGCATCAATAATCAATACTGTATCAATATCGGGTAGTTCAACAGTTTTAATTCTGTCATTTTCTTACTACAACAATACTTCCATTGTGGAATCCACCAATGATTGTGCCGTCGTACGAATATTTCCTGTTAAAACAAATATTCCCCGACCAATCAAATATTATATAACCACTTACTTACTTTGTAAAATTTGTAAATATTACCCACAACTATAACATTATATCAAATCCACACCATAATATTCAAAAAAATATTTTGAGAAATTTAAATCTTTATTCATAAAATCTGGGGTCTCACACCTTTTACTATCATTTATTATCCTATTTGAGGACAAATGAGTAAAGGCAAAAAAATAAAATAATCCTGGTAATTAGACTACACTTACGAATTTTTTACTGTGATGTATTAAATGCATGTAGGATGTATATGACTGAGGGTAGGTGTGCTACTGAATGGCCACCTAGTCATGCCTATGTGCATGTGGATAGTCCCATTTATAAAGGGGACTATGGCAAAAAATTTCCAAAACGTAGACAATGGGTAGTCATGCATTTTTAACTATACTGTATGTTAAAACAATGCATGCATGCATGTAGTCATAAGATTCATTTTGAAAAGCTCCAGGTAAGAATTTACCACACCCTTTTTGAGGTGATTTGGAGACTTGTTGTCCAGATATTATGGATTCGGATCAGCCGAGTAGTTCCTGCAGGACCACTTCTGGTGTATAGAGGAGGGCTTCTAAAGTAACTCGACCCCGTTTTGTTAGACAGCCTCATCGTTTGGTGGAGGCGGTGATACGTCTTGTCCGGGATGAAGTGCCGGATGTCGAGGACGAGGAAGAGGATATACCGGTTGAGGTTCCTGCTCCTGCTGTACGTGTTTCCCGTAGGGATTTGCCAGGTATTCAAGTGGCGAACCCAGATCTTCTGGGTGACTTGAGTTGGCATCCTTCAGTCTACCTGCACGCAAACGAGGTATGAAGTTATATCTTAATCTTCCTTATTTCCTATTGATGAGGAGCAAAAGGGTTCGATGTTGATCAAGCATTTGATGTAGGTTCCCGCCTTTACACAAATTCGAGGGAATCGGTTCAAAGATCCACTCTATGTGTCGGGCTTTACATGATGACTATAGAGATTGTACATGGTTGGGATTCGGGATGTTCTTTTCCATTCTTCCCCGTCATTGTCCTCCTGGGTTACCTCGTGGCATTGTTCGAAGCGGTGGTTTCACCTGCACTCACCACTCCACTTCATCGGATCGTGAGGTGATGATGACGTCGATGGATTGGCGCTTTATCACGGTATGGAGTTTGAAGGGATCTAGTGCCTTGTACAAATGGATATTACCCCTACTACCGCCGGATCCTTGTTAGGAGTTCCGTGGAGGCGCCGAGGTGGGGCTATGCGTCGCATGTGTCTTTTGAGCGTAGATGCTATGAGCTGGCTGTTAAGTGAGCCTATACCCGATGATGTGAGAGTCAGGAATCGCATTCTTCAGCGATTGTTCCTGATGATCATTAGGGGCTGCTTTATAGCAGATAACTCTTGTACGGTGTCTTTCGCTTTGATTAGCGCCACTCGACACGTGGACCGTATAGGAGATTATGATTGGGGTTCCTATACCTTTGCCTACTTCCTCAGGGGAATGCGCATGCGATCGCAGGGCTTGACTGAGGCTTGGTTAGGATTCTACCCATTTCTGCTGGTGAGTATTTCTCTTGTCTTTTCCCATATATAGGTTAAGAGCGTTGACTGACAGCAGATGTTGCCTTTGTGTTGGCAGTTTTGGGCCTATGAGAGGCTTCCATGTTTGCGTTCTGTGAGCGTGTTAGGTTTAGACACCTATCCACGAGGACGGAGATGGCATCATTCCATACTATTGAAGGTCCCTGTTGTTGAGGGTTTCACTCATTTCTGCCTACAGCTGGAGTTGTTGACAGCGGATGTCATCACATGGGTTCCCTATTTTGGGGAGCATTTGAGCATTAGATTTGAGGATGGGTACTCAACTGGAGTTGAGTACGTTATTTCCACCCGTAGGATTTCTCTCTTCACAGATGGAGGATGGGAGCTTTACTTAGGAGAGCGTGCTATCAGGAGCACTATAGGAGAGATTTGCATGTCAATCTTGCCTCCTGCCAGGCATTATTGGCCTGTTTCGCAGTCACTCGTCATTAATATCCCATTATTGGGGATTGATGGTTTCACATTATTAGTGGGTTCCTGCACTCAGGAGATGTTACAGCATTGGTGGTTCCCTCGTACCATTGAAGCTCAGACCCGTGCCACACAGTTTATGGGGGATATGGTTCCAGGATCCGTGATGATGACGAATTGGCTAGCCTGTGTAAGAGATCCAACTCATGTGACATAGATTGATAGTTTGACTGGCAGTTGGACCGGGCACATTTCTTTATCCGGTATTTGGGTAGAGATCCTTCAGAGGCAGACACTTTTGATCCTTTCAGCTCTGGTGTTGGCCCCTCAGGTGACCCATATGGCTCTCACCCGCGGCTCCTCCCTTATATAGGCTCGATACATGAGATAGAGATCTAGTGACTCAGGAGGAGTTACATCAGATGGACAGGATTAACAATGTAAACATTGATACCATTGACTTCTTCTAATGTATATTCTCATTATCTCTTTTGATAGGCCTCTGTTAGTTGTTGGGTAGCTTCGCCCCATTTCCCTGTATTTTAGCTGTACAGAGATGTATTAGATGATGATATACTTAGGAATGTATGTACAGTTTTCAATTCCTTATATCATATTTCCATCTATTGTATCATGTATGTTATTATGTTATGCATATTATGTATGTCCAGAGATATTCAGCATTGACCCCTGGATGGTCTTATAACACGGCCCGTATAGATGTCTTCTTCAACAGTTAGCCGTATTGATCATACCCCACCATTTTGGTGGCATCTGTATGCTGTCGTTAAGTGGTATGATAGCATGTCACCACCACCGGACGGGGGTGATGTAGATCATTTATTGCAGCATACTATGACCCTGTTGATGTTTCAGGTTCCTACAGGATTCATAGAGGGTATGCTAGAGCATTGGGTACCGGAGAGGCAGGTTTTCCGATTCAGGACCCAGAAGTTGACTCCTACTCTTGAGGAGTATGCACGGTTGACGATGCTGCCGTTGGACAGACCTTGCGTGCACATGGCGATCGGGGACATGAGTAGGCAGTTCATGACCATCACCGGTTTGAGACGTAGAGTGGTACAGGATGAGATCACATCTGGCCACGTGATATCCCAGCGTTTTCTGATTGACAGATTTGGCTCCGAGGATAGTTATGCACGATATTCTGGGGATTTTACCACGTCGGAGGATCATTGGCGTTTAGCCAGAGTGGATGTACTGCTACTGTGCGTACTGTCGTACGTCTACATGCCACAATACATGGATGAGCTAGACATCGGCGTCATTATGGCAGGGAGAGCTCTCAGGGAGGGTCATACCATCATATCGATGATTATCGCAGAGACTCGAGGTCGACTACATATCTTTGTGATTTATCCGTGAGAGTGTTCATAGCAACTCATTAAATGCTATACGTGTGGTTTATGTCACACTTGAGACCGATTGGCACATTCAGATGGCATGGGTATTTCTTCACCCATGATATAGCCATTTCATACTCCTTCCAGACTGCAGAGTGTACAGATGCTGCATCTTGGTCAGCTTTCCTTGTAGGGATTAGAGATCCATTCGCTATATTGTCGTGTACAGGGCTTAGCTCACCCTACAGCTTCATTACTCATGCTCCAAGCATGGATTATCTTCCTCTAGCTAGTTTGAGAGGGATGATCATTTACCACCCACTGGTCGTGATGTGTCAGTTTGACCAGTTTCAGGATTTCCATCCATTTGAGGGGGCAATGAGTCAGTGCTTCGCTTCACGCCGTTTATCAACAGAGGATGATCCGTTGTATGCTCATTGGGATCGTGAGAGCTAGAGAGTTTTCTATCAGTCATCCGGGTTATTCTGCAGAGTATTCCGCATGGATGGAGATAGAGACTGCATCGACTATGGTAGTATCCACAGTGCAAGAGATTGATTCCGACGATGAGGAGCCTATGGAGGAGGCTGACATTCCCATCGATGGGGACTTGACTGCTGGGCTGCCAGCTTATGTGACGGATTTTCCCACCCCGAGTGCCACTGTTACTTGGTATTTAGCACAGTATTTGGAGTAGAGCCTACATCTGATGACCTATGAGAGAGATCAGGCTAGGACCTCAATGTTGACAGCTCTTGATGGGAGAGACACCGCTCTATTAGAGAGGGATGAGGCTAGATCAGCTAGGGATGCATTGATTGTGGAGCGGGATGCTGCCCTATCTGCTAGGGATGTGGCCATTGCAGACAGTACTTCTGTGAGATCCCATACGACTGGCATCCTTGACGATATGAGTGCATATATCGATGAGCATCATGCCATCATGCAGTTAGCCTCGGATCTGCTAGCTCGTGTAGATACCCTTGGGCAGGAGCTTGCAGCTTTACCTCCTTCTTTGGAGAGGGATGCTATGTTAGATCTGATAGTTAGCATACACACAGATCCGTAGATAGCTTTGTATTTTCCTACACAGACTAGCTTAGCTATTTTGTCATGTACAGCACAGATGTATATATCAAACAGTATTATATATGACAGAGAAATATATTTTGATTTACTTCCCTTTTAGTTGTGCCTTGATACTTGCTTGATATTTTCCTGTTTCTTCAGGGCTTGTGATCTTGATGCATTTTGAACTTATCCTTGATATGTGGACATTTAGCCATCGCAGGATCTCTCAGAGCAGATCATTGATCTGTATGTATCCCTACCATCTTTGGTGTCTTGGGACTAGTTTCTGTATGGAAATGTGGAGAGGAGTGTGGCTTTTCCTCTATGAGATTGACCGCACCACAGATGGTCGCCAGTACTTCTATTTGTGAGAAGCCTAGTTAATTCCATCTTTTATGGATTGGTATTGCTCTTTGAGGCACAACCACAACTTAGATGGTCACCGAATCTCCTATTGGTAAGGAGAGGTTGGATAATTCCATCTCTTTGGTCTGAAGTCGATGAACTGTAATGGATTAAAGTTTGATCCCAGTACCGTGTGACAAGTATTTTTATTCTTGTAGGGGTTAGACTGAACTACAAATGGCTACCTATGTACTCCTATTGAAGAGGAGATCAAGTCTGCGTAGTTCGAACCTGGTGTAAGAGGTTCAACACTGAATGTGAAAGGCAGACGGGAGTGGAAGTTTTATTGATGAAGAAAGGTGTAGAGGTATTTTTGTGGTTTTTTGTGTATTGCGACCGGGCCATATAGAATATGGTTGCCTACGTACTCCCGTGTATCAGGGAGATCAGGACGAATCGCAGCCAAAGAGAAGTGTGAATCCCATGCGCAGGCTATACTGCAGGGAGAAGAAAGTTTGATCCCATAATGGGGACAAACTGCAGGTGTGGAAAAGTTTGATCCCGTTTTCAGGACAAACTGCAAGCGTAGTAAAGTTTAATCTCGTCTTCAGGATAAACTGCAGGCGTAGAAAAGTTTAATCTCGTCTTCAGGATAAACTGCAGGTGTGAAAGGTTCAATCCTGTCTTCAGGATAACCGAAATTGTATGAAAAGTTTGAAATGAGGTGAAACCAGGCTGCTGGTTTGAAATGTATGTTTCCCTGAGGGGCAGAAGAGTTTGTAAAAGAGAGGGTTAAAAAATCGAAATGACTGGTGATTAGATGATCCATACCAGGATGTTTGCTTGATGATATCCTCAGACATAGTACCGTTTCACGGTATCCGAGTTGATAAGCTGTGGAAATTCATCGCCATCCATTTCCTGTAGTCTGAGAGCGCCTCCTGTCAATACCTACTTGACAACAAACGGGCCTTCCCAGTTAGGAGCGAATTTTCCCTTAGATTGATCTTGGTTGTCAATGATCTTCTTCAAAACCAAGTCATGTTATTTGAACTACCGTAGCCAGACTTTTCTTTTATAGGATCATGCGATCCTTTGCTGATATAACTGACCATGGAAGATTGTCGCAGTTCGTCTTTCGTCTATTAGAGACAATTGGTGATACCTGTCTTGTACCCATTGGTCTTCATCCAACTGAGCATCCATCAATACTCTGAGGGATTTCATTTCCACCTCTATGAGGAGCACTGCTTTCATCCCATAGGATAATGAGTAGGGGGTTGCCCCAGTGGAAGTATGCATGGAAGTTCTGTAGGCTAATAAAGTCAGAGGCAAGAGGTCAGGCCAACATTTGTGATTAGCAGACATTTTCTGCATGATCTTCTTGATATTTTTATTAGCCGCGCTTCAACAACACCATTCATCTTTGGACGGTAGATGACGGAGTTAAGGTGTTTGATGTGGAATTTACTGCATAACTCCTCCATCATTTTGTTGTTGAGGTTCTTAGCATTGTCTGACACAATGACCTCTGGTTGTCCATATTGACAGATAATATTGTTTCTGATGAAAGCAATGATGACTTCTTTGGTAACCCTGGGGAAGGAGGCTGCTTCTACCCATTTGGTGAAGTAGTCAAACATGGTGAATATGAATCGATGTCCATTACTGGCTTTGCGCTCGATGGGCCCGATCAAGTCCATTCCCCACATTGAGAAGGGCCATGGCAAACTCATATTGTGGAGTTCCCTTGGAGGGGCGTGGATAGCATTCCCATGAATTTGGCATTGATAGCACCTCTTGACGTGATCATCACAGTCAGCTTAGAGTGTAAGCCAATAATGCCCTTTTCTGAGGATTTTCTTGACAACTAAGGGGCCGCTCTTGTGTGGGCCACATACTCCACCATGGATCTCATCCATGAGTCACTGAGCTTGGTCTTTGTCCAGACATCTGAGGAGACCTAATCCTGCATCTCTTTTATAGAGTGCATCTCCGCTCAGGTAGAATTTCATAGCAAGTCGATGGATCTGCCTCTTTTCAGTCAGGCTCACCTCAACGGGTGTAGATCCATCTCGCAGATACTCCTTGATATGCTGATACCAAGGGTGGTGGATGGGAGGTAGCTCATCCGATACTTCTCCAACGTAGTTCCCATAAATTGGGGCCTTTTGCAGGGCAAATGTGATGCTTGGCATGTTTTCCTTGTCTGGTATGTGAATCAAGGAGGCTAACATTGCTAGCACATCCGCAAAATCATTCCTATCCCGAGGAATGTGTAGAAAGAAGATTTCTTCGAACTCCAAAGCCATCTGTAAAACTTGTCGATGGTAAGGCAGCAAATGTAATTCTTTGGTTTGATTAATTCCCGTGGATTGTTTGATTACCAATTCGGAATCCCCAAAGATAGTTAACCGCCTGATGCCCATTGAACGGGTAAGTTTTAGCCCCATAATACAGCCTTCATACTCAGCTGTGTTGTTGGTGCTGACAAACTGCAATTTGACGGCGACGGGATACTGCTCCCCTGAACCGGATACTAGAATTGCTCCAGCTCCAAAACCTTCTATGTTAACTGCTCCATCAAAATATATTTTCCATGTGTGGCATGCATCGTACTGATGGTATTACGGAACTGCCATTACCCCTTCATCGGGGAAGTATATTTCCAAGGGTTTGTAGTCCCCTGTAGGTGCGGAGGCCAGTTGATCCGTAATTCCTTAACCGTTGATAGACTTTTGCGTCACGTAGACGATGTTAAATTGTTGTAGGATCAACTTCCATCTGGACAGCCGACAATTCATTATGGGCTTACTGAACACATACTTGAGAGGATCCACGCGGGATATGAGATGGGTTGTGTGACCATGGAGGTAATGCTGTAACCTCATGGAAGCCCATGCTAAAGCACAACAAGTCTTTTCAATTAGAGTGTACTTGTGTTCACTGATGCTGAATCTTTTGCTGAGGTAATAGATAGCTCGTTCTTGGCCTCTATCGCTTTTTCGCTTCAAAGATACGTTCCCCATGGCATTGTCATTAATGGACAGTACATGAATAGGGGAACATCATCCTTGGGCGGTACCAAAACAGGAGCGTTAACCAACTGCTCTTTAATGGTAAGGAAGGCTTTCTGGCACTCATCGTTCCCTTTCATGGAGGAGTTCTTCCTTAACAACTTGAAGATGGGCTCACAGGTTGCTGTGAGTTGAGAGATAAACCTGCTAATGAAGTTGATTCTTCCCAAAAATCCCCGTATTTCCTTCTCTGTCTGAGGAATGGGCATTTCCTTGATGGCCTGGATTTTGGTGGGATCCAGCTCAATCCCTTTGTGGCTGACTAGGAAACCTAGCAACTTGTCTGCTTTGACACCAAAGGCGCACTTAGCTGGATTCAACTTCAAGTGTACTTACGCAACCTATTAAAAAGCTTTTTGAGATGGTCTAAGTGGTCTTCCTCCCTTCGGGATTTGACGATGATGTCATCCACGTAGATCTTTATCTCTTTATGCATTAAATCATAGAAAAGAGCCATCATAGCTCACTGGTAGGTTGCCCCGGCATTGATGAGGCCGAATGATAACCGTCTGTAGCAAAAGGTTCCCCAAGGCGTGATGAAAGTAGTTTTCTCACGGTCTTCCTCAGCGACCATAATCTGATGGTACCCCGCGAAGCAATCCGTAAAGGAGTACATGCCGTATTGAGCATGTCAGTGAGAATGTGGATAAAAGGTATGGGAAAGCTATCTTTAAGGCAAGATTTGTTCAAATCCCGGTAATCCACGTAAACTCGCACCTTTCCTCCGGGTTTAGGCATGGGAACAATGTTGGATATCCACTCCGGATATGTAGACACCATGATAATTCCAGCTTAAAATTGCTTCATAATTTCTTCTTTTACCTTTAAACTCCACTCAGGTTTCAATCGCCTAAGCTTCTGCCTAACTGGCTTGAATCCCTCTTTAATGGGAAGGCGATAAAGAACAATGTCAGTGGACAAACCCACCATGTCTTCATGAGACCATGCAAACACATCCTGGAATTTGGTTAATAGCACAACCATGTCATTCCGTTGGTTTGGGGTGAGGTCTGAACCCATCTGGATTAGCTTAGGGCTTTCTAAGGTTCCGAGATTGAAAGAAGTGGTTTGGTCAAGGTTGAGTTTAGGTTTGTCTGCGACCCATTCGTTAATCCCATTTCCGCCATCTCTCTGTGTTTGATCATTTCAGAGAATGGTTTTCCTATACCAGCTAAAACTCTCTTATAGAAAGGAGCTTCATGTATTTCTATGAAAGTCATGACCATTTTGATTCCGTCATGGAAGGAATAACTTGAGCAGCCAGGCGCCTCCACCTCTGAGCATACTCTCTGAAAGACTCGTTAGACTGTTTCTTGACCTTGGTAATTTGGTACCGGTCAGAAGCCATCTGAGATTGAAAATTGTATTGAGTGAGGAAGGCGTGAGCAAGCTCTTCCCAACTATGGATCTTTGAGTTGTCTAATCTGGTATACCACGAACGGGCTTCTCCAGTCAAACTCTTCTGGAACAGCTGCATTCTGAGCTTCTCGTTTTCTGCATAAGATCCAAGTTCTCCAATGAACACCTTCAAATGTGTATAAGGATCCCCTAACCCGTCATACTTTTCAAAGTCAAGGGTTTTGAATTTCTCTGGGTAATAAACACCAGGAAATATGCAAAGGTCAGCGTATGAAACACTTCTATGTGTTCCAATTCCTTTGAGAACCCGAATAGTTTCCTCTATTTGGAGGACCTTCTTCCTGATATCACGAGTGTCTGGATCTCCTTTGAGATGGGTGTTTTCAGGGTCTTTGTTGGCCGTATCCAACTGAGGTTCTCGAATTATTTTTTCCAAACCTTGAGCTCCTCCTTGTGCAGAGGATTCTGTATGTGTAGGCATCTTTGTACCCTGAGTAGACTGATGCAATTCTTTTAGCTGAACAACCAAGTCTGTAATTTGTTTACTTAATCCGTCAAATTCTTCTCAAGAAATAGGATTAGACTGGTCAGAAAAAGACATGATTGACTATAGGCTCGTGGCCTTATTAGATTTTGAGCGGGTAACAGGCCCAATGATTTCCCTACAAAAGACTTATATAATTTAGTCTTAGGGATAATGTAAATGCTATCATAATGTGCCCATTTTAGGAATATTGTCCTGTAAAAATGGGCGTTAATTGATAACATGTCATGTATGCATAGATATTCTTCATATTTACCATTATATATAGATGAACATGGAATAAAATTACAAGTAAATGCTTTTACAAGTAATTGAAAATGGAAAGTATGAAAAGACTTTCCTCCGCGTTTGGTTTATCAGAGGTTGACCTATCTTAGGGTTACTCTTGCGGATTTTTGGCATGAAGGTTCCCAGATCATTGCAATCTACTTAACGGGAAGTTAATCCGGTCTTTCAACTGGAGCGAATCTGGGTGGTGCCTTTCCTGAGCCTCGTTGGAATTAGTCTCCCTACGAGTCTAGTAATCAAACACCGACAGGATAGCCTCCTGGTGGAGGAACCACACAACATACATTCACATACAACGTGTCTCACCGTTTATGAAAATGATGACATGTGCGAAGCACTAATATCACAGATAGATATTTAGCAGTGCAGTAAGTAAAATGCATTCGTACACATTCATCATAAATGTAAATGCAACATTCACACACAAGCATATAACAGTTTTGAAAAGCTTGCAATAGCGGCTTAAGTCCTCTTACTGGAGTCCCCAGCAGAGTCGCCACCTGTCGACGTCGGGATTTTTAGTTGTCCCTTTTCGTTACTTGTTCTTTGGTGTTCTCATGTTAGGTGAGATTTGTTTGAAAAAACAAGTGAAAAAGGTCCGACAGTCGACGATTTGACTTTAAGAGTCGCCAGTTGGTGTTTTTACCTAGTTGCACCAACGCAACCGAAAAGGTTTGCACATTGACCTAGTGATTTGACACTGCTAAACGGGTCTGTGAAACCGAGATTCATTTGGGTTCGGGGGCTTGATTATGCGGAGGGAAGGTGTTAGGAACCCCCCGACATCTGTGTTGCCACGGTGACCGTCACTTTTCAAGAAACTGTTATATAAATATGTGTGTGTGTGTGTATGTGTGTGTGGATCAATGTGCAATTATTTGAAAGTAGTGCGAAGCCTCATTCGCACCTATATACACAGGGTTTGAATTTATAAAAAAATTCAGTTTTAGCAAGATATAGCAATGAAGTTTTGTAAAAAGAGGTTTTTCAAACCATGTGCTCAATAGGAATTGAGACCTTTTCATACTTCCATTTTATTGTTAAATGTTCGGCTTGTTTGCTTTTATTTTTGAGATGCGAGACATCTTCGAGAAAATAATATACAGCAGTGCCGAACTCCTCATGGGAATGACAGCCATCCAAGGAAATTTGTACACTGTAAATAATGTACAAGCTGCTTACAGCTGAAAATGACCATCACGGGAACCGAATCTAGATTCAGTAAACTGAATCTGTGATCATATGATTCCTAGGCTCACATGATACCGCAGTTTGTATGAAAAGCAGTAAGTAGTTATATATATAAAAGCTGTATATATATATATACAGACATGATCAACCACCATGAAGCAACTCCATGGGAGATCGGAAATGTAAATATATAAAAGCGATATATATATATATATATATATATATATATATATATATATATATGGACATGATCAACCACCACGGCTTTACTCCATGGGGATCGAAATGTAAATAAAGCAAGAATATGATCAACCGCCACGAAGTAAACTCCAAAGTGGGACTAAATGTAAATAAAGCAAAAAAAGGCCTCAAGTAAACTCTGTATTTGACAAATGTAAATATATATATATATATATATATATATATAAGCGTGTAAACGCCTCGGATGTAAAATACAAGCTCATCGATATGTTCGACAAACGATTATATATATATATATATATATATATTATATAAATAGAGTAGTGCATACAAATAACACAAATCGATTACTAAATAAAAATAAATATATTGATAATCAAATATTTACAAATAGACTAAAAATTAAAGTGACTTACAATTTAGAACATTATAAGAAGAAGAGAAGAGAGGTTAAGTAGGCTAAACAGTGGTAGAAACCTAAGATTCGTCTGAGAAGGAACTCAGAGTCTTACTAAGTTTCGAAGTCTATTTTGCCAAATGAGTTCAGTTTCCTTTTATAGATCAAGGAAAGGGAACTATTACATTAACTAGGGTAAAGTAAGAAACATTTTACTTAAGGAAAAGTAAAAGTAAAATACAGACACTTTACTGTTGATGAACAGTAATTACTTTTGACTAAATACAAACGCTTTTGGCCAAATGGCCGACAACTTTTGACTCATTGATGCTTTCGATGGAAAAGAGAGCATCTTTTGACTTTTAGAGCAGACAAATGTGACTGGGGCTGCTTGTGATGGAAAAGCAGGTGATTCTTCTGATTGATTGGTGAGCTCGCTGCCGGAGCAGGTGCAAATAACCGAGGACATTAGGCAAATAGATCCCGAAAGGTCCTGCAGTTGATGATCGTATGGGGTCGTCATCATCATTGAGGTTATTGGGAGAACCATGATTTGGAGGATGAAGAACATCATCGAGGCCTCTTCATGTATGGCTTCATCAATCCTTTTGTTGAGTGCTTGGGCAATTTTATTAATTCTTTACTAGAACAATTTTTAAAATCGTAAATATTACTAGAACATCTTTGAACCAGGTGGGGTGACTTTAGACTCTTTTGACTTGGATTTTGACTCCTTTTCTTTAATAGCTTGAGGAATGGTTGTGACTGGAAGAGTGGAAACTGGAGCAACAGGAAATTCCTGCTGAACCTGACCAACTATTCTGTTAATGTCGAATTTATCCCACCACTTAACATAAAAGAGGCGAGACACTCGAGGAAGTGGATCTGACTGAATACCATTAACTAGAGTAGAGGGAGGTGGAATTCCGTACTGCCATTTAAGAATCCAGGGGATCTTATATTTACTAACAAATAAAAGAGTGAGGGGAACTCCGTCATTCTTTGGATCTGTTTTACGGTGATTGCTAAAATGATTTAGTTGAACTTTAAGGAGGTCGGGAAGAAGGTCATAAGTAGAACCTAACCTATACCACCAAAGAACAAACCAATAGGGGATTGGGCTCTTGAATTTATGGTCAAATTGAATGAACCATGAATGACTATGTGATTCATTTTGGTGAAGGAGAACCTTGTACCAAGCTTCAATATAATCATAATAACAGAAAGAATTATCTTAACTAGAGAGATTCATAAGATCGGGGGGGTTTTTCCCTCAATCAGACATCTGAACGAACTGTTTAATGTATAAAGAATGATAGAGAACTTTAGTCTATCATTGTTGGCGTAAATTGGTTTAATGTTTACTGACTCTGTTTCCAGAAGAATGTCCTTATAATATACAAGAGATTTATAAGGAGAAAGGGGTTGGAAATGCCATCTAAGGGGAAAGAACTGGGCAGCAAGCTTAATGGGGTCATCTTTGGGTTTCATGTAGGGTTCAATATGAAATAGGTAATTTTCCCACTTAAGCATATGCTCAGAAGGAGGATGACTAGGAGCTAAGGATGAAGCCTTGGATGGATTACTAAAAGGGTCAATTGGTTCAGGCTTACTGGTTAAAGCTGAACTATATGGCTTGGGAAATGTCCCAAGAACTGTGAATTTGTTTGACTGATAAACTAGGGTGATTGGGTGAGGAATCAGAGTTCCTCTGGGTTGATTACTTGGGCCAGTACGGCGACCCGGACCCCTTGAGGAAGATGATCCTCTAATGCTCATGACTGAATGGTACCTGTATTGATAAATTCCCGAGTGAGAAAATCAGGGATTGAATTATTCCTACCTTTGATATATTCAATTTCAAAATTGAAAATGCTTAACAAAGCTTGCCATCTAGCGAAAGAATGCTTAGAGGCTAGATTTTCAACATCTTTTTCTAATATATATTTTGCTGACTTGCAATCAATACGAACTAGAAATTTTTGGTTTAATAAATCACTTTGAAATTTATTAATACATAATACTAGGGAAAGTATTTCTTTTTTAATAGTACTGTAATTTAACTGTGTAATATTCCATGCACCGGAATGAAAATGAACAATTTGTTCTGGAGATTCTGGTGTTAACTTCTGTTTAAGAATGCCTCCGAATCCAATATCTGAGGCGTCAGTTTCAACAATTTTATACGCTAAATCATTGGAAATGCCAAGACAGGGCAATGCCTTGATGTAATTTTTAACTTGTTGGACGATAGAAGTATGAATGTCAGTCCAAGGTGGAGGATTGTTTTGCAAACGCTGGAAAAGAGGTTTGCAAATCTTCCTGAGATTCTTATAAAACTTGCCAATATAATTGAGCGAGCCAAGAAATCTCTGCAGCTAGGTTTTATTGGTTATCTTATCGGGAAACTTGTCAGCGAATTGAATAGCTCTTTCAATGGGCTGAACTTCTCCTCTGAAGATATTAAGACCAAGAAACCTTATTTTGACCTGAAACAGGCTGCATTTGGAAGGTGAAAGAACAAGACCATTATTTTTAACTGTCTTGAAGAATGATTTCAAATGTTTAATGTGTTCTTCAATGGTCTTGGAAAAAATGAGAATGTCGTCGATATAAACAACAATAAAATGACTGAAAGGGTTTAATATGTCATTGAGAATATTCTGGAATTCACTGGGAGCATTTTTCAGGCCAAATGCCTGGACATTCCATTCGTAGTGACCGAACGGAGTGGTGAATGCTGTTTTATACCTATCATCTGGATGAATGGCAATCTGCCAGAAATCGGACTTAAGGTCAAATTTACTGAATATTGTTGCATTACTCAATCTATTGATAAGGTCATCTTTGTTGGGAAGGGGATACCTAATCCACTCTAGAACCTTATTCAATGGTTCGTAATTAATGACTAGATGAGGTACACCTCTTTCCTTTTCTGCTTCATTGTTAACATAGAAGGCAGGACAAGACCAAGGGGATTTACTGGGTTTAATCAAACCTTTACTAAGGAGATCATTAATTTCCTTTTTACACAATTCCATTTGTTCATGATTCATCTGAATAGGCCTGGCCTTAGTAGGAATTAAATGCTCTTTAAATTCCTTAGCATAAGAGAGCCTTACCACATGTTTCTTCCGATGCCAAAAGGCATTAGGAGAGTCAGAACAAAGGTTGTCCTTTAAATAGTTTTTTAACTCTTCAATTTTTTCTTGAACTTCTTTATTCTATAGTTGTTCTTCAACTCGCTTGTACTTAATTTCTTCTTTTAAGAAGTTCAAATGGGTGGATTTACAAATTAATAAATTTAAAGACTTAGAAATAGATTCTTCTTGAATAAATTTTAAATCTCTTTCTTTTGGTTTAATAAGAAATTTAAATGTTATTTTCTTTCCTAAATGTTTGCAACTTAAACCTTCATTACTGATAGTAAAAGGGTAAAGTAGATATATAAATGGTAATCCTAAGATGATCTTATCAGTAAGATTGCGGATTAAAACAAATGACATTTTAAAACACATGTTATCTTGACAGATATGAACATTAGGCAACTTATATTTAATTTCCATTTGACTACCATTGGCTGAATTCAATTTCTCATTAGTTTTCTTATAGTAAATAGTTGGGATTAAGCCTTCTTGAATACAGTTTAAATCTGCGCCGGTATCAACAAGGGCAGGAAGCTGTATTGAAAAGATTTTATCGACAACTAGGTTAATGGAGATATACCATTTTTGAATGGTGATATCCTTAATTCTTTTAAGTGAAAGACCTTGAACAAAAAGATCAGTTTCTTCCTTAGTACCAGATGATTCAGGCTCATCGTGATTTTCATCACTAGAGGAGGAATCTTGGACATGAAGATCGGATTTTTTGTTTTCATAATCTTTTCTTAAATTAGAGACTTCTAATTTTAGGTTAGAAATTTCCTTTTTTAGTTTATTGACTTCTTGATTTAATTCTGGAAGGGTTACTTCCTTAACCGGAGTTTTAAATCGTTCTAGGGTTTTATTCAGACTAATACTAGTTTATCTTTAGCCTTAACAATTTTATCCTTAACTCTATTATCTTTAGTCAATAAATCTTTTAATTGTTTAGTATACTGAGATTTTAACTCAGGATCAGAAATTTTACTGATTAAATCAATTAGGAGAGAGCTTTCTTCTTCATCTTTATTAATTACATTGATTTGCTTAATGCAACACTTTTCATTGCAATTGTTAGTACAAATAGTGACTTTGTCATTGTCACTACCTGTTTCATGGTTACTAGTACTGCTATTAGAGGAATAAGGAATATCAAAACCTTCATCATTACTGACGTCGTTCTCTATCCTCATTAATTCTAATAGTTGCTCAGTATCTTCACTAGAGATATTCAATTGGGATAATTTCTTTTTTATTTTGCATTCATTTTTGTAATGCCCTTTCTGTCCATAATTGTGGCAAACAATTTTACTTTTATCAAATTTTCTAGATGATTTTTTATTAAAATTTGTTGTGGTTTTGGGTTTATTATAATATTCTTCTTGATTTTTATCCTTCTTATGCCTACATTTGTGACGTCTATGACTTCTATGATGCTCAATATGTTTATGCTTATGCTTCCTTCTAGAGGGAGCAATAGGAGGTAAACCATATTGTTCACAGAATGTTCCTAATTCGTATTTGGCTTTCTTTTTGTCTTTACTGGCTTGTTTAGCTAATTTAAAGTCAATACACATTTTTAATCCAATTTTTTGAATATAACTAATTATGTCACCATATGTTAGGTTATCATAATCGAGATATCCTAAATTTTTGCTTAACTCTTCATGAACTTTATGTGCGAATAATGAAGGTAAACCATTGACGAATTTTTCTTTCTAGAATGGTTTGTTACTATCAGTTTGCATCATAACTCTGGAAGTAAACACATCTTTATACCACCTAAAATCACTTAGGGTGGGACAAGTGAGGTTACTTAACTGGTCATGAATTCTCTCAGTAATATTACTGGGAGTACCTACAAAATGTTTAATAATGGTGAAAATTAAAGTATTAACACCATCTGGCGGACCAATGCCAACATCTTCGTTAAAGATGGGATTGCCGTCATCGTCTAACTGGATAGCATGGATAATGGATACTCTAGTATCTTCAGTGAGATGTTTTTCCCACCAAGATCTGAGAATACCAGTGAATCCACTAGTTAATAACTCAACAATATCTGGCTGAGATAGGTTGTTGAATTTAGTGATATAGCTATTTGCTACCATAGACATGTGATTTAACTTGTTTAATATCTCTTGTTCACTAAATTCATCAATATTCCATTCATAGATTTTATTAGATGATATAGAAAACTGTTTGTCTAGATTTCTCTCTTCGAATTGTAGATCCGGAGGAGTAGGTCTAGAATACCAGTTTCTGGTTATACTAGTATTTTTGACCGTTAATTTATTTAACTGATCATTAATGTCTGGTATTGAATCAGTATCAGAATGATCTGACTTGCTACTGCTTTCAATATCAGTTTCAACTTGATCAATAGTAGCAATAGTGACACTTGGATCGGGTTCAGTTTTTAATTTTTTGAATAACTTATCAATTGAACGAACAAGTTCGCTATCATCATTAGGCAGACCTAATTTACTTCTACTTTCTGGTAATTTTATTAAAGGATGTTCTATTTTTGAATCGGGTTTTTTAATAGTGGTTTCTTCAAACTTTTCTTCAATCCTATCTAGCTGTCGTCCTACAGTTGCTAGATATTGATTACTAAAATTTAATTGTTCAATTATTTTCTTATCATCTTTATTATCATCTAAAATCTTAAAAGGACTGGCAATAACAGATGTATTTTTAACTAGGATGAGAACAGTTTCTAATGGGGGATGACTAGAAGAAATTTTTGACTTATCTTCTCTTACCCATTGATATTGAGTTTTAGAAAATTTTGGTTAAATTATTTCGGTTCAGTTCACTAATTTGGTTATACCCATTTTTTGCTCAATCCTATGTGTCTAGCCAATACAAATGGCATTGATATACTTCTTAAACAGTTCATGCATAACAAAACTTTGAAAACTTGAATAATTTATACGTTATAGCAAAGCATAACAATTTATGCATTATAGCATAGTTGAACACTTATACAACTAACAAAGAGTTTGTATAAGTCTGAAATTTACACAATTATGAAGTATTATGCAAAGCATAAAAATATATGAGTTATTCATAAAAATATACATTCACGTTCTTAAAACTACATTCAAAATAAAAGTTGAATGGAGTTAGAATACTTGACTTAGCGGTCTTTAATACTTTAGCGTTAATCGCCCTTTGTAAGTACTACACATTCAGTGCATATAAACATTCCAATTAGCCATGTATAAATGTCACTCATGGTTTACATTAACTCCTCTTTCCAGCGTACTATATCTGAATCATCAAACCCAAAATATTCATTAAGTTTATTATCATTCGTTATGGCTTTCTGACATCTACACGTCATACTCCCAACTTCATTATGCTAACGTCTAAGTCATACACTTTCATGTATGCTAAACACATCCATTCTACGCGTATACTAAACATTTACATTGTTTAAAGTATTTTACGTTTACAATGTTTATTCTTTCAATTAACATCCAGCCGTTAAATACGGTTTTAATCACTTAATATGGCGATTGTGACGCCCCCAAAATAGGTATACATCACCATTCTGAGTCGCCAAATACATGGTACAGAAATCAAATACAGACTTCATTATTACAATACGACAAAAGCGTAGCTGAGAGTTTTTACACGAATATTGTCTTCTAGACAATATCCAAACTCAACGGAGTCCTCATTACATTTATTATCACACTATTTCATAGAATAGTGAGGACTACTATAGCCACCATCTCAGACAATCACTCCATTCCCCGACTAGTCCCGACTACGTTCTCATTTCCTAAAGAGAACAATGAAAGCAAAAGGGTGAGCTCAACTAGACCAGTAAGAAATATTATGACTAAGATAATGCAAAATAAATTATCGTTAGCCTTTAATAGTGTTAAATTGATAGAATATAATAGACAACAAGTTAACTGCAGCGAAACAAACAATCCATTAGAAGAGTCAAGTAGAGCATGATATCTACTATTTTCTATGATTTAATTGTTATCATCAATTTTATCGTTGAGACTCAGATTAATAAATAATCCACATCACTGAATTATCCATGCACTACGGGCCAAGGATATTCATTATTATCACTAATCATGCCAACAACTGTCCATCAATGCAATACGGGCCAATGAGGACTTTTACCACATCATTTGTAACATTACGGGTCATGATTATACCGAATGATTCCTGGTCATAATCATACCAATCAACAGTCCATCTATGCACTACGGGCCAAAGATGACTTTCATCACATTATAAGCATGAGGATGATGACAATGATATAAGAATTCAATTAATGAAAGCAAATGATAAATTTTAAAGATTTACAATTAAATTTATCCAGAATTCTATTATGTCCAAATTGTTAACATGATACTGCTTTGTGGAGTAAAATTCAAGAATAATATTGTATCAAAAATGATTTAGACCGAAAAGAAATCATTTTTTATCAAGAATAGTACCCTGGGTGAATAGTACCTGAGTGAATAGTACCCTATGAATAGTACTTCAGAAATAGTACTCCGTGAATAGTACTCTGGCATAAAAAGGTTAAAACTTATCAAGAATGCTCAAAATAATATTTCAATGAAAAGATACTGGATAAAGCGCAAATATCAAGGATATTCTACTAATTTCATGAAGTATAAAAGTCAAAACTTAACAAAATGAGTGTAGAATTTGAAATCTGAAACGAAATAATATTACTTACAAACTACAGAGTATGTAAGAAAATATTATTTCTTACGAATATTGAACAAAATAATATCCCTTACGAATACGAAAGAAATAATACTCCTTACGAATACGAAAGAAATAATACCCCTTACGAATACGAAAGAAATAATACCCCTTATATGACGCCCCCAAAACAGGTATACATCACTCATCTTGAGTCGCCAAATACATGGTATAAAATTTAAATACAACTTAATAATACAACTGTCGTGTAAAATACGACAAAACATAAACTGAGAGTTTTAATAAGAATATTGTCATCTAGACAATATCCACACTCAATGGAGTCCTCATTACATTTATTATTACACTATTTAACAGAACAGTGAGGACTACTAATGCTATCATCTGGACCGTCACTCCGTTCCCTGACTCGTCCCAGCTATATTCTCATTTCCTGAAGAGAACAATGAAAGCAAAAGGGTGAGCTCAACTAGCCCAGTAAAAAATATTATGACTAAGATAATGCAAAATAAATTATCATTAGCCTTTAACAATGTTAAACTGATAGAATATAATAGACAACAAGTTTAACTGGAGCGGAACAAGCAATCCATTAGAAGAGTCAAGTAGAGCATAAAATCTACTATCTTCTATAATTTAAAAAGTTTTTCATCAACTTTATCACTGATACTCAGCTTAATAAATAAAATCAAATCATCCCTGCACCACGGCCAAGGATATTCATGTAATCATCAATGGTCATGATTATACCGAATAATCCCTGGTCATAATCATACCAACAACTGTCCATTAATGAACTACAGGCCAATGAGGACTTTCACCACATCATTCATCACATTACGGTCATGATTATACCGAATAATTCCTGGTCATAATCATACAAAGTCCATCTATGCACGTAAGCCAAAGATGACTTTCATCACAATATAAGCATGAGGATGATGACAATGACATAATAATTCAATAAAACAAGTTCAAGGATAAATTTTAAAGATTTATAAATTAATTTATCCAGGAATCAATAACGTCCAAATTGTTAACATGATACTGCTTTGTGGAGTAAAATTCAAGAATGCTCAGAAGAATATTTCCATGAAAAGATACTGGATGAAGCGCAAATATCCAGGATATTCTACTAATTTCATGGAGTATAGAAGCCAAAACTTTAACCAACTGGGTATAATAGAATATATGAAACTGTAAATGGATTTTTGCCCGCCATGCGGTAATCCACGTAGACAGATCATTTTCACAATTTAATAAGGAATGAATACAAAGTATCATTGTGACACCCCAAAATAGGTATACATCACCCATTTTGAGTCGTCAATAACATGGTACAGAAACAACTACAACTTTATTAATACAACATATAAACTATGAGTTTAAATACAAATATTTTCATCTAGACAATATTCACACCCAAATAAGTCCTCATTACAATTATTGGTACATTATTTTACAAAAATGGCGAGGACTACTCAAACAACTCTCTAGAACCATCATTCCACACCCCGACTAGAACTCGCTACATTCTCGCCTCCTGAGAAGAAAAATGGAACATAAAGGAAAGGGTGAGCTCAACTAGCCCGAAGAAAGAATATTATGACTAAGATAATATAGAACAAATTATCGTTAATCTTCAACGAGGAAAAATCGATAAAATACAATAGACAACAAATTTCGAGATCAATATTCTCGTTGAAATAATAATTCATAGAAGAGTTACGTAGAGAATGAAATCTACTATTATCTATGAATTTAAAAGTCCATCATCAATATTTTATATCGTTTATAACGTCCAATCAATATACATCTTGAATCAAATATTCATCTTTGCACTACAGTGCCAAAGATATTCATCGATCGGTCGTGTTCATCTCAACACTGTTCATCTTTGCACTCTGGGCCAAAGATATTCAAAAGAAAATCAACCATCTTTGCACTACTGAGCCAAAGATATTCAATAATCTCATCATTTAGGACTAAGGATGATGAAAAATATTTTAAAAGAAAACGAATCCGATTGAAACAAAAGAATAAATATTAAAGATTAAGTATTTCAAACAATCCAAGTTCAAAAATACTTCATAAATAACTTAGTAGTGAAGTAAAATTCAAGAATGATCAAAACATGGATACAATCAAAGCTAGTATCCGTAATAGATATTTTGACAAAAAATGAAAATTTAATTTTTTGTGAATAGTCTTAAATGATTCGTGAATAGTGTCGATGTCGTATACGTGAATAGTCTTAAGTATCGTGAATAGTAACTTCGACACTAAAAGACAAGAATTTCACAAGAAAAATCTTACCAATATTCTGGCATAATGGTATTAGAAGAAATAATATCATTTAAAAAAAAATAATATCCCTTACCTCGAAAAGACAATACTTCTGACTGGAATACTAGATATACTGCTGAAGGGAACTTGCACCATATAGCAACACTCAAAGTATCAAAATACTCACAAGAATACGCTCGATAATATAGAGAGAGAAAGAGAGAGAAAACTTTAGTTTCTGGTGTGATTTTCAATTCTAACCTAAACACCCTATTTATAGGAAAATGCTTAGAACACCAAAACAGAAAATTTAATAAAATAATAATTTATTTTTCTTAAATTTCCTACGCACACCAATATAGTCTAGACATCAGCCACACCTCAATAACAACCACAAAAACATTTTTCTCAATTAATTCATTTAAAACTCCAAAAAATTAATAATTAATTAATCCGGAACTTCAATAATTCATAATAAATAGCTCTTTTATCAGAAAAATTTGAACCTCATATCCTTTCCAAAGAAAATTTCATTCTCTACAACTTTGTAGAAAAAAGTTTTTCCAAATTCCAAACAGAAATTGACCGAAATCCACAAACGGGCGATTTTACAGGCTATAATCAAATTTTCAGTCAAGAAATGGGGTCCACAAACATGAAAAACATGTTTTAAATATTTTTGGTAACAAAAATACTCTTCCTCTTCATTTATTCATATATCCCATATTCATTATAAAAATATCACCATTATTATATTATTATAATAATATATTTAAATGAATTATTTTATCAAAAAAAGATAAATATCAATTTTCAACAATTGTCACATTAAAAATTTTCTCCATCTATATCCACATAAAATGAATATTTTCCTAGTTATATAAATCAATAATTAATTATTCACAAATAATATTACGAATCACAATATTGACAAGGCGTGCAGCTTCGAGGAAGAGGGGCTTTCCAATAAGGATTTCTCCTTCTTTGGCGCCGCAATTAGGTGACCAAACCTCTCGAGAGATGTAACTTTCTAGACATTGCCAATAATGTTATCTAATAATATTATTCAAATAATATGAATTATTAATCGATAAAGGAAAATACTGTGTAATGATAATTATTGAAACAACAATAATATAAAATATCAACGCAAAGAATTATTGAATCAATAAAATAAAATATTAAATAAGAATCTTGTAACAATTATTGAGTAGTGTCTTCTTACGTAAGAATCAATAATTGGTGTAATACTGGTGTCTTCTTGTGTTTTTTTAACCACCGGTATTTTAACAGATGATAATTGATAATAACTACTGCCATTTATTTATAAACAACTGATATTTGTCATTTTTTTCATCCAATTGCTTTCCGCTATGGGGCCCACACAAGGCTAGGCCGTCGTACGAATATTCCCCGACAATAAGAATATTCCACGACCAAACAAATATTCTCCGACAATAATGAATATTTTATAACCACTTGCTTATTTGAAATATTTGCGCATTTTACCCATAACTAACCACAGTAATCAAATCAACCCTTACTATTTCAAAATAATAAATAGAGGAAATTAAATTTCATTTATTATAAGTTGGGGTCTTACAACCTCACCTCCTTATGAATTTCGTCCTCAAAATTGGCGTGACGTGCACGGTGTTTTCAAAAAGTGAGGATACCTCGCTTTCATTTACGTATGCTACTACTTGTCGACCACACGACATCTTGTACTTTTACTACCAGGTAGTTCAATAGTTTTAACGGTAACACTTCCGTCGTTATTTTAATAAAAAGATAATTCTGTCATTTTCTAACTACGACAATACTTCCGTTGTGGGGTCCCGCAATGATTGTGCCATCGTATGAATATTCTCTGTTAAAACGAATATTCCCCGACCAATCGAATATTATATAACCACTTGCTTACTTTGCAAAATTTGTAACTATTACCCACAACTATAACATTATATCAAATCCACACCATAATATTCAAAAAATATATTTCGAGAACATTATTCTTTATTCATAAAAGTTGGGGTCTTACACCTTACCTTAGTAGGAGATTGGATACTGCAATAGTGTAGTAACAGAATAATCTTCTTCTTTCTCTCTGATTCTCTCTCTATAGAATTCTCTTATGAGTCGTAGTGAATTGGTGAGAATGAAAGAAGAAATAAGCTTCTATTTATAGAAGATTTCTAGCTTAGCCCTTGCAATGTAAAGAGGCAAGTGGCTTGACGACTGGTGATGTGAAAAGAAAAGTGATTTGACACCTGTAATGTGAAACAACAAGTGGTTCGACGCCTTTAATGTGAAATGACAAGTGGTTCGACGCCTGTAATGTGAAATGACAAGTGGTTCGATGCCTGTAATGTGAAACGATAAGTGGTTCGACGCCTGTAATGTGAAATGACAAGTGGTTCTATGCCTGTAATGTGAAACGACAAGTGGTTCGATGCCTGTAATGTGAAACGACAAGTGGTTCGACGCCTGTAATGTGAAACGGCAAGTGATTTGATGTCTGGTAAAGGCAAGTACTATTGGCGAAAGTGAGTCTCAGATGATGATATATGGGCCCCATAGAATAAACCAAATTTACAACAAACGTCTCATAACAGACTTCTTATTTATATCAAAGATTGAATAAATATTGACCACAAATCATTTTTGTTAGGTTTGTAATATTCATGAACGCAATCAAATTGCACAAAGTAAGCGGAAATGTGTAAAAATCAGAGTTTAAAATTTTATAAACCATATACCCGGATCACCCTTTATGCATAATTATTAATTAAACGAAAAGATATGAATAAGAATCATACCCTTGAAGATCCGAGCTTCCTCAGGTACAAGTTCACCTCCAATCATTTTCGCGTTCAACTTGAATCCACCGGGTTTGGTTCCTTCCATTGATCAACGTTAGCCACCCAAGTGTTTGGCCTCTAGAGGTGATCCACCAAGAAAGAATAAGAATTCAAGAAGATGGGTATTTTGGCAAAACTCTAGTTTTCTATCTCTATAGAAAAGGCGTACTCTCCCAACTATTGGAATTACGTATGTTGATAAAAAGTCAACAACCTTCACACCCATAATAAGACTCCTCTTATTTATAGATGTAGACAACCCTCCTTAACAATTAAGGAATTGAGTTTTATTTAATTAATTAAATTCTTTTAATTAATTAAACTCTTTTAATTAATTGGCCTCCTAATCTTATTAGGATATTTGAGAGTACTTTTATTAATTAATTCCCAAACTCCTTTAGGAATTAAATAATAGTAATAGTAATAATAATAATAAGACTCCTCTTATTAATTTATATTTAATATTTCCAAAATATTAAATAATAAATATTAAGCTATTTAATTTATTCTATCACCATAGATTAAATTAAATACACTAACTTATTATTACGATTATGCCATTAACTTCTTAAATAATTATTCTTCCTTTTATGGTGTGACCCTTTAGGTTCTCCATATTAAATCGGTTAGAATAAATCAATTAGAACAATTCTAATCTTATTTAAATAAATAAATTAAACTATTAATTTATTTAAATAAATAATATTTATTCTACATAGGGATAAGCCTCCCCCTAGCGATCAACGACTTTCCGGATAATATAGATTTCAACATTAATCATAAAAGAACCTTTGAGTAAATAGTTACTGTACAATTCAATCCTTCCACCATACAATGTCCCAATTAAATATAAGACATGGAATTTCTCCAAGTCTTATTTTATTTAATTATATGTATTTCGACTCTTAAATGCACAACTCCAAATAATGCAAATTAGAAACTCCTTTCTAATTTCATTACGCCTTAACCAAGGACTCTTTGGGTTGTCATTTATCGAATCACATAGGCCATTTCTCTTCTTTTACTAGAAGTGATAGATTCTTTATTGATCATACATTATCTCCATGTACAACTTATTATACCCAAGCATACCCTTTGATATACCCTAAGGGTCTTAAGGAATAAGTCAAAGTATAACTCATCATACACAAGATACTATGATGATCTCAAGTCCAAGGATCACTTGTACTACTATCACTACAGAATTCCTATTGATGAATAAGTAAAACTCCATTAGGTATTCCTTAGCGAGCCACGCTCAAATGAACTTATTCTCTAATAAGCACCTACATACTTGCTTTAGTGTTCTCACACAAATGATCATGAGATCAATCATCCTCATCCAATGAGCAAGCAACGTATGTACCAATCTATCCGGATTCACTAATCCCCAATTTAGTAATCTAACGATTGGGAACTATTTTAGTTTTAAGCTTTCTAAGAATTTAGATCTCATTAGAATGATCATCATTATTATTCTAAAAGCATTGCTTAAAACTATGGGTTTATCACATATTATAAAACAGCATCATGTAGATAATTTAAAAGCCTTTAATACTTATTATTAATAAATGAATAAGATTGTTATAAAGTATATGCTTTATCATCAAACATGATTGGCTTGTGTGCATACTACTTTTAATTTTATCTTCGATCAACACATTTTTTTAATCTTTCAACAATTATTCATCATTAATATTATAACTCACAATATTGACAACCAGATCATTCCCAGGAAAGAGGGGGCTTTTTGATAAGGACTTCTCCTTATTGGCGCGCAATTAGGTGACCAAACCCCTTTCCTCCACAGAACTTTCTAGACATCGTCAATAATGCAAATAATAATATCAATAACTTTATTGTCTCAATTATTGATTTAATAATATAAAATATTATGCAGATGATACTGTGACAATAATTGAATCAATAATGTGAGATATTATGCAATAATTACTGTAGCAATAATTGAGTATAACTGAGTGACTTCTTATGTAAGCATCAATAATCAATACCGTGTGCTACTATGCAACCACACGTATTACTGTACTTTTATCACCGGGTATTTCAACAGTTAATGGTAAAACTTTTGCCGTTATTTTTATAAAAAGATAATTTCGTCATTTTCTAACACCGACAATAATTCTGTTGTGGGGTGCACCAATGATTGTGCCATCGTACGAATATTCCTCGATAAAAAGAATATTCCCCGACCAAACGAATATTTTATAACAACTTGCTTACTTTGTAAAATTAATAAATATTACCCACAACGATAACATTATATCAAATCCACACCATAATATTCAAAATGATATTTAAAGAAAATTAATCTTTATTCATAAAAGTTGGAGTCTTACAGTGATGCACTAGTTGAACCTTTATATTCATAATTATTCTACACAATTCCCTAATATTTAAGTTCAAAATAACTCTTTACTTTGGCTTTGACCGGGCAATCTTCGATGTCGGCGACAATAATAAGCCTCTTGTCAGTCATAACGGCACGACCTTTTCATCAACTATCAGAGTTGGGAGTCATGCGCTACCGAAATGCACTAAAATAACAGCGCTGCGACGTCATTCTAAAATTTTTGTTCCTCAAATTCAAGTCTTGTACAATTGATTCTGGCACTGACTTCACCAATCCATAACTTCATCATCCCACCTCGGAATGAATTTATTCTTAAGCCAATTTATTTATCTTACCACACACTACAAATTCCACCAAACAGAATAATTTTCTGAACTCTCTAACAAGCCTTTCAATCGGCTCAAAACGTCCTTCGGGAACTAGTTTTTTGTTAAATGACGTTCTCGACATCTGATTTTTTAATTACCAGAACTCGCTAATCTGAAGTCGGATTGGGCTCGTTCTTGAGCCCACAGCTTACATATTCACCCAACTACATAACCACCTGAATGAAATAATTTTCCAAAAGCGTTAACTACCCGTAAACATGGTCCAAAAAGGGTACCAAGCTAGGGTTTCTTCACACTTGACCTCGTTTATAGAAAATTTTAAGAGTCACATGCAGTCAGTTCACATTTAGGTTATAGGACCCAAATAAAGTAATATAAAACCTTAACTTCCACTATCTGTAATAGTTAACTGAGCTTCTGCTCATTATATGACTCTCGAATGTCATTGTAATCACTCCTACAACACCCCATTGAATCATGCTTCTTATCTTTTAAATTATTAATTTGTAGTGAACTGCTTTTTGGAACATTGATGTTTTACTGTTGAAAGTGTTCTGATGTGAAACTATCAATCTAAAGCTTTGCAACTACATCGCATATCATTCGTCTATACCAGCTATAAACAGTGAAAAATACATCAAATATTACAATAAAGAAAATTAGGACATTAAGCTAAATTATTCTTTGAGTTATCTAGTAAAATCTTTCTAGAAAATATCATTTATAAAGTATCAAACGAAATAATGAAATGCACAATGAGTTAATATCAAACCAAATGCACAAAGACCGAATTTTGTACCTCGAAGGCAAAGGCAGAGAGAGTGATGACTGGGAAATTACAACAACAGAGAGATTGAGGAACGATACCTCTAGAAGCTCGATGAAACACCTCTCCACACACATATACAGAGGGAACAGATGAAAAACGTGGCTTTTGAGAGTCAATTATAAGAGGCAAAATGATGAATGGGTAAATTACAGCGGTCGGGGAATGAATCGGACGAGATGATGAAGGTGAAGGAAGCGAAATGATGAAGGAGGGGCTGAAAATTAATTGGGAAAATCAATTGAAAGTTATAATGAGCTTGTCTAAGAATCAATGGTGAGAAGTGGGCGAATTGAGAGGGGAAAAGAGAAAATAGAGAGGGGAAAAAGTTAGAGTCGTTGTCGTCGAGGTTAGGGCTAAAAATAAAATGTCATGCTCGATGGCAATGTTGTCACTCATAACCCTATCAATAATGACTCATTGGCGACGACGTTCTCGTCACCCATAATTCTAGGCCCCGTCGCCAGTGCCTTTTCCCTCTATCGCAAAAATTTCCCACCAAATAATACCTCATTGATAATATGACCCATTCGCGACGGCTACCCCGTCGGCATTCACCTTATTATCGACGGTAACATTGCCGTTGGCACTAAACCCGTCGGCAATGACCCTTTTTTTGTAGTGTATCTTACACAAAATAAAAATAAAAAGATGAAGAAGTTAATGATTTAAAGGCTTGCCCTTTATGCTTGTTCTTCTTTCAAGCTCTAATGGACAAGCTCTTTGATCCTTAGACTCCTTCCTCTTCCTTCAAATTCGACTCTCCTATCTCTTTTTTCTCTCTTGCTCTTACTTTCTCTCTTGATCTCTTACACTTATGAAATATTTTGTAACAAATGAAAGAGATGACACTTTGTTTCCTTATATAAAAGCAAGTTTATGATTATTACAAGTTGGTCACCCAACTTAAGTCAGACTAGGTCTTTCCCTTATGTTTAAAAGCTTACTAATTACCCCCTTTGAGTTAGCCTAATCGAACCACAATTAAACTAACTCAAGGCACTTAATAGTCACTTAATGGCTAAGACATCTTAATGGGGGGACCATGCACTTAATGTTTGGTTGGGATAAGGTGAGTAATGCTACATGACTCACCATTTTGTCCCCAACACCTTGCAATATCCGCCTATTAAAGCCTAAAATTCCCCTTCTAGATAAGCCTTGCCATGCACTTGTTTATCCCAGATGGGATAACATCAACACCTTACACCTTGCTTTAGCCTTAAGTCTTTATAGTTTAACCCTAAGGCTTAAGTCATGGCTCAACCCTAGCCAAGCCTCCTTAAAACCTAGGCTCAATCCTTAGCCAAGCATTCCAAACCCTAGGTTTAACCCTTGGCTCAAACCTAGTCAATTCTTGCAAACCCTAGCCAAGCCTTGCAAACCCTAGGATTAGTTAGTCTAACTAATTCTACTTAGACATTTTCTTATCTAGTTAGGTTTTCTAACTTTTTCGATTACTTTCTAGTAATATGTTCGGTTAGCCGAAAATTCGACTTTCAATTTTTGAAAATCCAATTTCCCCACTGATCCCCCTTTTTCGAAGAAACCCTATGTTGTAATTCGAAAAGTCAAAAAAAATAAAGTTATATTTTTAGCGTGAATAATATATATACGTCTTTTCTTAAAAAAAATTATTTTCCATATTCACCCTTCAAACACTCAAAAATGCTTACATAACACGTAGCATGGACATATAACGACTATAAGTCACAGAAAACCCAAATTATCAATAAAATCTCATTTTATTAGATAATTTCACATAAATCTCATTTACAAATATTGTTTGATCATCGTGATAATTACATACATAGGTTGTTTAGTGATCGCATGTTGCATATATGCCTCAATGTTAACCTTAGCATAGCTTAGTACTGTTTTAAGTTACCATGTTAAATCCATGCTTAAAACTATGTAGTTTGGGGTTGTGACAAGGATTTAGAGAGTTTGACCAGGCTAGGCAGTAGTAAAATTATGTAAGATCAAGAATGAATGCTAGAAATGGTTCCAAAGAGTAGCCAAGCTATGCGTTATCAATAATGAGGTTTCATGTGTTATGTGTTGTGTAAAGTGAGCTCCAAGAGTGAAAATCATGAAAAATATTAATTAAAGCAATGTAATGTTAAAAATGGTTTTTTGTGATCATATTACACGTCTAAGCTATCTAGATGGCCAAAATCTACATATGAAAGATGGAACCAAAATCAGACCAAATTGGGCCTATGATGAACAACCCAGTTTGAGCCTTGATTAAATGGGGCTTAACTTGTTTAAATATGAGACCTAAATTAATAATAAATACCCCGGTATATGGTCTAATTGCATGACCAGATGTGAGAGTCAAAGGCCCAACCAAAGAATTCCAAAAATTCATCGAACTAGCCTAGAAAATCATCTTTGTTGCAGTTCTGCAGCAGAGTAAAATTATGATGACATCTCCTAGTTGGAGCTCAATTTTTGACATCTTAAAAATGTTAGGTTAAAAGGATTTTAGTATGTACAAAGTGAAAATAGAGTAAAAGATATAAAGAAATGAGTTTTTCATGTTCAAAACTATGAAATTTGGGGTTCAAAGGGGTCAAAATCATGAGCAATGATAGGAAAGACAAGGTTATGCTAAAAAGGGTTTTAGTTAATTATAATAAATGTGTCTAGATGATCAAAGTTGGCTAGAAGATGAGTTTATTATGTGGAACCAAAACCAGGCCAATCTAGGCTTGTGATGAATAACCCAGATTGAGCCTTGTTTTAATGAAGCATGGTTGGCTTGATTGATTGACCAAACTTAGAAAAAAAATACTTTGGTATAGGGTCTAAGTGTATGTCTATATTTGAGTGTTAAAGGCCTAGCAAAAAAATTCAAACAAATCCTCGAAGTGGCATGAAAATTCATCTCTACTGCAATTCTATAGTAGAGTGAAGATGGTGAAGGTCTCTAGTATGGGCTCAGTTTTGGATACATTACATGTCTGTATTCAAGCAACCAAACCTAAGAAAAAATACTATGATGTAAGTTCTAAATGATTGCACAAGCCCAACTTATTATAAATGAAATTAAACTTCCTCTATTTATTATTTTGAAATAGTAAGGGTTGATTTGATTAATGTGGTTAGTTATGGGTAAAATCATAAAATATTTTAATAAGCAAGTGGTTATAAAATATTCATTGTTGTCGGGAATATTCGTTTGGTGGTGGAATATTCTTACTTTCGGGGAATATTAATATGACAACGCGACCTTAATGTGGGCCCCCATAGTGAAAAGCGATTGGATGAAGAAAATGACAAATATAAGTTGTTTATAAATAACGGCGTAGTTATTCTGATTATCTTTGTTGGAATACCGGTGGTTAAAAAACACGATGCATTACGGCGTATTACACCAATTATTGATTCTTACGTGAAGGCACTTACTCGATAATTATTACGATAATTCTTATTCAATATTTTATTTTATTGATTCAATAATTTCTATGTTGATATTTTATATTATTGTTGTTTGATAATTGTCATTACACGATATTTTCCATTATCGGATCGATAATTCATATTATTTGAATAATATTATTAGATAACATTATTGGCATGTCTAGAAAGTTACATCTAAGGAGAGGTTTGGTCACCTAATTGCTTGCGCATTGATGAGGAAAATCCTTATTAGAAAAGCCTCTTTCTGGAAGCGGCACAGGTTGCGATATTGTGATTCTGTAATATTATTTGTGAATAATTAATTATTGATTTATATGATAATGAAAATATTCATTTTATGTGGATATAGGTGGAGAAAATTTTAATGTGACAATTGTTGAAAAATTAATATTTTATCTTTTTACGATAAAATAATTCATTTAAATATATTATTATATTTTAATAATATAATAATGGTGATATTTTACAATGAATGTGGGATATATGAATATATGAGGAGGAAAAGTATTTTTTGTTACTAAAAATATTTAAAACATATTTTTCATGTTTGTGGACCCATTTTCTTGGTTGAAATTTGATTATAACTTTAAAAATCGCTTGGTTTGTGGATTTGGTCAATTTACATTTGGAATTTGGAAAAACTTTCTTACGCAAAGTTGTAGAGAATGAAATTTCCTATGAAAAGGACATAAGATTCGAATTTTTCTAATAAAAGGACTATTTATTATGAATTATTGAAGTTTTGAAATTCCAGAATAATTGATTTTTGAAGTTTTAAATATTTTTAATAAGAAAAATGTTTTTTTTTATTTAGGTGAGGTGGGTCACTCTTGGCGGCTGATGTTTCGAATCAGATTATGTGTGCGTAAGAATTTAATAAATATATATTAATATTTAATTAAATTTTCTGCTTTGGTGTTCTAAGCATTTTTTATAAATAGGGTGCTTAGGTTAGAATTAAAAATCACACCAGAAACTGAAGTTTTCTCTCTTTATATTATCGAGCGTATTCTTGTGAGTATTTTGATACTTTGAGTGTTGCTTATCTGGTGCAAGTTCCTTGACGTTATATCGATATTCGGTCCAAAATCTTATTCTTTTTGAGGTAAGGGATATTATATTTTTTAAAAATGATATTATTTCTTCTAATATCATTATCTTGGGATTATTGGTAAGATTTTTCTTGTGAAATTCTTGTCTTTTAGTTATCGGGGTTACTATTCACGTATCGATCTTTATTCACGTATCTGACACTATTCACGAATCGACATTATTCACGGAAAAAAATTAAATTTTCATTTTTTTATCCAAAATATCTATTATGGATACTAGCTTTGATTGTATCCATGTTTTGATCATTCTTGAATTTTACTCCATTATGATTATTTATGAAGTATTTTTTGAACTCGGATTGTTTAAAATACGAATCCTTAATATTTGTTCTTTTGTTTCCTTTGGATTCGTTTTCTTTAAAATATTTTTCATCATCCTCGATCTTAAATGATGATATTCTTGAATATCTTTGGCACATGGTGCAAATGAATGAATTTTGATGAATATCTTTGGCACGTAGTGCAAAGATGAATAGGTGTTGAGATGAACATGACCAACTGATGAATATCTTTGGCCTGTAGTGCAAGGATGAATATTTGATTCAAGATATATATTGATTGATGTTACAGGGATAAAATATTGATGATGGACTTTTAAATTCATAGATAATAGTAGATTTCATTCTCTACGTAACTTTTATATGAATTATTATTTCACTACGAATATTGATCTGAAACTTGTTGTCTATTTTATTTTATCAGATTTTTCCTGTTGAAGACTAACGATAATTTGTTCTATATTATCTTAGTCATAATATTCTTTACTGGGCTAGTTGAGCTCACCCTTTTCCTTTTTGTTCCATTTTCTTCTCAGGAGGCGAGAATGTAGCGAGTTCTAGTCGGGGTGTGGAATGATGGTTCTAGAGAGTTGTTTTAGTAGTCCTCACCATTTTTGTAAAATAATGTACCAATAATTGTAATGAGGACTTATTTGGGTGTGAATATTGTCTAGATGACAATATTTGTATTTAAACTCACAGTTTTTATGTTGTATTAATAAAGTTGTAGTTGTTTCTGTACCATATTATTGATGACTCAAAATGGGTGATGTATACCTATTTTGGGGGCGTCACAGTTGGTATCAGAGCTTAGGGATATGATCTCTGGCGGAGATCGGGGAATAGAACTAGGAGGGGAGAGACGAGTAAATCCTTTGCTAGTGTGTCTACTAAAGCTTATTTGTTGGTTGAGTCGATTATATAGGGATATTATGTGATATGTTGATTTCTTTAATTAACCCTTGTTTTATGGCGGTATTTGAGAATGTCATTGAGAATGTTAACGATGGAGTAAATGAGGCCCGTGGAGACACCTTTACTCACCAACGAGGAGAAGCGTCACAGTGGTGGCAATGTTCCTCTATGAACAACACCACTGAAGCGAGATGATGAGCGATGGGATGTTTAGAAGCTTTTTGCGATTCATGCAAAAATCGAATGAGGAGGAGACTTCGTGCACAAAAATCTACGGTGGAAATGATAACAACGCTTGCGGTTTGTCCGCGACCAAGCGATTCAAAGTTGGGACCACGAAAATTACAGGAAAAGCGGATCCGATTAAAGCGAAAGCGTGGGTCAAACAAATCACGAAGATATTCGATGTCTTGGGATGCGCGAGGAGAGAAACGAAGGTTCCATTCGCCACCTTTATGTTTACGTAATGAGGCGATTCTTGGTGGGAATCGTGAAGCGTACCCATCCAGCCCTTTTCGGCATGTCTTGGAGAGCGTTTGAAAACTGTTCAATGACAAGTACTTTCACGAAAGTATTAAATCGTATGAAGGAAGTAGAGTTTATTAGATTGGAATAAAATAACATGGCGGTGTCCCAATCGAGGCGAAGTTTGCGAGTTATCGAGTTTGCACCTCATTTGGTGGAGAATGAGGAGCGTATGGCGGATGTTTACGAGAGGTTTGAAACCGGCGTACGTCGATATCTCATTTCTCATAAATTTTCTCTCTATTCCGGATGTTGTCGAGCGGGGCTCAATTATTAGGCGAGATAACGAGTCGTTCAATGAGGGACCATGACCGAGGATCATCTGGGTGATGGCGATCATCGAAACAACGATAACCGGTGGAGAAAGAAAAATCTGACAAAAGCGGCGACCACTCTGGTGGTAATCATGGCCATGAGAATAAAAGAAGCGAGTCGGGAGGAGATTTTAAAAAAGAGATTCAACAATGACCATGTGAAGGCGTCGGCGCAATGACAATGCCGGTTCTAAGGAGAGAGAGCGACCACCACCGGTCGTATATATATAAATCTGGGAAAGAGGACATATCATTGAAACTTCCCTGAGCAGTTCAAGGTATGTTATAATTGTGGAAAGGAAGGACATATAAACTCGAGATTATGCGGTGGCGAAACCAAGTCCAATGGGGATGGTGACTCAAAAGGTTTGTCCCGAAAAAAGTCAAAGTCAGCGGTTCTGGAAGAAGCGTTTGTGGTTGGTAGTCAAAATCGAGGAACCCAAGCGAGGTGATCACGGGTAAGCTAATCATAAATTCTTGCGAAGTTTATACCTTACTAGATCTGGGTGCTACCCATTCATTTATCTCTCTGCTTGTGCTCAACGTTTAAACTTAACTCAGGAGAAATTAGACTTTGATTTATCTGTGGAGACTCAGATTAGGAAAACTTTCATCACATCCATCCTTTATAAATCTTGTTTATAAATCTTGTTTGATCGAGTTGGCACCATCACATTACTGTTGACCTTATCTCTTTAAAGATACTTGCTTTTGATGTGATTTTAGGGATTGATTGGTTAACTACTCATCATGCCAAAATTGATTATTTTAAATAAGGTTGTTAGTTTTCATATTCTAACTTGACTTTGTTATATGAATTCAAGCAACTAAACCATTAAAATCAATCACTTCATATCATATCAAGTCATAAAGCTATTAGTTTATTGAAAAAGCGGATGTCAAGCTTTCTTAGCCCATATTATGGATTTGAATAAAGACACGTCGGATTTGAATAATATTCTGTTGTTAGTAAATTTCGGCGTTTTCTGAAGAACTTCGGTCTACCCCGAGCGTGAAGTTGAATTCTTTATTGATCTTGAACACGGTACAAAGCCCATTTCTAAAACCCCATATCGAATGGCTCTTTTGAACTTGAGGTTTAAAGTCCAACTACGAGAATTGTTGGACATCGGTTTCATTAAATCTAGTACATCTCCTTGGGGTGCTCTGTTTTATTTGTAAAGAAGAAAGGCGGGGTATATGACTTTTTGTATTGACTATCGAAATTGAACCATGTCACCATCAAGAATAGGTATCCTCTACCTCGTATTGATGACTGTTTGACCCGATTGCAAGGAGCTGAATTCTTTTCAAAGATCGATCTTAGTTACGGATATCATCGGTGAAGATTAGAAGCGAGGATATTCAAAAGCGCCTTGAAACTTCGATGCGGGCATTATGAATTCTTAGTCATGTCTTTTGGATTGACTAATGCTCCTCTGGCTTTTTCATGGATATGATGAGCCAAGTATTCAAGGATTATTTGGATCGATTCGTTGTTGTCTTTATTGATGACATCCTCATATATTCCAAAAGTAGTGAAGATCATGAGCACCATTTGAAGTTTGGTACTCGAAAGGCTTCGTGAAAACAAGCTATATATGCAAGTTGAAGAAATGCGAGTTACGGCTTGAGAAGTAGCATTCCTTGGGCACGTGGTGTCAAAACATGGAGTATCTGTTGACCGGCGAAGATTGAAGCAATACAAAGTTAGGACAACCAAAGTCGGTGGCCAAAGTCACGTAGCTTTTTGGGGCTGGTTGGTTATTATCGGAGATTAGTGGAAGGATTTTCTCGAATCGCTACCCCATTAACTCAATGACTCGGAAGATATAAAATTTGTATATGGGCGAGGAATGCGAAAAGAGTTTCCAAGAGCTTAAGAGGAGACTCATTTTGCTTTGTTACGACAATACCATCTGGTTCGGATGGATTTGTTATCTCTGATGATGCTTGAGGAAAGGTTGGGATGTGTTCTCATGCAACACATGGGAAAGTCATAGCCTATGCCTCGCGACAACTTAAAGAATATGAGAGGAATTATCCTACTCATGATCTAGAGTTAGCGGCCCGTCGTTTTCGCCTCGCTAAAGATCGGAGGCACTATCTATATATGGAGAGAAAGTGGAGATATATTCGAGACCATAAAAGCCTCAAATATTTCTTCACCCAAAAGGAACTCGACATGCGGCAATGATGTTGGCTCGAGCTATTGAAAGATTATGACCACACTATTCAATACCATCTTGAAAAGCGAGCGTGGTAGGTGGCGCGTTGAGTAGAAAATCATATCTTGAGGAACAAGTGCGATGTTGTCAACCTGAGGCCCATTTTGTGTGATTTACAAAAGATGAAGATAAAATTCAAGACTCAGGGGGACCCATGTGATGATGTCAAGTATCGCGTAGAGCCAACTTTAATAGAAAAAGTTAAAGTTGCTCAAGCCACCAACCCGGAGGTGATCGTATGAAGAAGAAAAAGTCAAGAAGGTGCTTATTAGGAAGCGAGAATCGATGAAGAAGGAATACTTGAGTCCACTCCGGACTTTGTGTTCTAACGACTACGATTTGAAATATAAGATCATGATGGAGCACATAATACACCATTTGCAATCCATCCTGGAAGTACCAAAATGTATCGTGATCTTCGACATACATTTTGGTGGAACAATATGAAGAGAGAGATTGCAAAGTTTATCTCGAGGTGTTTAACTTGTCAACGTGTAAAGGCGGAGCATCAAGTACCTAAGGGTCCATTGCAACCACTTGAGATTCCAAAATGGAAGTGGGAACACATTACCATGGATTTCGTTATGGGTCTTCCCACGGTTTCTCAAGGTATAAATGTTATTTGGGTTATTGTTGATAGATTAACCAAGTCTGCTCATTTCTTGCTGATACGGGAGACTTATTCCCTTGAACGTCTTGCTCATATGTATGTAAATGAGATTGTGAGATTGCATGGCATGCGGTATCCATAGTTTTGGATCGTGACCCAGATTCACTTCACGATTTTGGGTTAGTTTGCAAAAAGCTATGAGCGCAGATTTACGATTGATTCGGCATACCATCCTCAAAGCAGACGGACAATCGAAGAGGACTATTCAAACTCTTGAAGATCTATTAAGACTACATGTCCTAGACTTCAAAGGGAGTTGGGATAAGTATTTACCATTGGTGGAATTCTCCTACAACAACAGCAGTTATCGAGCAAGTATAGGGGTAGCTCCATTGAAGCATTGTATGGAAGAAAGTGTCGCTCTCCGGTATGTTGGGATGAGGTGGGTGAAGCAACATTGTTGGGACGAGAGTGAGTACGTATTACTACTGAAAAAAGATCCAAATGATTCGACAACGTATACAAGCGGCACAAGATCGACAAAAGAGTTATCGCGGATCTTCATCGAAAGGAAGTGGAATTTAGTATTGGGGATCATGTATTTGTTGCGTGTTGCCCCATGGAAGGAGTTACAAGATTAGGGAAGAGAGAAAGCTCGATCCACGATTTATTGGTCCATTTGATTCTTGACCGAGTAGGAAATGTAGCTATAGACTCGCGTTACCTCAGTATGTCTAAATGTTCATAATGTTTTTCATATATCGTGCTTCCCGTAAATATGTGAAAGACCCGAACCACGTTATTGAGTTAGAACCGGATGAGATATAGCGAAGACTTAACGTCGAGGAGGTACTGTCAAGATCTTGGATAGGAAGGAGCATGTCTTACGTACTGAAAGGTCATACCACAAGTCGAAGTTTTGTGGAGGAACCATGCTATTGAGGAAATGACACAGGAGTTGGAAGCGGAAATGAAAGCGAGGTATCCTCACCTTTTGAAACACACACCGGTCGTCGTCGATTTAGAGGTTGAAATTTCATAAGGAGGGGGAGGTTTGTAAGACCCCAACTTATTATAAATGAAATTAAACTTCCTCTATTTATTATTTTGAAATAGTAAGGGTTGATTTGATTAATGTGGTTAGTTATGGGTAAAATCATGCAAATATTTTAATAAGCAGTGGTTATAAAATATTCATTGTTGTCGGGGAATATTAGTTTGGTGGTGGAATATTCTTCTTTGTCGGGGAATATTAAATGCGACAATAGCGATTTATGTGGGCCCCATAGCGAAAAAGCGATTGGATGAAGAAAGCGACAAATATAAGTTGTTTATAAATAGCGGTGGTAGTAGTTATTCTGCAGATTATCTTTGTTGGAATACCGGTGGGTTAAAACACGATAGGTTGTTACACGGTATTACACCAATTATTGATTCTTACGTGAAGGCACTTACTCGATAATTATTACGATAATTCTTATTCAATATTTTATTTTATTGATTCAATAATTGCTATGTTGATATTTTATATTATTGTTGTTTGATAATTGTCATTACTGCGATATTTTCCATTATCGGATCAATAATTCATATTATTTGAATAATATTATTAGATAACATTATTGGCAATGTCTAGAAAGTTACATCTAAGGAGAGGTTTGGTCACCTAATTACGCGCCGATAAGAGAAAATCCTTATTGGAAAGCCCCTCTTTCTTGGGAGCGACACAGTTTGCGATATTGTGATTACTGTAATATTATTTGTGAATAATTAATTATTATTTATATGATAATGAAAAATATTCATTTTATGTGGATATAGGTGGAGAAAATTTTAATGTGACAATTGTTGAAAAATTAATATTTTATCTTTTTACGATAAAATAATTCATTTTAAATATATTATTATATTTTAATAATATAATAATGGTGATATTTTTACAATGAATGTGGGATATATGAATATATGAGGAGGAAAGTATTTTTTTTTACTAAAATATTTAAAACATGTTTTTCATGTTTGTGGACCCCATTTCTTGGTTGAAATTTGATTATAACTTTGTAAAATCTCCGGTTTGTGGATTTGATTCGATTTACATTTGGAATTTGGAAAAACTTTCTTACGCAAAGTTGTAGAGAATGAAATTTCCTATGAAAAGGACATAAGGTTCAAATTTTTTTACGATAAAAGGGCTATTTATTATGAATTATTGAAGTTTCAAAATTCCAAATAATTGATTTTTGAAGTTTTAAATATTTTTATAAGAAAAAATTTTTTTTTTTTATTTAGGTGAGGTGGGTCACTCTTGGTGGCTGATGTTTTGAATCAGATTATGTGTGCGTAAGAATTTAATAAATATATATTAATATTTTATTAAATTTTTTGTTTTGATGTTCTAAGCATTTTTCTATAAATAGGGTGCTTAGGTTAGAATTAAAAATCACACGAAAAAGTTTTCTCTCTCTCTATATATCGGCGTATTCTTGTGAGTATTTTGATACTTTGAGTGTTGCTTTATCTGATGCAAGTTCCTTGACGTTATATATATCGATATTCGGTTGAAATCTTATTCTTTTTTTAGGTAAGGGATGTTATTTTTTTAAAAATGATATTATTTCTTCTAATATCATTATCTTGGGATTATTAGTAAGATTTTTCTTGTGAAATTCTTGTCTTTTAGTGTAGGGGTTACTATTCACGTATCGACACTATTCACGTATCGACGAATCGACCTTATTCACGAAAAAATTAAATTTTTCGTTTTTGTCCAAAATATCTATTATGGATACTAGCTTTGATTGTATCCATGTTTTGATCATTCTTGAATTTTACTCCATTATGATTATTTATGAAGTATTTTTGAACTTGGATTGTTTAAAAGTAATCGAATCCTTAATATTTGTTCTTTTGTTTCCTTTGGATTCGTTTTCTTTAAAATATATTTTCATCATCCTCGGTCTTAAATGATGATATTCTTGAATATCTTTGGCTTTGTAGTGCAAAGATGAATGAATTTTGATGAATATCTTTGGCTAGTAGTGTAAAAGATGAGCAGTGTTGAGATGAACATGACCCGGTGATGAATATCTTTGGCTGTGGTGCAAAGATGAATATTTGATTCAAGATATATATTGATTGATGTTACAAGGATAAAATATTGATGATGGATTTTTAAATTCATAGATTATAGTAGATTTCATTCTCTACGTAACTCTTCTATGAATTATTATTTTCGCTACGAATATTGATCTGAAACTTGTTGTCTATTGTATTTTATCAGATTTTTCCCTGTTGAAGACTAACGATAATTTGTTCTATATTATCTTAGTCATAATATTCTTTACTGGGCTAGTTGAGCTCACCATTTTCCTTTTTGTTCCATTTTTCTTCTCAGGAGGCGAGAATGTAGCGAGTTCTAGTCGGGGTGTGGAATGATGGTTCTAGAGAGTTGTTTTAGTAGTCCTCACCATTTTTATAAAATAATGTACCAATAATTGTAATGAGGACTTATTTGGATGTGAATATTGTCTAGATGGCAATATTTGTATTTAAACTCACAGTTTTTATGTTGTATTAATAAAGTTGTAGTTGTTTACATACCATGTTATTGAATACTCAAAATGGGTGATGTATACCTATTTTGGGGTCGTAGTATAAAATGACCAAGAAACCATATCATGCTATGTTAGACCCTAAAATAGTATGTTTGATAATGTATGTAGACTAAGTATGTGACGTATGTTATGTGTTCTCCTATATGATTATGTGTATATGCATATTAAGACTATTGCATGAAATTATACATGAAAGTATGTGGTAAATACTTATTGATGTCCTTAATAGTAATAACTTAACCTATGTGGTACATGTTAAGCTTAGCAGTAATTAGTTAGCATACTAATGTGTTGAGTTGACATGTAACTGTACATTACAAGGTGTTCGGGAGCGTTTTACCGACCTTCATGAGGGCCGAAGGCCTGACACTGGAAGGGGTTTATGATCCCATTGGTCCGAAGCCTAGGGAGGAGCCCTCAAGGGTGATGAGGGGGTTCGGGCATCCGAGTCCTCTAGACCGGAGTCCCATTCGTGGTATGGTGTTCGGGTTCGGGTATCCAAGTCCTTTGGGCCGGAACTCTATTTTGGAAGGATGGTGTTCGGGGTCGGACCTTCGAGTCCTCTGGTAGAAGTCCTAACCATGTGTAGAAAGCTCGGTTGGCTTGGGCTGTCTGGTGGGGTCAGTCTCCTGCGTCTGAGTCCGGAGTCTAACAAGTATTTGAATAAGATAACTCCAAAGGTAGTGATTGGATTGGATTCCACTTCCACCTTTTAAGGAGATTGTGTTGGACCCAGATTATGGGAACTACCATAATTAGGAGTCCTAAACCAAATCGAAGAGGGATTCTAGGGTGATGGGAGTACTATAAATACAAGGCCAAGGTTACGATTATGAGGTAATACCTACTTTTGAGCACTAAACACTTAGCCTCCATTGTTAAACCTTGTGAACGGCCTGTACTTATTCTCACACCGGAGCTATCCCCCAGCGGCACAAGCCGTCAAGCTTCTGTGTGATCTGTTATTGTGCAGGTTCTAGCGCGTGGATTCTGTGATTGGACGCGCCGGCAAAACTTGGCGTTAACATTGGCGCTAGAAGGAGGGTTTTAGTGCTTATTCAATCATAACTAACTTTTCGGTGGAAGGTCATGACGAGCAGGGATACAACTAGTCGTGCAGATAAGAATAACTCGCGGGCATTGGAGGTGTGAGGAAGGGACCGAGGGGAAGGTAGCCGGGATCAACGGGAATTCATCTTGCAGAAGAAGATGCAACAGAACAAAGATGCCATGATGGCCCTGCATCTTCAGCAAGAGGAGCTCGAACAACAGATGGCAAAGATGGGTGGAGAGCAAGAGGCGTCTTCAAAAAGGCACAGGCATCGGAGCCGATCCCGGTCACCTCGACAGGGAGAGGTTGAAAGAGAAAGGAGCAGGCACAAAAGTCACTCTCGAGACGGCCGAAGTAGAAGAAGGAGCCGTTCGGCAGAACACAGATCAGATCACCAAGGCAGATCAGGACAGAGGAGGGACACATCTCCTGAATATGGGAGGGATAGACCTAGATCGTCCCTTCGTAAAGAGGAGTCCGACCCCCTTGCTCGAAGGGTGGCTGAGTTGGAAAAGTTTCTGATGAAAAGAACTCGATCGGGACACCTTCGGCTTGCATAGGGTCACCCTTCTCGCCTGAAATCAATCATGTGACGGTCGACCCTAAAAATAAGATGCCCCCGATGGAGACATATGACGGGCTGGGAGACCCATACGATCATTCAGACGGGTACGACAGGTTGATGACCTACTATAGACATTCATACGCTGCTAAATGTCACATGTTCACAACAACCCTAAAGAAGAGCGCCCGAGAATGGATGGGGACCTTAGCAGTCGGTTCAATTAACTCCTGGAGTGACCTTCGGGAGAAGTTTCATGCTTGGTTCGGAAGCAATAGGAGACGGGGAAAGATTACTGCTTCCCTTATCTAGGTTCGACAGAGGACGGATGAAAGCCTAGGCCAGTATGTCAAGAGGTTTCGGGAGGCTGTTGGTTTGGTAGCAGAGTTAAACTTGCCACAAGCCTTGGGATTCTTCATGACTGGTCTGGACATTGGAAAATCGAAGAAGTTGATGAAAGATCTAGTGATCAATCCTCCGACAAATTTGACAAAAGCCTTCCATCGGGCAGAAGGGTTTATTGCGATAGAAGAAGCTATGGGAAATTTCAGACCGCACTCCCAGTCATACGAGAAGTCCAAGGATCGGGATAAGAAGAATTATCAGCAGTCGGATAATCAGGGGAGATCTGACAACTATGGGAAGAACGGTAACAATGGTAGTGGTTCGGGAAGTGGCCGACCACCCTACCCGAACCGGAATGTCAACAAGGTTTACATCGCTAACAACACTGACCAGGCGAAGATATTGGAAGAGATGCAGAACAAGCCTTTTTTCGAGCCATGTTCGACGCACCCGAAGCTCGAAAAGAGGGGTCGGGACAAATACTGTGAGTACCACCAAAGCCGCGGGCATACGACAGAGATGTGTAATGACCTGAAGGACTTGATAGAGAAAAAATGTTCAGAATGGGCAGTTGGTACAGTATGTGGTCGGTCGGAAAGGATCAGAAGCTCCTCGGGAGGAAAATAGAGGCCCGACTCGAGATACATAGTCAAAACCGAACCAGCCACCACGAGGCATGAAAGACGTAATCTCAGGCGGTTTGGTAGGGCATGTAACTGGAAAGAAGATAAGCGGACATCTCGAAGCCGTGTTGTCAGTAGCAAGTTCCTCGCCACGAAGAGATCGGGCCTACTCGGGAGTATCAATCTCTTTCTCAGACGAAGAATATCCCACCGATCTCATTGAACCGCATGATGGGGCGCTGGTAATAACAGCACAGGTCGGGCCAGTGGACATGAAAAAGATGATGATCGATAATGGGTCCTCGGTCGACATACTGTACACGCACGCCTACCAAAGGATGGATCTAGAAAGAAAGAAGATGGAGTTAGGTGGGGAGGGCCCATTATACGGTTTTAGTGGGGACCCGGTGCATGTGTCAGGAACCATCAAGCTACCAGTCAGGTTCGGCACAGCTCCTCAGCAGGAAGAGATTCTGGTCAGATTTTTTGTAGTACATGTGGATTTGGCCTACAACGCCATCCTTGGAAGGCCGACACTGGCGGCCTTGCAAGCAGTCACATCCATCCCTCACTTCAAGATCAAGTTTTCGACACCGAACGGGATAGGGGAGGTAAAAGGAGATCTTGACATCGCCCGAAGGTGCTATCAGAATATATTAATTTCTTCGGGGGTCGGCGTCAACAAGCAGAAACAGACAATGGCCATCGAGATAGAGCCATTCACGGAAAGTAATACTGAATCACTGGCTCTGCTAGCTGAAGAGACCGAGGATGTGGATTTGATCCCAGGAAATATGGAGAAAATTATTAAGATTGGGTTAGGATTGGAAGAACCACTACGAACAGGACTGGTAGATCTGCTTCGGGTATATGCCGACATTTTTGCATGGGAGTCTAGTGACATGCCCAGGGTTTACACATGTTACACATAGATCCGAAGAAGAAGCCAGTGATACAAAAACGAAGGATTTTCGCTCCAGAGCAGCAGAGGATCATAGACGAAGAAATTTCCAAACTTCTGGAACCTGGATTTATATTCGAGATCGACTACCCCGAATGGCTGGCAAATGTGGTTCTGGTTCAGAAACAAAATGGGAAGTGGAGATTATGCATAGATTACACAGACCTGAACAAGGCGTGCCCAAAAGATTTTTATCCTTTGCCTAACATAGATCAGTTGATTGATGCCACATCGGGGTACGACATGTTGAGCTTCATGGACGCTTTCTCGGGATACCACCAGATTTTGATGAGCAAGGAAGACATCCTGAAGACGAGCTTTATCACACATCGGGCCATATATGCCTATCGGAAGATGACTTTCGGATTACTCAATGCTTGGACAACCTATCAACGGATGGTGAACTTTGTATTCAGAAAGTAGCTAGGCCGAAGCATGGAAGTGTACGTGGACGACATGATTGTGAAAAGTATGTCAGTCCGAGATCATCTTAAAGACCTAAAAAGTTGCTTCGAAACAATAAGAAGACACAAGCTGCGGTTGAATCCGACCTAGTGTACCTTCGAATTGGGGTCGGGGAAGTTTCTGGGATACTTGGTGAGTAAGAGGGGCATTGAGGCAAAGCCGAAAAAGATCCAGGCGATCCTAGACATGAGGTCTCTGAAAACATACAAGGATGTTCAACGGTTGACGGGGCGGATAGCTTCCCTTCGGAGATTCGTGTCGAAGTCAGCCGAAAGGTGTCTGCCCTTCTTCGATACACTCAAAGGGCCAAAAAATGAGAAAAGTTTTCAGTGGACATCGGAATGTGAAGATACGTTCCAAGGGATCAAAAGGTATCTGTCTTCGGCACCATTACTGATGAAGCCAATTGCTTCGGAAGCCCTATACCTATACCTGGATGCATGTTTGATGGAAGTAGGGGCAGCACTAGTACGGGACAAAGGGGGAAGGCAGTTCCCCGTGTATTACGTCAGCCACGTTCTTCGGGATGCAGAGACAAGGTACCCAAACTTGGAAAAGTTTGCCTACGCCTTAATCATTGCTAGTAGGAAGCTTAGGCACTATTTCCAGGGTTGGCTAATAGTAGTGTACACGGATCAACCATTAAAAAAGATTTTGCATAGACCGAAAGTCTCAGGATGGTTGGCTGTGTGGGCGATGGAATTAACTTAGTTTGCATTGGAATACCATCCCCGAACAGCAATCAAGGGATAGGCATAGGCAGACTTCATAGTGGAATGTTCTTTTACAGAATCGGACGTGAGTACGGTTACCGAAGCTAAACAGGGACAAACTTCGTGGACTTTATATGTAAACGGGTCATCGACATTGGACATCAGTGGAGCAGGGGTCATTCTAACAAGTCCAGAAGGGTTCAAAGTCCAACAGGCGATTCAGTTTCAGTTCAAGGCCACAAACAATGAGGCAGGATATGAGGCCATATTAGCCAGACTTTGGTTGGCCCAAAGCTTGGAAGTACAGAAGTTGGTCATCTATAGTGATTCACAGCTAGTGGTTAAGCAGTTATCGGGGGAGTATGAGGCTCGGGGGGAGAGAATGTCAAGATATCTGGCCGAAGTAAAAGATAAGCTCACGTATTTCAGTTCACATAGCTATCAGGGAGTTGATCGGTCGGACAACACAGTAGCGGATGCTCTAGCCAGATTGGCAACGACCGAAACAAGCTCCTTCAATGGGACGGTGTATCTAGAGGTCTTAGAACAACCAAGTGTTCCGAAGACAGAGGTGTTAGCTTTGGACCGACTCGATTGTTGGCTCACGCCTTTTATCGCATACCTGGCAGACGGGGTTCTACCTTCGAACCGAATCTTAGCAAGGAAAATCAAGCACAGGAGCTCAAACTTCATCCTCATTGACGGAGATCTGTATCGAAGGGCCTTTAGTTCTCCCTTGCTCAAATGCTTAACTCCATCGGAAGCAGACTACACACTTCGGGAAGTACATGAAGGGATTTGTGGGGATCACATGGGGGCCAAGTCACTGGCACATAAGATTTTGAGGTAGGGGTACTATTGGCCGACTATCTATACGAAGGCAAAAGAATTCATCAGTAAATGTCCCAAGTGTCAGCTAAACATCACTATCCCACATCAGCCTCCCGAAGAGATGTACTCGGTCTTATCTCTAATTCCTTTTGCTGTTTGGGGGATCGACATCCTAGGACCTTTGCCGAAGGCCAAGGGACAAGTCAATTTCGTGATCATGGCTATCGACTACATGACAAAGTGGGTGGAAGCTAAGCCTCTACAGAAGATCACCGAACAAGAATTTCTGAAGTTCTTCAAAGAGGGGGTTGTTTATCGGTTCGGTATCCCGATGGCGGTGGTCTCAGAAAATGGGAGGCAATTTGTGGGGTCGAAATTCAAAGCCTTTTTGAAAGAATTGGGAATTCAGCATCGAAAGACTTCAGTGGTCCACCCCCAGTCGAACGGTCAAGTGGAGGTCACCAACCGAACTCTGCTTAACGGCATCAAAAGAAGGTTGGATGAATTAAAGGGTCGGTGGCTCGAAGAGCTACTCAGCATTTTGTGGGCATATCGGACTACTCCGAGAATAACAACTGGGGACTCTCCATTCCGATTGGCATACGGGACCGATGCACTCATACTAGTTAAAATCGAGTCCCCTACTCTTCGAGTCAGTCAGTATAAGGAACTATACAATGATGAGTGTTTAAAAATAAATCTGGATCTGTTAGAAGAAGTTTGGGACTCAGCTCTGATAAGGTTGGCAATCTACCAGCAGAGAACAGCCCGACACTATAATCAAAAGGTGAAAAAGAGGAGATTTGAGGTTGGTGATTTAGTCCTTCGGGAATCGGAGGCATCAACCCCCCAGAACACAGTCAAGCTGATGCCTAACTGGGAGGGACCTTATGAGGTGGTAGAGGTGCCGAAGCCAGGTACATACCGACTTCGAGCAATGGATGGTTCGGAAGTAAAGAATACATGGCATGCTGGAAGACTTAGAAAATTTTACCAGTGAAATTTATGTCATTCTTTTCCTTATTCATGTAACCGTTTTAATTTTAAATGAAATAAATGAGATTTTCTTCGAAAATGTTTAATGCCATTAATATTCATATAATTTTTTGTACTCGATCAGACAAACATCGGACTTAAACCAGTCAGGAAGTCAAAAACGATAGTACTGATCGGTAAAAGTCACGGGTATAACTGATCGAGAAAGCTATAGTCTCCGATCAGATAAACTTCGGACATAACTCGATCAGAATAAGTTCCATGTCATGTAACTGATCGAGAAAAGTCACGAGTATAACTGATCGAGAAAACTATAACCCTAAGGATTAGATAAACTTCGGACATAACTCGATCAGAATATTTCCCTGTCATGTAACTGGTTGAGAAAAGTCACGAGTATGACTGATCGCAAAAATTTTCAATCAAAAATTTTGTACTTCATATCTTCGAATTTTTACAATACCCGATCGTATAAGATTCGGGCAGAGTACAAATAAAGAGAGAAAACAAAAGGCACAAAAAATACAAGTCCTAAAAGAAGCTATTGCGGAGGAGGATCATCCCCAGCCTCAGATTCTTCATCCGACGAGTTAAGGAGAGAGGAATCAAGCCCGGTAGCTGCCAGTTTCGCCCTAGCCTTTTCTCGATAAGCTTCATACCTTCACCAAATTGGGCCATGACCTTATCATTCAAGGTATCGAACTCTTCGTATTCCCCGATGGTGCGCTGTTTGGCCCCGACACTTTCTTCTTTCAAGGCATTCTCTCGGATCAGAAACATCATCTTCTCATGAATCCCATCGAACTTCATCTCAAGTTAATGAAGTGCCTGCAGCCGTTCCTCGCTTTCCTCGGACATATGGTCTCTGTGACGCCCCCAAAATAGGTATACATCACCCATCTTGAGTCGCCAAATACATGGTACAAAATTCAAATACAACTTAATTATACAACAGTCGTGTAAAATATGATAAAACATAATCTAAGAGTTTTAATAAGAATATTGTCATTTAGGCAATATCCACACTCAATGGAGTCCTCATTACATTTATTGTCACTCTATTTAACAGAATAGTGAGGACTACTAATGCTATCATCTGGACCGTCACTCCGTTCCCCGACTAGTCCCGGCTATGTTCTCATTTCCTGAAGAGAACAGTGAAAGAAAGGGTGAGCTCAACTAGCCCAGTAAGAAATATTATGACTAAGATAATGCAGAATAATCCACATAGACAGTTATTCCAACAGAATAATAAAGAATGGAACTGTGTCACGCGTAATCCGTGATGCATGGATATTCCAACGTAATAATAAAGAATGGAATAACAAAGAATTCACCATGCATGCGATAGACCGCCACGCATGCATGAAAAGTTATTCCAACATAATAATAAAGAATGGAACCAGTGTCTAGCGTAATCCGCGATAGATGAGATATTCCAATGTAATAATAAAGAATGGAATAACGAAGAATTTCACCATGTATGCGATTCGCGCATAGCGAGTTATTCCAACATAATAATAAAGAATGGAACCGTGTCTAACGTAATCCATGCATGCATGGATATTCCAATGTAATAATAAAGAATGGAATAACGGAAGAATTTCACCATGTATCTCAGAATTCACATAGACAAAAGTTATTCCAACATAATAATAAAGAATGGAACCGAGTCTAGCGTAATCCGCATGCAGCATGTGATATTCCAACGAGAATAATAAAGAATGGAATAACGGAAGAATTTCACCATGTATGCGGTAATTATAAAAGTTATTCCAACATAATAATAAAGAATGGAACCAGTGTCAATGCGTAATCCGCACGCATGGGATATTCAAAAAAAATAATAAAGAATGGAATAACGAAGAATTCACCATGCATGCGATAGATCAAGACAAACAAAGTTATTCTAACGAATAATAAAGAATGGAACCAGTCTAGCGTAATTACGCACAGATGAGATATTCCAAATGAATAATAAAGAATGGAATAACGAAGAATTTCACCATATATGCGGTTGCCGCATAGACGAGTTATTCCACATAATAATAAAGAATGGAATAACAGAAGAATTTCACCATGTATGTGGTACTTCGCATAGACAGGTTATTCCAACATAATGATAAAGAATGAAATAACAGAAGAATTTCACCTTGTATGCGGTACTTCCCATAGACAGTTTATTCCAACATAATAATAAAGAATGGAATAACAGAAGCTCTCTTCATGAATATGAAAAAATAATACCCCTTACCTTAGAAAGAAACTGGATACTGGAGTAGAGAGGTAGCAGACTTCTCTTCTTCTTTCTCTCTATAATTATTCTCTATAATAATTGCTCTATAGCTTTAGTGAATTGGTGAGAAATGAAGGAAGAATGAGTTTCTATTTATAGGAAAATATAGTTTCGATAATTGCATGTTTTGGGGCTCGAAATATTACAGTACAATACCTTCAACTTTTCTTTCATTTTTAATTTAGTCCTGCAAGTATTATCAAACTTGCACCACCTCCCCTAATAGTAAATAATGTGAATCAATAGTTCAATCATGTGAATCAATAGTTATAATCATGTGAAAATACGAATTACAGTATAGTACCTCCATCTATACCTCCATTTTTAACTTAGTCATGCAAGTATTATCAATCTTGCACCAACTCCCCTAATAGTACAAGAATGTGAATCAATAGTACACACATGTGAACAAATAGTTATAATCATGTGAATTAATCGCAATTAATTGCTCATTTATCCGATTAATTACCCGACTGGTCAATATAACCTCTAGACATCAATTATTATCAAAATAAATGTCGATTTTCACTAACACTAATAATTCCAACACAATGGAACTATCAATTTCATCATTAATCAACACGAACTTATTCATCATTAATATTATAACTCACAATATTTAACAACCAGGTCGTTCCCAGGAAAGAGGGGGCTTTCCGATAAGGATTTCTCCTTATTGGCGCCGCAATTAGGTGACCAAACCTCTCCTCTTGTGAACTTCTAGACATTGTCAATATTGCAAATAATAATATAAATAACTTTGCCATCTCAATTATTGATTTAATAATATAACATATTATTACGCAGATGATCTTTGTGACAATAATTGAATCAATAATATGAGAGATATGATGCATCAATTCATCGTAGCAATAATTGAGTATAACCCGAGTGACTTCTTACGTAAGTATCAATAATCAATACTGGTGTGTTGCTATGCAACCACGCCAGACATCGTATTTTTTACTACCGTAGTTCAACGGTTTTAACGGTAACACTTTCGTAGTTATTTTTATAAAATGATAATTACGTCATTTTCTAACTACGACAATACTTCCGTTGTAGGGTCCACGATGATTGTCTTGAGTCGTATGAATATTCCCCACAAAAAGAATATTCCCCGACCAAACGAATATTTTATAACAACTTGCATACTTTGTAAAATTTATAAATATTACCCACAACTATAACAATATATCAAATCCACACCATAATATTCAAAAAATTATTTCGAGAAATTTAAATCTTTATTCATAAAATTTGGGGTCTCACAATCTCCCTCCTTATGAAATTTCAGCCGAAATTTACGTACGCATACTGTATGATGAGGATACCTTGACTTCATTTCAGATTCTAACTCTTGAGGTATAACCTTTGAGTGTTGAATACGATCCTTCTTATCCAAGATTTTAACACGTATCTCCTCATACGTTAAATATTTTGCTATCTCATCTAGTTCTAATTTAATAATATGGTTCAGGTCGTCCACATATTTATGTAACATTGATACGTAAAAAACTTTATGAACACGCGACAAACTTAGCGATAAGGCGAGTCTATAGGCCACAGTTCCTACTCGATCGAGGATTTCAAATAGGCCAATTAAATTGAGGGTTGAGATTTTCTTTCTTCATTGACTCTTGCTTCAAGAATAACGCCCTCTTGAACCTTCTTCTTCGTATTCATCAGCTTTGGGTGTGTAGCTTGAGCGGCTTTATCTTTATCGATTTAAAGTTAGTTCAAATCGTATATTCGATATTTTCACGTGGGTCCCTAGAGTCTTTAACTCTATCTTCATCATTTGTAAGTTATACGAAATGGGTTTTTGTGTTAACAACATCGCACTCGCAAACGCATACGATCTTCTACTCAACGCGTTAGCTACCACGTTCGCTCTTCCACGATGATATTGAATGGTACGATCGTAATCTTCACCAGCTCGAGCCACCGTCTTTGGCGCATGTTACGTTCATTTTAGTTGAAGAAATATTTGAGGGTTTTAGAAATGGGTTTTGTACTGGGGTCAATACAAAATTTGATTTCACGCTCTAGGGGTAAGCTAAGAAGTCTTCAAGATAACGTCAGGAAATTTATTAACGATAGAAATATTATTTAAGACTGTGACTCTCATCCAAGACTTGGATAGCACATGAAATGAAGGTTTCTCCTAACGGAGTTTCAACCGATAAGTCAAAGTCTAATTTCTCCGGAGTCAAATTTAAACGTTGAGCGCAAGCAAGAGAGATAAAAGAATGGGTAGAACCGGTATCTAATAAGGTATAGACTTTGCAAGAATTTATAATTAACTAACCCGTGCTAACTTCATTCGGGTTACTCGCTTTTTGAGAAGTCGCAAAAAATACTCTTCCTGAAACTACCGACTTTGTTTTGTCCGTATCCGCCTTTGGTGCCACCGTCCCAGCTGGACTTGACTTTGGTGCACGACAAAATCAGGCTAAGTGACCTTCTTTTCCATAATTGTAACATGCTTTGAACTGCATCACACAGTTTGGACTGATATGTCCCTCCCCCCCACATTTGAAGCATACAATTGGTGGTCGTTCTCCTTCCTTGAAAACGGGTGTTGGTGCTGCTATCTTTCCATCGTTGTTGAACCTTCTCTTCTTGAAATTTCCACTCCTATTATCTTAGCCATGATTACAACCGAAGTGGTTACCATTTTTGGCATGATAATTTCCCCCACGATGGTTATCATTGTTCTGATGGCCGTTGCCACCGGTGCGATTATTATCGTGTTATTGCTCGTTATCCTTTCGTTGGGCTGGCTCATTATCGCGCTCTAATAACTAAGCCCTATTCACTACATCTAAATATAAACAAAGTTTGTGAGAAATAAGGTATTGACGTATATTGGGTTTCAAACCTCTTAGAAACATTCGCGTCATTCGCTCCTCATTATCGACCAAATGGGATGCAAACCGTGATAACTCCGCAAATTTAGCCTCGTATTGCGACACAATCATATGGTTTTGCTCCAACTTGATAAACTCCACCTCCTTCATGTGATGAATATTTACGGAAAAGTACTTGTCGTTGAACAGCTCTTGGAACTTCTCCCAAGACATCTTGAGTGCGTCAGGCTGGGTACGTTTTACAGATTCCCACTAATAATCCGCCTTTTCACGCAACATAAAGGTGGCGAAGGGAACCTTTTGCTCCTCTGAGCATCCCAAGACATCAAATATCTTGGTGATCTACTTTAACCACGTCTCCGCCTTAAGTGGTTCTAGCTTTCCCAAAAACTCCGAAGGTCCTAACTCCTTGAATTGCTTAGCAGTGACCAGCCGTGGGTTGCCATTGTTTCCACCTACATTTTGAACAAGAGTCTCTCTCGTCTGATGTTGCATAAATTGCATAAAGCCTCTGAACATCCCATCGTTCATCATCTGATTGGTGTTGTTATTTACCTGAGGATTATTGTCTTCCTGTTGCACATTATCCTGAGCATTAATCTGTGGTGACTCAACGGTCTCATGTGCTTCATTGTTTATCTCAACATTTTCGGATGCCATTTTCAATTACTGCCACAAAACTAGGGTTAATTAACATATCACATATTATCCCTATACTCTGACCGACCAATTAAATACCAAATAAACTTTGGTAGGTCATACTAGCGAAGGAATTCCCTGTCTCTCCCCTCCTAGTTCTTGTCTCACATCTCAGCTAGGGATCATATCCCTAAGCTTTGATACCAACTGTGATGCCCCCAAAATAGGTATACATCACCCATCTTGAGTCGCCAAATACATGGTACAAAATTCAAATACAACTTAATTATACAACAGTCGTGTAAAATACGACAAAACATAATCTAAGAGTTTTAATAAGAATATTGTCATTTAGACAATATCCACACTCAATGGAGTCCTCATTCCATTTATTGTCACACTATTTAACAGAATAGTGAGGACTACTAATGCTATCATCACTGGTCGTCACTCCGCTTCCCCCATTAGTCCCGCCACGTTCTCATTTTCTCAAGAGAACAAAGTGAAAGAAAGGGTGAGCTCAACTAGCCCAAGAAGAAATATTATGACTAAGATAATGCAGAATAAATTATCATTAGTCTTCAACAATGTAAAACTGATAAAATACAATAGACATCAAGTTTAACTGCAGCGGAATAAGCAATCCATTAGAAGAGTCAAGTAGAGCATGATATCTTCTATCTTTTATGATTTAAAATATTTTCATCAATTTTTATCGCTGAGACTTAGCTTAATAAATAAACCACATCATCGAGTCATCCTTGCACTACGGGCCAATGATATTCATTAAATCATCAATACTTCCGTTGTGGGGTCCACCAATGATTGTGCCGTTATTTTTATAAAATGATATCTACTATCTTTTAACGGTAACACTTTTGCCGTTATTTTTATAAAATGATAATTCTGTCATTTTCTAACTACGACAATACTTCCGTTGTGGGGTCCACCAATGATTGTGCCTCGTTGTATGAATATTCTCCGACAAAAAGAATATTCCCCGACCAAACGAATATTTTATAACAACTTGCATACTTTGCAAAATTTATAAATATTACCCACAACTATAACATTTTATCAAATCCACACCATAATATTCAAAAAAAATATTTCGAGAAATTTAAATCTTTATTCATAAAATTTGGGGTCTCACAGTCTCTCTCCTCCAGAAGCTTCTTGGCATGACCTTCGAGGTTGACGAACTCCTGCTAAAGCAGCGAATATTGTTCCTTGAGCTCATCGGCCTGACGTTCAGTCCTGGTCGCTTTATTCCGGGTCTCAGCATGGAGATCCCTCTCTTTCAGCAAGTCCGACTTCAGGCCCCGAACCTCTGCATCTAGAAGTTGCACGTCCGACCTCAGTTGAATTTCTTTTTTGGTCGTTCGGGCTAGAGGTGGAATAGCTCGGGCAAGGACGGAGTTGGCCTACAACAAAAAGAGTGGGTCAACTATACAAAATAAAGCATGGAGACAACAGAAAAGGTTAACCAATTTGGAAATTACCTGACACTGAGCTCAAATGTAGGCGACCAGATAGTCTTTGGAAGTAAAGCCTTTAAAGCGGTCGTCATCTCCAGGAAGTTTGAAATGGTCGAACACCTGGAAAGGGAACACTTTCGAGGGACTCTTCGGCCAACAAGTCGTCGGCGATCCATGAGATGAACTCGGGCTGGACGTAGGCGTTGAGGTGACGAGGGGGTTGGCCTCAACAACTGGTTGCTCAGGGCCTTCGGTGAGTCATGGTTTTTTGGGTCAGGGTTCGAGAGGAACCCCTTTGGTTTCCTCTGAATCCTCGATCATGCAACCTAAGTAGGGGGTGGAGGAGTTGGCTTCAGTGGAACCATAGAAATAGCCTTGGCGGGAACTTTTGCGGAAGGCTTCTTGGTTTTCTTTAACAGAGCCGCTTTCTCAGCCTGGTTCTTCTTTAAAACATTTTTTCCAGGTTCGGCGGTTGAGGTGCCCGGGGGGCAGGATCCAAAGCGGAACCAGTTGAGAGATCGGCAATCAAGACGGTTTCTCCTTCGGCCGCCTCGTTAGTGATAGGAAGGCGGATCGGTTCGATTGTGATAGGAAGAGGAGTCAAGGATTCAACTACCCCTTCGGGCTTGAAAATTGTCACTACGTAACGAGGAGTGAGTTAGAAAATCAGTTAGTATAAAATGACTAAAAAATAATCAAAGTTAACGGAGGTATGGAGAGGTTCGAAGTAGGACACTTATGCCCGTGTTGGTACAGCCAGCTTTCATTGGACAAGACCCTCAGGTTCCATTCGGTCTTGCTCCATTTCTTGTAGAACTCTTTGAAGGTACCAGCCCGGTCCTTCGGAAATTTGGACACTTTGGCGATAGGATCTTCGGGGTGGGCCCAGTCCGGGAGGAGTTTGAGGTCAGTCCCTTTCACGAAGATCCATTGTGGGTGCCAACTCTTATTGCTCGAGGGAGTTTTAATTGGGACTATTAGGTTTGGTTGCTTATTTAGTTGCCGAAGGCCGGGCTCTTTGGATCGACCGACGGTAAATAAGACGAAGAAGAAATCAAGACCGGGGGTGATCCCGATCTTGTGACACACGGCTATGAAGGAAATCAAGTGGATATACGAGTTCGACACAAGTTGTGCAAACTCGATCCCCACAAAGCTGAGAAAAGTTGAAATGAATTCGTGAAGTGGGAACCGAATCCCATATTTGAGGAGATATATAGGTACGGCAACCCATCCACCTTCGGCCTTCCAAAACATTCTCTCTTCTGGGGTAGGAACCCGAAGCTTGTACTCCCTCGGGATGTTGAATAACACGCGGATGTCTGAAATTTAAGAGGGAAGGACGTTTGATTGGGTATTGATGTACGAGAAGTCCGTTGCTGAAGCATAGACGCCTCGAATTCTATCTTCAGCATTAACCGGGATGATATCAGTAGAGGCTGTCGGAATTTCTACCAGAACCAAATCGCCTGTGAGACCCCAAATTTTATGAATAAAGATTTAAATTTCTCGAAATATTTTTTTTAATGTTATGGTGTGGATTTGATAGAATGCTATAGTTGTGGGTAATATTTATAAATTTTGCAAAGTAAGCAACTTGTTATAAAATATTCGATTAGTCGGGGAATATTCGTTTTAATAGGGAATATCCGTACAACGGCACAATCATTGGTGGACACCACAACGGAAGTATTGTCGTAGTTAGAAAATGACATAATTATCTTTTTATAAAATAACAGTGAAAGTGTTAAAACTGTTGAACTACCCGGTAGTAAAAGTACAGTAATACGCGTGGTTGCATAGTAGCACACGGTATTGATAATTGATGCTTACGTAAGAAGTCACTCGCTATACTCAATTATTGCTACAAAGAATTGCACGCATCATATCTCTCATATTATTGATTCAATTATTGTCACAAAGATCATCTCAGATAATATGTTATATTATTAAATTAATAATTGAGATGGCAAAGTTATTCATATTATTATTTGCAATATTGACGATGTCTAGAAGTTCTGTCAAGGAGAGGTTTGGTCACCTAATTACGTGCCTATAAGGAGAAATCCTTATCAGAAAGCCCCTTCTTTCCTGGGAATGACCTGGTTGTTAAATATTGTGAATTATTATGATGAATAAGTTCATGTTGATTAAAGATGAAATGGATAGTTCCATTGTGTTAGAATTATTAGTGTTAGTGAAAATCTACATTTATTTCGATAATAATTGATGTCTTGAGGTTTTATTGACCAATTGGGTAATTAACCAGTTAAATGAGGAATTAATTGCTATTAATTCACATGATTATAACTATTTGTTCACATGTGTGTACTATTGATTCACATTCATGTACTATTAGGGGAGTTGGTGCAAGATTGATAATACTTGCATGACTAAGTTAAAGATGGAGGTATAGATGAAGTTACTATACTGTTATTCCTATTTTCACATGATTATAACTATTGAATCACATGATTGAACTATTGATTCACATTATTTACTATTGGGGGAGGTGGTGCAAGTTTGATAATACTTGCAAGACTAAATTAAAAATGAAAGAAATGTTGGAGGTATTGTATTGTAATATTTCGAGCCCCAAAATGTGCAATTATTGAAACTATATTTTTCTATAAATAGAATCTCATTCTTCCTTCATTTCTCACCAATTCACTAAAGCTATAGAGCAATTATTATAGAGAAAAATTATAGAAAGAAAGAAGAAGAGAAGTTTGCTACCTCTCTATTCCAGTATCCAGCTTTATTCTAAGGTAAGGGGTATTATTTCTTTCATCTTCATGAAGAAAGCTATTGTTATTCCATTCCTTATTATTATGTTAGAATAACCTGTCTATGCGAAGTACAGCATACATGGTGAAATTCTTATGTTATTCCTTTCTTTATTATTCTGTTAGAATATCCTGTCTGTGCGTATTACGCATGACCTGGTTCCACTATTCATTATTCTGTTGAAATAACATGTATATACGAAGTACCGCATACATGGTGAAATTCTTCTGTTATTCCATTCTTTATTATTCAGTTAGAATATCCTCGCATGCGTGCAATTATATACGAACTCGGTTCCATTATTTATTATTCTTTTGGAATAACTCGCACTGCGGCGGTCCATCGCATGCCTGGTGAATTCTGTTGTTATTTCATTCTTTATTATTCAGTTAGAATATCCCGTCTTCTCGGATTTCGCATTTAACAGTTCCATTCTTTATTATTCTGTTGGAATAACCTGTCTATGCGGTTCTATCTATCGCATGCATGGTGAATTCTTTTGTTATTCCATTATTTATTATTCTGTTGGAATAACCTGTCTATGTGGATTACCACATGCATGGTGAATGATCCTTTGTATTCATTCCTTATTAAATTGTGGAAATGATCTGTCTACGTGGATTACCGCATATGGCGCGAAAATCCATTTTGCGAGTTTCATATATTCTATTATACTCAGTTGGTTAAAGTTTTGGCTTCTATACTCCATGAATTTAGTAGAATATCCTGGATATTTGCGCTTCATCCAGTATCTTTTCATGGAAATATTCTTCTGAGCATTCTTGATTTTTACTCCACAATGCAGTATCATGTTGACAATTTTGACGTTTTTGAGTTTAGAATAAATTAACTTATAAATCTTTAAAATTTAATTCTTAAACTTATTTTATTGAATTATTATGTCATTGTCATCATCCTCATGTTTATATTATGTTGAAAGTCATCTCATGGCTCAGTAGTGCATAGATGGACTTGGTATGATTATGACCAGGGATTATTCGGTATAGTCATGACCGTAATGTTACAAATGATGTGGTAAAAGTCCTCATTGGCCCATAGTGCAATTATGGACAGTTGTTGGCATGATCATGACCATTGATGAAAACACGAATATCCTTGGCCCGTAGTGCATGGATAATTTGTGGTCGTGATACTAATGAATATCCTTGGCCGTAGTAAAGGGATGACGTGGTTTATTTAATAAGCTAAGTCTCAGCGATAAAAGTGATGAAAAACCTTTTAAATCATAGAAGATAGTAGATTGTATTCTCTACTTGACTCTTCTAATGGATTGCTTGTTCCGCTGCAGTTAAACTTGATGTTTGTTATATTGTATCAGTTTAACACTGTTGAAGGCTAATGATAATTTATTCTACATTATCTTAGCCATAATATTTCTTACTGGGCTAGTTGAGCTTAGCCTTTTGCTTTCATTGTTCTCTTTAGGAAATGAGAACGTAGCAGGAACTAGTCGGGGAACGGTGTGACGGTCCAGATGATAGCATTAGTAGTCCTCACTATTCTATGAAATAGTGTGATAATAAATGTATTGAGGACTTAATTTGAGTTTGAATACCATCTGTAAGATAATATTTGTATTAAAACTCGCAAATTTCATGTTATTGTATATTTAAGATTGTATTTGTATTACGTACCATATATTTTGGCGACATGCGTAATAGGTGATTTATACCTATTTTGGGGGCGCCACAATTAGTATCAAAGCTTAGGGATATGATCCCCGGCCGAGATGTGAGACAAGAACTAGGAGGGAGAGACGGGAATTCCTTCGCTAATATGACCTACCTAAGTTTATTTGGTATTTAATTGGTCGATCGAGTATAGGATATAGGCATATGTTAATTAACCCTTGTTTTGTGGCATGTATTTGAAAATGGCATCTAAAATGTTGAGATCGACAATTAAGCACATGAGACCGCTGAGTCACCAACGATCAATACCCGTGATAATGTGCAACAGAAGAAAAAATAATCCTCAGGTAAATAACAACACTGATCAGATGATGAACGATGGGATGTTCAGAGGCTTTATGCAATTCATGCAACATCAGGCGAGAGAGACTCATGTTCATAATGCAGGTGGAAATAATGGCAACCCACAGTTGGTCACTGCTAAGCAGTTCAAGGAGCTGGGACCACCGGAGTTTTTGGGAAAGACAGAACCACTTAAGGTGAAGATGTGGTTAAAGCAGATCACCAAGATATTTGATGTCTTGGGATGCTTCGAGGAGCAAAAGGTTCTCTTTGCCACCTTTATGTTGCGTGAAGAGGCAGATTACTGGTGGGAATCTGTAAAACGTACCCAGCCTGATGCACTCAAGATGTCTTGGGAGAAGTTCCAAGAGTTGTTCAACGACAAGTACTTTCCCGAAAGTATTTGTCACATGAAGGAGGTGGAGTTTATCAAGTTGGCACAAAACAATATGACCGTGTCGCAATACGAGGCTAAATTTGTGGAGTTATCCCAGTTTGTATCCCATTTGGTCGATAATGAGGATCGAATGACGCGAATATTTCTAAGAGGTTTGAAACCCGATATACGTCAATACCTCATTTCTCATAAATTGTGTTTGTATTCAGATGTTGTGAACAGGGCTCAGTTATTAGAGCGCGATAATGAGTCAGCACAACCAAAAGGTAATGACCAGCAACACGATAATAATCGTACCAGTGGCAATGACTATCGGAACAATGATAACCTTCGTGGGAGAAATTATCATGCCTAGAATGGTAACCACTTCAGTGGTAATCATGGCCAAGATAATAGAAGTGGAAATTTCAAGAAGAGAAGGTTCAACAACGATGGAAAAACAGCAGCACCAGCCCTGTTAAGGAAGGAGAACGACCGTCGGTCGTATGTTACAAATGTGGAGGGGAGGGACACATCAGTCCAAGCTGCACGATGCAATCCAAAACATGTTACAATTGTGGAAAAGAAGGTCACCTAGCCCAATTTTTTCGTGCACCAAAGTCAAGTCCAGCTGGGACGGTGGCACCAAAGGCGGATACGGACAAAACAAAGTTGGTGGTTTCAGGAAGAGCGTTTTTCGTGACTTCTCAAAAAGCAAATGACCCGAACGAAGTTAGCATGGGTTAGTTAATTATAAATTCTTGCGAAGTCTATACCTTATTAGATACCGGTTCTACCCATTCTTTTATCTCTCTTGCTTGTGCTCAACGTTTAAATTTAACTCTAGAGAAGTTAGACTTTGACTTATCGATTAAAACTTCGTTAGCAAAAACCTTCGTTACCTCCACTGTTTATAAATCTTGTTTGATTCAAATCGACACTTTCACGTTACCTGTCGATTTTATCTCTTTGAAAATACTTGCCTTTGATGTGATTTTAGGAATCGATTGGTTAACTACTCATTAAGCTTTTCGTAAGGTTGTTAGCTTCCATATTCCTAACCAACCAATTATTCGAATTCAAGCAACCAAACCACTAAAGTCAATCATTATCATATCAAGCCATAAGTAAAGAGCCCCGAGCCTTTCGCTGGTGACTTCCAAGTCTTGGAAAACACCGAAGCCAGACTTTCTGTAGGTGACGTCGTGAATGACGATGGCAAGTTCATAAGTATCAATGTGATGTGCTATCCAAGTATTTGATTAGAGTCACAGTTTTGAATGATATTTCTATTATTTGTAAATTTCCTGACGTATTCTTGAAGACTTCTTAGCCTACCCCTAGAGCGTGAAATCGAATTTTGTATTGACCCCAGTACAAAACCCATTTCTAAAACCCTTAAATATTTCTTCAACCAAAATGAACGTATAATGCGCCAAAGACATTGGCTCAAGCTGTTGAAGATTACGACCATACCATTCAATATCATCGTGGAAGAGCAAACGTGGTAGTAACGACGTTGAGTAAAAAGATCGATGCAAGTTAACGAAAAGTGCGATGTTGTTAACACAAAAACCCATTTTGTATAACTTACAAATGATGAAGATAGAGTTAAAGACTCTAAGGACCCACGTGAAGATAACGAATATACGAGTAAAATCGACTTTAATCGATAAAGTTAAAGCCGCTCAAACTACACACTCGAAGCTGATGAATGTGAAGAAGAAGGTTCAAGAGGGCGTTATTCTAGAAGCAAGAATCGATGAAGAGAGGAAATCTCAACCCTCGATTTAATTGGCCCATTTGAAATCCTCGATCGAGTAGGAAATGTGGCCAATAAACTCGCTTTACCGCTAAGTATGTCGCGTGTTCATAACATTTTTCACGTATTGATGTTACATAAATATGTGGATGACTAGAACCACGTTATTAAATTAGAACTAGACGAGATAGCAGAAGATTTAACGTATGAGGAGATACGTGTTAAAATCTTGGATAAGAAGGATCGTATTCAACACTCAAAGGTTATACCTCAAGAGTTAGAATCTGAAATAAAGTCAAGGTATCCTCATCTCTTCGGCATACCAGGTGTGTACGTAAATTTTGAGGGCGAAATTTTATAAGGAGGGGAGATTGTGAGACCCCAAATTTTATGAATAAAGATTTAAATTTCTCGAAATATTTTTTTTAATGTTATGGTGTGGATTTGATATAATGTTATAGTTGTGGGTAATATTTATAAATTTTGCAAAGTAAGCAATTTGTTATAAAATATTCGATTGGTCAGGGAATATTCGTTTTAACAGGGAATATCCGTACGATGGCACAATCCATTGTGGACCCCACAACGGAAGTATTGTCGTAGTTAAAAAATGACAGAATTATCTTTTTATAAAATAACAGCGAAAGTATTACCGTTAAAATTGTAGAACTACCCGGTAGTAAAAGTACAGTAATACGCGTGGTTGCATAGTAGCACGCAGTATTGATTATTGATGCTTACGTAAGAAGTCACTCAGTTATACTCAATTATTGCTACAAAGAATTGCTTTGCATCATATCTCTCATATTATTAATTCAATTATTGTCACAGTATCATCTGTATAATATGTTATATTATCAAATCAATAATTGAGACGACAAAGTTATTCATATTATTATTTGCAATATTGACAATGTCTAGATGTTCTGTCAAGGAGAGGTTTGGTCACCTAATCAAGCTACCAATAAGAAGAAATCCTTATCGAAAAGCCCCTTTTCTCGGGAACGACCGGTTGTTAAATATTGTGAATTATAATATTAATGATGAATAAGTTTGTGTTGATTAAAGATGAAATGGATAGTTCCATTGTGTTGGAATTATTAGTGTTAGTGAAAATCGACATTTATTTCGATAATAATTGATGTCTGGAGGTTTTATTGACCAATCGGGTAATTAACCGGATAAATGAGGAATTAATTACTATTAATTCACATGATTACAACTATTTGTTCACATGTGTGTACTATTGATTCACATTCACGTACTATTAGGGGAGTTGGTGCAAGATTGATAATACTTGCATGACTAAGTTAAAGATGGAGGTATAGATGGAGGTACTATACTATTTTTCGTATTTTCACATGATTATAACTATTGAATCACGTGATTGAACTATTGATTCACATTATTTACTATTGGGAGAGGTGGTGCAAGTTTGATAATACTTGCAAGACTGAATTAAAAATGAAAGAAAAGTTGGAGGTATTGTACTGTAATATTTCGAGCCCCAAAACGTGCAATTATTGAAACTATATTTTTCTATAAATAGAAGCTCATTCTTCCTTCATTTCTCACCAATTCACTAAAGCTATAGAGCAATTATTATAGAGAGAAATTATAGAGAGAAAGAAGAAGAGAAGTCTGCTACCTCTCTATTCCAGTATCCAGCTTTATTCTAAGGTAAGGGGTATTATTTCTTTCATCTTCATGAAGAGAGCTTACGTTATTCCATTCCTTATTATTATGTTGGAATAACCTGTCTATGCGAAGTACCGCATACATGGTGAAATTCTTTTGTTATTCCATTCTTTATTATTCTGTTAGAATATCCTGTCTGTGCGTATTATGCATGACCTAGTTCCACTATTCATTATTCATTGAATAACTCAGTATATGCAAAGTACCGCATACATGGTGAAATTCTTCATTATTTCATTCTTTATTATTCTCGCTGAAAATATCACGTGCATGCATTATTATTACGCATGACCTGGTTCCATTATTTATTATTCTGTTGGAATAACCTGCCTGTGAGGTCTATCACATGCCTGGTGAATTCTGTTGTTATTCCATTCTTTAATATTCTGTAGGAATATCCTGTCTATGCGGATTTCGCAAGACCTGGTTCCATTCTTTATTATTCTATTGGGAATAACCTGTCTGTGTGGTCTATCGCATGTATGGTGAATTCTTCTGTTATTCCATTCTTTATTATTCTGTTGGAATAACCTGTCTATGTGGATTACCACATGCATGGTGAATGATCCTTTGTATTCATTCCTTATTAAATTGTGGAAATGATCTGTCTACGTGGATTACCGCATGGCGGGCGAAAATCCATTTACAGGTTCATATATTCTATTATACTCAGTTGGTTAAAGTTTTGGCTTCTATACTCCATGAATTTAGTAGTATATCCTGGATATTTGCGCTTCATCCAGTATCTTTTCATGGAAATATTCTTCTGAGCATTCTTGATTTTTACTCCACAATGCAGTATCATGTTGACAATTTTGACGTTTTTGAGTTCAGGATAAATTAACTTATAAATCTTTAAAATTTATTTCTTAAACTTGTTCTATTGAATTATTATGTCATTGTCATCATCCTCATGTTTATATTATGTTGAAAGTCATCTGTGGCCTGTAGTGCATAGATGGACTTGGTATGATTATGACCAGGGATTATTCGGTATAGTCATTACCGTAATGTTACAAATGATGTGGTAAAAGTACTCATTGGCCCGTAGTGCATTGATGGACAGTTGTTGGCATGATCATGACCATTGATGAAAACACGAATATCCTTGGCCAGTAGTGCATGGATAATTTGTGGTCGTGATACTAATGAATATCCTTGGCCGTAGTAGTAAAGGGATGACGTGGTTTATTTAATAAAATCGAGTCTCGAAATGATAAAAGTGATGAAAAACCCTTTAAATCATAGAAGATAGTAGATTGTATTCTCTACTGACTCTTCTAATGGATTTCTTGTTCCACCGCAGCTTAAACTTGATGTTTGTTATATTGTATCGGTTTAACATCGTTGAAGGCTAACGATAATTTATTCTCGCATTATCTTAGCCATAATATTTCTTCTTGGGCTAGTTGAGCTCACCCTTTTGCTTTCATTGTTCTCTCTTCGTAAAATGAGAACGTAGCGAGGACTAGTCGGGAACGGAGTGACTGGTCCGGATGATAGCATTAGTAGTCCTCACTATTCTATGAAATAGTATGATAATAAATGTATTGAGGACTTATTTTGAGTTTGAATACTGTCTAGAAGACAATATTTGTATTAAAACTCACAGCTCATGTTGTATATTTAAGATTGTATTTGTATTCTGTACCATGTATTTAGCGACTCAGAATAGGTGATGTATACCTATTTGGGGGCGTCACATCGCCGGTGGTGACGGAGGGTGGAGTTGGTTCTGCGGTAGGGGGAGGAACGCTAGAATCAATCATTTGGTGCGAGATCGAAGGGAACGAGACACAAATGAGAGGTTTTGAGAAGAAAATGAACAAAAATGAAGATCAAAAACACGCAGAGTAGATGAAATCCGTGAAGTTTGGGGAAGAAGTGAGATCGCCCGAAATCGCCTTTGCCGAAAAAATTTAACAGAGATTTTAAAATGAAGAAGTCTGGGAAAAGTGATAGTGATGGACAGATGGGGGTTTTTATAGGCCGAGATGCACGAAACCCAAGGGCGGCTATTAAATGCCCCAAGTGGGCCCAGGCGTGGAAAGGCGTGCAACGTTTCAGGGAACGAGGACATACCGCTTAGGTTCCCCAGACACTTCATCATTAGTTGTCATGACTTTTCGAGTTCGCGTCCTTTCAAGTCTCTAATTATAAATAAAATTATAATAAGAGACTGGGGGATATTGTTCGGGAGCGTTTTATCGAACTTCATGAGGGCCGAAGGCCTGACACTGGAAGGGGTTATGAGCCCATTGGGCCGAAGTCTAGGGAGGAGCCCTCAAGGGTGATGAGGGGGTTCAGGCACCCGAGTCCTCTAGACCGGAGTCCCATTTGTGGTATGGTGTTCGGGTATCCGAGTCCTTTGGGTCGGAACTCTATTTTGGAAGAATGGTGTTCGGGGTCGAACCTTCGAGTCCTCTGGGCCAAATCCCGGACCATGGAGAGAGCTCGGTTGGCTTGGGCCTGTACAGTGGGTTGTCCTGCGTACAGAGTCTAGAGTCCTAACCGTATTTGAATAAGGTAACTCCAAAGGTAGTGATTGGATTGGATTCCACTTCCACCTTTTAAGGAGATTGTGTTGGACCCGGATTATGGGAACTACCATAATTAGGAGTCCTAAACCGACTCGAAGAGGGATTCTAGGGTGATGGGAGTACTATAAATACAAGGCCAAGGTTACGATTATGAGGTAATACCTACTTTTGAGCACTAAATACTTAGCCTCCATTGTTATACCTTGTGAACGGCCTGTACTTATTCTCACACCGGAGCTATCCCCCGGCGGCACAAGCTATCAAGCTTCTGTGTGATATGATATTGTGCAGGTTCTAGAGTGTGGATTCTGTGATTGGACGCGCCGACGAAACTTGGCTTTAACACAAGGTGTGACGCCCCCAAAACAGGTATACATCACCCATCTTGAGTCGCCAGATACATGGTACATAAATTCAAATACAACTTAATTATACAACAATCATGATAAAATACACATAAAACATAATGAGAGTTTAAACAAGAATATTGTCATCTAGACAATATCCACACTCAATGGTGTCCTCATTACAATTATTATCACATTATTCCATAGAATAGTGAGGACTACTAAAGCCATTTATCATGAAACATCACTCCATTCCCCGACTCTTCCCAGCTATATTCTCATTTCCTGAAGAGAACAATGAAAGAAAGGGTGAGCTCAACTAGCCCAGTAAGAAATATTATGACTAAGATAATGTAGAATAAATTATCCTTAGCCTTCAACAGTATAACAACTGATAGAATACAATAGACAACAAGTTTTAGATCAACAACTACAGCGGAATAAGCAATCCATTAGAAGAGTCAAGTATAGAATAAAATCTACTATCTTCTATATTTAAAAAGTTTTTCATTAACTTTATCGCCGAGACTCCTACTTTAATAAATAAAATCGAATCATCCCCGCACTACTACGAATGATATTCATGTAATCATCAATGGTCATAATTATACCGAATAATCCCTGGTCATAATCATACCAACAACTGTCCATCAATGAACTACAGGCCAATAAGGACTTTTACCACATCATTCGTCACATTACGGTCGTGATTATACCGAATAATCCCTAGTCATAATCATACCAAGTCCATCTATACACGTAAGCCAAAGATGACTTTAATCACAATATAAGCATGAGGATGATGATAATGACATAATAATTCAATAAATTAAGTTCAAGGATAAATTTTAAAGATATATAATTTAATTTATCCAGAAATCAATAACTTCCAAATTGTTAACATGATATCGCTTTGTATGAAGAAAAATTCAAGAATAATATTCATGTACCAAAAATAATTTGGATGTAAAAGAAATATATTTTTGGGTGAATAGTACCTTCGTGAATAGTACTTCGGAATAGTACCACGTGAATAGCACCACGACACGAAAAGTGTCCCAAAACCCGAGTGAATAATACTAGAGTGAATAGTAATTGGGTGAATAAGAACTCCGTGAATAATAACTCAAGTGAATAGTACTCTACATTTAAAAGTGTCCCAATACCCGAGTGAATAAAACTAGAGTGAATAGTAAATCGGGTGAATAGTAATTAAGAATAGTAACTCGTAAATAAAAAATACCAAAGAAAATGATATTTCATGATTTGAAAGTATAAAAAAATGATATCCCGGATGAGTATAATAGAATATACAAAATCAGAAATGGATTTTCACCCGCCATGCAAAAATCCATGTAGATGCATCATTTCCACAATTTGATAAAGAATGAATACAAAGGATCATTCACCATGCATGCGATAATCCACATGTATGTGTTATTCCAATGTAATAATAAAGAATGAAATAATGTAAGAATTCACCACGACCACATGCATGCATGTTTATTCCCAACGTAATAATAAAGAATGGAACCAGTCATCCAGAATCCGCATATGCATGTGATATTCTAACAAAATAATAAAGAATGGAATAACAACAGAAATTCACCAGCATGCGATAGAATCGCATGCATGAGTTATTCCAACGTAATAATAAACAATGGAACTGTGTCACGCCAGTAATCCGCATGCATAAGATATTTCCAATGTAATAATAAAGAATGGAACTGTGTCATGCGTAATCCGCATGACAGCATGATATTCCTACTGAATAATAAAGAATGAAATAACAACAAAATTCACCAGGCATGCGATAGATCCGCATGTATGCAAGTTTATTCCAATGTAATAATAAAGAATGGAATAACAACAGAATTCACTGTGCATGCGATAGATCAAGACAAAACAAAAGTTATTCCAATGTAATAATAAAGATTGGAATAATGTAAGAATTTCACCATATATGTGGTACTTGATGATAGGTTATTCCAACATAATAATAAAGAATGGAATAACAACCCTTATGAGTATTGAAAGAAAATAACTCTCTTCATGAATACGAAAGAATAATACCCCTTACCTCAAAAGAAGATTGGATATTGAAATAGTGAGGTAGCAGACTTCTCTTCTTCTTTCTCTCTATAACTTTAGTGAATTGGTGAAAAATAATGAAGCAATGAGCTTCTATTTATAGGAAAATATAGTTTTGATAATTGCACGTTTTGGGGCTCGAAATATTACAGTATAATACCTTCCTCTTTTCCTTCATTTTTAATTTAGTCCTACAAGTATTTTCAAACTTGCACCATCTCCCCTAATAGTAAATCATGTGAATCAATAGTTCTAGACATGTGAAAATACAAATTAGAGTATAGTACCTCCATCTATACCTCCATTTTTAACTTAGTCATGCAAGTATTATCAATCTTGCACCAACTCCCCTAATAGTACATGAATGTGAATCAATAGTACACACATGTGAACAAATAGTTATAATCATGTGAATTAATAGCAATTAATTGCTCATTTATCTGATTAAATACCCGATTGGTCAATATAACCTCCAGACATCAATTATTATTGAAATAAATGTCGATTTTTACTAACACTAATAATTCCAACACAATGGAACTATCAATTTCATCTTTAATCAACACAAACTTATTCATTATTAATATTATAATTCACAATATTTAACAACCAGGTCATTCCCAGGAAAGAGGGGGCTTTTCGATAAGGATTTCTTCTTATTGGCGCGCAATTAGGTGACCGAACCTCTCCTTAACAGAACTTCTAGACATTGTCAATATTGCCAATAATAATATGAATAACTTTGTCGTCTCAATTATTGATTTAATAATATAACATATTATACAGATGATACTGTGATAATAATTCAATCAATAATATGAGAGATATGACGCAGCAATTACTGTAGCAATAATTGAGTATAATTGAGTGACTTCTTACGTAAGCATCAATAATCAATACTGTGTGCTACTACGCAACCACGCAGATTCTCGTACTTTTTACTCTTTGGGTAGTTCAACAGCTTTAATGGTAACACTTTCGTCGTTATTTTTATAAAATGATAATTACGCTGCGCTTAAACTATGACAATACTTCCGCTAGGGGTCCACTAATGATTGTGCCGTCGCATTTGATATTCCCCGACAAAAAGAATATTCCCCGACCAAACGAATATTTTATAACAACTTGCATACTTTGCAAAAAAATTCACATATCACCCTTAACTTTAACCTTTATCAATTTAACTATTTACGAAATAAAATAATAATTATAAGAAAATTAAAAAAATTCATTTCATAAAATTTGGGGTCTTACACAAGGTATTATAGGAGTTGAGCTATAATGTAACTAAGTGAGCCAACATTATATACATGTAATCTATTTAGTGAGAAGATAGAATCATTAAGAATTTAACCGACGTGAAAGGCAAGTACTCAAACTAAAGCTTATCTGTTCAAGTTATTTAACTTGTTAAACTGCAAGTTTTTAAATTCAGTTATTCATATGATGTTTAAGTTATGTCAACGTCATTGTTTCAGCTAGACAAATGTTAAGATACAATTATATTTTAATCTTAGTTAATGCTCTCCAAACCATATTTTTATGGTGCGGATTCCCATGATAATGTTGTGAATGAACAACACTTTTTATAGGGGCATATGATATCAGACATTATGATTCTGGTAGACACATTTAGTGTCATATAGACTGTTATGTTGTGCATAATATAGGATACCTTAGGTTGACCCCCTAAAGTAGAAGTCTAGGATATTTTCAGTTTTTACATCTGATTATATCTATGAATTCTGATTTCAAGTACTGTCAATTCTAGTAATGGGTCACTGGTTATTTGACCTTACAGCATGTAAAAGCTTGGTTTTCAACTCAAAATATTCATAAAACTATTTTGTTTAGGAATGTTATATATAAAAATCAATTATTAACAATGTGTGAATTATGTTATGATCAATTATTTTATACTTGCTGAGCAAACATTTGCTCACCCCTTACGTTGAATATAATGTTTTCAGTTAAAATCAAGAAGGCCGGTAGTTTCAGGAGAGATAAAAGAAAAGGCAATTTCACGAAGTAACATTATTAATAAGTGCATGTGCTTAACTAAATTCTAGAGATGTGTAATAAATACTTCAGTACTATATTTAATATTATTATTAATTTGAATGAATGTTGTAAAGGTCTAAAAACCTGGGATTATAAGCTAATGTTTGTATAAGGACTATGTAACTTAAGACAAGTTTAAATTAATAAATGAATGAATGGGTATGATTGTGTAGTATAATGAGCACCAAACCCGAGGTAAAGGTGACCCGAATTTGGGGGCGTCACATATTCAAACGGATGTACCAACTCATTCAGATTTTTTGAGGTTTTTGTAATATTGTCGAATATGTGACTCCAAAAGATTAGTCTCAAAATCGAGATTCATAGAGTTTAGAGGGTTGCTTAAGCGAGGGAAAGGTGTTAGGCACCCCCGACTTATGTGAAAACACGATTATCACATCTTATTGTCTTCCTAAGTGTGAGGTGTAAGACCCCGAATTTTTTTTAAATAAAATGGAATTTCCTTTATTTATTATTTTAAAATAGCAAGGGTTTATTTGATTAATGTGGTTAGTTGTGGGTAAAATGGGCAAATATCTTAAATAAGCAAGTGGTTATAAAATATTCATTATTGTCGGGGAATATTCGTTTGGTCGTGGAATATTCTTGTTGTCGGGGAATATTCGTACGATGGTGCAGCCTTGTGTGGGCCCCATAGCGAAAAGCGATTGGATGAAGAAAACGACAAATATAAGTTGTTTATAAATAACGGCGTAGTTGTTACCAATTAAAAGCTGTTGGAATACCCGGTTGGTTAAAATACAAGATACGTCTGGCGTTGTTGCCTGAAGACACTCAGTATTGCACCAATTATTGATTCTTACGTAAGAAGGCACTACTCAATAATTTTTACAAAGAATTACTATTCAATATTTTATTTTATTGATTCAATAATTGCTACGTTGATATTTTATATTATTGTTGCTTCAATAATTGTCACTACACAAAGATTTTCCATTATCGGATCAATAATTCATATTATTTGAATAATATTATTAGATAAAGATTATTGGCAATGTCTAGAAAGTTTTGTCTAAGGAGAGGTTTGGTCACCTAATTGCACGCCAGTAAGGAGAAATCCTTATTGGAAAGCTCCCTCTTTCACGAACTACCGGTTATCGATTTGTGATTCTCGTAATATAATTTGTGAATAATTAATTATTGATTTATATGATAAGGAAAATATTCATTTTATGTGGATATAGATGGAGAAAATTTTTAATGTGACAATTGTTGAAAATTGATATTTTATCTTTTCTGATAAAATAATTCATTTAAATATATTATTATATTTTAATAATATAATAATGGTGATATTTTTACAATGAATGTGTAATATATGAATAAATGAGGAGGAAGAGTATTTTTGTTACAAAAAATATTTAACACATGTTTTGTGTGTTATAAAAATGTTTAACACATGTTTTGTGTGTTACAAAATTGTTTAACACATGTTTTGTGTGTTAGTGGACCCTATTTTGACTGAAATTTGATTATAGCATGTAAAATCGTCCGTATGTGGATTTCGGTCAATTTCTGTTTGGAATTTGGAAAAACTTTCTTCTGCAAAGTTGTAGAGAATTAAATTTCCTATAGAATGGACATAAGATTTGAATTTTTCTGATAAAAGGGCTATTTATTATGAATTATTGAAGTTCAGGAATATTGGGTCTGAATTGATTTTGTTATAAAAATTGTTTTAAACATGTTTTTCATTTTTTTGTGTGGTAAATGTGTTTTTGATGTGGTGGGCTAAGGAAAATTTGATTATAAATATATTATTTTATTAAATTTTCTGCGTTGGTGTTCTAAGCATTTTCCTATAAATATGGTGCTTAGGTTAGAATTGAAAATCACACCAAAAACTGAAGTTTTCTCTCTCTATATTATCGAGCGTATTTTTGTGAATATTTAGATATCTTGAGTGTTGCTATACGGTGCAAGTTCCTTCAGCACTATATCCAGTATTTCGGTCAGAAGTACTGTCTTTTCGAGGTAAGGGATGTTATTTTTTTTATAAATGATATTATTTCTTTCAATATCATTATGCCGAAATATTGGTAAGATTTTTCTTGTGAAATTCCATTCTTTTCATGTCGGAGTTACTATTCATGAGTTACTATTTATGAGTTACTATTCATGAATTACTATTCATGAGTACTATTCACGAAGCATGATGATTTTTCTTATGAAATTTCTACCTTTTAGTGTCGGAGTTACTATTCACGTATACGTTACTATTCACGTGATACTGCCTTATTCACTTAATCATGGTGCATTATTCACAAAAAAAAATAAATTTTCTTTTCTGTGTCCAAGATTGTCTATTATAGTTCCTATATTTGATTGGATCTATGTTTTGATCTTCATTTTTGAATTCTGCTCCACAATAGTTTATTATGAAGTATTTTTGAACTTGGATTGTCTAAAATATGAATCCTTAATATTTGTTCTTTTATCTCACATGATTCGTTTTCTTTAAAATATTTTTCATCATCCTCAGTCCTAAATGATGATATTACTGAATATCTTTGGCCTGTAGTGCAAAGATTAATGATTTTATGATGAATATCTTTGGCCCGTAGTGCAAAGATGAACAGGTGTTGAGATGAACATGACCAACTGATGAATATCTTTGGCCCGTAGTGCAAAGATGAATATTTGATTCAAGATGTATATTGATTGATGTTACAGGGACAAATTATCGATGATGGACTTTTAAATTCATAAATGATAGTAGATTTCATTCTCTACTTAACTTTTCTAATGAATTATTGTTTCCGCTGTAGTTGTTGATCTAAAACTTGTTGTCTATTGTATTCTATCAGATTTTTCCTTGTTGAAGACTAAGGATAATTTGTTGTACATTATCTTAGTCATAATATTCTTTACTGGGCTAGTTGAGCTCACCCTTTTCCTTTTTGTTTCATTTTTCTTCTCAGGAAGCGAGAATGTAGCGGGGAGTAGTCAGGGTGTGGAGTGATGTTCCAAGGCAGTGGTTATAGTAGTCCTCACTATTCTATAAAATAGTGTATCAATAATTGTAATGAGGACTCATTTTGAGTGTTGATATTGTCTAGAAGACAATATTTGTATTTAAACTCACAGTATGTGTTGTCGTATTTTGCACGACAATTGTAATAATGAAGTTGTAGTTGTTTCTGTACCATGTATTTGGAGACTTAGAATATGTTGGGTGGATTGGACCTATTTTGGGGGCGTCACAGTTGGTATCAGAGCTTAGGGATATGGTCTCTGGCGGAGATCAAGGAATATAACTAGGAGGGGAGAGACGAGTAAATCCTTTGCTAGTGTGTCCTACCTAAGCTTATTTGTTGGTTGGTCAGAATATAAGGATATTATGGTATATGTTAATTTATTTAATTAACCCATGTTTTATGGCAGTATTTAAGAATGGTAACTGAGAATGTTAACAGTGGAGTAAATGAGACCGTGGAGACACCTTTACTCACCAATCAGGAGAACGTGTAACAGGAAGACAATGTTCTTCTTGTGAACAACACCACTGAGCAGACGATGAACGACAGGAAGTTTAGAAACTTTTTGCAGTTCATGCAAAATCAGACGAGGGAGACTCGTGTACAAAATGCAGATGAAAATGATAGCAACGCACGGTTTGTCACAGCCAAGTAGTTCAAAGAGTTGGGAGCACCAGAATTCTGGGGAAAGCCGAATCCGATTAAGGCGGAGACGTGGGTCAAGCAAATTACCAAGATATTTGATGTCTTGGGATGCACGGAGGAATAGAAGGTTCCATTTGCCACTTTTATGTTCCGTAATGAGGCAGATTACTGGTGGGAATCTGTGAAGCGTACCCATCCAGCCGCACTTAGCATGTCTTGGGAAACATTTCAGAAACTGTTCAATGACAAGTACTTTCCTGAAAGTATTCGTCATATGAAGGAGGTAGAGTTTATTAGACTAGAACAGAACAACATGACGGTGTCCCAGTACGAGGCAAAGTTCGCGGAGTTATCCAGGTTTGCACCTCATTTGGTAGAGAATGAGGAACGTATGACGCGGATGTTTTTGAGAGGTTTGAAACTCAAAATTCTTCAATATCTCATTTCTCATAAATTTTCTCTATATTCAGATGTTGTGAATAGGGCTCAGTTATTGGAGCGCGATAATGAGTTAGCTCAATCGAAGAATAACGACCTATAACTCGATGATAATCGTACCGATGGCAATGGTCATCAGAACAATGATAACCATCGTGGAGGAAATTAACATGCCAGAAATGGTCACCACTTCGGTGGTAATCATGGCCAAGATAATAGAAGAAATAATTCAACTGAAAATTTCAAGAAGAGAAGATTTAACGATGATGGGAAGACGTTAGCAGCAGCACCAGCACCAGCACCAGCAACAAATTCTAGGGGAGGAGAACGACCGCCAGTTAGACGCTAAAAATGTGGAGAGGAGGGACATATAAGTCCAAACTATTCGCAGCCTTCCAAGGTATGTTTTAGTTGTGGAAAAGACGATCATATAGCTAGATTTTGTCCTGTAGAGAAATCAAGTCCAGCTGGGACGGTGACACCAAAGGCGGATACGGACAAAACAAAGTCGGCGGTTCCTGGAAGAGCGTTTGTCGTGACTGGCCAAAAAGTGAGTAAACCGAACGAAGTTAGCACGGGTTAGTTAATTATAAATTCTTGCAAAGTTTATACCTTATTAGATACCGGTTCTACCCATTCATTTATTTCTCCTGCTTGTGCTCAACGTTTAAACTTGACTCTAGAGAAATTAGACTTTGACTTATCTGCGGAGACTCCGTTAGGAGAAACTTTCATTACATCCACTATTTATAAATCTTGTTTGATCCAAGTTGGCACCATCACATTACTTGTTGATCTTATTTCTTTAAAGATTCTTGCTTTTGATGTGATTTTAGGGATTGATTGGTTAACTACTCCTCATGCCAAAATTGATTGCTTTCGTAAGGTTGTTAGTTTTCATATTCCTAAGCAACCTGTTATTCGAATTCAAGCAACCAAACCATTGAAGTCAAACACTTTCATATCAAGCCATAAAGTCATTCGTTTATTGAAAAACGGATGTCAAGTTTTCTTAGCCCATCTCATGGACTTGAACAAAAATACGTCAGATTTGAATTATATTTCTGTTGTTAGTGAATTTCCTGACATATTTCCTGAAGAATTTCCTGGCCTACTCCCAGAGCGTGATATTGAATTTTGTATCGACTTTGAACCCGGTACAAAACCTATTTCTAAAATCTCATATCGAATGGCTCCTATTGAACTTCAGGAGTTAAAAATTCAACTATAGAATTTGGTACCCGAGCCTTTATCTGGTGACTTCTTTTGTGGAATGCACTGAAGCCAAACTCTCCGTAGGGGACGCTATATTCGTGCGGTAGTAAACTAATAGGTGCCATTGTGACGTGCTATCCAAGATTGAGATATGAGTCACAGTTGAGAGCAACCTAAGTCAGTAATCGAAATACGTAGCTTTCTAGGCTTAGTTGGTTATTAACGGAAATTCGTGGAAAGATTTTTTCGAATCGCTACTCCATTAACTCAGCTAACTCGTAGAGATACAAAATTTGAATGGAGCAAAGAATGTGGGAAGAGCTTCTAAGAACTCAAGAGGAGACTCATTTCGGCACATGTTCTGACCATACCATCCTGGAAAAGCAAACGTGGTAGCTGACGTGTTGAGTAAAAAATCGTATGTGGTTACGAGTGTGATGTTTTTATCACAAAGACCCATTTCGTATGACTTACAAATGATAGAGATAGGGTTAAGAACTCTAGGGACTCACGTGATGATATACGAGTAAAATCGACTTTAATCGATAAATTAAAACCGCTTAAACTACACACCGAAGCTGATGAATATGAAGAAGAAGATGCAAGAAGTTGTTATTCCAAAATCGAGAATCGGCGTTGTGAGGAAAGTCCAAACCTTCGATTTATTGGTCCATTTGAAATCCTCGATTGAGTAGGAACTGTGGCCAATAGACTCGCTTTACTGCCAAGTATGTTGCGTGTTTATAACGTTTTTCACGTACCGATGTTACGTAAATATATGGACGATTCGAACCATGCTATTGAGTTAGAACCAGACGAAATAACCGAAGATTTAACGTACGAGGAGGTACCTGTCAAGATCTTGGATAGGAAGGAGCATGTCCTACGCACAAAAGTTATACCATAAGTCAAGGTTTTGTGGAGGAACCATGCTATTGAAGAAATTACATGGGAGTTGGAATCAGAAATGAAAGCGAGGTATCCTCACCTTTTCGAAACACCAGGTACGTACGTCAATTTCGAGGATGAAATTTTATAAGGAGGGGAGGTTGTAAGACCCCGAATTTTTTTTAAATAAAATGGAATTTCCTTTATTTATTATTTTAAAATAGTAAGGGTTTATTTGATTAATGTGGTTAGTTGTGGGTAAAATGCGCAAATATCTTAAATAAGCAAGTGGTTATAAAATATTCATTGTTGTCGGGGAATATTCATTTGGTCGTGGAATATTCTTGCTATCTGGAATATTCGCATTGCTGACACTATGACCTTTTGTGGGACCCCATAACGAAAAGTGATTGGATGAAGAAAACGACAAGTATAAGTTGTTTATAAATAACAGCGTAGTTCTTACCGTTAATACTGTTGGAATACCCGGTGGTTAAAATATAGTAATACGCGTTGTTAAACAGTAGCACACGGTATTGCACCAATTATTGATTCTTACGTAAGAAGGCACTACTCAATAATTGTTACAGTAATTACTGTTCAATATTTTATTTTATTGATTCAATAATTGCTATGTTGATATTTTATATTATTGTTGCGTCAATAATTATCACTACACAGTATTTTCCATTATCAGATCAATAATTCATATTATTTGAATAATATTATTATATATCATTATTGGCAATGTCTAGAAAGTTTTGTCTAAGGAGAGGTTTGGTCACCTAATCGCCACCAAAGAAGGAGAAATCCTTATCGAAAGCCCCTCTTTCTGAAAGCTACCGGTTATCGATTATTCGATTTTGTAATATTATTTATGAATAATTAATTATTGATTTATATGATAAGAAAAATATTCATTTTATGTGGATATAGATGGAGCAAAATTTTTAATGTGACAATTGTTGAAAATTGATATTTTATCTTTTCCGATAAAATAATTCATTTAAATATATTATTATATTTTAATAATATAATAATAGTGATATTTTTACAATGAATGTGTAATATATGAATAAATGAGGGGGAAGAGTATTTTTGTTACAAAAAATATTTAACACATATTTTGTGTGTTGGTGGACCCTATTTTGACCAAATTTGATTATAAACAGAAAATCGTCTCAGTGTATGTGGATTTCAGTCAATTTTTGTTTGGAATTTGAAAAAACTTTCTTCTGCAAAGTTGTAGAGAATTAAATTTCCTATAAAATGGACATAAGATTTGAATTTTTCTGATAAAAGGACTATTTATTATGAATTATGAAGTTCTAGAATATTGGGTCTGAATTGATTTTGTTATAAAAATTGTTTTAAACATGTTTTTCATTTTTTTGTGTGGTAAATGTGTTTTTGATGTGGTGGGCTAAGGAAAATTTGATTATAAATATATTATTTTATTAAATTTTTTGCATTGGTGTTTTAAGCATTTTCCTATAAATAAGGTGCTTAGGTTAGAATTGAAAATCAGACCAGAAACTAAGGTTTTCTCTCTCTATATTATCGAGCTTATTTTTGTGAGTATTTATGTAAGACCCCAACTTATTATAAATGAAATTGAATTTTCTCTATTTATTATTTTGAAATAGTAAGGGTTGATTTGATTAATGTGGTTAGTTATGGGTAAAATCTTGAAATATTTCAAATAAGCAAGTGGTTATAAAATATTCATTGTTGTTTGGGAATATTTGTTTGGTCGTGGAATATTCTTCTTTTGGGGAATATTCGCATTACTGCAAATAAAATTTCGTAAATTCTATAACTAAAAAGCGATTGGATGAAGAAAACGACAAATATAAGTTGTTTATAAATAATTGGCGTAGTTGTTCTGAATTATCTTTGTTGGAATACCATGTGGTTAAAACACAAGAAGAATGCAGCGGATTGCACCAATTATTGATTCTTACGTGAAAGGCACTACTCAATAATTGTTACAGTAATTACTGTTTAATATTTTATTTTATTGATTCAATAATTTCTATATTGATATTTTATATTATTGTTGTTTCAATAATTGTCATTACACAGTATTTTCCATTATCGGATCAATAATTCATATTATTTGAATAATATTAGTAGATAACATTATTGGCAATATCTAGAAAGTTCTGTCTATGGAGAGGTTTGGTCACCTAATTGCGCGCCAGTAAGGAAAAATCTTTATTGGTAAGCCCCCTCTTTCCTGGGAACAGCCTGGTTGCCAGTATTGTGATTCTGTAATATTATTTTTGAATAATTAATTATTGATTTATAAGATAAGAAAAATATTCATTTTATGTGGATATAGATGGAGAAAATTTTTAATGTGACAATTGTTGAAAATTAATAATTTATCTTTTTTTGGAAAAATAATTCATTTAAATATATTATTATATTATAATAATATAATTATGGTGATATATTTATAATGAATGTGGGATATATGAATAAATGAAGAGGAAGAGTATTTTTGTTACTAAAAATATTTAAAACATGTTTTTTCATGTTTGTGGACCCCATTTCTTGACTGAAAATTTGATTATAGCTTGTAAAATAGCCCGTTTGTGGATTTCGATCAATTTCTGTTTGGAATTTGGGAAAAACTTTCTTCTGCAAAGTTGTAGAGAATGGAATTTCCTATGGAAAGACATGAGGTTCGAATTTTTCTGATAAAAGGGCTATTTATTATGAATTATTGAAGTTCCGGATTAATTAATTATTATTTATTTTGGAGTTTTAAATGAATTAATTGAGAAAAACATTTTTGTTGTTGTTATTGAGGTGTGGCTGATGTCTAGACTATATTGGTGTGCGTAGGAAATTTAAGAAAAATAAATTATTATTTTATTAAATTTTCTACTTTGGTGTTCTAAGCATTTTCCTATAAATAGGGTGTTTAGGTTAGAATTGAAAATCACACCAGAAACTGAAGTTTTCTTTCTCTTTCTCTCTCTATATTATCGAGCGTATTCTTATGAGTATTTTGATACTTTGAGTGTTCCTATACCGTGCAAGTTCCCTTCAGCACTATATCCAGTATTCCAGTCTGAAGTACTGTCTTTTCGAGGTAAGGGATATTATTTTTTTAAAAAATGATATTATTTCTTCCAATATCATTATGCCAAAATATTGATAGTGTTTTCTTGTGAAATTATTGTCTTTTAGTGTCGGGGTTAGTATTCACGTATACGGCCTTATTCACGATATCTGATCTTATTCACGAATACTAAGACTATTCAAAAGAAAAATTAAATTTTCATTTTTTGTTCAAAATATCTATTATGGATACTAGTTTTGATTGTATCCATGTTTTGATCATTCTTGAATTTTGCTCCACTGTGATTATTTATGAAGTATTTTTGAACCCGGATTGTTTAAAATACGAATCCTTAATATTTGTTCTTTTGTTTCACTGGATTCGTTTTCTTTAAAATATTTTTCATCATCCTCAGTCCTAAATGATGATTTTACTGAATATCTTTGGCCTGTAGTGCAGAGATTAATAATTTTCTAATGAATATCTTTGGCCCGTTGTGCAAAGATGAACAGGTGTTGAGATGAACATCACCAACTGATGAATATCTTTGGCCTGTAATGCAAAGATGAATATTGATTGATGTTACAGGGATAAAATAATGATGATGGACTTTTAAATTCATAGATTATAGTAGATTTCATTCTCTACGTAACTCATCTATGAATTATTATTTCCGCTGCGAATATTGATCTGAAACTTGTTGTCTATTGTATTTTATCAGATTTTTCCCTGTTGAAGACTAACGATAATTTGTTCTATATTATCTTAGTCATAATATTCTTTACTGGGCTAGTTGAGCTCACCCTTTTTTTTTTGTTCCATTTTTCTTCTCAGGAGGCGAGAATGTAGCAAGTACTAGTCGAGGTATGGAATGAAGGTCCTAGGAAGTTATTTAAGTAGTCCTCACCATTTTTGTAAAATAATCAATAATTGTAATGAGGACTTATTTGGGTGTGAATATTGTCTAGATGACAATATTTGTAATTAAACTCACAGTTTATGTATTGTATTTATAAAGTTATAGTTGTTTCTGTACCATGTTATTGACGACTCAAAATGGGTGATGTACACCTATTTTGGGGGCGTCACAGTTGGTATCAAAGCTTAGGGATATGATCTCTGGCGGAGATCGGGGAATAAAACTAGGAGGGGAGAGACGAGTAAATCCTTCGCTAGTGTGTCCTACCTAAGCTTATTTGTTGGTTGGTCAATATATAGGGATATTATGTGATATGTTGATTTCTTTAATTAACCCTTATTTTATGACAGTATTTGAGAATGTCGAATGAGAATGTTAACAGTAGGGCAAATGAGACCGTGGAGACACCTTTACTCACCAACGAGGAGAAGCGTCATAACAGTCGGGCAATGTTCCTCCCGTGAACAACACCAATCGAAAGATGATGAACGACGGGATGTTTAGAAGCTTTTTGCAGTTCATACAAAATCAGACGAGGGAGACTCGTACACAAAATACAAGTGGAAATGATAACAACACACGGTTTGTCACAGCCAAGCAGTTCAAAGAGTTGGGACCACTAGAATTCTAGGGAAAGCCGAATCCGATTAAGGCAGAAATGTGGGTCAAACAAATTACCAAGATATTCGATGTCTTAGGATGCACGGAGGAACAGAAGGTTCCATTCACCACCTTTATGTTCCGTAATGAGGCTGATTACTGGTGGGAATCTGTGAAACGTACCCATCCAGTCGCACTCAGTATGTCTTGGGAGACATTTCAGAAACTATTCAATGACAAGTACTTTCCTGAAAGTATTTGTCATATGAAGGAAGTGGAGTTTATTAGATTGGAACAAAATAACATGACGGTGTCCCAGTACGAGGCGAAGTTTGCAAAGTTATCCAGGTTTGTATCTCATTTGGTGGAGAATGAGGAACGTATGACGTGGATGTTTCTAAGAGGTTTGAAACCCGACATACGTCAATATCTCATTTCTCATAAATTTTCTCTCTATTCAGATGTTGTCAATAGGGCTCAATTATTAGAGCGAGATAACGAGTACGTTCAACCGAAGGACCATAACCAGGATCATACTGGTGACAGCAATCATCAGAACAACGATAACCAGCGGAGAAAGAAAAATACGGACAAAAGCGGCAACCACTCTGGTGGTAATCATGGCCATGAAAATAGAAGAAGCGAGTCGGGGGGGATTTTAAAAAGAGAAGATTCAACAATGACAATGCAATACGTCAAGACCAAAGAAGAATCGGTTCTAGGAGGAGAACGACCACCGGTCGATGCTATAAATGCGGAAAGAGGACATATCATTGAACCGCCCACAACAGTTCAAGGTATGTTATAATTATGGAAAGGAAGGACATATCGCTCGAGATTGTACAGCAGCGAAACCAAGTCCAGCGGGGATGGTGACTCAAAAGGCTATCGCAGAAAAGCGTTTATCGTGACTGGTCAAAATGCAAGGAACCCAAACGAGGTGATCACGGGTAAGCTAATCATAAATTCTTGTGAAGTTTATACCTTACTAGATACCAGTGCTACCCATTCATTTATCTCTCCTGCTTGTGCTCAACGTTTAAACTTAACTCCGGAGAAATTAAACTTTGATTTATTTGTGGAGACTCCGTTAGGAGAAACTTTCATCACATCCACTGTTTATAAATCTTGTTTGATCCAAGTTGGCACCATCACATTACCTGTTGACCTTATCTCTTTAAAGATACTTGCTTTTGATGTGATTTTAGGGATTGATTGGTTAACTACTCATCATGCCAAAATTGATTATTTTCGTAAGGTTGTTAGTTTTCATATTCCTAACCAACCTGTTGTATGAATTCAAGCAACTAAACCACTAAAATCAATCACTATCATATCAAATCATAAAGCTATTCGTTTATTAAAAAATGGATGTCAAGCTTTCTTAGCCCATGTTATGGATTTGAATAAAGACACGCCGATTTGAATAATATTCCCGTTGTTAGTAAATTTCCGACGATTTCAAAGAACTTCCCGCCTACCCCATAACGTGAAGTTGAATTCTTTATTGATCTTGAACTCGGTACAAAGCCCATTTCTAAAACCCTATATCGAATGGCTCTATTGAACTTCAGAGTTAAAGGTCCAACTACAGGAGTTGTTGGATATCGGTTTCATTCGTCCTAGTACATCTCCTTGGGGTGCTCCTATTTTATTTGTAAAGAAGAAAGATAGGAGTATGCGACTTTGTATTGACTACACGAATTGAACCATGTCACTATCAAGAATAGTTATCCGCTACCTCGTATTGATGATGACCGTTTGACCAGCTTGCAAGGAGCACAATTCTTTTCAAAATCGATCTTCGCTCGGATATCATCAAATTGAAGATTAGAATCGAGGATATTCCAAAGATCGCCTTGAGTAACTCTGATGCGGGCATTATGAATTCTTAGTCATGTCTTTTGGATTGACTAATGCTCCCGCGACTTTCATGGATATGATGAACCGAGTATTCAAGGATTATTTGGATTAGTTTGTTATTGTCTTTATTGATGACATCCTCATATATTCCAAAAGCCGTGAAGATCATGAGCACCATTTGAAGCTGGTACTCCAAAGGCTTCGTGAAAACAAGTTATATGCCAAGTTGAAGAAATGCGAGTTCTGGCTTGAGGAAGTAGCATTCCTTGGGCACGTGGTGTCAAAACATGGAGTATCTGTTGACCCGGCGAAGATTAAAGCAATACAAAGTTGGGAGCAACCAAGCTCGGTGGAAGTCAAGTCGTAGCTTTCTAGGCTTAGTTGGTTATTATCGAGATTTGTGGAAGAATTTTCTCGAATCGCTATCTCAGCTTAACTCACCGACTTTAAAGATACCAAATTCAGTATGGAGCGAGGAATGTGAAAAGAGTTTTCAAGAGCTTAAGAGGAGACTCATTTGGCACCTTTTCCGACAATACCATCCGGTTCTTGATGGATTTGTTATCTACAAAGAATGCTTGAGCAAAGGGTTAGGATGTGTTCTCATACAACGTGGGAAAGTCATAGCCTATGCCTCATGACAACTTAAAGAGTATGAGAGAATTATCCTACTCATGATCTAGAGTTAGCGCAATCGTTTGCTGCTTAAAGATCTAGAGGCACTATCTATATGGAGAGAAAGTGGAGATATATTCAGACCATAAAAGCCTCAAATATTTCTTCACCCAAAAGGAACTCAACATGCGGCAATGACGTTGGCTTGAGCTGTTAAAAGATTATGACCACACCATTCAATACCATCCAGGAAAAGCAAACGTGGTAGCTGATGAGTGAGTTTTATACACATGAATTGGATACATTCGGGCTTAATTCATTGTTGTTCTCAAGTCTTTTAGAATACTTTTTAAGTGTTTGTATCTATTCAAGCATGTTTTATGTTGTTTTGAAGGAATTGGGACAAAAGTTACTTGGATCGACGTTCGGGGTGGCTAGATTCGCGTTTTCGGCTTGCCATTTATATAGCAGTCACTTAAGAGCCAATTTGGGTATTTCTCCGGACCTTATTTCGGAAAACATAAAGAATGAAAGTTGTAGATCTACTTCTCCTCTTTCCGGATCATTTTGAATCATCTAAATCAGAGTTCGGACGAAAAGGTTATGGCCATTTTTCCAAAGGACGTCGGAGTAGAAAATGTCAGAAAAAGTGGCAGCGCCGGGGCGCCCATTTTTGGCCTATGCCCAGCGCCGAGGCGCTGGGGAGCAGTGTTTGAGCGTCAAGCCCAGCGTTGGGGTGTTGGGGAAGGGCTTGGTGATGGCTTGGATGCGTTTTTGGGTGAATTTTGACACCTTTTTGACTCCAAATTGGATTGGGTTTGTTCCTAAGCTAAAAATTGGACTTGTAACCTATAAATACATGATGTAAGGCATAAAATAGAGAGAGATTACATAGATTTGACTAGATTAAATACTCCATTAGATTAGAATAAAAACCCTAGTTCTTAATTAGCCATTGGAGATTGAAGCAAATTGAAGAACACTGAAGATCAAGAGCAGGAGCAAGAGGGGAGCATCGATTTGGCTTGACAAAGATTCTATTCTCTTCTCTTATCATACTTTTATCTTTTAATGTCTATTCAATTGTGGATTCTTGGTTTTAATTCATTAATTATGAACTAACTCTTTTATTAAGATTTCAATTGAACCTTTTATGGCTATAAATTAGTTATTTAATTTATTCCAATTATTTATGTCAAAGTGAGTTGTTTATCTTGCCTTATGCTTATTGATTAATTATCTGATCAGTAATGACCTTGTTACTCTAGAAGGAATTGGAAGAGGAATCTAGGGTTAGAACTGGGCATGATATCATGTGACTTAGTTATTTGCACAGTGAATAATTAGGTTTGTGAATAGAATGGAAATATCTGTTCACCGCATGTAACACATAAGGAATTGGGATTGTAATGAGTTTAATTCAATTGTTTTGCATAAGAATATAGCAAAATTAATCTGGATTAAATAGAAGGCAATTGATCACTTGGAAAAGGGCTTTTGGCATTTGAGAATTCCTGTTAACAATTCAGTAGACATTATAATTGGGATAATTGGATAATTGATTTATAGTTCATAATTGGGGATATTGGAGTCTTAATCCTTATTTATCTGAATTCAATCAAATCTTAGTTTTGTTTATTTGCTTTATTTTAGAATAATCTCTTTTAATTATTTTAATTTAGTTTTCTTAATTAGAAAAATCACGATTTGAGATTGTTTAAATAAAATTAGTTTGGTTAAGAATTAGTACTTGGTAATTTTTATTAAATAATTCCTCGTGGGAACGATACTCTACTTTCACTTTATTACTTGTTGACCATGTATACTTGCACGTATTCATTAATTGTGAAATCGATCAACAAGTTTTTGGTGCCGTTGCCGGGGAATTAATTTAATAATTATTTACCAATATTAATTTCAATCAAATTAGTCTTAATTTAAACATTTTTATTTTTATTTTTAATTCTCTTCCTATATTTCTCTCTTTTCATGTACCATGGATGAGTTTGAATATCAATGGCCATACACGTTCTTGGCTCAACCAAGGGAAACAAGGATTGATGGACTTAATACATCTTCTATAGAGGCAACTTCGAAGACATTGGAGGTTTGCGCAGCCATACGGAGGCAAAGGATGGCAAGAATGACTCAGCCAAGGGGAGAGGAGATTGACAGACTCGAGAAACTTTCTACATTGTCAGCACAGATTGAGACACTTTCGAGGATGTTTGAAGCTTTTGAAGCTCAACGTCATCAAAGTGTGGTGGTTACTTGTGATTATTGTGCTGGAAATCATATGAGTCATCAATGCGCCATCAGTTTCGAGCCGGTACAGTACGGTGGTGATTACCCCAATAATTATGTCTATCCTAACAACTATTATCAGGATTGGGGGTATCACCCGGATTTTTCATGGAACCATACTCATCAAGATCAATTTTATGCTCCAAGTCCAACGTACCTACCAGATTTCTCGTGTCCACCTCCACTACAACAGGAAGAACATTCAAATTTGGAGGAAACTTTGTCCAAGTACATAGCTTCAGGTGAGGAGAGGAGGATTAATCAAGAGATATTGAGTCAAAATTTTACAACCCAAACAGAACAACTAATCAATGCCTCAAACATTTGTCCTCAATACCCTTGGCTCTATGACATGAATTTCGAGACTGATGGTGAGCCCGAACCAAATCTTCAACCGGATGTGCCAAATGATATAGATGTTGAAAGAGAGGAAAGACTTGGAGACCAAGAAAAGGAGATCGGCGAAGATCTAACTTTGAGTACCAACGAAGATGAACCGATTTCATTAGTGTCCCATGTACCTTCTCCACCAATGTTCAAGAATCGGGGCAATTTTGCAAAACCATGCCCAATTGGTAGTCATATCGTCGGCAAAGCTCTTTGTGACATAAGAGCTAGTACAGTTGTGAAGTCATGGTGGGATGAAAAGGAGAAGATAGAGGAAGATTCCATTATGTTTATTAAGCTTCAATGCCCTAATCTGATCATCGACATAATGGAGAAAACACCTAGTGGGTTGCCGTTCTTAATGGGGATCCTATCTACAAAGAGCGTGCTAGGTGACTTCAATTCAAGGGTTTTTGCTAATGGGAACCTCCCAAAAGTAACATTGCTTCTGATGGATGGAGGGTTCCTCAATTTTCATAGGGTAATTGGATAGAGAGTTGAAGAATCAGGCTGAGACTATAAAACAAGCGCTTATTGGGAGGCAACCCAAGTTTAATTTTTATTTTTAGTTTTTATTAAGTTTTATATTAGTAGTTTTGAATTTGCATTTACTTAGAATTTAATAAAATTGTTTCTATCATGGTTTACAGGTTATTCAAGTCAAATTCAAGTGTGGTGCCCAATTTGTTCCATGTGCCTAGCTTATTCTCCAAACTTAGCGGACAAGGAAGAAGATTGCTATATTTTCAGGGAAGTCCTCTACTTTAAACTTTTCTATTTCAGCCATTGAGGACAATGTCTAGTTTAAGTTTGGGGGCATTTTAGTGTCTTATTGCATATAGTTAGTTATCTGCATAGTAGTTCATTTTTTTTATGTGTTAGCATTGTTTTTTTTAGGTTGCATATAATACATGGTAGCTATTTGCATATTCATATATGTGTTGCATTAGTATGTGTTCATGTAGTATAATTGCATTTTTTTTTTTTTTTTTGCATGAATTTGTGTGATAGGTTGGTGTGGTCTTAGCTCGGCCAATGATAAGATTGGTTGTGCATGTTAACTTGAACAGTGTTGATAATTGATGATGAGTTCTAATTTTAATCATGATGATAATCTGAGCCTCTCTTAAACTTATGTAACCGGTTAGCACTTAAAGTTTAACTGTTTTAATCCACTTGCTTCAAGGGTTTCATAATTTGTTTCTGAGGGAAAATCTTGGTTAAAATTTAAGAAAAGTAGTGAACTGGCAGTAAAGGTTGGAATGACGTAAAAGCTTGAGTTTGGGGGAATCTATGGGTTATATATATTACAAAAAGAAAAAAAAAGGAATGATGAAAAGAAAAAAAAAGAGAAAAAAATCCAGAAAGAAAGAAAAAAAAAGAATAAACATCGTGGCATGCTTGTCTAGTTTTGTGGCCTTTATTACTTGAGTAAGTAAGCCCGAGGGGATTGTCTTTACACCTAGTGCCCTAAGGTCTTAATGGCTTGGGAGTCGTTGGTCGAAAGCTCGTTAAGGTAGCAATCTAAAAAAGCCTAAGGAATAAGACATTGCACAGCCATGAGAAAAAAAATGAATAAAACACGAGAAAGAGCAAAAATGCCCTCGTGGTTGAATAAAAGTATAAATAAATCTTGTATTTACCTTAAGACTTGGTAATTGCTTAGTTTTAACCGGAGTTGTCATGTTCACAAAAGTAATTGAATTGGAACTGAAATTTTCCTTTTAAGAAGTTTGTTATGTGATTATCTTGAATTGTGGTTGGTTAGAATGGTTAACAAGCACACACGCACAACATGGGTGATGACAGGTTTGGATTGACTAATTGGTTAGAGTTATGGATTTTAACTTGATTGGATATATTGTTTGAGTATCATTGGTATCTTTGAGGCCTGTTGCTACATATCATACTGATTTATTACTGGGTTTGTAGGTATATTAGAAAGTAGATCATGCATATGCATTCATGTAGTTGAGTTAGTTTGTTTATTTTTAGTTCTTTTGTGTTTTTGCTTGAGGACAAGCAAATGTTTAAGTTTGGGGGTATTTTATGAGTGAGTTTTATACACATGAATTGGATACATTCAGGCTTAATTTATTGTTGTTCTCAAGTCTTTTAGAATATTTTTTAAGTGTTTGTGTCTATTCAAGCATGTTTTATGTTGTTTTGTAGGAATTGGGACAAAAGTTACTTGGATCGACGTTCGAGGTGGCTAGATTCGCGTTTTCGGCTTGCCATTTATATAGCAGACACTTTAGATCCAATTTTAGTATTGCTCCGGATCTTATTTCGAAAAAATTAAAGAATGAAAGTTGTATATCTACTTCTCCTCTTTCTGGATCATCTTGAATCATCAAAATCGGAGTTCGGACGAAGAGGTTATGGCCATTTTCCTAAAGGACGTCGGAGTAGAAAATGTCGAGAAAATGTGGCGTACCGGGCGCCCATTTTTAGGCCTATGCCCATCTTAAAGTCGGGCGCTGGGGAGCAAAGCGATTTGAGCGTCAAGCCCAAAGGTCAAGCGCCAGGAAGGGCTTGGTGATGGCCTGGATGCGTTTTTGGGTGAATTTTGACACCATTTTGACTCCAAATTGGATTGGGTTTGTTCCTAAGCTAAAAATTGGACTTATAACCTATAAATACATGATGTAAGGCATAAAATAAAGGGAGATTACATAGATTGGACTAGATTAAACACTCCATTATATTAGAATAAAAACCCTAGTTCTTAATTAGCCATTGGAGATTGAAGCAAACTGAAGAACAATGAAGATCAAGAGCGAGAGAAGCAGGAGGGAGCATCGAGATTTGGTCGACAATGATTCTATTCTCTTCTCTTATCATAATTTTATCTTTTAATGTCTATTCAATTGTGGATTCTTAGTTTTAATTCATTAATTATGAACTAACTCTTTTATTAAGATTTCAATTGAACCTTTTATGGCTATAAATTAGTTATTTAATTTATTCCAATTATTTGTGTCAAAGTGAGTTGTTTATCTTGCCTTATGCTTATTGATTAATTATCTGATCAGTAATGACCTTGTTACTCTAGAAGGAATTGGAAGAGGAATTCTAGGGTTAGAACTGGGCATGATATCATGTGACTTAGTTATTTGCATAGTGAATAATTAGGTTTGTGAATAGAATGGAAATATCTATTCGCTGCATGTAACACATAAGGAATTGGGATTGTAACGAGTTTAATTCAATTATTTTACATAGGAATATAGCAAAATTAATTTGGATTAAATAGAAGGCAATTGATCACTTGGAAAAGGGCTTTTGGCATTTGAGAATTCCTGTTAACAATTCAGTAGACATAATAATTGGGATAATTGGATAATTGATTTATAGTTGATAATTGGGGATATTGGAGTCTTAATCCTTATTTATCTGAATTCAATCAAGTCTTAGTTTTGTTTATATTCTTTATTTTAGAATAATCTCTTTTAATTATTTTAATTTAGTTTTCTTAATTAGAAAAATCACGATTTGAGATTGTTTAAATAAAATTAGTTTGGTTAAGAATTAGTACTTGGTAATTTTTATTAAATAATTCCTCGTGGGAACGATACTCTACTTTCACTTTATTACTTGTTGACCATGTATACTTGCACGTATTCATTGATTGTGAAATCGATCAACAGTAGCTGACGCATTGACTAGAAGATCATATGCAGGAACGAGTGCGATGATGTCAAGTATACGCATAGAACCAACTTTAATCGATGAAGTTAAAGTTGCTCAAGCCAATCAATCTTGTGATGCGATATAAAGGAGAAAGTACAAGAAGGTGCTATTCCGGAAGCAAGAATCGATGAAGAGGGAATACTTCGAGTCCACTCCAGACTTTGTGTTCCTGACGACTCTAATTTGAAATAAAAGATCATGACGGAGGCGCATAATACACCGTTTGAAATCCATCTTGGAAGTACCAAAATGTATCGTGATCTTCGACATACATTTTTGTGGAATAATATGAAGAGAGAGATTGCAAAGTTTATCTCGAGGTGTTTAACTTGTCAACGTGTAAAGGCGGAGCATCAAGTACCTTAGGGTCCGTTGCAACCACTTGAGATTCTTAAATGGAAGTGGGAACACATTACCATGGATTTCGTTACAGGTCTTCCCACGGTTTCTCAAGGTATAAATGTAATTTGGGTTATTGTTGATAGATTAACCAAGTCTGCTCATTTCTTGCCGATACGGGAGACTTATTCCCTTGAACGTCTTGCTAGTATATATATAAATAAATGAGATTGTGAGGTTGCATGGCATGCCAAGATCCATAGTTTCGGATCGTGACCCAAGATTCACTTCAAGATTTTGGGTTAGCTTGTAAAAAAGCTACGGCACGCGGATTTACGATTGATTCGCATACCATCCTCAAACGACGAACAATCGAGAGGACTATTCAAACTCTTGAAGATTTATTAAGACTACTGTGTCCTGAACTTCAAGGGCGGTTGGGATAAGTATTTACCATTGGTGGAATTCTCCTACAACAATAGTTATCAGGCAAGTATAGGTGTGGCTCCATTTGAAGCATTATATGGACGAAAGTGTCGCTCTCCAATATGTTGGGACGAGGTGGGTGAAACAACATTATTGGGACTAGAGTTGGTACGTATGACTACAGAAAAGATCCAAATGATTCGACAATGTATACAAACGGCACAGGATTGACAAAAGAGTTATGCGAATCTTCATCGGAAGGACGTGGAATTTAGTATTGGGGATCATATATTGTTGCGTGTGGCTCCATGGAAAGGAGTTACAAGATTTGGAAAGAGAGGAAAGCTCAATCCACGATTTATTGGTCCATTTTAGATTCTTGACCGAGTAGGAAATGTAGCCTATAGACTCGCGTTACCTCCAAGTATGTCTCGTGTTCATAATGTTTTTCATATATCTGTGCTTCGTAAATATGTGAAAGACCCGAACCACCTTATTGAGTTAGAACCGGATGAGATAGCCGAAGACTTAACGTACGAAGAGGTACCTATCAAGATCTTGGATAGGAAGGAGCATGTCCTACGCACAAAGGTCATACCCCAAGTCAAAGTTTTGTGGAGGAACCATGCTATAGAGGAAATGACCTGGGAGTTGGAAACGGAAATAAAAGCGAGGTATCCTCACCTTTTCGAAATACCAGGTACGTACGTCAATTTCGAGGACGAAATTTCATAAGGAGGGGAGGTTGTAAGACCCCAACTTATGATAAATGAAATTGAATTTCCTCTATTTATTATTTTGAAATAGTAAGGGTTGATTTGATTAATGTGGTTAGTTATGGGTAAAATGCGCAAATATTTCAAATAAACAAGTGGTTATAAAATATTCATTGTTGTCGGGGAATATTTGTTTGGTCGTGGAATATTCTTACTGCTGTCGGGAATATTCGTATGCGGCACAACAGCGACCTTAATGTGGGCCCCATAACTAAAAGCGATTGGATGAAGAAAACGACAAATATAAGTTGTTTATAAATAATCAGGCGTAGTTATTCTAGTTAATCTTTGTTGGAATACCCTTGGTTAAAACACAAGAAGAGCACGGTATTGCACCAATTATTGATTCTTACGTAAGAAGGCACTACTCAATAATTGTTACGATAATTCTTGTTTAATATTTTATTTTATTGATTCAATAATTGCTACGTTGATATTTTATATTATTGGTGTTTCAATAATTGTCATTACACAGTATTTTCCATTATCGGATCAATAATTCATATTATCTGAATAATATTAGTAGATAACATTATTGGCAATGTCTAGAAAGTTCTGTCTAAGGAGAGGTTTGGTCACCTAATTGCGCGCCAGTAAAGAGAAATCTTTATTGGAAAGCCCCCTCTTTCTTAGGAAATGACTGGTTGATGATGATTGTGATTCTCAGAATATTATTTGTGAATAATTAATTATTGATTTATATGATAAGGAAATTATTCATTTTATGTGGATATAGATGGAGAAAATTTTAATGTAACAAATGTTGAAAATTAATATTTTATCTTTTTCTGATAAAATAATTCATTTAAATATATTATTATATTATAATAATATAATAATGGTGATATTTTTACAATAAATATGGGATATATGAATAAATGAAGAGGAAGAGTATTTTTGTTACTAAAAATATTTAAAACATGTTTTTTCATGTTTATGGACCTCATTTCTTAACTGAAAATTTGATCATAGCCTGTAAAATCGCCCGTTTGTGGATTTCGATCAATTTCTATTTGGAATTTGGGAAAAACTTTCTTCTGCAAAGTTGTAGATAATGGAATTTCCTATGGAAAGGACATGAGGTTCAAATTTTTCTGATAAAAGGGCTATTTATTATGAATTATTGAAGTTCCGGATTAATTAATTATTATTTTTTTTTAGAGTTTTAAATGAATTAATTGAGAAAAACATTTTTGTGGTTGTTATTGAGGTGTGGCTGATGTCTAGACTATATTGGTGTGCGTAGGAAATTTAAGAAAAATAAATTATTATTTTATTAAATTTTCTGCTTTAGTGTTCTAAGCATTTTCCTATAAATAGGGTGCTTAGGTTAGAATTGAAAATCACACCAGAAACTGAAGTTTTCTCTCTCTATATTATCGAGCGTATTCTTATAAGTATTTTGATACTTTGAGTGTTCCTATCTGCGCAAGTTCCTTCAAAGACTATATCCAAAGATTCCATGTAAGTAATCTTGTTTTTCGGTAAGGGATATTATTTTTTAAAAAAATGATATTATTTCTTCCAATATCATTATGCCGAAATATTGATAGTATTTTCTTGTGAAATTATTGTCTTTTAGTGTCGGGGTTAGTATTCACGTATACGGAACTATTCACGTATACGGTACTATTCACGAATACGACACTATTCAAAAAAAAAATTCATTTTTTGTTCAAAATATTTATTATGGATACTAGCTTTAATTGTATCCATGTTTTGATCATTCTTGAATTTTGCTCCACTGTGAATATTTATGAAGTATTTTTGAACCCGGATTGTTTAAAATACGAATCCTTAATATTTGTTCTTTTGTTTCACTGGATTCGTTTTCTTTAAAATATTTTTCATCATCCTCAGTCCTAAATGATGATTTTACTGAATATCTTTGGCCTGTAGTACAAAGATTAATGATTTTCTGATGAATATCTTTGGCCAGTAGTGCAAAGATGAACAGGTGTTGAGATGAACATGACCAACTGATGAATATCTTTGGCCCGTAGTGCAAAGATGAATATTTGATTCAAGATGTATATTGATTGATGTTACAGGGACAAATTATCGATGATGGACTTTTAAATTCATAGATGATAGTAGATTTCATTCTCTACTTAACGTTTCTAATGAATAGTTGTTTCCGCTGCAGTTGTTGATCTAAAACTTGTTGTCTATTGTATTCTATCAGATTTTTCCCTGTTAAAGACTAAGGATAATTTGTTGTACATTTTCTTAGTCATAATATTCTTTACTGGGCTAGTTGAGCTCACCCTTTTCCTTTTTGTTCCATTTTTCTTCTCAGGAAGCGAGAATATAGCGGGGAGTAGTCAGGGTGTGGAGTGATGTTCCAAGGCAGTGGTTATAGTAGTCCTCACTATTCTGTAAAATAGTGTATCAATAATTGTAATGAGGACTCATTTGAGTGTTGATATTGTCTAGAAGACAATATTTGTATTTAAACTCACAGTATGTGTTGTCGTATTTTGCACGACAATTGTAATAATGAAGTTGTAGTTGTTTCTGTACCATGTATTTGGCGACTCAGAATAGGTTGGGTGGATTGGACCTATTTTGGGGGCGTCACATGAGGTGTGTGTGCGTGTGTGTACGTGATTGAGAAAGCCTAAGATGCTTAACTCGAAATCATGTTTAAGTGCGTCATTTTGAAAGTAATTCTAAGCTCTTTAGCTTATGCGCAAAGGATTCGTTTTAAATTAGATTTTGATAAAAAGCATTTTGGGGTGACGTTTTGGAAAACTAGGTTTTTTCGAGTAGAGACTCTTTACTACTCAATTTTAGACTTAAGTTTGTCTAGTATCCTGAGTCAATTTGATTTTTATAAGATCTTTATTGTTTTATTCAAAAATTTATTTTGGGTGATAATATATCAAATCAAACACCAAAAAGGGTTAGGACCGCCCGTTGGCATGAAAGCCATCTCGACAATCCCAAAAACTCCCAATCATAATTTTCACTATCACAGGGGCTTAAATCCTATCTCTCGAGATGAAGCCCTCGATGTCCTTTTAAGACCCAAATTATATGTACAATGAGTTGGATACTAATCATTACAATTGAAACCATATCCGTCGTGGGAATTTAATCAGGATCTTTTTCATAGATCTTGATTCCATTATTCCTAGGCTCATATTACAATCGAAACAAAAGCAACACAAAAGATCAAAAAACGAGCTCCCGTAACCCTATCTTTTAGATTGTAAAATAGAAACCAACATCGATAGGGACTATGTGTATCGACGAGATGTATTGAAAGGACTTAGAATTTAGGACACGAGTATGTAGATCTAAGGTGCCTAAGATATGTACAATGACACAACCAGGATTAAAATATAACAAATATCTCACAAACTAGCGATCAGGTGATTCAATTGTTAGAATCCATTGACGGGGGATAGATGGGACCCCCTCCCCACTAGTTATAGATCTAGGGTTTTGCGGAGTGATCAAAATCAACAAAAAACATTGAAAATAACTAGATCTAAACTAGATCCAAGCCAATCTAGCATAAAGATTCAAGCTTTGAATTTTAGAATCGGGTATGGGTTAGATCTGAGCTAAATCTTGGATAGATCTAGTAAAAAGATTCAATCTTTAATACTCCCTCAATTCTTAAATAAGTGTCGTTTTAGAGGGTTTCACAATTATTAAGGAAGTCATTTATTGCTTTAATTTTGTCATTAAGATTGATATGTTTTACCACAAATATCCTTGCATTAATTAAGAAAATATGTATAAAGTTGCCTAGATAAATGAGATAAAAAGATACTTGAGGGTAATAAAGGAAAATTTGTAATTAATGCTTCTTAGAAATTTGTTAACGTCAACGTCAGTTATTTAGGAATGGAGGGAGTAACTTCTAAGCACAATAGCCGATAAAACAAAGTATATCTATAGAAAATAAATGAATATGTGTATAAAGATCGAAACTTGGATAAGATCTAATCACAATAACAAATAAAACACAAGAGATCTAATAGATCTATATTGAATATGCAAAAAGATTAAATTTTTCACCTTGCCTGATGGAGGAACAAGCTCTCTAGCCTTGGATCTATGCTATTGCATTCAAATGGGTGAGATCTATCTACCAAATGCTAGATTTATATGGAATCCAAAGATTTTCTACTCTCAAATTCGAGTCTTTCTCTCTCTAGAAGTCCTTCTCTCTTTCTAAAACTATTGAATTATGCTCCTCCTTTACAAAATGAGCTAAAATCGTCCATATATAGACCTCAGGGACCAACAACAGATGCATCGGTTGGCCACAATTATATCTGCAGCTAGGCCGCATATGTAAATGTGGTTGGCCTTAGTTGGGCCCACAACCTCAATTTTCATGTCGTGCAGTTAGCTCGCGCGCTTTTTGCTTAAACGTTCGTACTTTTCAATCCGGGAAAGAGCTGGAAGACATGTCAAACCATTCTAAAAGGCTCTTTCTGAGAGCTACGTAATGACATAGAGTTTGACCAATTTTGGGTCCGGGAAGATGGAGCAAAAAGCATAAAAGCATCTTCCTGAAACCACAGGATAGTCAACCGTACGTCTTGCTTTGAGTAGTCTAGTACTCGAGGATCGTTGTGGCGGCTTCTATAAATTCATCATCAGCTACGTGATCCTTGTTTGATTATCTTGACGTCGGAGTAAAATAACTCTTTTACCCTCCTGCCAGGGTTAGTGAAATTTCGAATGTCTACACCTACATAATAATTCGACCAATTTAATCATTGAAAATGTTTATATGTGAGCAGTATTTGAGTATCATTTAAATGTTTTATACAATTGAACTAAGTAATATACCGCCAAAGTGTACTTATACTCACATGACCGGAGCTTGTGATCATTCTAACTATTTTTTTGGCCATATTTCCCTTGATCATGACCAGTATATACACTGGTACTTGGAAGGGAATATCGAGAAGATTAAAACTTGATGTTACCAATTGTAAATGAGTATATAATTCAGGATGAAATAAGCTACTAACCTTTTTCTGAAGTTTTTTTTTCCTTGTGCCAAGTGGCCCTATATCGCCGCGATATTTGTTATCTGAAGCAAAACAGCCAGAGTTGTTCCTGAGCACGGGCGGTAGGGTCGACCACCAGAGCCCCGATCGAGAGGGCCCCACCTTATATATATATATATATATATATATATATATATATATATATATATATATATATATATATGAATGATCCATAACATCTATATGTTATGGGATAAAAAGTGGCATATAGGCTCTAAACCATCCGTTACATTGATGAAAGGTTGAGATTAGAAGTAGGAACACACCGTCCGCTAGTAATTCTAGCGGACGTGTTTAATCAAATTTTTGGACACTTATGCCCCTCCAATAGACCAAAAGGAGAGCAAGACGAGCAGTATGTACAACGTCCGCTAGACATACTAGCGGACGGTAAAAGTCAAATATTAACAAAAACATAGCAAAACAGAGCAAGAAGATCAGTATGTACAGCGTCCACTAGATATACTAGCGGACGGTAAATCTCAGATCTCACGAATTAACAATTACCTATAACAAGAACTCCACTGCAATTCCTATGTATTAACAGTCCTATGTATTAACAATTACCTGTAACAAGAACTCCACTGCAATGAAAAACTTATGTATTAACGTTAACTTATACAATGAGTTGTAACAAGAACTCCACTGCAATTAAAAATTAACTAATTCACTGCAACAAAACTCCTCTGTAATAATAGGTTTAATTTACTGCAATTACAAACTGTTACAATTCCCATTAACAAGAACTCCTCTATTAACAAATACAATCCAAATCAAATTTTGGCACAACTAGCATATTGTTCTCAATTCAATTACAACACAAATTAATTATTTACAACACCCAGAATAATATCAAGATAAAATTCTAAATTATTCCAAATTTTGAGAAGTTCCTGTACATCAACAATACATTCCAAATACATCAAAATTTCCAAATCTTTCCAAATCAAAACAAGATATATCAAATTCCAAATTCTATACACTCAAATATATCAAATTTCCAAAGGAGATCAAATCAAATATATTAAATCCAAATTATTCCAAAACAAATAAATACAACACATCCTATTCTAAATCAACAACAAAATTTATTCAAGTACATAACAAAATTATATTATACAAACCTACTATATTAAGAGATAGATGGTATATCAAAGTTAATAAACTTTTTGCCCTACCAAGGTAAACAAAATATTATAGCCGCCTTCAATTGACATCAAGGAAGAAAACCACACAATTAATCAAGCAAGCCTACCCCTCTCAAATCGTTGTGGTAAGTATAGAATTATGGCGGAAGATATGTTTAATTCTAGTTCCTCAAATTCTTCTCGTGATAATATTGACATGGATAATATTGGTGCTCATAACATCAACCAAACGCATATTAATGATTCAAAAAATCCGTACGAGGGTCAGATTTTTACTACTATTCAAGAGGCGGAAGATTTTTATAGAAACTGTGCACGAAGTAGTGGATTTGGAATAAAAATTGGGGCAAGTCATAAACATGCCCGCTCCAACAATTTGTCCAACGGACTTTTTACGTGTACCAAAGCAAGAAAATCGATTGAAAGAAAGAAACAGGACGTTGATGAAGCTGAGGATAGCAAGGTCAAAAAAAAGGGATTTAATAGGTCGCACGATGTGCAAAGATAGAATGTCTGTTGTTCATCTACAAAAAGAAGATACATGGAAAGTTTCAAAAATTGAGTTGACCCACAATCAAGATTTGGTTACTCCGAGCAAGAAAATTTTCATTCAAACACGGAAAAATATAACTCCTGTTGCTCGAACTTTAATCAAAACTTTAAACAACGCTGGAGTTGGGTCAAGTAAAATGATGAATATTTTTAGTGAAATAGGAGGAGGGAGGGAAAATATTGGTTTCAGTGATAAGGATATTCGGAATGTTGTGCGAGATTTAAGACGTGACACGATAGATTCAAACAATGCCCAAGCAACACTGCAGTATCTAAAAAAACTTTCAGCGGAAAATCCTCTATTTTTTTATGATATCAAGCGAGATGAAGATCATCGTATCGCATGCATTTTGTGGATAGATTACCGATCAATGATAGCTTACAAAATTTTTGGGGATGTAGTGACTTTTGATACAACTTATCGGACGAACAAGTATTCTATGCCATTTGTTCCATTCACTGGGGTAAATAACCATTACCATTCCGCCTTGTTTGGTTTTGCACTGATACAGGATGAAACAGAGGATACTTTTGTATGGGTCTTTGAGACTTGGCTTCATGCAATGAACAATAAGGCACCGGTTACCATTATTACTGATCAGGACAAAGCCATGAGCAATGCGATTACTAGGGTTCTTCCTGAAACACACCATGCACTTTGCACATGGCATATTAGTAACAAATTTCCAAAGAAATTGCATACATTGTATGACGCGTACCCGATATTTAAACATGATTTTAACTGGTGTATGTATAAATCATTGACTGCTGCAGAATTTGAGGAGCGATGGGAAAAGCTGATGACAGATTACGAACTGCATGACCAAGATTGGCTTCAATCTCTCTATGAGGTTAAACACAAATGGATAATGGCGTACACAAAGAGTTTTTTTGCAGTGAGAATGACGACTACATCCAGGAGTGAGGGAATGAACAGTTTATTCGATGAGTATGTCAATACGACAATGAGTATAAAGGAATTCATCGTAAACTCAGAAAAAGCCATTGAAAAGCAGGTAATGAGAGAGAGAAAAGCTGACTACGCAACCTGTCATCGGACTAGAACTATGACTCTTGAATCACCGTTAGAAACGCATGGAGTGGCTGTTTATACAAAGGAGATGTTTAGACGCTTTCAGATTGAGATTATAAAATCTCGCAAGTACATAATGAATAAAATTCAACATCTAACAACATCGGATACGAAGTCGTACGCAGTTTATAAGATAAACGCCATCGAAGAATCCAATAGGTACTTTATTGTTGTCAGTAATGTTCAAACTGGAGATATAAAATGTAATTGCCAAAAATTTGAACATTCTGGTATGCTTTGTAGACATATTATAAGGCATATGATTGCAAAAAGTACTACACAGATACCGAATAAATACATTTTAAGCCGCTGGTGTAGAGATGGTAACAAAGTGAACGCTGAACTACCAAAGATTTTGACAGAAATGTCCAACTATGAGGAATCTCAGACGATGCGGTACAATTATTTGGTGACACAGCTCCTAAGATTAGCTTCTAAGGGATCATGCTCTATTAATGGTTTTAAGCACGTCGTACAGTTGTGCATTGACAATCAACCCATCGTTGAGAAGTTTGACCCTGATGAAGTTAATGTAAATGGCGTGCCAGAAATTCGAGTAGATGATGATGAGGCCGTTCAAGATGAGCCGTTATTAGATCCTATTTGTTCCCAAACAAAGGGGCGCAAGAAAGCTTCAAGAATAAAAAGTGGGATCGAAGAGGCTGGAAGTCGTAAACAATTGAGAAAGTGTGCAATATGTAATATGATGACCAATCATGATAAGCGGAACCGCTACAAAGTTTTGGGCCAAGACAAGTCGGGTGTTTGAAGTTATCTTTATATTTGCTTGTATGACTATAAAATTTTGGTTTTCTTAAATTTTTAACTTACTATAATTTGATATTGATGGCAGGCAATGTGACTATGTTGAATGAATGTTATACGGAATACACAACACTTATGGATAGCATATTTTTTAATGCATGATTTAAAATATGATTTAGAAAAAAGATGGCAGGCTTAAAAAGACTGCCTAATAACTTTTTTTATTTATCAAACTCAACTGACAAACAACCAAAAGACCAACACAAAGTAACAGTTGTACTCAGAAGACAAACGACCAAAAGACCAACACTACAAACTCAGAGATCTGTTATAAGGTAGTGTATGCAAATGCAAGAAATCTTATAAGAAACAAAACAGTAGGTCAAATTTTTACTCAAAAAACAGAACCAAATTTAGGAATCTACCTGTAAGCAACGTACATATCTTCTGGGAAATCCCAAGTCATTCAAAGGCTGTAACTCCAAACTCCTCGCAAGTTGACGCCCAACAGTCATAACCCTGAAGTAGATAAGCGTCACTACAACCATACTGCAATAGAACCCATTACAACCAAATATTTAGATCAGAAGCGATGAATTAAATCTCAACTCCAAGATTCACAATAATAGGATTCAACAGCAATAACATGCGATGAAAAAAAAATATCTCATCAGAATTTTTAAGTCATTGATAATGCAAATGAATAACAGCCTATATCATGGTAACCAAACTCGATTCTCTCATCAGAATTTAAGGCGTAAAACATGGCAGGCTTAAAAAAAATATTTCCAACATGGCCTTTTCAAGCTACTTTCCTGAATAGGTAGGTGCATCAGAAATGAAATAGAAGACACCCCCTACTTGCACCTGTACAATCGTTTGGTAATTAGATTAGTCTTGCATTAGGGAATAACTCTTCTTTTAGAAACAGTTATCAACAGATTCAATCATACCTAAATCGTTGATAAACTAGAATGAACATATGCTTTAAACAAGAAAATGATAATAGTATAATAATGATTCCAAACAATCAAACATAATGGAATCCAAACAAGAAATAAAAATATTATAGTATTTCAAGGAATCTGATAATATATTAATGGAATCATTTTGAAATTATTCACCCGAATTTATAAAACAACGTATTACAATCATTACTCTTCATTTGAATCTGAATCTAAATTTTGGTCGATACAAAGATATTTTGAAGGAATATCCCTCGCCTTGCACATCCTAAGCTCATGTCCTATTCTAAATCTAAAGTTGTAAGCCTCGTTTGGAGTCCACCTCGGTTCCTTCATGATGTTTATCTGGTGCAAAAAGAAATCTACGTATTTTGCAACATAAATGCCACAATCGTCTGAATTCCATTGTCTCGGCCTACTCACACAGACTTCAACTTTCGGCTTCGATCTTGGCCACTTTGCTTTAGGATTTTCCATACGAAGCAACAAAGGAATTAACTCCACCTATAAACCATAAAACAATCATTTAATTCCCTAAACCTCATATGTTTGTATGATGAAATGAAATATAAGTAATATATTAATGAACTCACCACAACACCAAAGTAGTTTTGATATAATTGTGACAATGGCATTAAGGGTTTGTCATCATTAAGTGGATCAAAAAGCATTATTTTCCACTTGTTCACACTCCAAATAAATAGGTAGAAATGACTGTTGCTTTCGTTGATGAATGGAATGAATATGTAATCAGACTCATGAACTGGGGCACCAACTGAAGGATTGATGTAACTTGTTAAAAATTTGAGTGTTGTTGCTTTGCTTACTCCAGAACTTGGTAAGTATTGGATGCCCAAACTCGCAAAGTACGTTGGCATGAAATAAAAGGTAGCCCATAGTTGGATTCCTTCACTCCTCATCTTAGCTTCTCTGTCTCTCAACAACAACAACAAATATGCATCCAATACATGCGCACATAACCAACCATTGGGTCTCAGACAGTTCACATCCTTAAACTCTAACTTGTATAGACCACTTTGGATGGATATGAGAGAAAGTATGATGGGTCAGGTGTTGGACTAAACCAATAGTGATTTAACCAAGTGATTTTCTCAATCTTTAAATACTTGACAAGGTGTGTGTGCTTTGTTCCTCTCTCCTTCTAACCGCAATTTCTCTCACGTGTTGAGTAGAAGAGGAGCAAGGCTACCTCGAGTTTCTTGAACCGTAGGTCGGGTCCCGCCATGTCAATATCCATTTGTCCAACTTAGGGTTGTGGTTGGATTTTGTTCTACCGAACCCTTTGTAATCATTCATGAACAATTTGATGCGATGTATTGAACCATGACTCATACATGGTTCTTAACTCACCGGCGAGATCAATTGACATAAACTTCACAAATATAGCTTTGCGCCTCAATCTAAAATTAAAACAAAAACAAAAATTATATTAGTAAAATAAGGACATCAAATTATAACACAGAAACATGTATAAAAATTATAACTTTAAAAACTTACAGTGTTTACAGCCACATATTGGTCAATGAATACCCGTGGCTCGTAATCTTCCCCTTGACGCCTAAAGGGTCGAGGATGGTGTATCCGTCTCTGAGTAATTTCTCTGTACCATGTCATATATTCCTCGGTAGATATCTACTGCAAACCCTCCAACACTTGGCCTTATAAACTCTTCATGTAGGCCTCCCACAACTTAATATAACTGGCCCTATGATTTTCATAATTTATTCTCTCAAACAATTTATGTTTCGTCCTCAACTCCACCATGTTTTCAGCATTAGATGGATATGATTGCAAATATCCAAATTGTCTCATAAATCTGTCAGGCATTTGAAACTCAACAATGTCGTAATGAATCAAAGGTAAACGAGCGGCTCCACCTAACCTTGCCTCAAAAAAGTCCCAACCCAAACGTGTGTCAAATATCTGATATGGACGCCACACCCAATCTTTTTCCAACATGTCATCAAACTCTCCTCGGTAAAACAAAAGATGGTGATGTGGATTTTTGCAGCGCTGATATTGTTTGGAATTTGGATCAAAAGAAGAGTATGCCCAGGATAGTGCCCTAGGTATCAACTTCTGGGAATTAGGCCTGGGGTAGGACGACCAATGTTGAACCTTTCGTGAGCCCACATCATAAGCAAGGTTGCACATCCTGCAAATTTTTTCGCTGTTTTCCGAGTAGCCTCATGCAAACCCCTATACAAATGCCCTAAAACTGCTGCCCCCCAAGCATATGTAATAATGTCTTCCAATCTTTCCAATAATAATAAATACCTAGGATGCACAATATTTTTACTCTTCGTAGGAAACAAAATAGCGCCACACAAATACAACAGGTATGCCTTAGTGTGTTTTACCACATCATCTGAAGTAGCATCTTTAGGTAATTGTCCATATTTATGTCTTAACCAAGGCAAACTTATGCCCCCCCATTTTATAGCACTGTTCCCAATCCTCTACTGCTACTTGTTGCCCAAAAACCCTTATAAAATAGCTTTTGGGATGTTCTAGTTCTCCGCAAGTCAAAGGTTTTCCTAATATGGGTAACCCGAATATAAATCCCACATCCTCTAAAGTAATGCCGACCTCTCCACATTTTAAGTGAAACGTATTTGTTTCACTCCTCCAACGCTCAACAAAAGCTGATACAAGAGATGCATCAATCTTTGACACTACATCGTGATGACAAAATATACCGAAACCTAACTGTTCCAGTAGATATTCTTGTTGTTTAGTCAAGTTCCATTTAATTAATTTTGCAGACATCTGACAAATTTCTAACACACCCCTATCCTACAAGTTAAAAAGAGGATACATACATAAATTATCAAAATATGCAAGTTTTTTATAAAATTTTAAGAGAAATATGATATATGGGACAATAAACTTACAATATTTTGCCATAAGTCAGTTGATACATGATTCTCTTGGTCCCATAAGATACTAGGATCAAAAGGTCCTGGATTGATATTCATATCTGTCATAAAAATTCAACAAAATGTCAAGTATTAAACAATTTATAAAAATTCCAATAACGAGGTAAAGGGAGAAGTAACAAAGCTTTGAGATTCTAACTCATTAGGATCAAAACAAGCATGGAGTATAACAAGTCCCAAACCAAAATCGTTTTCTAACTGAACTGAAAAAAATAAGAAAACAACATATTACATAACTCAATTCTTCAATCTAGAACAATGAGATCAAGATAAAAAAGGACATATTTCAAGACTCAAGTAATGTTGCACATAAACATAAATTCAACAGTAAAAAGAATTGATATTGACACCTAGAATCAAAACAAGATAAAATTCTTGGGTTCTCTTCCTCTATTGAAAATTTTAAGAATCAAAAGATATATATCTCATGACTATAACAGAGCAACATGAGAATTCCCCAAATGCAATTTTAAGACCAAATCAATGTTCAAATTATTGTGGCATGTTTAAATGCAAAAAAAAGGGAAGAAGAGATAATCAAATGTACCTGGCAGAAGTAGATTGCAACTCAAAAAACGAGAAAAAGCATAGAACACTTCACAAATTTGGATGTGATTTGCAGATGATTGCTTCTAGGGTTCGTCAGTTTTCGCCCAATTCGTAGAACACTTCACGAACTCTTCCTCTGTTTTAATTCCGAGAACTTTGAGATCTTCCAGGTGATTTGCATATGTCGCGAATTGCTCGAACTTGCAGGTGATTTGGGTGATTTGCAGATGTCGCGAATTCGAGAACTTGCAGGTGATTTGGCGATCAGATTTGTTTCTAGGGTTAGGGTTCGTTGGTTTTCGCCCAATTCGCTTGACTCAGTTCACACGATTCCTCTGTATTGTTTTACCTTTGTTACCTTTCTTTCAACTGTGTTAGTTAAAATCCATCGGCTAGTATGTCTAGTGGATTGTGTATATTCTGCAATTTCTCTTGGCTAAGTGCTTTGTATTAAGGGGCATAAGCGTCCACAATTAATCATTTAAACGTCCGCTGGACTTACTAGCGGACGGTGAGTACATAGTTCTAATCTCATATATTTTGTTATAGTTGAACTATTATGTTTTAAGCTTCGAAAATGCACTTTTTTAAATACAACTTATATTTTTTATTTATTTATTTTTACTTTTATTTTTGAATGATGACAATATTTTGAAAAAAGTCTTGTTTTCATTTTTTATTCTGAGCCACCAAAATCTCAGCAACGTGGCCAAAACCCCAGGTAAACATACCTATTATCTTAAAACAATAATATTAAATTTTATTAGTTGCAAAAATTAATAAAGTATCTTAAAGCACCCCCACTAAAGGAAAACAGAAGCACTCCCACTTCAGTGCTCACATGTTTTGGTACTTTGCCTCATTTTGTTGTACTCAAAATGCATGTACATGAATTTGTCCCATTAACACGTCTCTCGCTCCCTCAAGAAGTAAACAAATACCAGAAAAATAAACTTAGAAAATAAGAAACATTGTTTGTGCTAAAAATAATGTTACTATTAAAAAAAACTCACATAATGCTTATATATATATATATATATATATATATATATATATATATATATATATTTATGGGTCTCATATGTCGTAGCTAGAGACACACGTATGCATTTTATGTATATGTGAGTATTATGTGAAATTTTTTTATGTGATACTAGCATTGTTGATGTGTTGATGAAGCTTTATGATTGATGTCGATACAAGCTACAAAAGTTGAATTTTTTAAATAACTTTAACCACCCACTAGAATCTTTTTCTTCAACCAATTAAGCAATAGCTTTACGAATGACAATTGAATCTTACGCAAATAAACATTCGTTGAGAAACTTTTAGCAAATGAAGCCATCTCAAAAGGAAATTTGGAGCATCCAAGTTCATTTTTTTTATTTTGGATTTTATTGACTTTTAAATTATTTGCAAATGTGATTAAAAAAAAATTCTAACTAATTTTGATGATAATATATTCACTTTCTTTTTCATTTTTGTTATATAATGAAAAACCAAGGTTGTAACCTACACAGTTTTAGGATAATAATTTCGTGAAATTGTAAATTGGTTAAATTTTTTGTTAAAACACATAAAAATATTGCACTTATTTAGAATTAATAGAACCGTATCAGTATGCACTTGTTTAGAATTAATAGAACTGTATCAGTATCATAGTAATATAGAATGCAACTTTTCAACACAATTATGTGTTATACAAGGATGCAACTTTTTTCTATCTATTATTTCAAGATTTGTATACCCTTTTTAATTATTTATTTGCATATTCTTAGGGACAGAGTTACTTGAACTATGAGTTGAGCACAATTACCAAAAAGGGCAAGTTTTGAATACATACATACACAGAAAGGATCAAGAGTAGAATTTTTAAATAGTAGAATGCCTTAAATAATAGAATTTTATCAAAACGACGTAGTTTTGATAAGACGCGGTGGCATTTTTGTAAATATGCAGCGGTGGCATGGCATTTACAAAATGCCATCATGCCTTATCAAACTACGCCGTCGTTTGATAAAATTCTATTATTTAAGAAAGTTCTACTACTTAAGAGGTCTACTCTTGATCCTGTCTGCATACATATATACTAGTTCGAGATATTCCTAGTTCAAGAGAAAGTGGTCCATTTACAAGATTTTATACTTTGCCTTTAACTCTAGGAAAATAAAAGAAGATACCTAAACATTTCTTACCAACTACACTTAAATAAAATTAATTCCCTTGTCCTCCATACAAACAAAATCCATAGCTCTAATAATTAAACCCCAAAATATCAAGCATTAATTCATTTCAATACATTCTTCCCTCCTAATGTTTACTTTCCTCCACCACAAAAACATCATACCTTCAATCATTTCTACATTTTCTTCCCCTCAATGCAAAAACCTGCCATTGGCCCGCAACGCCCCACCAACCCATTAATCTGGTGCGCTGCCATAATCTGCGCAATTGTAGCCGTGGCCGTGATGATCGTCGGACTAATCGTGATCATAAGTTACCTCATAATCCGTCCCAAAACTCCGTCAATTAGCATTTCATATGCGAACCTCGACAGAATCTACTACGATCAGTTGGGCAATCTTGCCATTCAGCTGACATTGGTTGTCAAGGCGAAAAATGACAACATGAAAGCTCACGCAAGTTTCTATGACATTGGCCTAATTCTCGGGTTCCACGGGATGGAAATTGCGAAGCTGGTGAATAAGCCGTTCGACGTGGAGAAAAACAACTCGGTGGAGTTCCCTTATGTTGTGGAATCAACGCTTTGTTGGGGAGATTGCAGGGGAATTATTTGCAGTCTTCGTTTAGGAAAAAGGTGATTGAGTTTGAGTTGAAAGGGAAGGCGAGGACTCGGTGGAGAGTGTGGGTTGTTGGGTCGGTTAAGTCTTCATTGAATATGGATTGTGAGCTTGGGTTTTTTGTGGCTAATGGGAGTTTGGTTACGGCGTCACATTGCAGCTCAAAGTCTTCTTAAATTGAGTTACCCAGTTTGGGAGTTGATTTCAAGTGTATAGATATTGATGATTCTCTCTTTTATGATGGACGAGCTAGCCCAGATGTACACCGGAAATTATTGTATTAAATGAATTCATGTCAATGTTAAATTTAAAAATATTTGAAATTATTTTTTAAAAAATTAATTTTAATTTTATAATTTGAAACCAATGTAATATTTGATAAACCCCGTTCTTAGAGTCCGGGAAGCCTTCAACAACTTGTTGGGTCGGGTCTCGTGTCATATTTTCAGGTGTGGCTTGAGATTCCCCATGTATCCGATTCTAGACAAATAGTCCTATTAATAAAGTCCACAAAATGCAGAACAGGACCTGGAAGCACCTCATGAAGTCAAAAGAAAAGCAGCCCAAAGAAATATTGATAGCCTTTTGAAATAACCGTTGTTCCGCTCATTTCAATTCGTCCACAATAAACTAGTACCAAAGCCAGAGTTCTGAGCTTGGGCCATAGATATGGATAATGTGTGGTGAACAAAAAATAACTTGATAGAGTGGATTCTTTTGTAGAGTTTCTTAGGGTCAGATCGGGTCAAACCAACGTATAAGTAATTTTTTTACTATACAAGTGTTCGTATTCAACTTATTTTATTTAACTTATAACTGGACTTATAAGTTATTTTTGAGAAATTAACAATTTCTTGCTTTTCATAACATGACTTATAAATTATTTTAAAATAAGTAAGTTTGATCAAATGTAAAGACTTATTTACCTTTATTTTAACTTGCAAGTCATTTTAGCCAAACACATGCAAAACTTATTAACTTAATTTCTAATTTATAAGTCAAAATAGTGTCAAACACTTTTATTTGAATAGCCTATCTTAAAATGATTTATAATTCATTTTTTCAATTATAACTTATAAGTTGTTTTAAAATAAGTTATTGCCGAACAAGTCCTTCCTAGGCTCTTGAAAAGATATTGAAGAGGATGGGTTTTTCAATTGAAAGAAGTGATGGGCTTGGTTGAATCTATTGTTGGATCAAACAAAAGATATGAGAAAGTATAGAGACGTATTGAATTTTGAGTATCCAAATAGAGCGCGGAGAGTCTGACCCATTTGGTTTTATCAGTTAGACCATCTAATTTGATTTGGTATCCAAATAGAACGTTACGTGATGGGAGTTGGAGGATTTACAGGGGAGTGATTCAACCACTTCGCCTATTAAATACTCACGTCTCCTCACTTCAACGTAATACAATTAATTTTCAATTGGCCAAACTCCCAATACAGACCTAAACCAAATTGTAACGAACCGTGAGATAGCATTCCGTCTCAGATCGTTCGGAAACGCCGTTGGAGGATTTAGAGGGGAGTCAAGATAACGTTTATTTTATGAACGTTACGTGATGGGAGTTGGAGGGTTTACACGGGAGTGGTTCAACCACTTCGCCTATTAAATACTCACGTCTCCTCATTTCAACGTAATACAATTAATTCTCAATTGGCCAAACTCCCAATACAAACCTAAATCAAATTGTTACAAACCGTGAGATAGCGTTCCATTCTCAGATTATTGGGAACGTACAATTGCAAGAGGTTTTCGCATCAAAAGTTTTCACGCTAAAAGAGGTATGTTTTTTATTCTTCTATTATGCATAAATATATGAAATAGCATGCATATAAAAATACTACAAGACATATGCTCAAATAAACCGAAACTGAATAAATTAATATTTGGGTCAAGAATTCAAGATATAAATTCAACCGAGTATATATATAGGCTTGCGATATTCTCATCACATCTTTCAAAAAAATGTTTTTAAATTATTCATCTTCTTTCCCACGCTATAATTTTGGTATCTTGTATATTAATGGTCAACTAGTATTCACCATATTATGTTTATGATGTTTCTCAAGATATACTATTTCAAATTTACATCATTGAATGGGAAAGGTAAAATGTTAAAAAGAAGCTTATTGCGATCTAACTAAAGAATAACTGTTAGAATCACGTTCTTATGTCATAGTTTTATTATTTTACATGTTTTTACATCGCATTACATTTACCGCTTGCTAACAAGACACCTAAACATTCACATGGCGTGAAGATTAATTACGGTCGATGTCTCTCCACTTTGTCGGCTATGTAAGTTTTGTTTTTAAAACCGATGCAGCAATGGGGGTGTTTGACCAAGTTTATATTGGTTTGCACCGTTTCTCATTAAAATCTGATTCCATTTTGATTCAAATATAATTGTAAAACGGTCCGGCGTGGCTCAGGCCTAACTCGAAAAAATATGAGCACAACTTAGTAATAATTCTAATAAAAATACGAGTAAAATTTGAGTAAGATTATACATGATGCATTTAGAATTTAAACTACTCAAATTCTCGATCATACATACTAGTTGATACATATTTGAATAAATACTTGATACATTCTATAATAATATACACATAGTTAAATAAAATTAGAATAATTAGTTATTATTTTTTATTTTGTTTTAATTGTAATTGTAATTTTATATTTGTATAGTGTCACCACATAAATATATTTTCTCATTTTCTAAGTAAAATAATAAGTTTGATTTGTATATATATATATATATATATATATATATATATATATATATATACTTTGATTTGAAGTTTCAAGTTATTTAGTTTAATATAATTTGATTTGAATCGGATCAAATACGAGTAATGAATATTTGAGCCGAGTAGAATCTGAATTTGAGTAAGAATTTAACCTTTTGAGTTGAATCCAAACAATTTTCTATTTGGTTCAGTTCGATTCGTTTACATTCCTAATTATAAAATAGGGATCTGTCACTGTATTATGTACGATTTTTTGAGGTAGTGAGATTAATTTGTCCGAATATAGAATATAACTCAACATTTGGACGAATCAAGTAAACTTTTGCATCTTGTGTGGGATTTATTTTTACCCTTAATTTCTATTTATTATTATTTTATTTCTTTATTATTTTCAAACATGTGTATCGTTGAGCTACCACGCCATTTGAATGGATGTTGTTAACGCTAAAATCTTTTATTTGAAGACCAGGTCCCCGAAACCAAATAATCCTCCTCCTTGTGCATGTTATCACTTGAATAATTCAAGTGAATGGACTAGACAATAGACTTTTCCTTGTCCTTTATTTTTGGACCCTTTATCCCAAAATAGAGCTGTCGGTTTAAACCAAACTTTTAAAAATGTAAATTTGAATTCAATTTTATTTTATTTTGGGTACCTTTTATCCCAAAATAGAGCTGTCGTTTGAAACCAAAAACCTTTTTAAAATGCAAGTGTGAATTAAGGTTGTTTTTGCCCTTTTGTTTGGAGGCATTTAAACAAGGAAATAATGATTCTAGATTGAAATGTTATGATTCAAATGATATTTGGTAGCCAACAGGCAAACAAAGGTATCAAGGAGGTGGGCCCAAAACCCAATTGCTTAAAATTTTGGGTCGGGTTAGGTTCCGAATATGAATGTTAGTGTCTTGTGTAATCGCACGCAATGCGCGAGCTCCTAGATTCTCCCCCAACAACCGGTATCAGAGTTACGAAGATGGGTGGTTTGGAAATTGATTCCGGAAAGTCTCTTTAGAAGACACGTGATGGAAATGAATTCTCAATAAAGAGTTGGTCTTTAAATAATGAAAGGGTTAAGGATTAATATAGGCCCAACTTATGTTTTTGGGTCAGGTTGGGTTCTAAATATGTATATTCTTTGCTCAGACGCACAGACGCAACGCTACGGACTCAGCTTCTTCCCCAAAGATGTTATATTTTCTACGCTTCAATAGCCAAAATCATTATTAACTTTTGGAATTCAACCTAAAACAATTTCAAACAAAAAATTAGCATAGATTTCTTTACTTTTTGTCAATGAGTATTGAAAATTATTTAAAAAGTACTAATCATTGTAAGTTTTATTCTTTCATAATTTTTAATGAATCATCTCAATTTTAAATTTGAAAATATCTCAATTTGACTTTCAAAAATATTAATAATGACCTTATAATTTAGAACAAATAGAGTATTATGTACAATTTTCTAATATAGTGAGACTAATTTGTCACTGACCATGGAATATAACCCAATATTTGGATGAACCACGTAAAATTCCGTGTCTTTATGTGTTATGTTTTTTTGAGTCTTACTATATATAATGACAAATTTATGTCGATATTAAACACCTATCTACTTGCATACATGTGATATGTAAAATTAAGGATGACCCCACCCTATTTTATTTTATCTTACCATTTATACTTCCACCTTGGTCTCAGTTCTACTTTTTCATAAATTTATAGACATATAAATTATTTCTCATTACTTTTTTCTCGATTTCTCTTTACTATTGCTTTTGTTGCTATTTATTTTCTAACATGCAAGTTATTGACCTACACACCATTTGAAGGGATGTTGTTTGCATTTACATCTTTGTTTGAAGACCAGGTCCCCCAAGCCAAATAATCCTCCTCCTTGTGCGGGTTATCACTTGAATAATTCAAGCGAATGGACTTATGTAGACAGTATACTTTTCCCTGTCCTCTATTTTTGTACCCTTTATCCCAAAACAGAGCTGTCGGTTTAAACCAAACTTTTAAAAATGTAAATTTGAATTCTATTTTATTTTATTTTGGGTACCCTTTATCCCAAAATAGAACAAACCTTTTTAAAATGCAATTGTGAATTAAGGTTGTTTTTGCCCTTTTGTTTGGAGGCATTTAAACAAGGATATAATGATTTTAGATTGAAAAGAAGTTGTGATTCAAATGATGTTTGGTAGCCAACAGGCAAAAATGGGCATCATTATTCAAATTTTGGGATGCTTGTCCAATAAAGTATATGACAAAGTGTGATGTTGCAGAAACAAACTACTTCCTCTATTTTAAAATACAAGACTAAGTTTGATGTTATTTAGTCGATTTGAAATATTTTTAAAAAATTTAAAATTATGTGAATTCATTTTGTTTTACGTGTTATAATTAAGAAAAATCACAAACTATCAACACAGTACTATTATTTACAAGATTTAATATTCTCTAACATTAAATGAATCAAATCAATTTTTAATGTAAGAATATTTTAAATTAATTTAAAAAAATCGATAATAATCTTATATTTTGGAATCGAGACTATTTAAAATGGAAAAAGAGAATATGTGACTTGTGGCTATTGATTAATATGTTTGTCTGTTCATCATTTTTATTAATGACATTATAGACATTTTACTATTTTAGTACTAAGTTGCTTTAAGTCTGATCTATGCCAAACTTGACTTTGGTAAGCTACATATTCTTTTTTGTTGTTAATCTCTAACTGTACTTCTAGGGGGACCGGATAATACTGACCGTTCTAGTGACCGGTCTAATTTTATATTTTTTTTGCTTTGATTTCTAAAAATATATAGTATTTATTCTAATAAATTTTTTATAGAATTCAATAATTTATGTATAATTTAAATACATATAAAAAACAATATTGCATAGATTATACAACATTATTTTTTATATGTATTTAAATTATACTTAAATCACTGAATTTTATAAAATTTCAATAAAAATAAATACTATATATTTTTTAGAGTCAAAATAAAAATAAAAAATAAAAATGAATTAGACCGGTGGGTAGTAGCCGGTCCCCCTACACTTATTGTATTCTCTAAACCAGGAAAAAGACAAGAACAGTTGCAGCTAATAGGGTAATGGACCATATGACCCATATGTGTGGACTTCATGTTTCTCTAAGGTGTCCTTTTCTGGGTTTTGGCCTTTTGGGTAGCGGACCCCTGTAGCTTTCTAGCTTGAGCATGATGACAGAGAATTTCAGATAAGTACTACAAACTAGGCCAAATTGTGTGATGAATGTTGTTTGGAATCTTACTCAAACTTCTTCTCTTTTTTTTTGGCCATTCTATGCAGATAATGTATGAATCTGTTGTAAGATATTGACCCTCAAGTCATACATTTGAGGTAAAATACTATGGCGTAACCAGAATATTTTTAGAGGGGTCAAAATATATTAATAAAAAAAATTATTTATTAACACTTGAAGTGTTTCTTTCAAATTCATTTTGTCCAATTATAATATTTCACAACATCTTATTTCAACCCTTGTCAACCTTTGAGTGGCGAATCTAATGGCTTTAAATATATATATATATATATATATATATATATATATAATTTTTTCCCAACTATGAGACAATTAATCAAATTTTGAAGTTTTTAGTCAACTGATTAACTACTTTTATAGATAAATTATAAATTATAATATTATATATTCAAAATCTTATATTACGGTTCATGAGATAAATTAGCTTGAAAGAAGGAATTCCAACAACAAAATAAAAATAAAAATAGAAGAGAGATTTAATAATCTAGAACTATGGTGCACTTATGATCACTATAGTGGGATCCAAAAAAATTTGTTTTACTTTTGTAGTTTTTTATTTTTAATTAGTTTACAGAGATAATTGCTACGAGAAAAGCAAAGGAGAAAAAAAAATACATAAAAAAAAAAGAATGAAAAGGAAAGCAAATAACCCCCAAATATTACAAGTTGGGGAGTCATTGAATGCTATCGTAAAAGTTATTCGGTTACATGGATCTCACTCTCAATATTAGTAGTATGTACTAATTCAAGGGGTTTCATATTTTTTATAATTGATTTAAAAGAAGATTTTTAAAATTTTATCTCAGCTCAAACTTCATATTTATAATTAGAGTTAATTTCACACTTTGGTAAATATTCTATATTAATTAATCTACGTATAATATTATAATTAACATGTCATAATTTATCATGTAATAAATTAGATGACTCAATCATATACGCAAAAGATATATTTTTATTAATATTAGAAGGTACAATTATCAATATATTCATTTTAAAGAGCCCCTCGTTCATATATCTCTTCTCAACATACATCCATTTTTTTGTTAGGACAAACTTGTTCGATACAAAGACCAATTTAAATCACTGTTTAATTAAGAAGAGATTCAAAACACATTGTTGAGAGTTAGTTTCTTGCCAGATGTTAGTTTATCATGGCTGAAAAGCTATCTTATGTTCTTAATATGTTTATCCCTGCAATGGTTGTAGACAATGCCTATGAGGAAGAGATTTCTACTTTTAGAAAATGGCAAGGTGATGCACAGTTGGCACAATGCATCATGCTTGCATTCCAAGACTTGGGAGCTTAGCGTTAGCATGAATGTGACGCCCCCAAAATAGATATACATGGTATAGAATTCAAATACAAACTTAATTATACAATTGTCGTGTAAAATACGACATAACATAGCTGAGAGTTTTAACAGGAATATTGTCTTCTAGACAATATCCAAACTCAAATTCAATCCTCATTACATTTATTATCATACTAAATAGTGAGGACTACTAAAACAACCATCTCGGACCGTCACTCCATTCCTCGACTAGTCCCGGCTACGTTCTCATTTCCTGAAGAGAACAATGAAAGCAAAAGGGTGAGCTCAAATTGCCCAGTAAGAAATATTATGACTAAGATAATGCAGAATAAATTATCGTTAGCCTTCAACAGTGTTACACTGATAAAATATATTAAACATCAAGTTTAACTGTAGCGGAACAAGCAATCTATTAGAAGAGTCAAGTAGAGCATGAAATCTATTATCTTCTATGATTTAAGAGTTTATCATCAATTTTATCGCTGAGACTCAACTTAATAAATAATCCACATCATTGAATTATCCATGCACTACGAGCCAAGGATATTCATTAGTATCACGACCACAAATTATCCATGCACTACGGGCCAAGTATATTCGTGTTTTCACCAATGGTCATGAACATGCCAAACAACAATTCATCGTTGCACCCTTGGCCGAAGAGAACGCATGGTCATGATCATACCAACAACTGTTGCTGAGACTCAGCTCAATAAATAATCCACATCACTTGTAACATTACAGATCATGATTATACCGAATAATCCCTAGTCATAATCATACCAATCAACAGTCCATCTATGCACTACGAGCCAAAGATGACTTTTATCACAATATAAAAATGAGGATGATGACAATGATATAAAAATTCAATCAAACGAGATCAAGGATAAATATTAAAGACTTTAAATTTATCCAAAGTTTAAAAACGTTCAAATGGTCAATATGATATTGCTTTGTGGAGTAAAATTCAAGATTAATAATGTATCAAAAATGATTTAGACAGAAAAGAAATCAATTTTGGTCATGAATAGTACCTCGGGTGAATAGTACCCTAGTGAATAGTACCCCGTGAATAGTACTTCAGGAATAGTACCCTGTGAATAGTACTCCGACATGAAAAGGTTAAAACTTATCAAGAATGCTCAGAATAATATTTTTCATGAAAAGATACTGGATGAAACGCAAATATCAAGGATATTCTACTAATTTCATGGAGTATAGAAGCCAAAACTTAACAAAATGAGTGTAGAATTCGAAATCCAAAACGAAATAATATTACTTACATACTTTAGAGTATGGAAGAAAATATTATTTCTTACGAATATTGAACAAAAATAATATCCCTTACAACTGTTGAACGAAAATAATATTCCTTACGAATATTGAACGAAGATAATATTCCTTACAAATATTAAACGAAGATAATATTTCTTGCGAATATTGAACGAAATAAAATTTCTTACAAATACGAAAAATAATATCGTAAGCGAATGTGAAATAAATAATATCCCTTACCTCAAAAGAAGAGTATTTTTGACTGGTATAGCAGATATATTCTTGAAGAAAATTTTCACTATTTTCTACACTCAAAGCTTCCTTAAACTCTAAAAAAATACGCTCAATATTATAGAAGAAGAATTCTCTTATTCTGGTGTGATTTTCAATTCTAAACTGAGTATCCTATTTATAGAAGAATGACAGGATACTATTTAGAAATTTTATTCACAGACGCACAGTGGCGTGCAGAAAATTTGGCCGAAATAATTTTCTGATTTTACTATGCAAACACTATGCAGACACTATGTATAATAAAATATAATATATTCTATTTTTTTATAAAAAATAAAAAATAATACTGAATAACTGAATAATATATATATAATACTGAATAACTTTCTACCAATTATTTTGAAAAATGGATAAATGAGGGGTCCATAAAATAAGCAAAATTTATAACAAATACTTCATAAAAATCCCCTCAATATTTTTAATAACATTTATTCATCATTATTATAACCCGCAATATTAACAACCAGATCGTTCCCAGGAAAGAGGGGGCTTCCGATAAGGATTTATCCCTATTGGCGCGCAATTAGGTGACCAAACCCCTTTCCTCGACAGAACTTTTTAGACATTATCAATAATGCAAATAATAATATGAATAACTTGTCATCTCAATTATTGATTTAATAATATAAAATATTGCGACAATAATTGAATCAATAACATGAGATACTATGCAGTAATTATTGTAGCAATAATTGAGTATAAGTGAGTGACTTCTCATATAAGCATTAATAATCAATACAGTGTGTTACTATGCAACCACGCGTATTACTGTACTTTTTATCATCGGGTATTTCAACAGTTAACGATAAAACTTTACCCATTATTTTTATAAAAGTTATTTCGCTGCTTTCTAACTCAAGCGATGAATTCCGCCATGGGTCCACCAATGATTGTGTCGTCGCATTTAATATTCCCTGATAAAATGAATATTCCCCGACCAATCGAATATTTTATAACCACTTGCTTACTTTGCAAAATTGATAAATATTACCCACAAATATAACATTATATTAAATCCATACCTTAATATATATATATATATATATATATATATATATATATTTTCGAGAAAATTAATCTTTATTCATAAAATTTGGGGTCTTACAATGAAACTATGGATGCTCCTACTATACTCCTTCACTTCAAATAGTTGATGGTGAGAAAAGTAGGACTGATAGATATCAGATATCTAAGGAGCTCTTCCGATCTAGAATGACCGATGACACTATAGTACATACAAAAGTCCTGAACATGATCAATTTGATTGAACAATTAGGACAACAGGTCTTGTCATGAATGGAGATTTGAGCCAAGATTTGATCTTGCAATCACTCCCTAACTCCTTCTCATAATTGTTGTGAATTTTTCATATGAACAAGCTAGATATCAGCCTCGCTGATTTGCTTAACATGTTGAAAATGTTGAGAGTCACTTTCCAACCAAGAAAGACTAAGTCGTACTGGTAGGGGACAAATGATCTTTTGAAAAGAAGAACGATTCTAAGAAGGTAAAAAGAAAGGCAAAAACAAAGGATAATAAGAACAAAACTGATACAGATAGAAAAAGAGTTTGCTTCCACTGCAATAAGCCTGGACACTGGAAAAAAACTGCGAGAAACATCTTTTAGAGGCTTACCAAAAAAAACTTAGTGAAGCTTCGGTTACAGGTACAGGTTTGTTCATGATTGAATTTTTTTTCTTTAAGTTAAGGTTCTACTTAGGTATTGGGTACCGGCTTTGGTTCTCATAAATATAGATTTATGAAGGGACCAAGCAGAAGTAGAAGGCTTAACAAAGGATAAGTAATCATATGTGTGAGAAATAAAGCAAAGGTTGCTGCATTAGCCATATGAACTTATAGTTTAGCTGTGACGCCCCCAAATTCAGACCACACTTGTCTCAAATTTGGTTATCACGTACTAACTCTTAATAATAAATCAACATCTCACACAACAGAATAATAGAATAAATTATATTGTTATAACATAATTATTCTTGTCCCAAGGGTTCGTAACTTAAACATCTCTTACATGTCTTAATCATAATTAAACATCGTTTGGACATGACTAATACATAATATAATACAACTTAAATTAAACATAGCTTAATAAGTTCTTCTACAACCAAATAATAGTACATTCCTAGCAATATAGAAATAACTAATCCAAAGCCTTCTCTTTACCCTTGTCCTTACCAGAGGGTTCACCACGTTCTACCTTCACTAAAAGTTTTATGGAAAGCAAGGATGAGCAACAATTTTGCCCAGTAAGTAATATAGCAAAAGGGTATTCAATATAGTTTTATATTTCTCAAGGGTATATCAATAATGATAGTTCAAGATAACAAGAAGTATCGATGATTATCAACAATAGTCTCTATGGACAGAAATATCAATAATATTCAAAGATTTATCAATTCAAGATTTCAAAGTAATGAATATTGAGCAGTCACTAAGGACTATGAACTTCTCCTAGAATTAACAGTAATAAATTGACAATTCTACAAAACGAGTACAATAGGTGATCAGCCTAAAGTACCCTATGTCATGCATAACATTTAATCTTTCTCATGTGCGCACGTCGATTTCCCAACAAATATAAGATTCCCCTACCAAGAGGGTTGTTCTTCTCAGTTATAAGAGTCCGCACCAAGTTAATTTTGTTTGGATAGCTTTCGATCAAATATCAATAATCTAGTCGAAGCAATGGCTTAGACAATTTTCTTTCACAGTATATATATGAACAATTATCGTTTGGAATCTAGGTTTGTAAATAACTTCATTTCTAGATTACGAAGTATTATACTTTCAAGTTCTACTTGTACGATCAATAATAGCACAAGTTCAAGTAATGCTCAATAAAGAGTAGGGTTCGAGTATTTGCCTCAAGCGTAGTCTACCAAAGTATAGCTTATCAATACTCTTTTGAATCCTAACATAAAACAGTTATGCATATAGGATATTCATTAGTTACATATGCTCATACATGATATGTAAGTTTAAACGCACACATAAATGTCTAACTTAGTTGTTCACTCTTTACATATACCTTGCGCACTTATATCACAATATCAGTTTATAAGACACCACAAAGTCAAACAATATAGTTCCTAATCATTGCTTTATAGTTCGCAAACATCTTTTGGACTTATTACTTTTTGAAAGTTCATAATCACTTACTATACATTTGATTCTATTACCTAGCATGCTTCTTCACACATTGGATTATGTACTGGTCATATAATACATGTTAAAGTAATAATACAAGCATGCCTTGAACCTAAAATTACAATAAAAAATAGAATCGATCATAGGATTGGCCGGCATTGCTACTACAAGCTAGTTTAGGACTACAAGAATCGCTACTGTCCCTCTAGCATGGCCAGAGTTGAGTTTCTGCTCTCCTGGTTTCAATCCAACTCTAACATACCTATACATTTACACTTAACATGCATACATGCTAGAGGTTCTCACATAAGCATATGACCATTTTTGAGTTCACTTTTACAAGTTTTAGTTTACAACTTACATGGAATTAAAACATAAAAAGGTCATGTAGTCACCATGCTTTATAACTTGGCTATATGTCCACATTGAGATCACATAATATATTAATACACATGCTCATAGTGTTCATATCATTAGTTCATAATTAACATTGTTTAATACTTTGAAACATGCTTCAAACTTATGTTTGATTTAGTTGCCATTATGTCCAACACATACAACTCATGTTTAGAGACGTAATATACATAAACATGACATCTTAAACCTTTAGAATCTAAATACTCATATTTAATGCAACTTGTTTTGAAAACATATTCAAGTTTGCCTTTGAAATCATTTTAAATTTGAACGATGCAATTCAACATATACAAGACTACTTTAAAGCTCTTATCATGTGTAGTTAAGTCATGTCAACATCCTCACAAGGTTAGAACCTACATCATGTAGTTTTCATGCATATTTTGCTTTAATATAGTCAAGCTTTGTCTTGAAAAATTTCTCTAACACAAGGTCTAACAAGTTTGGTCATGAACAAAAGAACTATGAATCATATATCATGCTCATTTAGGTTCAAAATCAGTCATGTGTGTGTGCTACTAAGCTCAGAACTTATAGAACATAAGTTTTAACAAAGTTCGTTTTCAAAACTTTAAATATTGGTTATAAATCCCTCACTAAATCATGTTGATCACTTTATACTACATAAGAAAGCTTTATAACTCATGATATACTCCTTTTCAGGTTTATATATAAGTCAAAATACCAAATTAGCAACACATAGCATAACAAAAACTAGAAATTGGTTCTAGGGTCCGGCGCAGCTGCGCTGCACCCTAGTATAAACTAGGCGCAGTTGCGCCCTACTTGGAACAGAGCTAGTAACTTGCTCTGTTTTGCAGAGCATCAACTAACTGTGATTCTTGGTTTAAACATGTTCCAATCCATCTTTAAAGGCTCCATATATGTACACATATTTCTTAAACACATGATAGCATGCTAATTCACATTGATTGACAGAGAATTTCAAGTAATTCTAAGAATTTGGCAAAATCCAACTAAGAACAAAAGTTAGGATTTTTATACCTCTTGAAGATTAGTGTGCTTAGTTTCTCCCTTCTAAGATTGCTAAACTCTTCTTTGAACAAAAAACACTCAAACACAAATTCTCAAAGTTTCACAGACAAGCTTCAACAACATAAAAATGAAAATGTAGTTGCTTTATATAGAGAAATGGTGGACTGGCTAATGGATTTGCATGGAAGTTTGAGACCAGAATGTAGAAGAAGAACATACTGGTTCACAGTGGGTTGCTCAACCACCCACAATAACTTTCTAGCCAATGATCACAGCTTGAAAGTTACGTAAATAGAGTGTAGGCTACTGTTCATGTACTGTTAGAGAAACTGATGAACTTAATTCTCAACAACGTGATTAATTTGTTCAGTTCAGTTACTTTACTTCTCAAAAATATAATTTTATTGTACAATTGTTACTATATTAGGAAAATTAGGGATTATTTATGTACTCACATCATATAATCCATGTACATTAGGTACACGTAATAAACTAACGTAGTTAGGTATTATTGTCCGGATATCTCCCATAATTATTTTTAGTACTGATAAGTAGGTTTTATACCTACTTATTGAATATCAATTCACGAGAATTACGCTGATCTCAAGTAGATTTTAGTATGTTTTTAGTTGCATTTTATGTTTATTTTGCAATACTCGTAATTAGAACTCTTATGGTATGGAAATGTAGGAAATGGCATAGTTCGGCATTGGCAAGGTGGTATGAGACTAGAAAAGGCAAGGCAAGTGGAGCGTGTGTAGATAAGGAACTGAGCATTGATGAAGGACCAACAACAAGCAAAGTGAAACAACAAGCAACAACAAAGAGAACATCGATATGCAGAACACGTAAGGCTGCAGAATCGCCAGCTTGACAAGCTAAAATTTCACGCTACCATCCGCCATCACCGCAGGTTAGAAAAGCATACATGCGCTCGCGCGCTTTTTTCTCTTGGGATCTCGCTTTCGACCACGAGAAATCATCCGTCGCTTTATTGACTTATTTTTTAATTTGAAATTTGAAGCGCTTGAGCTTTTCTAAACTATTCTGGTTGGTACCAGACGTGAATTATGGTTGTTTTATTAGTTTTTTAATTAGAGTAATTAGGGTTCTAAGCTTTGGGGGAATTAGAGAGGGTTGAGCATAGTTTTAAGATTTTCTACATCTTCTCTCTCAATTATGATATTTACTTTCCATGTGTTACTATAATCCCATAATGATTTTTGGTTCAGAAATGAACTAAACTCCATTATGGGATTCTAACGGATTTTGATATGTAGTCTATAATTATTTGCCTAATTGTTTAATTGTATGTTTGTCTTTGGATTATCTATTATGATTGAGCGTATTGTATGAATGTTTGATCACCATTCACCATATGTACTTATATGGAGTTGAAAAATGACATATGAGTATGGTTATAATCATGATAACGTGCATTTATGAGGCTAAAATGTTTAACTTTATATTTCGTGAACCAGATAGAAATATACTGTTTCACCGTGTGTAGTAATATAAGATCTTGTGCTTCAATTCATTATTGCTGCAATTTCACATAGGAATATAGTGATTTTGGCATTATTTTTGACTACATGATTTCTATCGCATGTGGAGGTTATGTAAGCAGGTCATAATTCATTGAAAAATGATTATGTCTACTTTTGTGCTCTTGGCTAATTTTCCATGATAAATGTATAATTTTGCATGAAGGTAATATTTAGATGAAGTATAAAATGAAGTTAGAATCCCATTCTTTTTAAATTTGATTCATTATTCTAGTATTATTCTTTTATTCATTATTTGAGTTTAGATTACTTTAAAATTGTTAGTATTCGTTTAAGCATATAAAGATAGTGATACGATTGATGTACAACAATTTAATTTTAAAACCTTTCTCCGTGGATCGATACTTTTCTTACTCCGTACTACTTGTTGACCCATGTATGCTTGCATAAGTTAGAGTCCTTTTATTAAGACTGAAAAGGAGGCAACAACTACTCACCTATCCACATTATAACATTATTCAATATTAAATATTCATTTTAAACATGTAATTCCTTTCTCAAATTTTTGGAATACACATATATTTAATTATTTTTGTATTAAAAGTTACATATGATTTCATTATACTACTTGGTACTTCATGTCATTAATATGTATTCTTATCATATACTTTTAATAATGTCACACCTTATAATGATGTTCTATTTCAGTTCTATAGTAAAAACCAACTTATCCCAGACTGGTCATCATGAATTGCTCAGGTTTGTCTTCTTGGAGAGGCGCAATTTGTGCATCCCCCCATGTGATTAAACCGGTTTAGCTCTAAGCTAGTTTCGACCTCTATCACCATACTAGTTTTATACAACATGAATTAACTTGCATATTGGTGATATTACTAGTTAAAAAGTTTATTCATTCCTTTTATGGAATCATATAATTACACATAAATAATCTTCCTCTTAATAAATATTTCTCTGTTAATTCACTTAGTGAATTTCCTCATTCCACGCTATGCCACACAAGGCATTTCACAATTCTCATCACAAATCCATATTCTTATTAATTCAATCTAAATTAATTGAATTATTCATTTCACAACACATCAATATTTATTTTTAAATAAATATTCCTTTTTCTCATTAAATCAAAATAATATTTATTCATGAAATTCATGGTTCTTACATTAGCATTGCCTACGGGCAAGTCTGTTAAGTCAATAAGTTGTTATTGCATTTCAGTTCTCGTTAGAAACATTATTTCTATTTTGTTGTTTAACAATAAAATTTTTGGTATTATATTTAAGAACAATTGTTGTTCTATTTATAATAATAATGTTTCTTATAGAATTGGAAGATTACTTAATAGGACTTTGTATACTTGACTCACATGAAAAATAATTTTGTAAATTGAACAAGCTAGTATAAGAAAAGGAGATAATCATTCAAAGAGTTGAATATGTGTATTTGATGAAATATAAGTCTGAAACATTTGAAAGGTTCAAAGAATTTAAAAGTGAAACAAATTAGCAAAGTATTAGGATTCTTTGATCAGATCGAGGAATAAATACTTGTGTAATAAGTTTCTAGATCATCTCAAATGGTTTTCTCATAATGGACGCCTCCTGATATGCAATAATTGATTGATGTATCTGAAAGAAAAAATCGTACCTTGTTGGACATGGTGCGGTCCATAATATTTTTTACCAACATTCCAGTATCCTTCTGGGGTAATGCCTTAGAAATGGTTGCATATCTATGAAAATGTAACCTCCAAATCTAGCCCTAAGACTCCATAAGAGCTATGGACAGGGAGAATTCCTAATCTTAAGTATGTTAAGATAAGGGGTTGTCCAGCTTATGTGAAAAGGTTTCAAAAGGATAAGCTTGGGATAATATTTGACAAGTGCATATTTGTAGGACATCCTAAAGAAAGTTTAGGGTATATGTTCTATAATCTTACTTACCAAAAAGGTGTTTGTTGCGAAACATGTTGCCTTCTTAGATAAAGGTGTTTATCATTGAAAGGACTAGTGGGAGGATAATAGATTTTGAAGAGTTCAAGAACCACAAAGTATTATAATTCAAATAAGAGCAACCTGTAGATAGACTTATTGTACCACAACCGAATCGTAAATCTAGAATAGTACCAAAGATACCTAGGAGGTATGGATTCATCATGGATGATGATGATGAGGTACACATCATAGAAGATGATGATTCAGTTACGTACGATGAGACTAAGAGTTGTAGATACTTAGAGATATGGCAGATGGCCATAAAATCTGATATAGATCTTTGGAGCAAATGGCAAGGTGGAGACCTATAAGACCAGACCTGTTTGAATAAGGTTTCAAATAAAGTCAAGGATTTGACTATGATAAAACCTTATTACCAGTAGTAATGCTCAAATCCATTTTGATTTTACTTGCGATTGCAACTTAGTATTACTATATCTAGCAAATGGACATAGAGATGTTATTCCTCAATAAAAATATTAGAGGAGAATATATATATGATACAGCCAGATGAATTTGTTTTAATGGTTGAAGCAACAATCCATTTTATAGATTGAAGCAAGCTTCTCAAAAATGGAACATTCTTTTTGATGAGATAATCAAAAAAGTTTGATTTTATCAAAAACGAGAATGAACCTAGTATGTACAAAAGGGTCAATGGGAGCGTCGTGACATTCCTAGTATTATATGTTGATATACTATGAATAAGGAATGACATACCAATGCTATAATCAAAAAAGATAAAATTGTCTAAACATTCCTCCATGAATGATTTGGGAAGAGTATCTTAATTGGGGATACAAATATATATAGATAGATTTAAAAGGATGCATGGCTTAACCCAAGGAACGTATATTCATTTGATGCTAAAGCCGTTTAGCATGACAAACTCCAAGAGATGTCTTAAGTTGATGAGTTATGGAGTGTATCTCTCTTAATATTCCTCATAGACTCCTGAAAAGAGAGATCGCATGAGTAACTATCATGTATGCAAAGAAATGTACGAGACCTGATGTTGATCAATCATGTTCTGGAGAAAATCATTGCAAGACAGTGAAAAATATCTTAAAGTACTTAACTGCCACTAAGGATGTGATCAAAATTTATGGTGGGTCTGAATTAAAATTAGAGGACTAAACAGACTCAAGTTTTTTAGACTAAACAAGACGACACAAAATCCACTTTAGGATAAATCGTTACCTTGAACGATGGTGTAGTAAATTGAAAAATTTTCAAACAACAAAAAGTTGCAAGTTTAGTGATAAAGACGTAGTATATAGATGTAAATAAAGCTACAAGTTGATTGTTTGGATGAAAAACTCATTATAGAACTAGGAATAATTCCTAAGTCTCATCTTGGATCTAAACATGTGTTGTGGAACTTTCATTTGATTAGAGAATCATTGAAAGAGGAGTAGTCACTATAGAGATAGTGGACTCTCAAAAACAACATTACATATCCATTAACTGAAGCTTATCTAACAGCAAGATGATCTCCACTTAGAGAAGAAGGGTATGGGATACCATGGTGATTGGCTTTAGTGTAAGTGGGAGATTGAAAGTAGTATGCACACAAGCTAATCATGTTTGATGATAAAGCATATACTTTGTAACAATCTTATTCATTTATTAATAAAATAATTATTTAATTAAAGGCTTTTCATTTATCTACATGATGTTATTTTATAATATGTGATAAACTCATAGTTTTGAGCAATGCTTTTAGAATCATGATGATGATCATGCTAATGAGATCTAAATTCCTAGATAGCTCACAAACAAAAATTGTTCCCAATCGTTGGATTACTAAAAAGGGGATTAATGAATCCAGATATATTGGTACATATGTTGCTTGCTTATTGGATAAGGATGATTGATCTTATGATCATTTGTGTGGAGACATTAAAGCAAGTATGTAGGTGCTTATTGAAGAATAAGTTCACTGAACATGGCTCACTAAGGAATACCTAAATGGAGTTTTACTTGTCTGTCAATAGGAATTCCTGTAGTGATAGTAGTACAAGTGATCCTTTGACTTGAGATCATCATAGTATCTTGTGTATAATGAATTATACTTTGACATATTCCTTAAGACCCTTAGGGTATATCAAAAGGTATGATTGGGTATAATAAGTTATACATGGAGATAATGAATTATCAATAAAGAATCTACTGCTTCTAGTAAAAGAAGATAATGTCCTATGTAATTCAATAAATGACAACCTAGTAGTCCTTGGCCAATGCAGAATGAAGTTAGAAAAGAGTTTCTAATTTGCATTATTTGAAGTTGTGTATTTGAGAATCGAAATACATATAATTAAATAAAATAAGACTTGATAATAATTCCATGTTTTATATTTAATTGGGACATTGTATGATGGAAAGATTGAATTGTACGGTAACTATTTACTCAAGGGTTCTTTTATAATTAATGTTGAAATCTATATTATCTGGAAAGTCGTTGATCACTAAGGAGGCTTATCCTTATTGTAAAATAATGTTATTTATTTAAATAGATTAAATAGTTAATTTATTTATTTAAATAATATATTTTTCTAAATGATTTATTCACAACCGGTTTAATATGGAGAACCTAAAGGGTCACACCATAAAAGGAAAAATATTTATTTAAGAAGTAAATCACATAATCACAATAATAAGTTAAGTGTATTTAATTTAATTTAAGGTGATAGAATAAATTAAATATCTTAATATTTATTATTTAATATTTTAGAAATATTAAATATAAATTAATAAGAGAAGTCTTATTATTATTGTTACTATTATTATTAGTTTAATTTCTAAAGGAGTTTGTGAATTAATTAATAAAAGTACTCTCATATATTCCTAATAATATTAGAAGGCTAATTCATTAAAAGAGTTTAATTAATTATTCCTAATTAGATTAGGAAACCTAATTAATTAAAGAATTTTAATTAATTAAAATAAAATCATATTCTTAAATAGTTTAGGAGGGTTTCCTACATCGATAAATAAGAGGAGTCTTATTATGGATTAAGGTTATGTACTTTATTCCAAGAGTTAGGAGAGTACTTACATATTCTATAGAGATAGAATTATGGTTTAGTCAAACACTTATCTTCTTGAATATTTGTTCTTCCTTGTTGGATCACCTTTAGAGGCCAAACACTTCGGTGGTTAATATTGATTAAAGGAAGGAATCAAACCCGGTGGATTCAAGTTGAACGTGAAAAGGAATTAGAGGTGAAATCGTACCTAAGGAAGCTAGTTTCTACAAGGGTGTGAATATGATCTCCATCTCGTTTCATCTAATTAATAATTGTGTATAAAGGATGATCTGGGTATATGGTTTGTAAAATTTTAAATTCTGATTTTTCACGCTTCCACTGTATGTATGTAATTTGTTACATGTTCATGGATATTACAAACCTAACAATTGGAACACAACTTCTTGAACTTTTCCCAATACTCATATAGAGTATCTCCATTAAACTGCTTGACTACACATATCTCCTTCCTTATGTTGGCAACTCTCGAAGCAGGAAAGTACTTCTCCAAGTACAGACTTTGCATATTATTCCATGATCGTATTAATCATGAAGGAAGATAGTATAACGAGTCTTTAGCCAAATCTGCTAATGAGAATGAAAAAATTCTAAGCTTTATCTGCTCCTTTGTCACACCTTGTGGTTTCATGGTGGAACACACCACATGAAACTCCTTCAGATGCTTGTATGGATCTTGACCTGTAAAACAACGAAAATTAGGCAAAAGATAGATTAGTCCTAATTGAAGTTCAAAAGAAACATCCAAATTAGGATATTCAATACACAAGGATGGTTGGTTCAGATCGGGAGTAACCAGTTCTTTTAAAGTTCTGTTGTTATTTGGCACTGCCATCCCTTCTTCTTCTTCTTCTTCTGATTCGGTGGATGACTTGTTTGCCAGTAACTCTAGTGTTATATTGATGCCCGATGATGGAATGAGTGTAAGACCCCAACTTTTTATGAATAAAGATTTAATTTCTCTAATTATTATTTTGAATAATAAGGTGTTGATTTGATATAATGCTTTAGTTATGGGTGATATGTGAAAATTTTGCAAAGTAGACAAGTTGTCATATAATATTTGTTTGGTCAGGGAATATTCTTGTTGTTAGGGAATATTTGTACGACGGCGCAATCATTGGTGGACCACATTACAAAATAACTGTCGGATATAGAAAGCGACATAAACAACCTTTTTATAAAAATAACGGCAAAACTTTTACCGTTAACTGTTGAAATACCCAGTGATAAAAGTACAGTAATATGCGTAGTTGCACAGTAGTACACGGTATTGCACAGTATCTCTGATTATTGATTCTTACGTAAGAAGTCACTCAGTTTCATTCAATAATTGCCACAGTAATTGTTGCATAGTATCTCATATTATTGATTCAATTATTGTCATAGTATCATCTGCACAATATTTTATATTATTAAATCAATAATTGACACGACACAAATATTCATATTATTAGTTAGCATTAGTGGCAATGTCTAGAAAATTCTATCGAGGAAAGGGGTTAGGTTATATAATTGCACGCCAATAAGGATAAATCATTATCGGAAAGCCCCCTCTTTCATGGGAATGATCTGGTTATTAATATTGTGAGCTTATAATATTAATTGTGAATAATTATTGTAGACACTCGAAATTTTCTGCGCTCCTATTACTAACATTGTAGGAGGGTAGATTCGTCTTTTGGGGATAACCCTGGAAGACAGCTTACATCCATTCCGGATACTACTGCGTGATTCGATTCCAACCCTAACCTGAAGCACCGAACATCGCCCAACCCAACTTAACACAAACCGAACACATCATCGGTTCTAACCCATAACACACACCGAATGTCATTTCCAATCTCTTGAGATAACCTCGAGATATGCAGATCAAAAGACCTAAATAACACCGGAGAGAGACGATTCTATCTTATCAATAACACCATGACGCTTCGGTTCCAGTCCCCAGATAACACCGAGAGTAATAACCCCATCCTTGGTGATAGCCTCAAGAGATGCCATTGCGCTTCCGTGATAACCCGAAATGCTTGTTTCAAACATATGCAATCAGCTTCAACCCCAGACATCCTGTCAAGGCACACACACCTCAGACCCAGAGTTAACAAATGGGCAGAGAGGAACACCCATAGATGATAGTGAGACATACAAACAAGTAGCAGTCCAATCTCAGAGGTAACCCTGAGCAACATCTGCTTTCCGCTTAAACCGGCGATAACCCTAGTGAAGAGTCACAACGTCATCTTACCATCTCAACAAGATGATATCGCGGCATACCAACAAGTAGTCCAATCTCAGATGTAACCCTGAGCAACGTCAACTTTTAACTCAAATCGGCGATAACCCCGGCGAGGAGTCAAACGTCATCTTGTTCCTTCGACAATGACACGTCGTCTCAACACTTCATACATACATACATCCAATAATGTCCCACAAGAACCGAGGATTGACAATCCCGAGTGACTATTACGTGTGATAGTACTTTAGATAGAATTTGAAGCTTGAAGACCATGGGCATAGACCCCTCTTCCTGACTTCGTACAACCTCTAATCCATGTCATTGCATAACTCTCGACACAAGCGGTCTGAAGAAGGTCAGATATACCTCGTTCGGATGCTCGGATTGAAGTTCTGCAAGTTCGAGCGGACATTACAGTGCATGAGTGCACGTACTACGAGACGACGGGACTGCGAGGCTCGGATGCATTACGACCAAATTGCGGTACATCTGCAAGGGTCGCCACAGGTGTACCTGTGGCCATCCGTCTATATATACAAGCCTTGGGGTCAGCCATTTGAGAAGAAGGGGAGGGAAAAAGGCGAGGAAGCCCCATCCCATTTTACTCTGCGATACATCTTTTGAGTGTTTCCTCATCTTTAAACACTAGTTAGCTCACATATAGCTATCTTTTATCCGGCGGAGAGTCGAGTGTTTATCCATTTAAAGTCATAGAAGTCTACTTTGGCGCCCCACTATAAGCCTTCTTATATTCTATAAAGCCTTCTTCTCATATTAGCACACACCTCGTTATACACATTGAGAGCCGTGTTGTTGCGTCGCGTTTGCGGACTTTGGCCCATGGTTTTTTATTTCGCTTTGTATATATATACTTATATATGTATATATTTTATATATGGACTAACATTATCGAGTTATGCCTCGATTGAGCCTGAACTTGATGCGAGCGTTTAATTGCTTATATATATATTTATATATATATAATTTGTTGTCGACATATTCGATGAGCCCGGATTTACATCCATTCGTTTAATCGCTATATATATATATATATATATAATTGTCATTTGACATATCGATGAGCTGGATTCACATCCAAAGCATTTTATCGCTATATATATATATTTACATTTTTGTCTGGCCTGGAGTTCACTTCGTGGCCTTTTACAGATTTTTTTACATTCTGTCCTGCCTGGAGTTTACTTCGCGGAAGTTGATCGCTTTTACAACTTTATTTACATTTTGTCCCACTTAGAGTTTACTTCGTGGCGGTTGATCATGTTTATATATATATTTACAGCTTTTACTTATATATATAACTGCTTATTGCTTTCCATACAAATTGCAGTATCATGTGAGCCTAGGAATCATGTGATCACAGGTTCTGTTTACTGAATATAGATTCGGTTCCCATGATGGACATTTTTCAAATTTATATGCGACTTTGAGTATTATTTTACAAAGTATCAATTTCCTTGGATAGTCATCATGCCCATGAGGAGTTCTAAGATCATTGTAAATTATTTTCTCGAGAATGCTTCGCATCTCGAAAATAAAAGCAAACAAGCCGAACATTTAATAATAAAATGGAAGTATGAAAAGGTCTCAATTCCTATTGAGCACAGGGTTTGAAAAAACCTTTTTTACAAAATGTCATTGCTATATCGTGGTTAAAACTGAATTTTTCTATAAATTCAAACCCTCTGTATATAGGTGCAAATGAGGCTTCGCACTACTTTCAAATAACTGCACATTGATCCACACACACATACACAAACACACACATTCATATAATAATTTCTTTGAAAAGTGGCGGTCACCATGGTAACACGGATGTCGGGGGGTGCCTAACACCTTCCCTCCGCATAATCAAGCCCCTGACCCAAAATGAATCTCGGTTTCACGCACCTGCCTGTAAGTGTCAAATCATCGGGTCAATGTGCAAACCTTTTTGGTCATAAGTTAGTACAACCAGTTAAATACACCAACTGGCGGCTCTTAAAGTCAAATCGTCGACATTATACATGTCAGACCTTTTTCACTTATTTTTTCAAACAAATCTCACATTAACATGAGAACACCAAAGAACAAGTAACGAAAAGGGACACTCAAAAATTGTTATATGCTTGTATGTGAATCCAGTAAGAGGGCTTAAGCCGCTATTACAAGCTTTTCAAAATTGTTATATGCTTGTATGTGAATGTTGCATTTACATTTCTGATGAATGTGTACGAATGTATTTTTATTTACTGCACTGCTAAATATCTATCTGCGATATTAGTGCTTCGCACATGTCATCATTTTGCATAAACGGTGAGACACGTTGTATGTGAATGTATGTTGTGTGGTTCTTCCATCAGGAGGCTATCCTATCGGTGTTTGATTACTGGACTTGTGGGAAGAATAATTCCCCAGGGCTCCGGAAAGGTACCACCCATATTCGCTCCAGTTGAAAGACCGGATTAACTTTCCGTCGAGTAAATTGCGATGATCTGGGAACCTTTATGCCAAAAAGCTGCGAGAGAAACCCTAAGATAGGTCAACCTCTGATAAACCAAACGCGGAGGAAAGTCTCTTCATACTTTCCATTTTCAATTACTTGTAAACGCATTTACTTGTAATTTTATTCCATGTTCATCCATATGTAATGGAAAATATGAAGAATAATTGTGCATGCATAACATGTTATCAATTAACAACCAATTTTGCAGGACAAAATTCCTAAACGGACATGTTATGATAACATTTGCATTACCCTAAGACTAAACTACTTAAGTCTTTTGTAGGGAAGCAATTGGGCCTGTTACCCGCTCAAAGTCCAAAAAGACCACAGGCCTACAACCAATCATGTCTTCTTCTGACCAGTCTAATGCTGTTTCCCGAGAAGAATTTGACAGATTGAATAAACAAATTACAAACTTGGCCGTTCTGCTGAAAGAATTACACCAGTCCACTCAGGGTAAGAAGATACCTACACATACAAAATCCTCTACACAAGGAGGAGTTCAAGGGCTGGAAAAAACAATTCCAGAACATCAGTTGGATACGACCAACAAAGACCCTGAAAACACCCATCTCAAAGGAGATTCAGACACCGGTGACATCAGGATGAAGGTCCTCCAAATGGAGGAAACCATCCACGTTCTCAAAGGGATTGGAACACATGGCAGTGTTTCATATACAGACCTTTGCATATTCCCTGGTGTTCAATATCCAGAGAAATTCAAGACCCCTGATTTTGAGAAATGACGGAATAGGGGATTCTTATACACATTTAAAAGTGTTCATTGGAGAACTTGGGTCTTACGCAGAAAATGAAAAGCTCCGAATGCAGTTGTTTCAGAAAAGTTTAACTGGAGAAGCCCATTCATGGTATACCAGATTAGACAACTCAAAGATCCATAGTTGAGAAGTCCTGGCTCACGCCTTCCTTACTCAATACAGCTTTCAATCTCAGATGGCTCCTAACTGGTACCAAATTACCAAGGTTAAGAAACAGTCTAATGAGTCATTTAGAGAGTACGCTCAAAGGTGGAGCGCCTTTGTCGCTCAAGTTATTCCTTCCATGACAGATCGAAATGGTCACGACCTTCATAGATGTACAGAAGCTCCTTTCTATGAAATAGTTCTAGGCCGGTATTGGCAAACCATTCTCTAAATTATCAAACACAGTATGAGATGGTTTGAAATGGGATTGAAGTCCGCAGTAAAATTCAAGACCTAGCCGCTTTTAAAGTCATTCTTTGAGCACATCCAATTCAATCTTATGGAAACAACCCCGGGGTCCATAAAAGAAAAGAGGAGGATGTTTCCTCGATACTATAAGGACAAAAAAGCAATTAAAGCATGCTTATACAGAGGAGAAACTACTCCTTTTTCCAAAGACAATCTTCAAACCCCATTGCCTAAAAGTGGAGAAGTAAGCGACCTCGAACGTTCACACCCTTAGAGGACTCGCTCGAGAATATTCTTGCTCTTCTGACTGCTCAGAAGAAAATTACACAGCTTCTTCCACGAGCCAACCCTAATGGGAGGAGTTTTAATACTACTCGGAAGTGTGCTTATTATGCCGGGGCTCCTGGACATGATTCTCAAGATTGTTGGGCCTTGAAACATAAGATTTAAGATCTAATAGACAACGGTGAGATCGTGGTCACTAAACCAGATCAACCTCATGTACAAGACAACCCTCTTTCTCAACACAAAGAAGAAGATGTCAACATGATCAGTTGGAGCACTATACAAGGTTCCAATTCTAATGGCGAATCATCCCAACCCATCATAGACGGTGTTGACAAATGGGATTATGCAAAGTTCCAGTTTACCATGGAAAGAAAAATGAAAGCTCTTTGCAAACAAATTGAGCAATTGGCAGAACTGGTGACCCACCAGCATCAAGTCACACGCCAATTAATCAGGCAGGAGCATGCCTATATCCTTCCATTTGTTGTAAATGATCCATCAACACCTTCAGAAAGCGAAGCTATGGAGGATAAGGTTGCAAAGCAAGCAAATGCTAAAGCCCATCGGGATTTTGCCAATCAGAGGGAATTCACTTATTTGGACCGATCTACGGAGGAGATACTTCAAATGTTGATCAACGAAGGAAGAATTACATTCCTTCTCCCTCCCATCAATCCCTGATCAGGGAGGTTCAATCCTGATGAAATGTGTCAATATCATTCACATTCTCGCGGTCACAACACAGAAGAATGCTGGGAACTCCGCCATCTCATTCAGAATCTTATTGATAACGGTGTCCTGCAAATAGCAGATGATTACACTGTGCAACTCAAGGGTGGGAATGCATATCCTACCAAATGGAAGGGATTAGTAACAGTTATATCTGAAGTGGATGATGAGTTTGTCAAAGTATTTCCCATACAACCAATTCAACTCAAAGGAGCTGACAATCCTTTGAAAGTGGCCGCACCAGAGCCAATTCCTTTACCTTTCAGACCACAACATCCTGTTGTCAGCTTACACAAAGTTCTATGGAATTATGGAGAAGCTGAAGGATCCACATCTCATACTACTACTACAGTGTTGAAGGAAAATCCACTATACCTTCCTCAATGGGTTGTCAAACCTACTTGCAAAACAAAGGGTAAGTTGCCCGTGGAGAAGATTGAAAAATTCCTCCGCACTATGGGCCACAATGAAGCCAAAGTGGTTTTAAGCTTGCGAGAAGCTCCACAATAGATTTCGATACTGGATTTGGTCTTCTCTTTTGAGGATCATCGGAAGATCTTATTGAAGGTTTTAGAAGAAACCTACTTGTCAAAATCAGTGGATGTGGAAAAATTTCAACATTTGGTTGATCACATTTTCAACAACAATGTGATATCCTTCACTGATGACGACATACCTCCCGAAGGGACCGGTCATTGCTAGCCTTTGCATATTGTAGTTTTGTCTTCCGGGTACATGCTAGCATGAGTATTGATAGATGGAGGCTCATCTCTAAATATTTGTCCTTATTCCACCTTGGTAAAGATGAATATCAATCTCAAGCGGATCCAAAGCAGCCATACGATCATCAGAGCTTTTGATGGATCCCGACGAAATTCCGTTGGAAAGATTGAATTGTCAATTGAGATTGGTCCCAATACATTCAATGTACCTTTCCACGTCCTCAAGATAGAAATAGGATACAACCTGCTCTTGGGGAGAACATGGATACACATGGCTGGAGCTGTTCCCTCCACCTTACATCAACAACTCAAATACATTATCAACAACAGTCTAGTCACTGTCAACGCTGAGCTGAATTGTCCTGAATAAGGAGCCCAACCAATTATCAGCTTCAATTCAGAAGTTGAACCGACCAGTTTCCATACTCTGGAAGTGAGTAACACGCAATACTATTCTATTGGAGCGCCACTTCCCATACCCAAGATATCTATTAAGGTTATGTCGGCCACTCAACCTGGACAAGGGCTTGGTAAAGATAAGCAGGGTATTAAGCACCCTATTCAAATGTCCAGTCAAATTGGAACAACCGGACTAGGCTATTACGCGATTCGATTCTGAGAATCCTCATAAGCACAAGCGGGTTCCTCGAGCTTACTTGCAAGACGCGATTTTCTATACCTTTACCCCATGAGTTAATGCAATCTCCAGTAAAGGTTCCAGCCCATGTTGTGGCTATGCTGTTTTCAAAACCAGTTCCAATCAAAGCAAAAGAGGTGCTGATTCCTGATCTCGAGGCGGAAGAAAAGGAACGAAAAATGTAAAAATGACCTTGCCTTGATGATGGCAGGTATTTGCGTCATTGTTCATGATGAACATACAAACAGATACACCCTAGACGATGATTGCCCAGATGTCATGGTTATCATTCGAGAAAAGGAGACTAATGACGATCCTTCCATCACTGCAGTCCATCAGGACTTTGCCCTTGATAATTGGAGCAGCACTCCATGCATTGGTCGACGAGGGTAAAATGGGCAGAAAATCCCTCTGCCCTGTAGATAACTTTAATTGCTTGCTTTCCTTTACAGCACTAGCAGTTATTTTATCAAGTACATGCTAACACTTTTGTATGATCAAACAGTTGCATATATTAAGTGAAAGCATCTTTTGTTTCGTGACTCAATTTAGATGTGCCTGTATTTTAGCGATAAGGTGCCTTCTCTCCACAAGGGTCAGTAACTTTGATGCAAAGTTGGACTCGAAGTTAATGGACATCCAAGAGGACATTGAGACACCTCAAGAGATTAAGGAATGGGTCATGAATAAACCCAAACCCAATCGATCAAACCACTCCTTTCAATCTCTAACCTTAAACAACCCTAAGCTAATCCAGTTTGTTCGGACCTTACCATAAATCAACTGAATGACATGGTTGCACTTATTAACCCAATTCGAGGATGTGTTTGCATGGTCTCATGAAGACATGGTGGGTTTGTCCAATCGACATTGTTCTTCATCACCTTCCCATTAAAGAAGGATTCAAGCCAAGTTGAAGCAAAAACTCAGGCGATTGAAACCTGAGTGGAGTTTAAAGGTTAAAGAAGAAATTATGAAACAATTTCAAGCTGGCATCATCATGGTGTCTACATATCCAGAGTGGATATCCAACATTGTTCCCGTGTCTAAACTAGGAGGAAATGTGCGAGTCTGCGTGGATTACCGGGATTTGAACAAAGATTGCCTTAAAGATAGTTTTCACGTGTCCTTTATCCACATTCTTATTGACAATACTGCTCAATACGACATGTACTCCTTTGCTGATTGCTTTGCGGGGTACCATCAAATTATGGTCGCTGAGGAAGATCGTGAGAAAACTGCTTTCATCATGCCTTGGGGAACCTTTTGCTACAGACGGTTGTCATTCGGCCTCATCAATGTCGGGGCAACCTATTTGCGAGCTATGATGGATCTTTTCCAGGATTTAATGTACAAGGAGATAGAGATCTACGTGGATGACATCATTGTCAAATCCCAGAAGGAGGATGACCACTTAGACCATCTCATAAAACTTTTCAACAGTCAGTTAGTAAAGTCTGAACTTGAAGTTGAATCTCGCCAAGTCGCCTTTGGTGTTAAGTCGGGCAAGTTGCTAGGTTTCCTAGTCACCACAAAGGATTGAACTGGATCCTACCAAAATCCGTGCCATCAAGGAAATGCCCATTCCTCGTAGCGAGAGAAGGAAATACGGGGATTTTGGGAAGGATCAACTTCATTAGCGTATTCATTTCTCAACTCACAAAGAACCTTTGAGCCAATCTTCAAGATGTTAAGGAAGAACTCCTCCATGAAATGGAATGATGAGTGTTAGAAAGCCTTACTCACAATCAAAGAGAAATTGATTAACGCTCCTGTTTTGGTACCACCCAGGGATGATGTTCCCTTGTTCATGTAC